>JBAMCH010000014.1:10240000-11440000 GCA_037075245.1 Drosophila mimetica
CACACTTGGTTTCCATTCTCTTTTTCGTAGATCGTAGTGGAATTTTTGTGCCTCCGCAGCCGCTTCCATGTTCTGGATTTCCTCGCTTCTAATCCCTCGTAGTCGTTTCCACCTCGCTGCTACTGTTTCTGTAGCTAGTACCGATCCTTTAGTAACTTTGTCGAACAGAGCTCCCGGCAGTCGTAGATTCCTTCCATACAGTAATTGGGCTGGACTGAATCCCGTTGACTCGGATGTGCTGCTGTTGTATGCTATTAGCATTAGCTCCGGCAGATTCTCGTCCCACCTGGTTTGTTCCTCCCCTACCATTTGTGATGGTTCGGTTCTTCCTTTCAGTTGGGTTCTGTGGTGCTGTGAATTGCTGGTGTACCCCCACTGCTCCATGGCGGTCTTTGTTTTCCTTCCCGTAAACTGGTCCCCATTGTCGGATATCAGTTTTTTCGGTGCTCCAACTCTTCCGATTATCCTTTCTTAAAAAAATAACTTCAGGAAAGCCTCTGCCGTTGCTTGTCTTACTGCAGCTACCTCGGTTCATTTCGAAAACCTGTCGACTATTACTACTAGTGTGGTGTTTCCATGCTTTGTACATGGTAGTGGTCCGACGAAGTCTACGCATATGGTTTCCCATGGTGCTTTGGTGATTTTAGTTAGCATTTTACCCGCAGTTTTTTGTTGAGACAGCTTGTATCGTTGGCAGCTCTCTTTCCTTTCTTGTACATTCTTTCCCCTTCGATCTTAAATTCCCCGTTACTTGGGTCCTTTTTTACCGCCTCCAATGCTTCCTTTATCCAATCTAAAAAAGGTTTGTTGAGCGCAGCGCCAAACCGCTTCAAATAAAGAGAGAGAGTCAGAATCACTCATTTTTCGCCTTGTGATTTGTTTTTAAAATAGCTGACAAAAAGGCTTGTTTGCTCAACATTTGGAGGCCCTGGCGAGATATTTAAATTCAAGTTTGTGAAAATTCTTTTGTGCAAAAGAAACAGTGCACAAAGAAGACAACAAAACAACTGTTACATTAGGCTGGTTCCGCTTTAAGTTGGCCCTAATAAAATATCATATGTTATATAATTGCATTAATATCGGAATATTTTGCAAGGGCTTAATACATATAGTGCGTTGGTTATTTCATTTGATATCATAGTTCGTTAGTTCACAGTGCCTCGCCAACTGGTGACTGTACTTTCTTGTACTTCTGACAATTGTAACTGTAAACTCCCGAGTTTTGCAATCCGTTTCGATTGCTTTATACAAATACAGTGGCTCCCAGCTTATTTCGTGCAGTAAAAGCTGTCTAGCCGATAAACTATTAAAGATGAATTTTGACAAAGGCAACACAGTGGCAGGAGATAATATTCTGACGGCTGAAAATACAGTGCGGTTTTTGAAGCGCAAGGCCGAATCGGTGTACAATAGCTTAAAGCGCCTGGATATTTCGCTAGCTAAAGACGCGATTTGCCTGTTTCGATCCGCGGAGTTGACAGTTCGGCTAGAATTTCTTGAGCATACTCAAGCCTCCTTCAGGCTTGCCCACAATGCGCTGCAGGAGCTAGACGGTGAGTGAGTGAGCTTAGCGACAATTTTGAAATGCTCATGGTATCGGTAAAGTCGCGGCTAAGGCTGCAGCTTGACAACTGTCAGCATCGAATGCCAACATTTTCCACGCACCCACCATGCACCTTGATCCCAGCCTGGATCAGTCAACGGTCATTGTTGATTGAGGGCATAGGACTCGCCTGCCCGAAGTAAAACTGCCTACATTCTCCAGTGGATACACCGAATACTCTAACTTCCTCTCCAGGTGATAGACTAGGACCTCTACTTGTCTGACATAGAAAAGCTTCAACATTTGCGGTCATGCTTAGCTGTGCTGCACTGGAGTCGGTTCGTTCATTAGAAATATCTAGTGCCAATTATCGTGTAGCACTAGCAATCCTAAATAAGCACTTTAATAATAAACGTCTTGTTTTCCAGGCACACATCAATGAAATTCTTGGGCTAAAGAGGCTCGAGTCTGCGTCTGCTGTGGCATTGCGGGAATTTTCGGACAAAATAATTGGGCATATGCGAGCGCTTCAGGCCTTGGGAGATCTAAAACAAATCTCAGGCTGGATGGTTGTATACATGATTTTTCAAAAATTGAATTCAGCAACCCAAGCTAACTGGGAGGAAAGTTTGTCAACGGATAGGATTCCAAGCGTGGAGGATTTGCTTTCGTACCTTGAAGGGCGATGCCAGAAACTGGAGAGCGTTCAGCATGCCTTGGCTTCCAACATGGCCCACGACCATTTAGCTCCAAGGCCTGCCAGAAGGACGTTACTCGGTGCCCAGGTCAGCCAGAGTAGCTGCGTCTTTTGTGATACTCCTGGTCATGGAATATACTCCTGTAGCGCCTTCGCCAGCCTGTCTCCTAGTCTACGGCTAAGGGAAATAAAAAGATTTTCCTTGTGCTTCAATTGCCTAAAGAAGGGGCACCACACTCGAACGTGCAACTCCGTTGCAAGTTCCTGAACATCAAATAAATGCCTCATGTTTCCCGGATTTCATTGTGATGTTGTGCTCTTGGCCACCGCTATAGTTCTTGTAAAAACCAGAGCCGGTTCCCTGGTACCTTGCCGAGTCCTACTGGATTTTGGATCTCAACTACACCTAATTACATCTCGCTTCTATCGACTTCCCCCTGGCGCTTACTCCGTTTGCTTGCCGTTGAAGCACCATGCTAAAGCCCTTGGCGATTCCTACACACAGGCACACCCGAGATTTCTTAATCTTGAACGCAAGATGCAAAGGAATCCCCATTTAAAGCGTCAATATGTGGCCTTTATTAAGGAATACTTGGAGTTAAACCACATGTCCAAAGTCAGCGCCGAGGCTGTGGGCCTTTGCAAATATTTCCTGACGCACCATTGTGTTTTAAAGGAGGATAGCACAACAACCAAGCTTCGCGTTGTTTTTGATGGATCGGCTCTAGCCTCATCCGGGTCGTCTCTTAATGATATTCTTATGGCTGGGCCCGTGATACAGCCAAGGCTGTTTAACATTTTGATAAAATTCCGGACTAATCAGGTGGCCCTTACTGGAGACATTTGCAAGATGTATCGATGCGTAAGGGTGAGTGAACCCGTTAGCTACTTGCAATGCATTTTATGGCGAGACGAACCGGACAAAGAGCTTGAAGTTTACAAACTGGATAGAGTGACCGAAAGTGGTGCACCAGCCACCCTGAGGTTTTAAAGGATGTGTCAGATGCTGACAAGGAAAAGTATTTGATGTTCGGCGATGGTAGCGATATAACCAAAACTCTTGGTCTTGCATGGGATCCGGCAACAGACGAGCTGCTGTTCTGTTTCTCGTCGCTAGATTCTGGCTCCAAGGGCTGCCGACGATCTGTTCTGGCTACCATTGCCCGTTTCTACTACCCGATAGGCCTTCTTGGCCCAGTAATTACAAAGGCCAAGGTGTTTCTTCAACAAATCTGTAGGGATAAATTGGATTGGGATGATAGTTTGCCCTTGGCCCGTAACACCTGCTGGATTGAAATGGGCTTCTGTTTTAAAAGCGTCCAACGCATATCATTCCCAAGATTTTTGCTTCTTTCAGAAACTGATGTTGAAATTCATGGTTTTTGCGATGCCAGCGAGGAAGATTACGGAGCTTGCATATATGTGCTGTATAGGGGCACTTCTACAGCCAGCAGCCATCTCTTATGCTCCAAATCCCGAGAATCGCCTCTCAAAACGTTATCTGTACCTAAGCTGGAGTTATGTGGCGCCCTGCTATTAGCCAAGCTGATGAATGAAGCTATTAAAATGTGTATGTTCAATTGTCCTTTCACTGCTGGTGTTATTCCTCTGTGGCGCTATCCTGGATCGGTAATAAGCCTTTCAAATTTAACTTCTTCGTGGCAAACCGAGTGCTTCTATACAGGAATTGACTGCTAATATGGAACGGCGAATGGTCTCAAATGTAGTAAAGGGCTGTGTGTTGAGTGCTGGACTGGCCCGGTCCGAAATTTCTGGAACCAATCATGGCTAATCTTCCGAACGAACGTTGGAAGACTTGGACCTTTCTCCTACAAATCAGAAGCTCGCACCAGATCTCCCATAAAGTGCTACGTATGCGTCTTCATCTGATTTACAAGCAAAGCTGTAAACTTAGAGCTTATCAAGGATCTAACAACTGCTTCGTTTTTAAGTGCTTTGAAAAGATTCATTTTCACACGTGGAAGGCCTAGTCAAATTTGGTCGGACAACGCTACCAACTTTGTAGGAGCTAAAAATGAGTTGGCGGATTTTAAGCGGCTGCTGCTTAGCGATTCCCATATGCCGTCTGTTCATTAAGCTTGCTTGGCGGGGGGAATCGACTGGCAATTTATTCCGCCTCGTTCACCACACTTTGGCGGATTGTGGGAGGCAGCAGTCAAGACGGCCAAACACCATTTCTACCGCTGTGCTGGCCGCCAAACGCTTAGTTTTGATGAGCTTCGCACTTTGGTTTGTCAGATAAAGGATGAAAATCTACCTCCCATGCGGTGGCCCTTAGCTAGGGTGAGCGCACTTATTCCTGGACGAGATGGCGTTTGCCGAGTTGCTGATCTGAAGACCTCTACTGTCAATAAGTTGTGCCTGCTGTCCATCAATGATGAAGTTGAAAGACAGGCTTCCAACGGGGGGAGTATGTTGAGCGCAGCGGCAAACCGCCCAACTAAAGAGAGAGTCAGAATCACTCATTTCTAAGCGGCCCTCTTATCTCTCTATTAATTGGACCACTCAGTCTGATCCCGCCTCTCAACGCCTACGGTCCGCCGCCAGCGAATACATTTTTGTTGTTGCATGCTGCGATGTTCGCAAAGCCCGTAGCCCTTGCATATATATAAACGTTAATAAACTGAAGTATTGAATTTATATCGCCTTGTGATTTGTTTTTAAAATAGCTGACAAAAAGGCTTGTTAGTTCAACAAGGTTAAAGTGTGTTATGGAATGAATGCGGGTATATTCAAAGGTGCATGGGTTTTGTGCTCAGGCTAGATTATTCAGTAAATCTTGGCCAGGGTAAGCGGAAAATTCTTGCCATCGACCTCTTGTAAATTCCGGTTGAGGTCTTGATTATAGCTACTCGAACGAGCCTATCGGCCCCAGGATGTAAGTCGAAAATTCGCCCTAATTTCCAGTCAGAAGGACCAGTTCGATCATCCTTGATGATGATCATGTCGTTCCGCTGAAGGTTGTCAGTTTCGTGGCGCCACTTGGGGCGCGCTTGTAGATGAGAGAGCCAATCTGCACTCCATTTTCTCCAAAAGTGGCGAAACATCCTGTGCCCGTTCAGAAACTCTATGTTTAGTGAAGAATCCTTAAGGATAGGCTCAGGGAGAGACATCATGGAATCACCGATCCTAAAATGTGCCAAGGTTAGAGAGTGCAAATCATCTAAGTTGGACGTTAAAGGGCATAATGGTCTAGAGTTCAAGCACGCTTTTATCTGGACAAGAATCGTAGACAGCTGCTCGTACGTCATTTGATTACCATTACACGTTCGATGAAGATGGGTTTTTCCAGCTTTAACGTTGGATTCCCAGAGTTCTCCAAAGTTTGGACTGTGTTGGGGATTAAAATGCCACTGAATGTTTCGACGAGTAAGTTCAGGAACTACTGTCTCTTCAACTCCTTGATAGAAATCCTTGGTCCACAGCTTTAGAGATTTGTCGGATGAGATAAAGTTGGTTCCACAGTCGCTGTATAGATGTTGACAAAAACCTCTACGGCCGATAAAACGCTGCAGTGCTTTGCTTGCTAAGCAAATGAATGGATGACTTTATCTCTTCGAACGCCCGTTTGGGCGGATTGACACGGTGCGCTGGTAAATCTCCCATCAGTTGACTGGATGGGGTCGTACGGTGCTAGAAACAAGTTACGCACTGTCGCAGAATCCTTCCTTATAATCAAAAACGTCAGGTGATGCCTTTGGAAGGATTATTGCTGTACGTTGAGATATGGAGAGCCGTAAAGCATTTTTAAGTCTGCCTTTTACTCTCATGAGCCCCTGATCGTCGAGAAACGGTGAAAGCTGGCTGAGCTTATTATGTCTAGACAAAAATTTATTGGATCGAAGTCTGGATTAATCTTCCGGATAGACTTCTTGTTGAACAATCCGCACCAGTTCAAATAACGCCTGTTGGAATTCCGATACCTTGATAGGGCCGGTGAGTCTATCCGATTTTTTGTGACGAGTATTATGAATAAATCGTTTGACGTAAGCTGTTATAAATAAGAACCATCTGTACAACTAACTCGGAGATAAGCGCATGCTGCACACGCCGTGGATGATCCGTCACAAAACATGTGTAGCTGCAAAGTCGAAACATGCCTTAGATCGAATCCTAACCAGCGAGGGATGTGTATCTGTTGAATGTCGGGAAGCTCTTCAATGATTTGTTGCCACTGCTCGGCGAGATGATCTGGCAAACGTTCGTCCCAATCTAACGACGCTGGAGGCTCATCTTTGCGCTCGATACGAAAATTCCAAACTTCCTTTAAAAGGATTTTGGCTGCGATGATTACTGGTTTCAGGTATCCCAACGGATCGAATAAGCGTGCTACTGTGGATAGATCGTTTAGTGAATGTAGGATTAATGGAAAACTTGAGATTAAAACCAAAAACATCATTGTTTGGATGCCAATACAACCCTAACGTTTTAATGGAGTCTTTGTTGTCTTTCTCAAAAATGCTACTGTTAGAGAGATCTGAAGTTGGGATGCCGTCTAAGATAGCTGGATGATTGGATGCCCACTTCTTTAGCTCCATGCTTGCGGATTGCAGAGCTGCGATGACATCATTGCGAATTTTGAGAGCTCCGTCGATGATCTCATGTCCTTTTTGAACATCATCCACATAAATTTCTCGTTTAAGGATCTGCTCAGTCAGAGGATCCCGTTCTCTCTTGTCGGATGCAATCTGGTAGATGGCTCGAATAGCTGTTAAAGGTGCCGAGGCTGTGCCAAACGTTACTGTAGTCAAAAAATGTTCCTTAATGAGTCCTTTTTCATCACGCCAGAAAATTCGCTGATACTGTGCATCTTCTTCATGCATATCTATGCAGCGATACATTTGTGATATATCGGCCACGAAGACATACCGATGGAGACGCCAATTGAGTATGACTCCTCCAAGATCGTTTTGTAGGGCGGGACCCGTGCATTCATTCAACGACCTCCCGTTAGACGAAAAGTCGTATACGACGCGCATCTTTGTAGTTAGACTGTCTTTTTTAATCACAGCATGATGCGGAACTGTGCACGCGGAGATTGAGAGCTGCCTTTGAGCGTTGATCCTGGTGTGTTCCTCTTTAGTGCTTGCTACCTCTTTTATCTACTTTAGATCAAAGTACTCTTGAATAGTGCTGGCATACTGTTGACTAAAGTCTGGCCGATGATCAAGTTTCCTTTCCAGAGCTTGGAAACGGTTTAATGCAATTTGCCTTGACAGGCCGAGAACCACCATGGTAAACGGACTAAATACTTCCCATTCGGCTGGCGGATATGAGTTTGTTGAAAATGGTCTTCACACCATTTCTCATCTGCGGTGAGTTGTCTTGTCGTGGAAACTTGATCCAATTCGAAAAACCTCTGTAGCATGTTGTTTAGGTTTGCCAAATTAAAACGAATAGAAATTGAAGAAGTCTGGGCTGCTTCGGCTGGTCCAAAAACTATCCAGCCCAGCTGTGTGTTTTGTGCAATTGGTTCTGCAACCGTTCCTTTGCGTATGTCCGGAAGCATTAGTTGCGGGATAATGTCGACCCCGATAAGTAGGTCAATGCGACCCGATTTGCTGAAATTAGGATCTGCAAAAGATAACCCTTGGAGATGTTTACAGGACTCAATGTTTACATTTTGTTTAAGTAAATGACCTGTTGGCGACCGAAGGATGAAGGATGAGGACACGTAGGGGTTAAATTGAGATAAACATGAGACTATGGTGAAGTCGGTGCTGTGCCTGCACTGATTATGGGACGTATTACCAATTCCCGTGGTCTTAGCTCGCACAGGATGCCGTTTAAGTCTGAGCGATTGAACGATGTTTTCTGTGATGAGGGTGCCTTCCGATCCATGGTCGATGAGAGCTCGAACTAAAGCTGACTGCCCGGTGGAGTTATTTACGATCCGAACCAGTGCAGTAGCAAGAAGTGTGGTTGATTTTAGATTGGAGGCAACTGCGCTTAAGAGTTGCGTCGGTGGGTCATTGTGTTTAGCGTCTGCGTTACGAGCAGAGTCTGAAGCACGCTGTCGTGGTGCTCCAGGAGTTAACGAGCATTTGTTGAGCATTCGGCAAATGTAACAAAGTGTGGTGCCGTTGACCGCATTGCGAGCTGTTGCGGTTGCTGCTTTATTGACTAAGAGAATGAGAAGAACTAAGGCAATTGATGCATGCCTTTGAACGGTCGACTATAACCTTTCGCGCGAAACAATCCTTGGAAAGGAAGTCCGGCCACCGTCTTAGGACGTGATTATGTTGGCAGAGCAGGCACCTGATGGATCCAGACTCAAAGGTGCTGTGGAAGCTGTGTCCCCTAAAAGTGGAGTTTCCGGATGGTCTGGTTGTTTGACGATGGTTTGTCTATGGTGAAGATGAAGATGTTACTGGAACGGCTGGTTTCCTACTCTCAATTAGGTCGATGCTGACCAATCGATTGTGAACACCTCCAGCTTTGTGAAGGTGGTTATTTCCACGTTGTTGCCCAGGGAATGCTTCCAGGCCTGTGTTGTGCTGATAGGCAGCTTTGTAAGTAGGTGATGTACCAACCAATGATCATAGGAATCAATGGCAATGTGTAGTCGTCGGAATTCATTGATACATACATTGACCAAGTTTAAGAAATCCCTAAGGTCCACCGCGATCTCCTTGGACAGTGGCACGATTCCGTACAGTGCATTCATGTTGTACATGAACTGCAGCGGAAGGTTGTTGTATCGTTTTACTACAAAGTTCCATGCCACTGAATAGTTGGTTTCCGTTAATGCCATATGAATGATATCCTAATCTCGTCCGTCCGGTAGAGCTTGCTTCAAGAAATCAAATTTTTGAATGTTGGAAAGGGATGGATTTTCATGTATTAGTTGAGTAAAGCTGTCATAAAAAGATGGACAATACGCCAAATTTCCTGAAAAGTTGGGTACGGGCAATTTCGGCAGTTGAATTGTGGAAACAGGCGTGCATACAGAGGTGTTATTTATGGATTGATCCCCTGACACTTGTACTGGGACTGGAAACTTGGTTTCGTATTCATCAGCGAATGAACAATAAATGTCACTATATGATTGCTCAAATTGGTGTTCAACAGTGTCCGCAAAATATGGATGTGAGCGGGCACATTGCTGTAAAATGAGAGCTTGATGATTTGTGTAAAATTGTTTTGAAAGTTGAGTCGAAATTCATAGTAGGATTTAGTTTTCTTTATTTGACCGTCCTTTTTAGCATTTTTAATTAGTTGGGCCAACCGGAATGATAAGTCCATCTGCATTGCCTGCATGTCTGCAAACGGATCGACCCTAACCAATGGTGTCAAACTTTGTTGTGCCGAATCACTATCATTACTTTCAGTTTTATCGTTTTTACCCATTCTAATGTTTTCCTATTGCACTCTACTTTAAAATACCACGCAATTACACTCTCACAACCACACTCACACGTTTCAGTTTTTTCGCTCGTATTTAGCTCAAATTTGGAGAAGGGTCTGGCAACTTCACGAACTAGAGTGTAGAGAAGGGTAGCAATAGGGACCGGTTGAATCCCTTCTTCACCTTGATTTCTTGATTCTCCGTTTTTCGAGGTTCCGTTATGGCAATGCACGCGGCGAATGTTACATAAGTTTGCTGGTTTAAATTAATATAAGTTTTGCACGCAAGTAACCACAAAGATTGACGTAAGTGTACAACTATTGGAAGCTGATGAAGTTATGAGTGTATGTGTTCCCCTAATGGGCCACCAAAATGTTGTGACGATTTGCACCCGATCGTCAAAGTTGAGCAGAAGTCTGCTCTGGGGGTTTTTCAAACACTTTGTAAATGAAAAACGAAAAGGATCTTGAACTTCACCAGTTGTAATTCAATGTTATTTACTTTCAATCTTTGACTTATTGTTGTTTAATTTACAAAATTAGGGAATAGAACAAAATCCGTTTTAAACGCGACCAGCTTCTCTTATTATCTCCTATTCTTGTTGCTGTTACGCTGCGAATGGTGGCAGCAGAATTCTACCATTCGCTGTTAAAAATTACTGTTGTGCACTGCTTCTCAAAATCGCGAGAAACAGCTGTCCAGCTTTTCCAAAAATGCCAGAAACACCCGTTCACGTCCGATTTACGTTAAATTTAATTCTTTCCTATTTAATTACAAATACCAAAATGATAAATTTAGATTTTCCTGCGTATTCGTTGCATCAAACAAAGTTACAGCAGTTTTCGTCTTAATTTGACCTTATTTGATCGATCCTTCCTAGGGCAGTTATATTATATAGTCGTTCGATTTATGTTAAATTTAATTCAAAATTCTAAATTAATAAAATAAAGTTATATTCCAGAGTAGAAGAGACAACACTAGAAATTATTGAAGCTAAATTTATTTCCTTTTAATTTCCCATTAATTTTTTGATCGTTCCTATGGTAGCTATATGGTATGGTAGGTAGATAGGTAGAAGTGGTGAGGTCCTCCAAATAGAGCTGCCTGCGTCATTTAGAAAACCTAGGATTGCAGTTATCCTCTGCTTTCCTATTTCTCCCAATGATAGCTGATACGCCCGAAGTATCTCGCCCTGATGTGGTTTAGTGCTGGGTAATGACACATCATGTGCTCAGGTGTCTCCTGTGTGTCTGTTTATTTGCAGCTTCTGCAAATAGCGTTATACGGCCCAATGGCTTATGATGAGTGCCGTGATCCTACTAATATCCCTTTTACTTTTGGTTATTAGCTCTTGAGTTCTCTTGCTATTGACGGTTGTCCAGCAGAGCTTTGATCTCCAGAGACCGTGCTTTTTCGACCATCTTTTACTAGCTTGTGTTTTGTAGTGTTCGTGAATCCTTGCTTGGACTGTATTTAGGGATTCAGGTACACTAGTTGTATTGGAGTCGTCTGCCGACCCCATTCGTGCAAGTTCATCCGCCTTTTCGTTTCCTGGTATATCATTGTGCCCTGGCACCCATGTTATCTGTACATGGTTGTTTGTTGCTAGTATGTCAAGAGCCGACTTACAATCGGTTACTACTGTTGAGTTGGTTCTTGCTACTGCGAGAGATTTGATAGTCGCTTGGCTATCATTGCTGAATCGAAAGCTTGTCTGCTTCTAAAATAGCAAGAACCTCAGCCTGAAAAACTGTCGCTGATTCTGGGAGGTGGAATTTCCATTCTATCCCCCAGCTTTCAGCGAAAATTGCAGCCTCTACACCACAGTCCATCTTGGAGCCGTCAGTGTAGAGTGATACCTCATCTTGTCCGGTTACTCTGTCATTCTCCCAGTCTTCCCTCGTTGGAAAGGTAGTCGTAAATCCGTTGCCAATTCTTATCTAAGCTGTCATATAATCCGTTTTGTTCTTTGCCAGATAGTTGCTGTCCTCTAAGATACGGCAGTGCCCTGTGTGGTAGCCTTCCCAGCATTTACTTGCCTTGAGTCTGGGCGCACTCTGCGCTGTGGTATCCTTTATGAAAAGTTCTATAGGCATTTTATCCAAAATAGTGTTTAACGCGGCAGCCGGGCATGATCTTAATGCCCCTGTAGCTCTTGCGCAAGCTGATCTCTGTGTTCTTGTCAGCTTGGTAATATTGTATGCTCTAGTCAGGGCTGGCCACCAGACTAGTGCCCCGTATGTGACAATTGGCCTTACCACTGTGTAAAGCCATAATATTATCTTAGGGTGTATACCCCAGTTTTTGCCGAACATTTTCCTGCACGAGTAGAATGCTATGCTGGCATTTCTTACTCGTTTCGTGATGTTCAGTTTCCACGAGAGTTTCGGGACTAGTATCACTCCTAGATACTTAGCTTTACCCGATAGCTCGAGTTCAATTCTATCCATTGTTGGCTTACTGTATGTTGGGATCTTTGTTCTTCGCGTGAAGAGCGTTAGTTCGGTTTTACTCGGGTTTATACCTAGTCCTAGTCGACAAACACAAACTCACGAACAATAGCAGACTGTCGCAAATCTCTCCACGAGATGGCTAGGCAGTTTACTATCAGCCTAATATGGGTTCCGGGTCACCGGGACATCGTAGGAAACTGCATAGCGGATGAGTTAGCCAGGCAGGGCACCATCATGCCTCTCCTTCCAGAAAAGGAGAGTGTCGGTATGCCCATGGCAACTTGTAAGCTAAACATTAGAAATGAATTCATCAAACAAGCCAACACTAATTGGCAGAATGCACCAAAGTGCCGTATCACACATCAGACATGGCCGGTGATTAACAATAAAAGAACGTCAGCACTACTCAAACTTAGCCGCACAGAGTGTGGCATGTTAGTTCGAGCCCTTACAGGCCACTGGCTAGTCGGCACACATGCCGGTAGACTAAAAGCCCCAAAAAATGACTTTTGTAGAAGCTGCAGGGACGAGGAAGAAGAAGAAACGGTGGAAAACCTTCTCTGCTTCTGCCCAGCCCTCTGCAGACTTAGACTGAAGCACTTAGGATACCCTTTCCTTAACGATCTGACCGAAATATCGGAGATCAATCTCAAGGATTTAAACTCCTTTGTAAAATCTTCAGGGTGGAAGACATGCTAATCATCATGAGATGCTCTCTAGGCCTCTAGGACGAGACATAAGAGACAGGGGATCCCGGAAAAAAAAGGGACAACGAGATCATACGGTATCACAACGGACCCACAGAGGTCTAAGTGGGCCAGACGATAGTCTGGCAGCCGTTCAAACCTAACCTACCTAACCTACCTAGTCCGCAGGTTTTTGCCCATTCATTAAGTCGGGTAAGTCATTATGTTGCTAATAACATCTGGGAATGGTCCTGATACTAGCAGCACTACGTCCTCTGCGTAGGCTACTCCTTTAACTCCTCCATTAAGCTCTCTCAATATGTCGTTCATATAATAAGCCAGAGCAGTAGCGATAGAACCACGCCCTGAGGTGTGCCTCTCTTAACAAAGCGTGTGAGGAAAGTCCCACTCGGTTTGGCTGTTATCGTCCTGATCGTGAGCATAACTCCGATCAAAGCTCTAATGTCTCCTTCAATGCCGATCGAGTTGAGGGAGCTTAGTATGGATTCGGCGTTTACACTATTGAACGCACCTTCTATACCTAAGAAGGTGGCCATCATACATTGGTTAAAATGTAGCGATTTTCTATGTGGCAGACTACTTCGTGTAGTGCCGTTTCTGTCGATCTGCCCTTTTGGTACGCATGCTGAGCGTCCGATTGATGCTGCTTCTCGGTGTTTTGTCGGATATGAATATTGATCATTCGTTCCAGCGTTTTCATTAGGAATAAGGTAAGGTTGATCGGCCTGTAATCCTTTGCTTGTATATGACCTCTTCTTCCTGGTTTTGGTATAAAACAACTTTGGCTTCTTTTCATAGAAGCGGTATATGTGTTAGTCTGATGCACGCCATGTAAATGGCACCTACTGATGCTGCCTTGTGTTGCTTGAAGCATTGCCGGGAAAATGCCGTCTGGCCCCGGGCTGTTATATTAATCGAAAGAGTTTATCGCCCATTTGATTCTTTCAATGGTTATGATATCCTTTGTGTGTGCTGGTTGATGAGTAGGTGCTGGCTTTTCTCGAAGGTTTCCTGGAAAGTGTGTATCTGCCAGTGTCTCTATGGATTCTTCTACTGTTGTAGTCGTTGATCCGTCTTGTTTGTTTGTTTTTCTTGCCCTTTTTTTCAGAGTGCATAGCTCTTTGGCCCATCATAAAGGGTGTTGTTTTATAGAGTATGAAACCTGGCATGTTTCCTTATATGCATTGTTTAGAATGTTTGTTAGGTCCTCCACTTCCTTGTCCAGGGTCGTCGTAGAGGTTTGTACCCGTATTCTTCTGTTATTAACTTTCGAGTAGACAATCGTACCGAATTTGTCCCAGTTTGTTCTATGGGGGTTACGTTTCGGTTTCGGTTTGCTAATCGGAATCGAAATTTGGAAGAAAATGTACCTGTGATCTAAAAAGGAATGTTGTTTCGACACTATCCACTTGTCAACCTTATATTTACTAAATTCTGTCTGTAAAGTGAGGTCTAACACCTCTTCCCATCCCTGAAATTCCCTAGTGCTTGTGAATATAAAGGTGGGTGTGGAGAGAGTAGAGGAACTATTACATATGGTGATGTTGCAGCCAATAATATTATCAAAAAGATACTCACCCCTTTTGTTAGTTTCCGAGCTTCCCCATAGAGTGTGCCTCGCGTTGGCGTCGCATCCGATCACCAGGGTCTTCCCCCCATTGCAACAGCTTGATGACTGGCTCAGGTGGAGCCGGTACATCATGGGCCATGTAGGATGAGGCTATCACCATCGATGTCCCATCCCATCCCATAACTTTATAATAATACCTGCTCTCGGCTTACTTGTTGAGTTAGTATAAAAGAGTGTATATCCTTGTTGTGTTAGACCCAGGATTTGTCTGTCTCGAGTCCATGGTTCTTGAACGATGCCTATGTCAATGTTCCTCTCACTGAGAAGAACTGCAATATTGCCTGCTGTGCTTCAGCTTAATCTGCTGCTGGTGCTGGTCTTAGCAGCCCCTTCCGATCCCATCGGAGCCGGAGCACCCTGGCTGGATGTTCGCGGCCCTTCATCGATGGTAGCGGAAACGGTTTGGGGCATAACCTCCCCCGTGAGGTCCGAAGCTACGGTGTTGGGTTCCATTTTCAATACAAAATTGCCCGCGTTGCTCGACCAGGCAAGCGCGGCGGGCCTGAGGGTTGTTGAGGCTCTATGAAAACGTCGACCGTGGCTCCGCCCCAAAGCCACGGCTAGGCCACTTTCGACCCAGGGTTGCCCAGCCCTGGGAAGGCTCCGTTAAAACACAGCTGGGTTTACCCCTCAGCTGCGATCCTGAAAGTCAGTGGGCACGGGTCGCTTGACACGCCTGACTTGAGGGTAGGCACTTTAAAGACCGGATCCATATTCATAGCTAGACTATGGACCTGCTTTCACCCGCCCTCACGGGGAGAGTATAGTCGCACTACCATCGGTGCACACAGTGCACCCCTCCCGTTGGTCCCCCTGTGTACCCGACGGCCAGCTATATGATATAGTCTTCCGATTTTTCAAAAGTTTTATTCGATATTCATAACAGTTTAAATAATAGTATTCCCAAAAGCTTTAGCTCATATGTCAAAAAACACCGAAGCTTCCTATGGGAGCTATAAGATATCCTGCTGGTTCCGACTTATATACTACCTGCAATAAAAAGACGACTTTTTATAAAGTTTCATTTCGATAGCTTCAAAACTGAGTGACTAGTTTGCGTAGAAACGGACGGATGGACATGGCTAGATCGACTCGTCTAGTCATGCTGATCAAGAATACAATACTTTATAGGGTCGGAAACGTCTCCTTCACTGCGTTGCAAACTTCTGACTGAAATCATAATACCCTCTGCAAGGGTATACATAGTTATAGTCCATAGTAGAAGAAAATACAAAAAATAAAATTAAAAAGCTATATTTTTGTTTATATTAACTTTCCTTTAGTTTTCCGATAATTTCTATGGGAGCTATATGATATTGCTGTCCGATTTTGATAAAATTATTAATTCGAAATTCAAAAGAATTAAAAAACTGTTATTCCTAAGCTTAGGAGGTTATAACATAAGAGACTTCCAAAGTGTACGTTTGTGTTTTTCCGCGCTCCGAATTTTTATGTGTTTTCGGGTTTACCTTTAGACGATTTTAATTAATAGTACTTCGTTCATGTCGCGAGTGAATTTACTCTATTCTGTGTATTCTCTATCTGTATCTATTAATATTGTGTTTTTTTGTTTTTGTGAGTTATTTTCCCTTTCCTTTGTGCGTTGTCCGTAAAAGCTACAGTGCAGTTTGTGTTGTTGTATTCTGCATTCGCATTAACTGCATTACGCTACCGCTCTTCAGCACTCTTGCATTCTTTCTCTACTTTTCCCTCTTTCGAAATTTCAAGCGTGTGGAGTCTGTGCTCTTGCGGTACTTTTAACCAGGGCTGTGAACCCATATTATTTTTGCATGGGTTGGGTTCGGGGTTCAAATCTAATCGACAGATAAGGTTCCGGTTTGCGAACCTGTTTATTGATGAGCCGGAGCAGTGTTCGGGTTCGAACCAGGCTTCAAATAAATCAATTCTTTTAATTAAATCAAAAAAAAAATCAACATATATTTTATTATATTATATATATTAACTTTTATTTAAATTTACACTTTTCTCGATTTTTTTGTTACATTCACATAATCAATTCAAGATATTAAATATGTTTTTTGTTTAACATTCCGCATAGAAAATCGTCTATAGCATTACTGCAAATACTCCAAAATTATATATTATTAGAATGATTGAATTAGATGTACGCATTGCATAGACAAAATATATGCGTATTTGTATTTCCCTTAGTAAATAAACTCCATGTTAATACGATCAGAAAATTCCCCACAATGTTGAACAAAAAATTCGGCGCTCCGGTTTACGGTTCGGTTCATTTTCAAAAAAAAGTGAACCTCTTGGAAAATTGATAAATAGTGGTTATGTGCCTGGAGACCATGCATAAGCTTTATCGGCTGCAGTTCGAACTGTCTCCAGAACAGCTGTCTGCGTCTAGTTCGTTTCGCACATAAAATTAGCCTAAGACTATGCTTAGATTTTTTTTGCTTTTTTTTTCGTAGTATTCACTATTTTGTTTTTAGAAAATTAATTGTGTGTGTAGTTAATATTGAATTGCGTGTATTTGTATGTATTAAGTATGGATAGTCCACTCATCCTCAAGCAGCCAGGTAGTAATCAGAATCCGAAACATGGTTTGTCTCAGAAGTTAGTGATTTGTCAATTATGTGCGTATGTTTTAATATTTTTCGCTCCTATCGTAATGGTCGAGGTGGAGAAGTTGCTATTTATATAAACAAGAAACTAAACGCTAAAACGGTATGTGTCCAACCAGAGGCAAGTGCAATTGAATATATATTCCTAAAAATCTTCAACAAAAAAAAAAACACATCAATTTTAATTGGCTGTATCTACAGACCACACAAAACAACTTAATAATCTGAGCTGATTTACTTGTTATCTACCCTCTCATTAAAATACTCAGACGTAATTCTTGCTGGCGATTTCAACAGTAATATTTTAATTTAAAGCATTTTTTAAACGATATGGAATCACTTGGCTTATTTCATGTAAACTTTAAATATCCTACACATTTTTCCACTACCTGCAACACCATACTTGATGTATTCTAAGTTAGTGTATGTATTCTATTCAGAATTATGACCAAATATCGTTGCCTGCCTTTACCAAACATGATCTGATCTTTTTCACGTACAACATTAATCTTGACCAAAATGACTATTGCATAGAGTATAGGGACTTCATCAAAACAGACTACACTTCACTTAGTGCTGATTTAGACTCGTGCGACTGAATCGAGTGCCTCGACTATCAAATACCCGTTACACAGCTAAAGCAAGCAGTCTCAAGCAGGGCAAACCAAGCAGACGCTTAAAAGTGGCGCCACCTACCGGACATTTTATTATTTGTTTATAACTTTTTACTGAGTGAATGTCTTCTACATTTCGGTAGGCATTGATAACCCAAACAAAGAGGCATTTACACTTTTGCTCTAGCTTCAAAACTGTGGGCGCCACAGCTTTTCGCAGTTCGTGGGCGCTAGGGAGAGGGGGGCTACCCATTTTGGTCAATTAATAGGTATTGAAAAAACGAAAGCGCATTTCTTTTCCCGTTAATCTAGCTTCAAAACTGTGGGCGCCACAGTTTTGCGCGGTTTGTGGGCGTTAGAGGGGGCGTGGCACATCAGCGTGAACAACTTGCGCTGCGTATTAACCCCTAGAATCTGCATGCAAAGTGCCAATCCTCTACCTTTTATAGTTTCCGAGATCAGCGTTCATACAGACAGACAGACAGACAGACAGATAAATCGACTCTGCTAGTGATCCTGATAAGGAATATATATACTTTATATGGTCGGAAAAGCTTCCTTCTGCCTGTTATTTAATATACCCTTTTACTTTACGGGTAACGGGTATAAAAACCTAATACAAAAGCTGTTATAAAAATCACTGAAGATATTAGATTACAAATGGATAGTAGCAATATTACTTTATTGACGCTTTTAGATTTCAATAAGGCTTTTGACACGGTAAACCACGAAATTCTTTTAACTAAACTAAGTGGTCTATATATGTTTTCAACCTCTGCAGCAAGTTTTATGATCTGGAAAAACTGTGCTTGAATGGTCAACCACTAAACTATATAGACCGAGCGAACAACTTGGGGCTTACAATAAATTCTACTCTTTCCTGGAGTAATCATGTAAATTGTATGATTGGGACAACTTAGACAACTTAACGACACAAAAACCTTTTTACCAATAAATTTAAAAATTCTCGTTGCGAGAACTAACTTGACACCATAACTATTTTATGGAGTCGAAGCTAAAGTTCAGCGCTTCCACCAGAACAAATAACATAATTTGTCAAGTTGTAAAACACTCCTATGCCGAAAAACACTTTTTTATCTGTGCTGTACCGTCTTGGAACAAACTACCACATCCACTAAAAACAATTAAATCTGCCACGCAATTCAAAGAAAAATATAGTAAACTGATTACACACACATCATCAAACTAGTAATTAATTTAAAACAAAACTTTATTTTTTAAGAAATTAATGTTTGTAATGCCATCTAGCGTAATGTCTTTGCAATAGAACAATGTAGTTAAGAAATTTATTTATTTTATGTTCATGAATTTTAAAAATGGTTACTAGCGCACTAATTTATAAGTATTTTTTGTACTTGTAGCGTTAGGAAAAAAATTAAACCAAAATTAAAATTAAAATTAAATTTCGCCTGCATCTGAATTTCCAGACTAATTAAATTATCTCTTGGCTATACAGTCATTGTCGAAGAAACTGACCCATAGAGACTAACTTTTAGTTCTAGGAGGTTTTAATATCCCGGAAACATCGTGGTCAACAGATGAACAATCAAAAGTTTTACTTCCATTAGCCAAACATGACTTTATTAAAGGCTTGCTAGATATTTCATTGTCTCAAGTTAACAATATTAAAAATTCACTAGGTCGTTTATTGGACTTATGTTTCGTATCAAATCCGGACCGCGTATTTCTGTCCAAGATAGCACCTCTTACTCAACCTGAAAATCCATATCATCCGGCGTTTGAGGTTTCAATCGACACTGGTATTTCAATATTTTTTATTCAACAGTAAATTCGTTTTTTAATTCTTGTGTTCCGTTGTACTATCCGTCAATCTCCACCAAACCACCTTTGTTCCCGATGGAATTCCCGGCTGCCTGCTTAGATATTTCGCAGAAGCCCATTGCAAGTCCCTCCTCAAATTGTCTACCTTATTGTTCAAAAAGAACGCTAATTGTCATAAATTTAAGATTTTACAAGCCTGTTCATGTCAATATGTAAATCTATCTAGAGCCGTAGATAATGATCTGTAACATAAAACCTACAAGAGTGCAGCGCCGAACAGTTGTAATCTTAAGTACAGGCCACTTGAGCCTGACAATAAATATAGTTCTCACACTGCTAAAAGGGTCGCCTTGCGGGGGACCGTTGATAAGGCTCCCGCTCAGGCAAGCAAATGTGGTCTCTGCGTAGACCACAGATAAGTATATTATAAGAATTTCATGCTAGCTACGTAAGCGAAGACTTAGAAAAATAAAATCAGTTTTTATACAGAACTCAAACGTGAAGGTTGTTTTCCTTATTACAGGAATCTCTTTCATTTTGGTCATTCGAGCTCTTTTGATTCCTTGCGGAACAAATGGCCAGACCTCTCTGCAGTTTTCCCCTACCAAAGGTAAGAAACTCAGAGAAATTGTACACCTTAAAGGTTCTGCTAAGTGCTTGACGCTTGCAAGTAAAGGGAGCAATAGATTCACACGATTGTTTTCACCTACCAAAGGTAAGAGACAAAAGTGTTGAACAAAATAAAGGCAAAAAGATATATAAACAGTCTTTTTTGTTTATTAAAGCACCTTAAAGATTCTGTTTTTTTAAAAGGTCACTAAAGGTCGCTAACCATTGAGCGTTTCCGAGGTCATAGCATCGGAAAAATAAAACATAAAAGGTGTGTGTTTTTTTAAATTAAAAATATAAATAAAATATTTTTGGTTATAAGTGCTAGACGCTTGCAAGTAAAGGGAGCAATAGATTCACACGATTGTTTTCACCTAGCAAAGGAAAGAGACAAAAGTGTTGAATAAATAAAGGCAAAAAGATATATAAACAGTCTTTTTTGTTTATTATAGCACCTTAAAGATTGTTTTTTTAAAAGGTCACTAAAGGTCGCTAACCATTGAGCGTTTCCGAGCCCATAACATCGGAAAAATAAAACATAAAAGGTGTGTGTTTTTTTTTAAATTAAAAATATAAATAAAATATTTTTGGTTATAAAGCGTGTTTGAGGCCAACATCAGACAAAACAAAAAAAATAATTTGTGAAAAGTGCCTAGCAAATTAACACTTGTGAAAATAAAAATAGACAAGTGAAACAACAAATTTTTAAAAGGCTAAAAGCCAAAGAGCTAAGCAAAGTGAAGTGCCTACAATTGCTAAAAGCCAAAGAACTAAGCAAAATAAAGAGCCTACAATGCTAAAAAAGCATTAAAAAGTTACAAATATTGAAGCCAACAAAACAACAACAAAAATTACAACTCAAAAACAAAATTGGAAAATTACAACTCAAAAACATGTCAATTGTCAATAAATATTTAAAAATAGTTTGATTTATCTTAAAGAAATTTTGAGTGTTTTTGTTAAATACGTATGTATGTGTTTATGTAAGCTACAACAACTTAGAGCGTCTTTGATTACAGGTTATTTTATGACACTTTTCCTGAGATTAAATTGACGCCGTTTATATCCTTTAAAAATATTATTAAATGGCGCTAGACCTATGGGTAACTATATCAAATTCGGTGCAAACTGTACCCATAGGTACAGTAGGTACTGTATCTGGCCGAGTGAGGTTCAGACTGCTGCTGGGGGCGAAAGAAACTTTCAGTTGTTCCATATAGGAAACAATTATTTGTTTCTAGATTTACCCCGGATACCAAATCTGATAATGTTTTGGAATTTGGTTGAACAATTTCGATTTTCGTACGCCCGTAAAATATCATCTTTTAAAATATTTGCTTCGCCTGATGTGTTTAATGTACTACTTTCTGAAAGCTTTTGGCTTATTGATGATTTGGTAATAAAAGAAATTGTTCCCAATAAACCGAGAACAAATAACAGGCCTCCCACTGCGCCTAATAAAAGGCTTTCCACTGTGCCAAATAACAGGCCTTCCACAGCGCCAAAAACTAAAAAATGTATGGCTTTTACGGACACTTGCCTGAAACCAGAGAAACTTGGCTAAAACCAAGTCGAACAGACCAGAGAAAAAGCGTGGGGACTCCTGCGGTCTCGGGCATCCCTCTAAGGTCATTCAAAAGTCCATATTTGTATCCAGACTCAACCCAGAAGCCACTGCTGAGGATGTGAAAATCTACCTATGCGATAAACTTTCTGCTCCTGATAACGCTGTTTCTGTCTACAAATTTAATTTTAAGCAAAAGCGTAACATATCTTCTTTTAAAATTCTTCTTACAGAACATTTGTTCCCTAAAGCGCTCGATTCTACAATTTGGCCAGTGAATACGTTAGTTCACGAGTATCTCCAAAAGGACAAGATTCCAGTTCAGCTCCTGCAAAAAACTAGATAACTTGTCAATACTCTACCAAAATGTGCGAAGTCTACTGGGAAAACTGAGTAGGGTGTATGTTAACAGTCTTTCCACCGATGCCGACGTAATAGCTTTACCTGAAACTTGGCTTAATTCTTCCGTCTCTGATCAAGAAATATTTGCTGATAACTTTGTTGTTTATAGAGTTGATCGCCCACCCTAGGTGGAGGCGTTTTAATTGCAGTTCACAATTTACTGTCTTCAGAGCTTTTTGCTTTTCAGAATGTTCATTCCATTGAATTTATAGCAGTCAAAATATCCTTAAATAGTACTAACATTTACATAGCTTGCTCTTATATTCCACTTAAATCGGATGTCTCTCTGTATTTAATGCACCTTTCTGCAATCGATTTAGTTTCATCTGCAATTGGTGATGAAGATCATTTCATTGTAATGGGTGACTTTAACTTGCCTAACCTGCTTTGGGTGACTTCACCGGACTCCAATCTTCTTTTTACTGAGAGTCAACATGATTTTATCGACGGCCTATCTGAATTGTCTTTGGGTCAGATTAACTTTGTGGAGAACAATAAAGACAATGTCCTAGATTTAACCTTTGTTAATAACGAGACCCTTTCAACTGTGCTCCGATGCTCACCCTTCTCCACACCAGAAGATTCCTACCACCCAGCCTTGTTGTTGAAAGTTGAGATTAACGCTGAAACTCGTAGTACATCGGACACACGTGTCAAATGTTTTTTCAGAGCCAATTTCAACAGTTTGAGACAACATTTGGGTGCCATCGATTGGTCATTATTAAAATCATGTTATGATCTAGAGACCGAAGTGTCAACGTTTTATGAGTTCTTGCATTCGTCGATCAACATTTTCGTCCCAGATGGATCTGTTATTGACTCATCCAAGCCTCCATGGCTTAATAAGCACTTATCTTACCTCAAAAACAAAAAATCCAAAAATCAAAATCTAATCTTTTTGCCAAATTTTTTCAGTCAACCTACTCTCTACAGTCCTATAGCTCCTCGACTCTTTATCCATACCCTCTATCCCACATTAATAATATCTATGTTCCGTACTTTGAAGTCAAAGACGTTCTGAAAGCCCTTATGTCCCTTGAAATATCGTTTTCTCCGGGTCCTGATAAGATACCAAGCTGTGTCCTTTGAAACTGTGCCGAAACCTTGTCCTGTCCAATTACTTATTTATTCAACCAATCTCTGCTTCTTTCTGAATTCCCGAGAATTTGGAGTGTATCCTTCATCAATCCTCTGCATTAAAAAGGCTCAAGATCCGATGTTGAAAACTATCGCGGTATTGCCAAACTTTCTGCTATACCTAAGCTTTTCAAACAGTTGGTCACCTGCCAACTTTAACATATGTGTACCTCCATAATCTCTCCAGCTCAGCATGGTTTTGTTAAGCATCAGTCAACTACTACAAATCTCCTCGAATTTTCTTGTCTTATTCATCGAAGTTTCCTTAATAAATGCCAAACTGATGTTATTTTTACGGACTTCAGTAAGGCATTTGATTCAGTAAACCATAGCCTTCTCCTTCACAAACTGTCTCTTCTTGGATTTCCACCAATTTTACTAAACTGGATTTTGGCATATCTCTCAAATAGAACTCAACGCGTTCTCTTTAATAGTCAACTGTCTTCTGTTATAAATGTTTTTTCTGGTGTCCCCCAAGGCAGTCACTTAGGTCCACTACTGTTTGTACTCTTTATAAACGATCTTCCAAACGTCATATCTTTCGCCACTACTTTAATGTATGCTGATGACGTAAAAATTTGCCTATCATACTCCGTCCAAATCTCTCACCACCGCCTACAATCGGATCTAAATGAATGACAGTCTTGGTGCTCCATTAACTTGTTACACCTTAACCATGCTAAATGCAAGTCGATGTCCTTTTATCGAACTTCAGCTCATATTCAACCTTACTATCTCGGGAATTATATTTTGGAACGTATTTCCAAAGTAAATGACAGCAAATTATGTTTTAAAGCCACATCTCTGTTACTATTGGTAAAGCGAGGGGGGTTTTAGCCTTCATAAAACGCTGGGCCAAGGAGTTCGACGATCCATACACAACGAAAACTTTGTATGTTTCCATGGTTCGCCCTATTTTGGAATATTGCTCGAGTGTATGGAGCCCTCAATATAATGAACAACAAAAATTAATTGAGTCAGTTCAAAAGCAGTTTCTATTATTCGCTTTGCGTCAGCTGAACTGGGATCCGACTAGACACTTGCCACCCTATGAATCGAGATTAAATTTAATTGATTTACAATCTCTAAAACATCGCAGAATGTGCGGTGGAGTAATTTTTGTTCATAAACTGCTTTTGGGTGAGGTAAATTCCCCGCGTCTCCTAAGTTACATTGACATCGCTGTTCCTTTGAGATTCACTCGAACTTTTCGCCCTATTCACCTCCCAATTTGTAGGTCAAACTTTGCAGTTCATGAGCCCTTTAGGGTTCTTGGTTCGAATTATAATTTATTGTATACTGAAATATCATTGGAAAACTCGATAGAATGTTTATCAGATAAAATTTACTCCTTTCTTGAGTCTTCGAGTAATCTGTACTAATGCAGGTTCCTCTTTTAAGTGGGAACGCTGACTTTTAAATGTGTTTATATGATAGATTTTATACACATTCGACGAACTTAACTGATATTTCGACTTTAACAAATATACGTGTGCTTCTGTACGACTGTTCTTTGCGAGATTCTGGCAGCGAGTGAGTAGTGTGGTGTGCTGCCAACTTTGTACTCACGTTGCATTTGGGTATCGAGTACATTTTAATTATCCAGTACAGAAAGGGAAAGAAAGATCAGAAGGTGAGACCGCTTCTAGTGGTCCTTGTCTCTCCACTACCGCATCCCACAATCGGCCCTCCTGACGCAGGATTCGCCCCGAATGCCTTCATGTACTCTGCGACTGATGTTGTTTTAAAAGGCCCTTCACCTTCTCCTACTCGCTCGACTTCATACTTTCCATGGTTACCGACTTTAACTACTTTATACGGCCCTAAGTACTTTCCTTTCAGTTTTAGACCAGTACCATACTGCGTGCGTTTGATAGCTACCAAATCGTTTACTTAGAACTTCTTTTCTACCTTTCGTTTGGCATCAAAAGTCTTCTTGTTCTCAGCCTGGATACTCTGAATGTTATCCCTTGCTTTTTTCCTTATTTCGTGGCGTTCATCATCTAACTCAGAAATCAAAGAATCCTGGATCAATGACTGAAGCTGGACATCTCCTGAGATACGCATGTCTAGTCCTGTTAAGAGCTTAAATGGCGAGACTTTGGTACTCCTAGGCTCTGTGTTGTTTATGATTTGTACCTTACCTACGTGCTTATACCAGCACCCTGGACTTTCATGGCTAAGTTTAGATAGCATTGGAATAACTATTTTGTGCATGCGTTCTACCTGTCCGTTTCCCCTTGATACGCCTGTCGCAATCAGCAAATGTTGGATTTTCTCCCTATCGCAGTACTCCTTGAACAGGTGGGAAGTAAAAGCAGCTCCGCGGTCCGAAACTATCCTGTACGGATTTCCAAAGCAAACGGCCTGACGCTCCAAACAACCAACAACCTCCTCAACCCCTGTACTTCGAGTAGGATACAGCCACACATATTTTGAAAAGGCATCTACAATTACGAAGATGTGATTGTAACGCTTTTTGGTCAACTCCATTGGGCCAACATGATCGACGAGCGGCTTGTCTCCTTTGTCGATCGGTGTAAGGAACCCTTCTTGCCTACCAGCTTTTGCGTTCACAAGAATGCACTATACGCAGCTATCAACGACTCGCGAAACCGATTAAGTCCTGAGTTTTCTTCGACGAAAAGTGTCCTTGCTTGTGACTGACTTGGACGATTTCGGTTTCCATGAGTGAAGGAACCACTAGCAACTCTTTATTTGGATCCTTAAAGAGGACTCCGCTGATAATGTAGAAGTCTTCATAGCCTATGGTCTCAACGACACTCTTGAGTACTTTCGTCCAGTCATCTAACAACTGTGCCTCCCGCAAACGATGAAGCAAACTGTCGGTCAATGTGAAACAAGACATCCTACTCAACGCGTCGACATGTCTCATCTTCGAGCCGGACCTGTGCTCTATTTCGTAGTCGAAATCTTGTAGATACATTGCCCATCTAGAAATCCTGAGCGGAATCTCCCTCTTCTTCATGGTCATTGCAAAGGCGTTACAGTCCGTGACAATCTTGAACTTTTTTCCTAGCACGTACACCCGCCACTTCACCAAAGCTCCAATAACCGCAAGCACTTCGAGTTCATAGGAATGATACTTTTCTTCGCAAGGCTTGGTTTTTCGGCTCATGTAGAAAACTGGATGCCACAAGTTATCCCCGGAATCTCGTTGAAGCAAAACGGCTCCAAATCCAAACTTGGATGCATCAGTGTGAATCTCGGTTTCAAGAGAATGATTGTAGAGCTTCAGAGCTGGACCACTGATCAACGCTTCCTTTAGCTTTTCAAATGCTGCTAACTGCTTGTCGTGAAACTCAAATGTAAACTCTTTACGCAATAGGTCGGACAACGGTTTGGCAATTACAGTGTTAGCGCACGCTAACTCCTTTAAAAAAAATACACTGTAAACAATCCAATGTAAATAGCTTATAATCTTGTAAATATTCAGCAATCCAATGTAAATAGCCTATAATCTTGTAAATACTCAGCAATCTCATGTAAATAGCCTGTTATCAATCATTGTTTAAACCAAGCGTTCCGATTCCACAATTCCAAACCAAGCTAAGCTAAAAACCTAAAACTGGGAACTCTACCTCAACTTGAGTTTCCGTTTTACTTCTGAATAAAACGTGGCAATGAAAAGGACTTTGCTCGGCATCTTCTTCTAAGTTTTGTTTCTTTTTATAATCCCACTTTGAATCATCCCCATCGGCATCTGCCGCATCATCCAACATCATCATTGGCATCCACCAGCATCGTCGGCATCCGCATCGACTCGGCGACCGCACATCATCAGCATCCACATCAACATCCCTTCGTCACCCATCATCGCCAGCAGCAGCGCCTTCGAGCTGAGCCGCCAGCACTTCATCCATCATAAAGGCAACAGCTAACAAGCTCCGCGTATTAGCTGCCCAGCTTTTCATGGTCCTTCTGCGCAAACATCGAATCATCGCCCTATTCCAGAAAGGTAAATGATCGTGGCTAACCTACAAGCCACGCTAAAAAGAAAATTTACATTTTTTCCCCCAAGTAAAATTAGGGTAACATCACCCTTTCATACGCAAACAATACATAATAATAAATAATACAGTCCACAAGAATAATAAAGTACAAAAGCCAGTCCCTTTGCGCTGTATATTTTTAATTTAAAAATCTGCCACACATACACCTGTAGTTACATAATTGCAACCACGTGCATTATTGCACTCTCACACTAAAAAAATTTTATACACTCTACAACATATTTACCCTCGCACACGTCAACATTTTTACACTCAATCCAATAAATCTTGTGTGAATTTTAATAAAAAAAGGAGAGTCCCACTGCCAGATAAATGCTGGTATCAGAAGAAACTTAGTTGGTTTATTGTTAACACGTCGGTCTCGCTCTTTAAATTCACACCGTCGCAGTTGCAAAAGGTGCAACAGCGTACATTTGCAGTTTAGTGTTCGCAGATTTACATACAACTTTATCAAACAACGCTTTTTAAATTCACACCGTCGCAGTTGCAAAAGGTGCAACAGCGTAAGTTTGCAGTTTAGTGTTCGCAGATTTACATACAGCTTTATCAAACATCGCTCTTTAAATTCACATCCCCTCGCAGTTGCAAAAGGTGCAACAGCATACATTGGCAGTTACATTGACGCAGGTTCACATCACAACAATAATAAACATCTTGAACAGAAAAAACATAAATTTAACTTTATCACACTTATTTTGAACAATACACACGTTATACACTATAGTATAAGCAATTATTATAGGCTTGCTCACATCAAGAGTGATAAGGCCAGTTTCGAACACTACCAATGTGTAGAAAACAAGGTTAAGTAAATCTGTAAGTAGACACACAGTCTCATATTCCATTCTACTATTCTCAATATTACACCTTAATCACAACACAAGCCTCCGGCTAGTCCTTTCGCTCTCGAATCACAACACAAGCCTCCGGCTAGTCCTTTCGCTCTCGAATCGCAACACAAGCCTCCGGCTAGTCCTTTCGCTCTCGAATTACAACACAAGCCTCCTGCTAGTCCTTTCGCTCTCGAATCGCAACACAAGCCTCCGGCTAGTCCTTTCGCTCTTGAATTACAACAGAAGCCTCCGGCTAGTCCTTTCGCTCTCGACTCATAACACAAGCCTTCGGCTAGTCCTTTCAATCAGTCCTCTCAATTCGCTTACACAATCACAAAAATGACGGAATATCGGGCATTAAACTTCTCAAAAAACCGTTTTCTTCAGTTTTGCGAAAAAGCCCAAACACTTAACAGAACAGAGACAACCGTAAAAGAATGCATAGCTCGTGTAGACAATTTGTTTGAGCAGGTTGATCGAGATTTCAAAACCGCGTTAACCTCAGGCGAAGAAAACGACGAACTAGCGGATATCGCAACACAGCATTTCAACAAATGTGAAGACGAGTTGTTTCGCGTCAAAGCTTCTCTCAAAGGGTTTCTTGCCGAGAGTTCATTTTTAAATCCATCTTTAAATCAGAACAACCTAAGCAGATTTGGCAATGAGCTCCCTAACTCAAGTCACATTAAGGTTCCACCATGTGACACAGAGCCATTCCATGGCAACTATGAAGACTGGCCTTCGTTCAGGGACATGTTTACAGCAGTCTACACCAATCATCCCAAGCTTACATCAGCCCAAAAGCTTTATCACCTGCGACATAAAACACATGGGGAAGCAGGCACAATTGTAAAGCGCTTTCTCTTATGTGATGAAAATTTAGATCCAGCATGGGAAGCGCTGAGCACGAGATTCGAAAACAAAAGACTCATTGTAGATACCCAGATCAAAAACATTTTCGATCTAAAACGAATTAGTTCCGAGGATGGCAAGGATATCCAGAAATTCCAAGCTACCATTACGAGCTGCCTGGCAGTTTTATCAGCGCAGCAAGTCTCCGCCGACTGGGATCCCTTCCTAGTATACCACACCTCATCCAAATTACCTCAGCAGACACTCTCCCTATGGGAACAGTCACTAGAATCCAGGAAAGAATTGCCTACGTGGTCCCAATTAACAACCTTCCTTACGGCCCGTATAGAAGTACTTGAACGTCTGTCCGCCATCAATCCAATAAAAAATTTTGTTCCAACCCAGGCAAAGTTTCACTCCAAAATTTCTACTTTAGCTCATGCAGCTACTACAGACACTTCGTGCAAATACTGCAAAAGTTCACACCACATACGCCAATGTGCAGAATTTAAAAATCTGTCACCCAAAGACCGCTATCAAGTCGCAAAAACAGCAAAACTATGCATCAATTGTTTGGCTTCCAACCACGCAATAAGTGAATGCAACAGTTTAAAAACATGCAACACATGCAATATGCAACATCACACTCTGCTGCATTTCCCACCTCGACAGCAAGAATCCCAGGTCGTCGACGCACACTACGCGGGTCAAAATCCAAACGTGATACTACCCACCGCGATAGTCTACATTCCCTATAAAGGAGAACTTATTCGCATGCGAGCTTTGATCGACCCAGGCTCCCAAAGGTCATTTATCACTGAAAAGGCTCAAAAACGCGTTAATTTACCGACCATAAAATGCCACACAAATATTTCAGGGATTGGAGGTCATTACGTCAGCTCATCGTCCAAAATATGCAAATTTAAACTCACCAACGGGGAAGATTTGTGCTCTATACCAGTTGAGGCTATCGTACTCAAACGATTAGCCAATCTTCTCCCGTCTGTTTCCGTTACGAAACCAAAATCCCCAAGTCTAGATCAATTAAATCTGGCAGATCCCAACTTTTCAATTGCTGCAGAAATTGACATGGTACTGGGAAGCGACATCACTCCCCAGATATTTCTAGAAGGCATAACAACTCCCCTAGACAACAATCTTCTCGCTCAGCTTACGGTGTTCGGGTGGTTAATTAGTGGTCCACTACCCAACACATCCACCGCCTATGCTTTTTCAACTCTAGTGGAAGAAGACATAGCAGACGTAGGAAAACAACTACAAAAATTTTGGGAACTCGAAGAAATATCTGTAGACAAAACCGTAAATGAGGTGGACGAAAAGTGCGAAACGCATTACGTCAACACTACTCAAAGGTTACCGGATGGTAGATATATGGTGCGCCTCCCGTTCAAAAGTGAATTCCCCAATATCATGTTCCTAGGTTCTTCCAGAAATATCGCTATTGGACAATACGCCCGGCTTCACAAAACATTACTCAAAGACGAGGCCCTAAATTCAAAATACTCCCGAGTCCTTCAAGAGTACATTGACCTAGGTCACATGACAGAAGTTCCATCCATGGAACTCATTCAGAAAAATCAATATCTGTCGTTTTACCTTCCTCACCATGCGGTCGTCAGGCCCGAAAGTAAATCCACCAAATTACGCGTGGTATTTAACGCATCGCGTAAAACTCATTCTCAATTTTCATTAAATGATGTTCTCCATAAAGGCCCCGTTCTCCAAGGGGACCTTTTGGGCATCTTACTCAATTGGAGACTGTACAAATTCGTGTTTAATGGCGACATTGAAAAAATGTACAGGCAGATTTTAGTCCATCCGGACGATCGCCCATTCCAACGTCTAATATTTCGTCCCAAACAATCAGCAACCATGAAAGATTTCCAGCTCAATACGGTCACATTCGGAGTCAACTGTGCTCCATTCCTAGCAATTCGCACGCTACAACAGCTAGCTACGGACTGCAAAGAAAAATACCCTAGGGCAAGCCAAATCCTTCTCCAGGAAACTTATGTCGACGACATACTTGCCGGTGGTCACACTCTCGAGGACGCAAAAAATGCCCAAAGACAACTTATTGCGTCGCTAAAATCCGCAGGATTTCTCCTCAAAAAGAACACTGCAAATCACATCAAGCTGCTGGAAAATATAGCTGTTGCAGACCGGTTAGATACCGAATTTTTGGAGGTGTCCGAAGCATATTGTGCCGCAATATACATCCGATCTAGTTACGCTGGGTCACCCTCCCAATCTCATTTATTAGTTGCTAAAACCAAGGTTGCGCCACTCAAAGCAGTAAGCTTGCCGCGCTTAGAATTATGCGGCGCACATCTATTGGCAAGGCTAGTGCAACATACAGTCAAGACAACTCAACTTCCTGAGCTAAAAACCTTCTTGTGGTCGGATTCCACCATCGTCCTAGCATGGCTGGAAAAACCACCAGGTACATGGAAAACGTTTGTCGCAAATCGTACGGCCGCCATACAAGAAAAACCTCGCAATGCCAAATGGAGCCACGTAAAATCCCACGATAACCCAGCCGATCTAGGCACCCGCGGCTGTACCCCCACCAAACTCAAAGACTCACAATTATGGTGGCGTGGGCCAAAATGGCTATCAATCCCAGAGGAAAATTGGCCTTGCAGCCAAGCTCCTGCCATCGCTCCTCCAGAATAGAGGAAGGTTCAGCAGTTTTTCACGGAATCTGAAAACGTGGATATATGTGAACAATTCACGACTTACTCTCGAGCACTGCGAGCCTGTTGCACGAATTATGCGTTGGTATCAATCAAATCCCGCAACTCACAAAGACAGTGCTCTCCAGATCAAAGACGCCAAAACGAGGCTTATTATAGCAGCACAACGCCTTTTCTATCCCAAAGAGTATGATCAGTTGCTCAACCAACATTCTATCTCCAACAAAAGCACGTTAAGTACTTTATGCCCTATCATTGATTCCGTTGGACAAATTAGAATCAATAGTAGATTAGCCAACGCAAACATACCTTACAAGGAACGATTCCCCATACTATTACCACCCAAAGCGAAACTTACCACCCTGTTTATCGATTTCATCCACAGCACTCTTCTTCATGCTCAAAACCAGCTGATGCTAAGAGCGATTCGGCAAGAATTCTTTGTCTCCAAACTAGCCAATCTCGTTAAGGCATCCATTCGCAAGTGTATAACATGTACGCGTTTTAAACAAATCACCAAAAATCAAATTATGGCCGCACTTCCCCCCGAAAGAACACAATTTTCTCCCGCGTTCACTATAACCGGAGTTGACTTCGCAGGTCCATTTAATTTAAAAGCCTCCAATATGCGAACCAAGGTAGTTCTCAAAGGCTACGTTTCCGTGTTCGTATGCTTCTCCACCAAAGCGGTCCACTTGGAAGCCGTCTCAGAACTTAGTTCAAAGGCATTCTTGCAAGCATTCGAACGCTTTGTCAGCCGTAGAGGCATCCCAAAAAAGGTTGTGTCAGACAATGGCCGAAATTTCCTTAGCGCCAGTAGAGAACTGGCAAAAAACTTCGCAGAGTTCATGAAAACTGCAATTGATCATGTCTCCAGCCTTTACAGCAGTCGTGAACTAGAGTGGCAATTCATACCACCCCACGCTCCCCATATGGGTGGACTCTGGGAAGCTGCCGTTAAGAGCTTTAAAAAGCATTTCACTCGAACCGCAGGTACCAGAACATTCACATTCGAGGAGTTTGCCACATTTTTTGCGAAAATAGAGGCCGTTCTCAATTCCCGTCCGCTCTGCATACCCAGATCCAATGTTGAAGACTTAATGTCACTAACTCCGGGGAATTTCCTTCAAGGAGCACCTTTAACGGCGCTTCCTGAAAATCCCAACGAATCTCTCTGCATAATAAACCGTTGGCAGAAGCTAAAACTTCTTCATCAAGAATTCAGCACCCGATGGCGACATGAGTACCTTCATGAGCTCCACCGAAGGTACAAATGGAAGCAACCAAAGGCCAATCTGTCAGTTAATGACATCGTCATTATCAAGGACGACGCCTGCCCACCCACGCATTGGCGTCTTGGAAGAGTCATACGCTTACATCCAAGCAAAGACCAAAATACGCGCACAGTAGACCTCCAAACCCGAACTGGGCCACTGACGCGACCCATTGTAAAACTCGTGCCTCTCCCAATCAAAGACCCCTCGCCCTCGGTTGAACAATAACCGAATTCCCACCCCATTCTCTCTCTCTGTTAAAGCTCGTCCCATTTATGCACACAAACTAATTCCGTAATTAATTCCTTAGATGTACAAGTGCCGCATGTGCCACAAAGGTCATCCTTTGCGGGTATGCGCAAAATTCATCAAGCTGACCATCCTGGAACGCCGCCGCGCCGCACGGAGAATGGGCTACTGCTCAAACTGCCTGGCCACCACACATCGCGTGCATCAATGCAATTCCAAAGAGGTGTGTCACAAGTGTGGAGACCTGCATCACACTATGCTACACCACGTCTACACCACCACGGAAGCTCCAGAAGCATTCAAGAAGGAAGGACGTCAACCGCGTAGCCCACGAAAGGACAACTCTCCATCAAGCAGCAACCGACCCGTTCGAGCGAGTCGTTCCAAAACAAGGAAAACTTCCGAACGCCGCCCTCCGAGACGTAGCATCTCACCATCTCAGACGCTTCGCCAGCTGCAGGAAGCCATCAAGAGCCTAACCAAGCTTAAAACCGCCATCCGGCAGGGGGGGCGGCATGTTAGCGCACGCTAACTCCTTTAAAAAAAATACACTGTAAACAATCCAATGTAAATAGCCTATAATCCTGTAAATATTCAGCAATCCAATGTAAATAGCCTATAATCTTGTAAATACTCAGCAATCTCATGTAAATAGCCTGTTATCAATCATTGTTTAAACCAAGCGTTCCGATTCCACAATTCCAAACCAAGCTAAGCTAAAAACCTAAAACTGGGAACTCTATCTCAACTTGAGTTTCCGTTTCACTTCTGAATAAAACGTGGCAATGAAAAGAACTTTGCTCGGCATCTTCTTCTAAGTTTTGTTTCTTTTTATAATCCCACTTTGAATCATCCCCATCGGCATCTGCCGCATCATCCAACATCATCATTGGCATCCACCAGCATCGTCGGCATCCGCATCGACTCGGCGACCGCACATCATCAGCATCCACATCAACATCCCTTCGTCACCCATCATCGCCAGCAGCAGCGCCTTCGAGCTGAGCCGCCAGCACTTCATCCATCATAAAGGCAACAGCTAACAAGCTCCGCGTATTAGCTGCCCAGCTTTTCAACAGCGTATCCTTCCACAAACCTACGAAAATACGATGTCAATCCTAGGAATCGTTGGACTCCTTTCTTGTCGCGCGGAATCGGAAAATCAGCAACTGCTCGAGTTTTCTCATCACCTGGCTTAATGGTACCATTCTCAACGACTTAGCCTAAGAAATTTACCTTGCGCTTCAACACCTGACATTTACTCCAATTTATGCGCAAGCCATTTCGCTGTGCGACTTCCAAAACTCGCTTCAATTTCTGAACGCCCTCATCGATACTTTTACTGGCAATGATCACATCATCCATGTACTCAACCGCATCGTCTTTCTGGATCAAATCACGCAAAACCGCCATGATAAACCTGGTAAACACAGCTGGAGAGTTTGTTATACCGAAAGGTACAAACAGGAACTCATACTGCCCACTCTGAGTTACGAACGAGGTGTACTTTTGTGATTCTGGCGAAACAGGCACGTGAAAGAAACCGTTAGTCAAATCGAGTGTAGTGAAAACTTCTCCACCTTGAAGTTTTTCGATCACGCAGTCCATGTGAGCTGTTGGGAAATTATCTCGTACGATCTTTTCGTTTAATTTGCGATAATCGCAACACAAGCGCTTCTTCCCATTCTTCTTATCAAGAAGCACCAATGGAGAAGCAAACTCGGATGTACTAGGCTTGATAATCCCTTTCTCTAGCCATTCTTGAACCTGACAATTTTCTGATCGCAATAAGCTAAACGTCTCGGATGTTGAAAAACAGGCAACTCATTTGTCAACAAGATCTTCATCTCGACTGGGGAAGTGAGATTTCTCTTCGGTTTGTAATTCTCGATCAATGATTCCACTTCAGAAGCTAAATCCTGACTCAAATGCTCCAACTCTACTCCAGAACCTGCCTTATAGTCACTCGTGCTGATCATGCACAGACTCTCGAACTCGGTAATTAGCTGCACACAAGAACTTTGCACCGTCTGGTTTTCGCCTGATCCTTTCTGTGGTCCTTGCTGAGCACAACGAACTCTTGGTGAAACATCATGTCCACGTTGTCTAAGATTGGTGTGCCTAAGATTGCGTCAAACTTCATATCTTCATCTGGTATGACATGAAACTCGACCGACATATCAATCCCATCGATAACGATTCATGCAAATCATGGATTTCAATTCCAAGCTTGACGAAAAAGACTCACGCGATGGTGTTGAAGCGACTCTACCTTGCTGAACAACATTTGTCGCTCTCTCGGCTTTGACTTGGACTTCTGCCTTACACTGCGCTGCTCGATGTCCTGGTTGATCGCATTTAAAACATTTCTCCTTCACTGGACAGCCCTTCTTCATGTGCGACGAATCTCCGCACCGGAAACATTTCCTAACTGATCCAGCTACCGCTTCCTTATTCGTGTCGTTTACCGCCTTGCTACCCTGCGAACCGTATTTGTTTACTGGCTTGGATAAACCACGAGATTTCTGATAAGCGTCGATTTGTAGCTTAAGATCTTTAAGGTTTCTGGCTTGATACAGCATAGCCTTATTAGATCTAGCACCCGGGATACCCTCAATGAAGTATTCAATCAGACTCTCTTCTTCCAAATGAATGGGCTTGGCGATTTCCATAAGAGAATAAAGGAATTCATGCAAGGATTAACCCTTATGCTGCTGTCGTTTTCCCAACCTGCGATGGACTTCTGCTGAGGATAATTTGATTCCAAACTCCTCCAACAAAGCTGATTTCAAACTTGCCCAGTCTTTTATGTTCCTCTGGCTACGCACAAACATTTTGGCTGCTCCACTAAGCTACTGCTTTGCATAAACAAACACCTGTAAAGGGCTCCATTCAACTGTAGCTGCACAATCTTCCAACTCTCCTATCCATAGGTTTATATCTGGGGAATTCGACCCAGAAAACTGCGAAACACTGCCCTCGACGTCTTTCAAAGTGAACCACGATCTACCTTGCCTCTCATTTCCTAATCCTTGATGCCAACCTGCATTTCGGTGATTTATAGTGGTTTCTGCGGATGACACTGATCTACCGTCTTCTCCATTCTCCTCCGTTTCTGACTCACCTCCGCCATTCAATCCATAGTAGGTCAACAATCTCTCTTGCAATTCCGCCTTTAATCCAGTCGTACCCAATTGCAACTCCGACAACTTCAGACGCAACTCTTCAACTCGCAATGCCAAGATCTCGCTTCTCTCCATTTTACAAAATTATCCTGTAGAATATTAAGTTTAAGCAATGTGTTCTTAAATCTAATATCAAAAGCAAATTGTAAATAGAGTAACTACCCTGTGTCTGCGTTGTTGATTTCAATGTTACCCCACTAGCTTACATACAAGTTGAAATAAACTTTCTGGCAACTTTCCTCCAAAAATTCAGCCTTTCGCTCAATGATGTCGCCTCTGTTACTCGTCGTACTTTTCGTCAACGCTTGCACCGCGTCACAAATACAATGATTATTTCCAAACTCAACTGGAACCTTCTGGATGTCTTCGTCTGCTGTCAGGATATGTGTACCAGCCTCCCGCTTACACGATCCTGCACACCTGCACGCTCCGATGACCACACCAGATCCAATCCCTTGCTCGTTCTATCTCCACTGCTTCCAGCCCGTGTCTGCTGCTTCTCCTGGATCTCAAGCCACGATCCGCTGCCTCGAAACTGCTCCCAGCCACAAAACGCTGATCTGCAATCCTATCCAGCACTGCGCCCTCTTGATCTCAACGTCCTTGCCTCTACAAAAGCCGCAATTGTCTCTGCTTATGTATGTGAAGTCGCTGTCTTCTCGCTGTCTGTGGTTTTGCATTTTACTTTGCCTCAGTAGCTTGCAAATGTACGCCTCTCTGATGAAATTCGTCGCCTTGCTGTCAACTTCTGCCCTTCTTGTCACACTCCAGCCAAATTGCTTATGACGATTTGCAGATCTCCTCCAGCCCAGTTTGCGAAAATTTCTCCTGCTTTCTGCTTTCACCACACTCCACGTGATTTTGCGAAATTAAAGATCTGTCGAATGGGTAGCCATATTCCTGGACGAGCCCCCAAAATTGTAGGTTCCTCTTTTAAGTGTGTTGTGACGATTCGCATTCGATCGTCAAAGTTGAGCAGAAGTCTGTTCTGGGGTTCTTTCACACACTTTGTAAAATGAAAACGAAGAAGGATGTAGAACTTCACCACTTGTAATTTCAATTGTATTTACTTTCAATCGTCGACTTTCTGTTTATTTAATGTACAAATTAGGGAATAGAACAAAATCGGTTTTAAAACGCGACCAGCTTCTCCTCATTTTTCTTCCTCTTGTCGTTGTTGCGCTGCGAATGGTGGCAGCAGAATTCTAACATTCGCTGTTAAACTGCTGTTGTGCACTGCTTCTCGGAGTCGCCAGAAACAGCTGTTGAGCTTCTCCAAAAAATGCCAGAAACACCCGTTCATGCCGCCCCCAATACTGCCCCCAGTATTCAAAGCCTTCGACCATGGACTCCAAAAAAAGGTTAAAGTGTGTTATGGAATGAATGCGGGTATATTCAAAATATTCAGTAAATTTTGGCAAGGGTAAACGGCAAATTTTTGAAACCGTCCTCTTGTAAATTCCGGTTGAGGTCTTGATTATAGCTACTCGAACGAGCCCATCGGCCCCAGGATGTAAGTCGATGATTCGCCCTAATTTCCAGTCAGAGGGACCAGTTCGGTCGTCCTTGATGATGACCATGTCGTTACGATGAAGGTTGTCAGTTTCGTGGCGCCACTTGGGGCGCTTGTAGATGAGAAAGCCAATCTGCACTCCATTTTCTCCAAAAGTTGCGAAACATCCTTTGCCCGTTCAGAAACTCTGTGTTTAGTGAAGAATCCTTAAGGCTAGGCTGAGGGAGTGACATCATGGAATCACCGATCAAAAAATGTGCCGAGGTTAGAGATTGCAAATCATCTAAGTTGGACGTTAAAGGGCATAATGGTCTAGAGTTCAAGCACGCTTCTATCTGGACAAAAATCATACACAGCTGCTCGTACGATATTGGAGTACCATTACATGTTCGATGAAGATGGGTTTTAACAGCTTTAACGTTAGATTCCCAGAGTCCTCCAAAATTTGGACTGTGTGGGGGGTTAAAATGCCATTGAATGTTTCGACGAGTAAGTTCGGGAACTACGGTCTCTTCAACTCCTTGATAGAAATCCTTGGTCCACAGCTTTAGAGATTTGTCGGATGAGATAAAGTTGGTTCCACAGTCGCTGTATAGATGTTGACAAAAACCTCTACGGCCGATAAAACGCTGCAGTGCCCACAGAAAATGCTGTGCGGACATTCCCGAGACCGCTTCCAAATGAATCGCTTTGCTTGCTAAGCAAATGAAAACCGCAATGTATGCTTTATAGCAAGTGTGTCCTCTGAATCCGGATGACTTTATCTCAATCGCGCCAGTGTAATCAACTCCAGTTGCTTCGAACGCCCGTTTGGGCGGATTGACACGGTGCGCTGGTAAATCTCCCATCAGTTGGCTGGATGGGGTCGGACAATGCTTGAAACACGTTACGCACTGTCGCAGAATCCTTTTTACTGCCTGTTTACCGTTAACGATCCAGAATATTTGATGAATGGTAGCTAACGTTAGTTGCACACCGCCATGTAAGGTGTTTTGATGAGCGTTCCTTATAATCAAAACAGTCAGGTGGTGTGCCTTTGGAAGGATTATTGGTGTACGTTGAAATATGGAGATCTGTAAAGCGTTTTTAAGTCTGCCTTTAACTCTCATGAGACCCCGATCGTCGAGAAACGGTGAAAGCTGGCTGAGCTTATTATGTCTAGATAAGAATTTATTGGATCGGAGTCTTGATAACCCCTCCGGATAGACTTCTTGTTGAACAATCCGCACCAGTGCAAACAAAGCCTGTTGGAATTCAAATACCTTGATAGGGCCAGTGAGTCTATCCGATTTTTTCTGACGAGTATTATGAATAAATCGTTTGACGTATGCTGTAATGAATAAGAGTTTATTATAGGAGGAATATAATTCGATAAACGGTTGCTTTTCTGTACAAATGTGGGTTCCGATCTGCTTTACGGATTGCTCGCCCGAAATAAGTTCTGATCTTGGGGACAGAATTGGATTGGATGGCCAGTGCTCCTCGGAAAGATGCAGCCAATGTGTTCCCTTCCACCAAAGCGTATGATGCTTCAGTTGGGAAGGGGTGAGGCCGCGCGTAGCACAATCTGACGGGTTCTCTTGCGTAAGCACGTGTCTCCACTGCGAGGGCGAACTTGCGTCCAGGATTGTTCCAATTCTGTTCGACACAAATGTCTTCCAACTTTTGGGGTCACCGCTGATCCAATACAGCACTATCATTGCATCTGACCAGTAGTGTACAGATATGGTGTGATGTGATACTTGAAGTTGGTTGATAATCCACTCGGCTAATTGTGTACACAGCACAGCTCCTGATAACTTCACTCTCGGAATTGTTAGCGGTTTAACAGGTGTGACTCGACTACGGGCGGCTAATAAGTTGACCTGCACCGAACCATCTGTACAACTAGCTCGGAGATAAGCGCATGCTGCATACGCCTACACAAAACATGTGTAGTCGAGACATGCCTTAGATCGAATCCTAACCAGCGAGGGATGTGTATCTCTTGAATGTCGGGAAGCTCTTGACTGATTGGTTGCCACTGCTCGGCGAGTTGATCTGGCAAGGGCTCGTCCCAATCTAACGACGCTGGGGGCTCCTCTTTGCGCTCGATACGAAAACTCCAAACTTCCTTTAACAGGATTTTGGCAGCAATGATTACTGGTGCCAGGTATCCCAACAGATCGAATAAGCGTGCTACTGTGGATAGTATAGATCGTTTAGTGAATGTAGGATTAATGGAAAACTTGAAAACCTGTAGTTGGGATGCCTTCTAAGATAGCTGGATGATTGGATGCCCACTTCTTTAGCTCCATGCCTGCGGATTGCAGAGCTGCGATGACATCATTGCGAATTTTGACAGCTCCGTCGATGGTCTCATGTCCTGTTTGAACATCATCCACATAGATTTCTCGTTTAAGGACCTGCTCAGCCAGAGGATAGCGTTCGCGCTCGTCGGATGCAATCTGATGGATGACTCGAATAGCTGTGAAGGGTGCCGAGGCTGTGCCAAACGTTACTGTAGTCAAAAAATGTTCCTTAATGAGTCCTTTTTTATCGCGCCAGAAAATTCGCTGATACTGGGCATCTTCTTCATGCATATCTATGCAGCGATACATTTTTGATATATCGGCCACGAAGACATACCGATGGAGACGCCAATTGAGTATGACTCCTCCGAGATCGTTTTGTAGGGCGTGACCCGTGCATAGAATGTCATTCAACGACCTCCCGTTAGACGTTTTTGTAGTTAGACTGTCTTCTTTAATCACAGCATGATGCGGAACTGTGCACGCGGAGATTGAGAGCTGCCTTTGAGCGTTGATCCTGGTGTGTTCCTCTTCAGTGCTTGCTGCCTTCTTTGTCTGCTTTAGATCAAAGTACTCTTGAATAGTGCTGGCATACTGTTGACTAAAGTCTGGCCGATGATCAAGTTTCCTTTCGAGAGCATGGAAACGGTTTAATGCAATTTGCCTTGACCGGCCGAGCACCTGTGTGGGATCAAACAAAGTTTTTAGAGGTAAACGGACTAAATATTTCCCATTCGGCTGGCGGATATGAGTTTGTTGAAAATGGTCTTCACACCATTTCTCCTCTGCGGTGAGTTGTCTTGTCGTGGAAACTTGATCCAATTCGAAAAACCTCTGCACCATGTTGTTTAGGTTTGCCAAATTACAACGAATAGAAATTGAAGAAGTCTGGACTGCTTCGGCTGGTCCAAAAACTATCCAGCCCAGCTGTGTGTTTTGTGCAATTGGTTCTGCAACCGTCCCGTTGCGTATGTCCGGAAGCATTAGTTGTGGGATAATGTCGACCCCGATAAGTAGGTCAATGCGACCCGACTTGATGAAATTTGGATCTGCGAAAGATAACCCTTGGAGATGTTTGCAGGACTTAATGCTTACATTTTGTTTAGGTAAATGACCTGTTAGAGACAGAAGGATGAAGGCGGAGGAGACGTAGGCATTAAATTGAGATGAACATGAGACTAGGGTGAAGTCGGTGCTGTGCCTGCACTGATTATGGGACGCATTACCAATTCCCGTGATCTCAGCTCGTACAGGATGCCGTTTGAGTCTGAGCGATTGAACGATGTTTTCCGTGATGAGGGTGCCCTCCGATCCATGATCGATGAGAGCTCGAACTAAAGCTGACTGTCCGGTGGAGTTATTTACGATCCGAACCAGTGCAGTAGCAAGAAGTGTGGTTGATTTCAGATTGGAGGCAACTGCGCTTAAGAGTTGCGTCGGTGGTGCATTCTGTGTAGCGTCTGCGCTACGAAAAGAGTCTGAAGCATGCTGTCGTGATGCTCCAGGAGTCAATGAGGAACTTTGTTGAGCATTCGGAAAATGTAACAAAGTGTGGTGCCGTTGACCACATTGCGAGCAGTTGCGGTTGCTGCTGCATTGACTAAGAGAATGAGAAGAACTAAGGCAATTGATGCATGCCTTTGAACGGTCGACTATATCCTTTCGCGCGAAACAATCCTTGGCAAGGAAATCCGGGCACCGGTCTTAGAACGTGATTCTGTTGGCAGAGCGGGCACCTGATGGATCCAGACTCAAAGGTGCTGTGGAAGCTGTGTCCTCTAAAAGTGGAGTTTCCTGATGGTCTGGTTGTCTGGCGATGGTTTGTCGATGGTATACATGAAGATCTTACTGGAACTGCTGGTTTCCTACTCTCAATTAGGTCGATGCTGACCAATCGATTGTGAAGAAACACCTCCAGATTTGTGAAGGTGGGTATTTCCACGTTGTTGCCCAGGAAATGCTCCCAGGACTGTGTTGTGCTGATAGGCAGCTTTGTAAGTAGGTGATGTACCATTCAATAATCACAGGAATCAATGGCAATGTGTAGTCGTCGGAATTCACTGATACATACATTGGCCAAGTTTAACAAAGGTCCACCGCAATCTCATTGGACAGTGGCTCGATTCCGTACAGTGCATTCATGTTGTACATGAACTGCAGCGGAAGGTTGTTGTATCGTTTTACTACAAAGTTCCATGCCACTGAATAGTTGGTTTCCGTTAATGCCATATGAATGATATCCTAATCTCGTCCGTCCGGTAGAGCTTGCTTCAAGAAATCAAATTTTTGAATGTTGGAAAGGGATGGATTTTCATGTATTAGTTGAGTAAAGCTGTCATAAAAAGATGGACAATCCGCCAAATTTCCTGAAAAGTTGGGTACGGGCAATTTCGGCAGTTGAATTGTGGAAACAGGCGTGCATACAGAGGTGTTATTTATGGATTGATCCCCTGACACTTGTACTGGGACTGGAAACTTGGTTTCGTATTCATCAGCGAATGAACAATAAATGTCACTATATGATTGCTCAAATTGGTGTTCAACAGTGTCCGCAAAATATGGATGAGAGCGGGGACATTGCTGTAAAATGAGAGCTTGATGATTTGTGTAAAATTGTTTTGAAAGTTCATTGAGCTTGTTGAGTCGAAATTCATAGTAGGATTTAGTTTTCTTAATTTGACCGTCCTTCTTAGCATTTTTAATTAGTTGGGCTAACCTGGAAAATAAGTCCATCTGAATTGCGTACATGTCTGACCACAACCAATGGTGTCGATCTTTGTTGTGCCGAATCACTATTATTACTTTCAGTTTTATCATTTTTACCCATTCTAATGTTTTCCTATTGCACTCTACTTTGAAATACCACGCAATTACACTCTCACAACCACACTCACATGTTTCAGTTTTTTGGCTCGTTTAGCTTAAATTTGGAGAAGGGGCTAGCAACTTCACGAAGTAGAGTGTAGAGGGAGGCGGCAATAGGCACCGGTTGAATCCGTTGTTCTCCTTGATTTCTTGATTCTCCGTTATTCGAGGTTCCGTTATGGCGATGCACGTTGCGAATATTACGTAAGTTTGCTGGTTTAAATTAATATAAGTTTTGCACACAAGTAAGCACAAAGATTGAAGTAAATGTACAACTATTGGAAGCTGATGAAGTTATGAGTGTATGTTCCCCTCATGGGCCACCAAAATGTTGTGACGATTCGCACTCGATCTTCAAAGTTGAGCAGAAGTCTGCTCTGGGGTTCTTTCACACACTTTTTAAAATGAAAACGAAGAAGAATGTAGAACTTCACCACTTGTAATTTCAATTGTATTTACTTTCAATCTTCGACTTATTGTTTATTTAATGTACAAATTAGGGAATAGAACAAAATCGGTTTTAAAACGCGACCAGTTTCTCCTTATTTTTTATACCCGTTACTCGTAGAGTAAAAGGGTATATTAGATTCGTGCAAAAGTATGTAACAGGCAGAAGGAAGCGTTTCCGACCATATAAAGTATATATATTCTTGATCAGGATCACTAGCCGAGTCGATCTAGCCATGTCCGTCTGTCCGTCTGTCTGTCCGTCTGTCCGTCTGTCCGTCTGTCCGTCTGTCTGTCCGTCTGTCCGTCTGTATGAACGCTGAGATCTTGGAAACTATAAAAGCTAGAAGATTGCGATTTGGCATGCAGATTCTAGGGGTTAATACGCAGCGCAAGTTTTTCACGCTGATGTGCCACGCCTTCTCTAACGCCCACAAACCGCGAAAAACTGTGACCCGTTCTGTATGAACGCTGAGATCTCGGAAACTATAAAAGCTAGAAGATTGGGATTTGGCATGCAGATTCTAGGGGTTATTACGCAGCGCAAGTTTTTCACGCCGATGTGCCACGCCCCCTCTAACACCCACAAACCGCGAAAAACTGTGGCACCCACAGTTTTGAAGCTATATTAACGGGAAAAGAAATGTGTATTTGTTTTATCAATACATATTGATAGACCAAAGTGGGAAACCCCCCTCCCCCCTAACGCCCACAAACCGCAAAAAACAGTGGCACCCGTCTGTATGAACGCTGAGATCTCGGAAACTATAAAAGCTAGAAGATTGGGATTTGGCATGCAGATTCTAGGGGTTAATACGCAGCGCAAGTTTTTCACGCCGATATGCCACGCCCCCTCTAACGCCCACAAACCGCGAAAAACTGTGGCACCAACAGTTTTGAAGCTATATTAACGGGAAAAGCAATGTGTATTCGTTTCATCAATACATATTGATAGACCAAAGTTGGAAACCCCCCCTCCCCCTAACGCCCACAAACCGCGAAAAGCTGTGGCGCCCATAGTTTTAAAGCTAGAGCAAAAGTGTAAACGCAATTTTGTTTGGGTTATTAACGCCTACCGAAATGTAGAAGACATTTTTTAAATTTTTTGAAGCGGCTGCTTGGTTTGCCCTGCTTGAGACTGCTGACTTTAGCTGAGTAACGGGTATTTGATAGTCGAGGCACTCGACTATAGCGTTCCCTCTTGTTCTTCCTCTTGTCGTTGTTGCGCTGCGAATGGTGGCAGCAGAGTTCTAACATTCGCTGTTAAACTGCTGTTGTGCACTGCTTCTCGGAGTCGACAGAAACAGCTGTTGAGCTTCTCCAAAAAATGCCAAAAACACCCGTTCAAAGTGGGAACTCTGACTTTTTAATGTGTTGATATGATAGATTTTATTCACATTCGACGAACTTAAATGATATTTCGACTCTAACAAATACACGTGTGCTTCTGTACGACTGTTCTTTGCGAGATTTTGGCAGCGAGTGAGTAGTGCGGTGTCCTGCCAACTTTGTACTCACGTTGCATTTGGGTATCGAGTACATTTTAATTATCAAGTACAGAAAGGGAAAGAAAGATCAGAAGGTGAGACCGCTCCTAGTGGTCCTTGTCTCTCCACTACCGCATCCCACACTAATAATCTTGCTTTGTTAAACTATTATTTAAGTTATATTTATTTAAGTAAATAGGTCTGTTAATTAAGTTAGCAGTCTCATTGTTAACTATAAACCCCAATAAATAAATAAAATATCTGACTCTAAAGTTCTGGGAACAAATTTTAACACCTATAGGACCGATCGCTCCCCACGTAGGGGGGTGGTGTACTGATTGTCGTTACCTCTAGTTTAACATCGGAGAGACTTAACTTTCATATCTCTAACGAAAAAGAATTTGTTAGTGTCAAAGTTTCCCTGCAATCCTTATCTATTTTTGTAATCTGCTCTTATATTCCTCCCAGCTCTGATTTCTTCATTTATGAGCACCATCTGTCTGCTATTAAATCCGTTCTATCCCTTCTTTCCAACAGAGACCTTTTGATTGTTTTGGGTGACTTTAATCTCCCTTATATCTCTTGGTCTCTTCCTGATGACTCACCTGCCGCTACACCTTTATCCGCCCATGATTTGGATGGCCTTCTCGAATTATTGTTACAGCAAGTAAGCTTTATACGAAATTCAATAAACAGAAAATATGACATTGTATTTGTTTCAGATCCGCATGAAGTAACGGTATCTAGAATTGACGAACTTGTTGTACCTGAAGACCGATATAATCCTACATTGCAATTGACAATTGGCCTCCCCTGTACTGATACCCTTTCTCCTTTAGTTTCTCAAACTAAAGTGAGATGTTTTCGTAAATGTGACTATAATAAATTAAATTATATGATTTCGCAATTTAATTGGACTGATTTGTACAATTGCATGGATATCGAAAGTGCAATTGAACTTTTCTATAGCGTTTTAAACACTTTTTTTGACGAATGCGTTCTTGACAGGCTTCCTCCGAAGCAAAACAGGCCTCCTTGGTTTAACAATGCGCTTCAAAGACTTAAAAATCTTAAATCCAACACTTATAATAAGTATAAAAAATCGGGTAAGCCATCTGATTTTTCGAAATATGTGGTGGCTCGTTCAGATTTCAATGTTCTCAACAGTCACTGCTATTCTATGTATTTAAATCGATGTAAATTCGAATTTTCAAATGATCCAAAGCAGTTTTATAACTTTGTTAATGCCAAGCGTAAGTCTTCGGCATTGCCTTCTTCGGTACGTTTAAACTCAAAAGAGGCATCGACGGATTCTGAAATTGCGGATTTATTTGCCGAGTTTTTCCAAACTACTTATAGTTCGGCTGCTTGGTCAAATTCTATCTACCCTAACCCCTTAAATAGAGCTAATTGTTCTCTCTTAAAAAATTTAGCAACAATTTAGCCAACTTATTCTCCCGGTCCTGATGGACTCCCTGGGTGTGTGCTTAAGTTTTGTGCCTCAACCATTTGTAAAACGATTCTTAAACTATTTCACTTGTCTATTTCATCATCAATTTTTCCAACTATCTGGAAGGACTCTTTCATTATTCCAGTCCACAAAAAGGGTGCGAAGGCGGATGCCCAGAATTATAGAGGTATTTCTAAATTATATCCCTACAAAATCAGAAGTGGGCCGATCACAAGCCAAATAAATTAAAAAAAAAAAAAGAGAAAATACTTAAAACTAAGAAAGTTAAAATTTAACAAAACAAAATGGATTTAAACGAAGCATCGATTGAACAGTTAAAAAAGGTGTTAAGTGTACTAAAGTTATCAACGACGGGTACAAAACGTGAATTAATTTTACGTCTTAGCAAACTACCGATCGAGATACGCAATAAGGTTGATGAAATATGTGTACAAAAAAGGAACCGAGACGGCGACCAAAGTAACGGAGAAGACGGCTGCATCGAGAATTCCGAAGAAGAAGATGGCGCCAAAAGCAACGAAAAAGACGGCGGCATCGGAAATTTCGAAGAAGAAGATGGCGCCAAAAGCAACGAAAAAGACGGCGGCATCGGAAATTTCGAAGAAGAAGATAGCGACAAAAGAAACGGCAAAGACGACGGCATCGAGGATTGCGACGAAGACGGCGATAAAAGAAATGACAAGGAGGAATACGAAGAGGAAGGCGATGAGAGTAACGGCGAAGACGGAAAAATCGATGAGTACGAAGAAGCTATGGGCAGCATTGGCGAAGTTGGCGGCAGCACTGAGAAGAAAGAAAAAGGCGGCGAACAGAAGGAAGGCAATCAAAAGTGTGCAGAGAGTTTCAACGACGCAATTAGCAGCGCACGTATGGTGAAAAAGGGCAACGTCGCCAAAGAAAACATGGAGTTCAATTTTAATCAGAGCATTGATATTTCGTTGGGGATGGCAATGCAAGTATTGAGTGACTTTGCTGGTGAATCGTGTGCCCGCAAATGGGTTAGTCAAATGAATAACATCGCCAGTATCTATGGCATAACTGGGCGCTACGTTAAAATGTTGATGATCAGCAAGATGAAAGGTAACGCTAATACTTGGCTGCACGCAAATTCAGGGCGTGTTTTGCTACCACTGGAAGAATTAACGGCCGAACTGATTTCAATGTTTGGCGAAAAGGCTTCGAAATTGGAGATGAGGCGCAAATTTGAGAATCGCCAATGGAGTGCCGGTGAAACTTTTGGAAGTTATGTGGATGACAAAGTAATGCTTGCTCAGGGCATTAATATGGATGCAGAAAAGATGTTAGGCTGCATTATTGAGGGAATCCCAAATCAAGGGCTGCGTAATCAGGCGCACATTCAATGTTTTGAAAATGTTAGACAAATAAAGCGAGCATTTGCTGATGTGAGCTTGCCCAAATCCGTACGTTTTGGAGGGACAACGACAGTGGCGCACTTCCAGGACAACAAAGAGACGCGTTGTTATAGTTGCAATGCCAAAGGACAAAGCGGGAGAAGGGATCTTGCTATGCGTGCGGCGAGATGGGACACTTTGTGGCAACCTGCTTAAAAAACAAGAATAAGCCCGGAGGCAAAAACAATTATGTAAGATATGAATGAAATTAATTTTATGAACGATACTAATACCAGGTTAATTACAGAATGCCTCATAGATACAGGAAGCCCGATTTCATTTATAAAAATATCCAAAGTACCAGATAATGTCTGCAAATTACCCGTTTTAAGTTTATACCATGGTTTAAATAAAAGTTATCTAGAAACGTATGGAAGAATATTATGTTACGTTAAGAAGAATTTAAATAAAATACATTTTCATTTAGTGATTGTGGCGAACATGTCTATGAGTCATGATGTATTACTGGGAAGAGACTTTATGGAAGCATGTAATATTAATTTAAGTCTCGACTCCTTGAAAATGGTTACGGTTGAGAACATGGAAAACCCTTCAAATGTTAGTAATGAAAATCAAATAATTAGTGATAATGTTAGTAATGAAAATCAAATAATTAGTGATAATGTTAGTAATGAAAATCAGATAATTAGTGATAATGTTAGTAATGAAAATCAGACTGTTAGCGGTATTGTTAGAAATGAGAGCCGGATAGGAAGCAATAACATGAGCGATAATAGGCAAATGCTTAAAGAAATTTTTAGTAAAGCTAAAGATGAAGAAAAAGTCATGAACACAAATGAAATAGATTTAGTGGAAAAGGAATTATTTAATATTAATATAACAGATGAAAGTCCAGATTACAAAATTGGCAATCAAGTGAATTATAATGTTAGGTGTCAGTTTGTTAGGATGGTAGAAAGTTGTTATGTAAATAAACAAAGACCAAAGGAACCCGAAGTTAGATGTGAAATAAAACTAAGATTAGAGGATTCTAAACCATTCAATTGTTCGCCCAGACGTTTAGCTTATACAGAAAAAGAAAAGTTACAGGTTATATTAGATGAATACTTAAACGATGGAATTATAAGACCAAGTCAATTGGAGTACGCATCTCCAATAGTGTTAGTGAAAAAGAAAACAGGCGACTTACGACTATGTGTGGATTATCGAAAACTTAATAAGACCATGGTTAAAGATAACTATCCTTTACCTTTAATTGACGAGTTGTTAGACACTTTGGTAAATAAAACAATATTTTCGAAATTAGATTTAAAACATGGCTATTTTCATGTGTTCGTGGATAGAGACTCAATTAAATATACTTCATTTATGACGCCATTAGGACAATTTGAGTTTATGCGAATGCCAATGGGTCTAAAAAATGCTCCTGCGATGTTTCAGCGATTTATTAATACAATTTTTGCAGACATGATAAGGGAGGGTAAAGTAGTAATATATATGGATGATATTATGATCGCTAGTAAAGTGATACAGGAACATTTAAATGTTCTTAGAGAAGTTTTTGATCGTTTAGCAAGAAACAAACTAGAATGGACAAGTGTGAGTTTTTACAAGCAAGTGTGCAATATTTAGGATTTTTAGTAACCAGCAAAGGAATACAAGCTAATGACAAAGGAATATAAGCTGTTAGAGATTTCCCTGTTCCAGATAAAGTACATGGTGTTAGAAGTTTTTTAGGATTATGTTCGTATTTTAAGCGATTCATTAAGAATTTTTCGATAATCGCAAAGCGATTATATGACTTGTTAAAGAAAGATAAAGAGTTTGCGTTTGAAGAAAAGGAATTACAATGTTTTGAGATGCTTAAGAAAATGTTAGTGGAAGCGCCAGTGTTAGGATTATACTATTACAAAGACGAGATAGAATTGCATACAGATGCAAGCGCACAAGGTTTTGGGGCAGTATTACTACAAAGAAAAGAGGATAAAAAGTTGCACCCTATTTTTTATTTTTCAAAGGCCACAACAAAAGATAAGGCAAAGTATCACAGTTTTGAACTTGAAACGTTAGCAATCATTTATGCTCTACGAAGATTTAGAATTGATGTGCAGGGTAGACGATTTAGAATAGTTACTGACTGTAACTCACTGACGTTAACATTAAATAGGATTGAGTTAAACCCTCGAATTGCACGATGGGCATTAGAATTGCTTGAGTATGACTTTGAGTTAGTTCATAAATCGGGAAAACTTATGCAACACGTAGACGCGTTAAGTAGGAATACGAATATACTGGTAGTAGAAACGAATAGTTTTGAAGACAATTTAATTATTTGTCAAGCGAAAGATGAGAAGTTAAAAGATGTTAGGAAAAAGTTAGAAAAAGAGGAAGATAAAATGTTTGAGATGAGGAATGGAGTTATATATAGAAAATCAAATGATGGGAAATTGTTATTCTGTGTGCCAGATGGAGGACAAGATATTATACAAATATCACAATGAATTAGGTCATTTAGGACGAGATAAGGTTATGGATGCTATTGTTAGGACGTATTGGTTTCCGAATATGAAAGAAAAATATGTTAGGCTTTGAGATGTGTGGCATATTCGCCGAAGTCAGGAAAAGGGGAAGGAATGTTGCATAACATATCAAAAGGGAATGTGCCATTCGAGATTATACATATCGATCATTACGGACCGGTTGATAATGGAAGATCAAAGAAACATCTGTTTGTGGTGATAGACGGTTTTATTAAATATGTTAGGCTATATGCAACAAAGACGACGAACACAAAAGAAGTCATTATAGCAATGAATGATTATTTTAGGTCGAATAGCAGGCCAACATGTATCGTTTCGGACAGATGAAGTTGTTTTACATCGGAAGAGTTTGGAAAATTTGTGACGAAGTCACATTAGCATAAGATTTAGTTTAATAGGGCACGAAGCCACACGTTATCTAATTTAAGAGGGCACGAAGCCGCAAAGTCAGTTATATGTTAAGAGAACTAGAAGTACAAAGAGAACTAAGAGACGAAGAGTAAGCACCGATCAAAGACGGCAGCCGCGCCGCTCCCACGAGCCAAGGAGCGAAAGAGACCACCAACGACGCGAGCAGCTCTGCCGCCAAAATTTCCAGCAGCGCTGTCGCCGAAGTTTAAAACAGCGCTCTCGCGCAAAGCAGCGCTGTCCCGGAGTTTTCGGCAGAATTAGGTCCCAGGAATCACGATCAGAAAAAGGGAAGGGAGTCGAAAGTAAACCAGCGAAGTGATCGGACGCGAAAGTGACAAGTAACCAGAGGACACACATCGAGGCGCTCCGCTACGGGTGAGCATGGCCGCCGGCCAACAATGGAACTGCTAGAACCTTTGGAACAAATAAAAGGACGAATAGATCATCCCTCTTCTTTTCCTCGCGTACCCCGGGACCTTCAACTAGGACTCTTCGCCGGGGTGCCTGATCCTTCTTCCTGTGACCGCTGGACCATTTCCGGGTACAGGCTTGAGCGCTGACCGCTGGATTATTCCGGGTACAGGCTTGAGCACGGGCCGCTGGACAATTTCCGGGCGCCGACTTGCGTACGCGCCGCTGGATTATTCCGGGCACGGACTGGAGCACGGGCCGCTGGACAATTTCCGGGCGCCGACTCGTGTACGCGCCGCTGGATTATTCCGGGCCGGACAGAGGCATTGGCCGCTGGAGCATTCCGGGCCACAGCAGTAGCCGCCGATAGCCCCGCTGGCTCCGCATAGTCCCTAACCACCCCACCTTGTTCGTTCCCCTCTAAGAAAACCCCAGACAAATCATTGGCGCCTTATGTCTTGGCCGTCTCAGAATATTATAAATTTTGTGGGGAACTCTGGGCCGCTGAGGATCACCCCGGCCGTAGTAGCTTCCTTACAAATTTGTCGAAGAATATAATAATAAGCACGTAAAAATTGCGACTGGGTCACCTCAGGCCAATGGGCAGGTGGAAAGAATTAATCGAATAATAGGGCCAATGATAGCTAAATTAGCAGATCCGGAAAAAGGACTGCATTGGGATACAGTTGTTGAGGACGTTGAATTTTCATTGAACAATACAAAGCAAAGGAGCATTGCACAAATGCCGAGTAAAATCTTGTTTGGAATCGAACAGAAAGGAAAAGTTATTGATGAATTGAGGCAAAAGTTAGAAGAATTAGATAATGTTAGTGACGTTAGAGATGTTAGAGACTTAGAAAAAATTAGGAAAAATGGAGTGGAATCGCAAATCAAATTACAAAATGACAACGAAAGAAGATATAATGAGAAAAGGAAAGATAGTTTAGAGTACAAAGTTGGAGAATATATTATGGTGAAAAATTTTGATAATGATAATGCAGAGTCGCAAGGAAGTTAATACCCAAACACAAGGGTCCTTATGTGATAGATAAAGTTTTGAGAAATGATAAGTATCTGCCCTTATCAAGGAGTCTGGAGTAGTCAAAATGTAAAGCATTGGATTGGTAAACGAAAATAGCTGTAAATATATCCAAAGAATTGTAAATGTAAAGACTGATAGTATGTAAGATAATATTAGATGAAATAAATTGTAAATTAAACCAAGATCAGGGGATCTTGAAATGTCAGGACGGCTGAATTGTAGCAGGATGGCTACGTAGTAGTATGTATGTATGTATAAGTTACTGTATTCCTTCTAGAACATTCTTGTATATTCTTAGAGTACATTGTTGTTGTTGTAGAGCTTGCTCTCACTGGGCTTGCTCTCTCTCTTGTGATCTCACCACACTCACTCTCTCAGAAAGTCGGGGGTTGGTGCGAGTCGTGAGCTGAGAGCGAGTTCACTTGAAAGCCAGCAGTGATCCTGACCAGAGACTATAAAACAACTAATTAAAATTATAAATAACTGATATAAAACTGTGTCAAAGTAAATTATTGGCGTTATATATTATATCCCTACAGTTATATTTAAGTGTTTGTGTGTGTTCGCGCCAAAGCGGCGCTTCCCGTTTCGTGGGAACCGGCCCTGGAGTCTTAACAGCCGAGAGAACAGTTTTTTCCAGATTTCAGCATCTCGTTCTCTCGCGCTGTTAAGTGTCTCCACTCTGTCTCCAAGCCGCTCTCACAGCCCTCCTCCCCGTAGCTTTAAGTTAGTCCTAATTTACAAGTGTATCAGCGAAGAACAGTGAAGTTTGAATAAATCGTGAATTTTTATAACGTTTGGCGAAAACAATTCGGACGTGCGATTATTTAAATTAAACCTACAACAACATAAAAAACATGAAATACCGCTGGGACATTTTTTATTAAAAGGGTGTTTTAAACATTTAAAACATAACTTTGCTGTTTTGGCTCGCTCCATTCTTTCAGATGGATATAAAGCCCTAAATGTGTGACATTGAAATATTGTGTGTCCCACACCTTTACAAATAGGACACCTTTTAGTATCAAATTGGCTTACATTGATACTAAATACCTTTTTAACAGGCCTTTCATCCTGAAAAGAGCTTATCGAACTGAGTCGTTGCTCTAAAAATTCAATGACGTCGGAAATAACTTGAGTTTGTTTTGTTTTTTTAACATGGCTCTCATATAATTGCAGAGCTTCTTTGTTAAACTTTCTAAGTACTATATGGGCAAAAACCACATCAACATGTTCAGAAATGTGTGCCCTTAATTTAATCATATGAATTGACTCATTAATAGTGTCAATAAACATTCTTAATTGCCGAACTGATTCCACATTCAGATTTTGGAGATCAAGAAGTCGTTTTATTTGATCGGAAAAAATTTTCCTTTTATTTTCGTACCGCTTGGTTAATAATTTCCAAGCGGCCAAGTTTTAATTTTATCGTTTTGAATATCCTCAAATATATATTTTAAATATTTGTTTACCTGCTCTATTGCAATTTCTAATTGTCTTTCGCAGTTCAAATTTGTTTCGATATTTTGCTCTTTTACCATTAATTTACCCTTGGACTTATCGGACTCAGCTAAAACTTTGTCTATTCTGACTTTTATTCTATTAAACATGGCTATCATTTGCTCGTAATGATTCTTAGTGAAGTAGTCATGTCCGACTACTCCAATATGAATCAGAGCTTTATGATTTTCAAGGCACTCAGCCTGCAGCTCATCGAATTGTTTTCAATATTGGAAAGATAAGCTAGGAAGCTCTTCAAGCGCCTTACTGGCTTCTGTCATCTCAACCTGCCATTTTATCAGTGCTATCGTTTGATTGGACAACATTTTGTATTATTGTTTGTGTTTGAATTATTTAACTTTGATTTTAATTAGAATTTCGAACTTAATACTTTAATAAATTTTTATATAATATGTATATCTATATAAATATAATATAATAATATAATTATGTATTATTAAATAATTATAAATGTTATGTTATAGATAGGACTTATCTGATCCTATATATTTGTTGCTGGTGTTGTCGTCGCTGCTGAATCTTCGCTGTTATTTTCGTTATTTTGCCGCTGTTGATTTTTCCTATCCTGTCGATCTTGTCCTTTTATTGTCGTCGTAGAAAACTGGAGTCTTCGAAAGGCTAGTGTCCTTATTGCCGTTACAGATGATTTAATTGGGTTTTTTTGTTTTTTGTGAGAGTCACTTTTTGATTCTTTAATTTTATTATTTTTTTTTTTTTTAACTTTTGTAAGGATTTACTCGATTTTATTTAATTTTTATTATTTTTTAAATCTTTTGTTGGGAGCTACTTTGTTTTATTTTAATTTTGTTATCTTTTTTTAAACTTTTGTTGGGAGTCACGTCACTGTAGTTGTTATACCGGGAGTATCTTTTACTTATTTTCCGTATTTTAAACTTTTTCGATGTCGGCCTCGAATACGCCTGAATTTATTTAAATCACTTTTTCGATGTTTAAGGCCTCGAAAACGCCACAAAAAATTTTTGCTCGATGGCAAGAATTATATATGACTCTTTTTTTGTCGATTATTAGACTACTTCACAAAAAATTGTTGTATTCATTTTTTGCTAATCATATAATTGTTAAAAATTTATTAACATAAAAGATTCTTTTGTATCTTTTTGCTTTATACATTTATACTCTGCCTTTTTACCACTGGTGGGGAAAGACAAGAGCCAATTATTTTTAGCAACCTTTAACACTGCAAGGCGTTACAGATTTTTTAAAGGTGCTGGCCTGACTTCTGAGTCTCTTACCATGGGTTGGGGAAAACTGCAGAGTTGTCGAAGTCGGACCGGGACCATACTCGCCACCCCCGGACACCGGGCGACTCCCAGTGCGATGCGCAGCCAGTCAGGCGCAAGGGACGCAGCGACTCCAACGGCCTACGCCCAACGAAACCGCTGCTGACACCGTCCGCCGCAGAGCAGAAGGACCGGGACCATACTCGCCACCCGCGGACACCGGGAGACTCCCAGTGCGATGCGCAGCCAGTCAGGCGCAAGGGACGCAGCGACTCCGACGGCTTACGCCCAACGAAACCGCTGCCGACCCCGCCCGCCGCAGAGCAGAGGAACTCAGGGACGAATTGGGCACCACGACTTCCTCACTATGGAGAAGAGGCGGAAATCGGCCAACAACCCCACCCATTGCTAGGCGAGGGCACAGACGTCGCGCACCTTGGGCCGACACCACGAGTGGTTCCTCGTCAGAGGAAAAACGAACCGCCGGGGGCGGAATCAACATACCGGGGACCAATCAACCTTTCATCGAACATGCCCAGTGGGTACCCGCACCCTCGGGCTGGGTCACCCCAAATGGCTCGCTACCAGCGCCATTGGTCGAGGCTTTACGCTATTTACAGGAGGAACGGGGCCAACGATTCCGGGTCCTAATCAACCGGGACGATCGCGTCCTCATTTTTCTACAACCCACCAGGAAGTAAGGGGGGAGTGTGACGAAGTCACAAATTTGACATAAGCATATAAGCACATTAGCATAAGATTTAGTTTAATAGGGCACGAAGCCACACGTTATCTAATTTAAGAGGGCACGAAGCCACAAAGTCAGTTATATGTTAAGAGAACTAGAAGTACAAAGAGAACTAAGAGACGAAGAGTAAGCACCGATCAAAGACGGCAGCCGCGCCGCTCCCACGAGCCAAGGAGCGAAAGAGACCACCAACGACGCGAGCAGCTCTGCCGCCAAAGTTTCCAGCAGCGCTGTCGCCGAAGTTTAAAACAGCGCTCTCGCGCAAAGCAGCGCTGTCCCGGAGTTTTCGGCAGAATTAGGTCCCAGAAATCACGATCAGAAAAAGGGAAGGGAGTCGAAAGTAAACCAGCGAAGTGATCGGACGCGAAAGTGACAAGTAACCAGAGGACACACATCGAGGCGCTCCGCTACGGGTGAGCATGGCCGCCGGCCAACAATGGAACTGCTAGAACCTTTGGATCAAATAAAAGGACGAATAGATCATCCCTCTTCTTTTCCTCACGTACCCCGGGACCTTCAACTAGGACTCTTCGCCGGGGTGCCTGATCCTTCTTCCTGTGACCGCTGGACCATTTCCGGGTACAGGCTTGAGCGCTGACCGCTGGATTATTCCGGGTACAGGCTTGAGCACGGGCCGCTGGACAATTTCCGGGCGCCGACTTGCGTACGCGCCGCTGGATTATTCCGGGCACGGACTGGAGCACGGGCCGCTGGACAATTTCCGGGCGCCGACTCGTGTACGCGCCGCTGGATTATTCCGGGCCGGACAGAGGCATTGGCCGCTGGAGCATTCCGGGCCACAGCAGTAGCCGCCGATAGCCCCGCTGGCTCCGCATAGTCCCTAACCACCCCACCTTGTTCGTTCCCCTCTAAGAAAACCCCAGACAAATCATTGGCGCCTTATGTCTTGGCCGTCTCAGAATATTATAAATTTTGTGGGGAACTCTGGGCCGCTGAGGATCACCCCGGCCGTAGTAGCTTCCTTACAAATTTGTCGAAGAATATAATAATAAGCACGTAAAAATTGCGACTGGGTCACCTCAGGCCAATGGGCAGGTGGAAAGAATTAATCGAATAATAGGGCCAATGATAGCTAAATTAGCAGATCCGGAAAAAGGACTGCATTGGGATACAGTTGTTGAGGACGTTGAATTTTCATTGAACAATACAAAGCAAAGGAGCATTGCACAAATGCCGAGTAAAATCTTGTTTGGAATCGAACAGAAAGGAAAAGTTATTGATGAATTGAGGCAAAAGTTAGAAGAATTAGATAATGTTAGTGACGTTAGAGATGTTAGAGACTTAGAAAAAATTAGGAAAAATGGAGTGGAATCGCAAATCAAATTACAAAATGACAACGAAAGAAGATATAATGAGAAAAGATAAGATAGTTTAGAGTACAAAGTTGGAGAGCAAGGAAGTTAATACCCAAACACAAGGGTCCTTATGTGATAGATAAAGTTTTGAGAAATGATAAGTATCTGCCCTTATCAAGGAGTCTGGAGTAGTCAAAATGTAAAGCATTGGATTGGTAAACGAAAATAGCTGTAAATATATCCAAAGAATTGTAAATGTAAAGACTGATAGTATGTAAGATAATATTAGATGAAATAAATTGTAAATTAAACCAAGATCAGGGGATCTTGAAATGTCAGGACGGCTGAATTGTAGCAGGATGGCTACGTAGTAGTATGTATGTATGTATAAGTTACTGTATTCCTTCTAGAACATTCTTGTATATTCTTAGAGTACATTGTTGTTGTTGTAGAGCTTGCTCTCACTGGGCTTGCTCTCTCTCTTGTGATCTCACCACACTCACTCTCTCAGAAAGTCGGGGGTTGGTGCGAGTCGTGAGCTGAGAGCGAGTTCACTTGAAAGCCAGCAGTGATCCTGACCAGAGACTATAAAACAACTAATTAAAATTATAAATAACTGATATAAAACTGTGTCAAAGTAAATTATTGGCGTTATATATTATATCCCTACAGTTATATTTAAGTGTTTGTGTGTGTTCGCGCCAAAGCGGCGCTTCCCGTTTCGTGGGAACCGGCCCTGGAGTCTTAACAGCCGAGAGAACAGTTTTTTCCAGATTTCAGCATCTCGTTCTCTCGCGCTGTTAAGTGTCTCCACTCTGTCTCCAAGCCGCTCTCACAGCCCTCCTCCCCGTAGCTTTAAGTTAGTCCTAATTTACAAGTGTATCAGCGAAGAACAGTGAAGTTTGAATAAATCGTGAATTTTTATAACGTTTGGCGAAAACAATTCGGACGTGCGATTATTTAAATTAAACCTACAACAACATAAAAAACATGAAATACCGCTGGGACATTTTTTATTAAAAGGGTGTTTTAAACATTTAAAACATAACTTTGCTGTTTTGGCTCGCTCCATTCTTTCAGATGGATATAAAGCCCTAAATGTGTGACATTGAAATATTGTGTGTCCCACACCTTTACAAATAGGACACCTTTTAGTATCAAATTGGCTTACATTGATACTAAATACCTTTTTAACAGACCTTTCATCCTGAAAAGAGCTTATCGAACTGAGTCGTTGCTCTAAAAATTCAATGACGTCGGAAATAACTTGAGTTTGTTTTGTTTTTTTAACATGGCTCTCATATAATTGCAGAGCTTCTTTGTTAAACTTTCTAAGTACTATATGGGCAAAAACCACATCAACATGTTCAGAAATGTGTGCCCTTAATTTAATCATATGAATTGACTCATTAATAGTGTCAATAAACATTCTTAATTGCCGAACTGATTCCACATTCAGATTTTGGAGATCAAGAAGTCGTTTTATTTGATCGGAAAAAATTTTCCTTTTATTTTCGTACCGCTTGGTTAATAATTTCCAAGCGGCCAAGTTTTAATTTTATCGTTTTGAATTTCCTCAAATATATATTTTAAATATTTATTTACCTGCTCTATTGCAATTTCTAATTGTCTTTCGCAGTTCAAATTTGTTTCGATATTTTGCTCTTTTACCATTAATTTACCCTTGGACTTATCGGACTCAGCTAAAACTTTGTCTATTCTGACTTTTATTCTATTAAACATGGCTATCATTTGCTCGTAATGATTCTTTGTGAAGTAGTCATGTCCGACTACTCCAATATGAATCAGAGCTTTATGATTTTCAAGGCACTCAGCCTGCAGCTCATCGAATTGTTTTCAATATTGGAAAGATAAGCTAGGAAGCTCTTTAAGCGCCTTACTGGCTTCTGTCATCTCAACCTGCCGTTTTATCAGTGCTATCGTTTGATTGGACAACATTTTGTATTATGGTTTGTGTTTGAATTATTTAACTTTGATTTTAATTAGAATTTCGAACTTAATACTTTAATAAATTTTTATATAATATGTATATCTATATAAATATAATATAATAATATAATTATGTATTATTAAATAATTATAAATGTTATGTTATAGATAGGACTTATCTGATCCTATATATTTGTTGCTGGTGTTGTCGTCGCTGCTGAATCTTCGCTGTTATTTTCGTTATTTTGCCGCTGTTGATTTTTTCCTATCCTGTCGATCTTGTCCTTTAATTGTCGTCGTAGAAAACTGGAGTCTTCGAAAGGCTAGTGTCCTTATTGCCGTTACAGATGATTTAATTGGGTTTTTTTGTTTTTTGTGAGAGTCACTTTTTGATTCTTTAATTTTATTATTTTTTTTTTTTTAAACTTTTGTAAGGATTTACTCGATTTTATTTAATTTTTATTATTTTTTAAATCTTTTGTTGGGAGCTACTTTGTTTTATTTTAATTTTGTTATCTTTTTTTAAACTTTTGTTGGGAGTCACGTCACTGTAGTTGTTATACCGGGAGTATCTTTTACTTATTTTCCGTATTTTAAACTTTATCGATGTCGGCCTCGAATACGCCTGAATTTATTTAAATCACTTTTTCGATGTTTAAGGCCTCGAAAACGCCACAAAAAATTTTTGCTCGATGGCAAGAATTATATATATCTCTTTTTTTGTCGATTATTAGACTACTTCACAAAAAATTGTTGTATTCATTTTTTGCTAATCATATAATTGTTAAAAATTTATTAACATAAAAGATTCTTTTGTATCTTTTTGCTTTATACATTTATACTCTGCCTTTTTACCACTGGTGGGGAAAGACAAGAGCCAATTATTTTTAGCAACCTTTAACACTGAGTCTCTTACCATGGGTTGGGAAAAACTGCAGAGTTGTCGAAGTACCAAAATGAAAGGGCCGAATTAAATAAAACAACCCTTTCGGTTGAGTTCTGTATTAAAAAACTGAATTTTATTTTCTAAGTCCCTGCTTAGGAAGCTAACTTGAAATTCTTATTCTGGTCTTATCTGTGGCCTACGCAGAGGCCGCGACTGCCTGCGCGGGAGAGTTATCATTTGACCCCCGCACAGGAACCCTTGGTGCAGTGTGAGAACCATCTCAAGTGATTATTTTCGGCTAGGCTCAAGTGGCCTGCATTAACACCGCTCCCTTGTTGGGTTTAAAATTACACATCATAGTTCATGGCTCTAAATCAATTTACACTTGCAATTTACACTTGACATGCACAGAGCTCTTAAAGTATTCTATTTTATTTTTATTAGTGTTCGTCTGAACACTCCTTTTCAGTGTGTATGGCTACTAAAGCCATACACTTAGAAGTGACTTAACGTCAGATGCATTTTTAGCAGCATTAAAAAGATTTATATCTAGAAGAGGAAAATGTACTAATATTTATTCAGATAATGTCACTAATTTCGTAGGTGCTGCTCGAGAGTTGGATGAAGAATTTTTAGAAGCCATTAAACATAATGGTAGAGTAGCTTCAGAAATTAAAAATGACAAAATTCATTGGCATTTTATCCCGCCGGCAGGACCTCACTACGGAGGTATTTGGGAAGCAGGTGTTAAATCCGTTAAATATCATTTAAAACGGGTAATTGGGGATAATATTTTGACTTATGAAGAAATGGCAACTCTGTTACGTCAAATAGAAGCGGTGCTGAATTCAAGACCATTGTATACTACGGGGGACGATATTGAAGATAATGAAGTTCTAACACCAGGCCACTTTTTAATAGTTAGACCGCCATTAGATGTGGTTTAGTCAATTCAAGAAATTGAGAAAATTGGTAACCTCGATAGGTGCAAACTGATTAAAAAAATGACAAGAGATTTTTGAATGAAGTGGAAGGACGAATATTTTTACACACTGCACACCACAGAGATATAAATGTAAAAAAGGAGTTCCAAATATAGAAAAAGGGCAGGTTGTGCTCTTAAAAGATGAAAATTGTCACCCAGCCAGAAGGCCAATGGGAAAGGTAGAGGAGGTTTACAAGGGTAAAGATGATAAAGTTCGAGTTGTAAAAGTTAAGACCAAAGAAGCTTCATTTACAAGACCTATAAAAAAATTTCCCCTCTAATTGGTGTAAAACAAGCAGAGGATGTTATGGAAAAGGCAGTTGAAAACAAAAAAAAAGATTTTCACCCAGATTTTCGAAATTAAGCACCGTAATGGTAATGCTATTGCTTACATTGTTCTGTCAAGTCTCACAAGCAGCAACATCAAAAGGAGAGAATAAATCATTTAGCATTCAAAATATATTATTTATTTAGATCCACTAGATCTAGAAATTATACGCGCATCATGAAATCTAGTGATTTACTAGAATATGGATGCCTATTTTCACATAATTAGAAAAAGTAATGATACAGAAAATGAGAATTGTTTGCGGTAAGCTTCGTAGTTTTGAGAATCAGCTCAATATAGTTTTGGATAATATGCAAAATCAGTTAATAGAACTAAAAGAAAATTATAATCTATTTATGATGCAAAAGAGATCAAGAAGAAAACGATCTCCTTTTGAATTTATGGGTTCATTATATCACATTTTATTTGGGATAATGGATGAAGAAGATCTATTACACAATCAGCACAATTTACATGAATTAGTTCCACTACAAATTTGTTAAAAAAAAACGGCTGAAGATATCAATGATAACTTTAGGAATATGCATACAAGAATTGAAAATATGACAGAAGTCCTAAAAGAAAGTTACTATGTTTATAAGAGTCGATTAATTTCTTTATGATAACTAAACAACTAAACTCATTGATTGAAGAAAGTGAAAGGGTGCAGGCAGCGATCATAAGGCTGTTAATTGACATTAATCAGGGTAAATTAAACACAAACATCCTTAAGCCAAATCAATTACAAAATGAGATATTAAAAATTCAAAGTAGTCTTTCCGAAACATAAGTTATTCAAGGAAAAGTACAGGTACTGAGCTTAAGGAGATATATACGCTATTGACTGCTAGGGGATTATTATCGAAAAAAAATGCTGAAAACTCCGTTGAGTAGACATCCATCTAAGCTGTTTATCATTATTCCTTTACCAATTCAGAATGAAGTCAAAACTATTATGGTTCACATAACATCGGAATATTTAATTTATAATTTTGAAATAGGTTCTTATCATATAATGTCTGAATCAACGTTAAGACAGTGTCAAAGATGGCAGCAAAATAAAAGAATTTGCCAGGAAAGTGATATGATAATTCTTGTAAAGTACAACCACTTAAGCCAAATAGAGTTTAAAACTGTATATACAAAACAGTGATAGATTTTTCTTCTTATTGGACAGAACTAAAAAAGAAAAGTAGTTGGCTGTTTAAGGTTCCTTTTAATTCCAAGATAAGACTACAGTGTACGAATGCAGAAATTCAGTTACTTGATTTACCAACGCAAGGAATTCTAAGTATTGCGCCAGATTGCACTGCTATAACTGATGATAGGATTTTGATTGCCCATCATAATATTCAATCTGAAAGTGAAGAGGTATTGTCATCATCGTATGTATGAGATCTTAGTCAAATTCAGTCGTCGGACGTGTTTATCTTTCGCTATGTCTATTCCAAATTGATCAGAGTGCAATTCGTCGGTCACTGCAGCCCAGCTTCTATGTTTTGATGCTGTCCGCTGCTCTTCGTTGTGCCGTCGCGCCTTCCACACTTCGTGTGTTAACATTTCGCCAGATGTGGCTAAATTGCTGACCAATTTGCCGAATTTATTGTGGCAATGTGACAACGGTCTTGTCGCTAATGATTCCCACTTAAAAATTGATGAACTCAACGATAAAATCAATAAGCTGAAAATATTTTGTTCGGATCTCAATAACAAATTCCTAAGTGCGGTCGCCCATAAACCTGGGGCCATTCATTCTCAGCCTCAGCCTCAACCACATCATCAGCTAAGTGCTAACAACATGAACAATGTTAGTATCAGGCCACGGACCTTTAGACCTCTGGCAGTGCCCGTCAATATTGAGGTGCATGTTGCGGCCCCGCTAACTGTGGTTAAAGAGGGTGATTGGAACATCGTACGGAAGAAGTGGAGGAATATTCGGAAAAACAACAAAAAGCATTTAGGTGGTGAGGCCCCCAGTTGTAACGAATTGACGGTAATGCAAAGCAAGAAATATTTGCATGTCGGTAAATTTGCAGTTGACACCGAGCCAGAGGCGGTGTTAAAATATGTGGCTGATAAGCTTAATGTGGCCACTGAAACTTTTACATGCTTCGAGCTTGCTAAAATGGATGCTGACTTTAAGCTGGGAGTTCCGAAGCATCTTCTAGCAGCAGTTTTCAACAATAAATTCTGGCCTATGTCAGTTAAGGTGGGACATTTCGTTCAACGTGAGAGACCCAAAATGGATCACGTTAATCTTCGAAACCCAACAGCCGATGAATCTTCTACGCCCATAAACTCCCCTTCAAAAAACTCCCAATAATCGGCGTCACTGGCATTGACGTCTGTTGCGGTTCCTTCGTTTCTTATCGCCGCAATTCTCAACTATATTACCAACAACAACGGCAGAAGCTAGCGGTGAATCCGCTCGCTCTCTGCATCGATTTCTCTCATCATCTCATGCAGCTACAGCTGCATTCGCAACAACAACTCCAGCTCATTTTGCTGTCCGCTTTAAGCACCCGCGAACTGGTGCTGGATGCGCTCCCACACAGCGCTCTCCTTGGAAATATGCTCTCTTTTCATCGTGCACCTCTATACATACAGTTGTTTACGTCGGCTGATGTTCCAAGTTCTCTCGCAAGCGAGGCGGATACTCGCAGCGTGCTCTTCGGAGTGGCGCTCTCTTCACCTCCCGCTGCCTGGCAGCATCCATTATCCAGCAGCGTGCTCTTCGGAGTGGCGCTCTCTTCTCCTCCCGCTAAATTGGCGCAGTATCCAACAGCTCACAGCGTGCTCTTCGGATTGGCGCTCTCTTCGCCCCACACTTCCCTGGAGCTTTGGCCGACACCTGGATGGCTCAGTGATTTTAATGGAGTATCGCTCCCTGCTTCGCAGTTGCCAACGTTGGACTGTAATACCATATTTGATCTTTGTGATGATGATCTCAACCGGCCAATACGTATTCGTACGGAATCACTGCGCAGTGTTCTTATTGGAGCCTACGGCTGTGGAGTGCAGACGACTGTTGCTGCAGCTGCTGATTTCACTCTCCCTGATTACCGCCAGGCATCTTGGCAAGAGTTCCAGGAAATTCATCTAGCCTTAGAATTTTAAACAACCGACTCAAAATTTTCTTTCAAAATATCTCTGGAATGAGGACCAAAACCCAATTTGTCTACATGAACACATCCAATAGTGATTATGACGTAATCATATTGGTGGAAACCTGGCTCAACCCTAACTTTAGCGCCAGCGAGTTCTTCGATGCAAATCTGTTCAACGTCTATCGCAAGGACAGAGACTTCAGCAGAATGCAGTGCGATAGAGGTGGTGGTGTCATTGTGGCTGTACACCGTACTTTCTGCTGCATAGCCGTTAAACTTGAAAACGAAGACTCACTTCTGGACCAGTTGGCTGTCGAGGTAGCTGGCTCGTCAGGGAAGACTGTAATAGTTGCTTCCTACATTCCCCCTGGTAGCGATTTTACGCTATATCAGGCACATATGAATAATATTTCCAGCATAAATGATAGTTTAGTTGACGGTGTGGGTATCTGTGTGACAGGAGATTTTAATTTAGGATCTGTTGTATGGACATGTGACCCGCAATCGCTCTTTATGGTGCCTGGTAATGTTCACCAGCCACATGAAATTATTGTCATTGACGATTGTTATAGTATGGGCCTCACCCAAATAAATAATATGTTTAATGATTTGCATAGGCTAATAGATCTAATTTTCATCAACTCCATTATTCATTCCTCGGTAAGCCTTGCTGAATAGACTAATTCTAATTGTGATTGTCATCATAAGCCAATTTGCTTTAATATTGAATTTTATAATTTTTTTACCAACAGTTAATGCAGTTCCTATGTATAACTTTGATGATTCCAACTTGGCTGCCGTAAGTGATTGCCTCATATCTATCAATAGGGTTTCTTTACTGTCGGATGCTTGCATTGAGACTAATTATAATAATTTCCTAGCTGCACTCAAAAATACTCTGGATAGCATTGTTCCAACCAAGGTGCGGGGTTCCTTTAGGCTGCCGTGGTACACTAAGGGCCTCCAGAAGTATAAAAATCTAAGGAATAAGTTCTATAAAAGGTTCTTGAAATGGGGTAATCCTGTGGATGGCGACAGATATAGGCAACATAAGCGAGAATTCGAGTTTTTCAACAAATTTTTCTACAATCAGTACATTTCTAATATTGAAAATAGCTTAAAGTCCAATCCTAATTCGTTCTGGCGCTTCGTTAATTCTAAAAAGTCATCGTCATCCATACCTTCAACTATGACATACAAAAATATGGTCGCTAACTCTAGGGCTAATATTGCCAACTTATTTGCTTCCTTTTTTTCTGCCCGCTTCTAGTTGGTATAGCCAGGAAGTTTTAAGCAATATTCCAGAATTCAGTAGTATTGGGTCCATGGATATAACTGATGGGTACATCTCTGAAGCTATAGTTCACTTTGACGATTCCAAGAAGCCCGTCGATGATGGAGTATCTTCGTTCTTTCTAAAACATTGCTATACTCGTCTTCTTGAACCTCTTCTGCCTCTCTAGCTCAATGAAATTTTATATCTAGATGGAAAATGGCTAAAATTCTACCGGTTCACAAATGCGGATGTAAGTCTGAGATCGCCAACTACAGGCCTATTGCCAAAATAAGCAATATCGCCAAGCTGTTCGAGAGAATAGTAGTAAAAAAGTTATCTTTCCATCTAAATGCCTATATTGACCCAAATCAGCATGGGTTTATGCCCGGTCGTTCTACGACCACGAATCTTGCTATTTTTACAAAACATTGTTTACAATCCTTTGAGTCCCATTCGCAGGAGGATGTAGTTTATACAGACTTTGCCAAGGATTTGCCAAGGTCGGTCACTCTGCCTTACAAGTAATGCTTTCCAAGCTGGACTTTCACTCTTCGCTTTTAAAATGGATTTCATCTTTCATGGTAAACCGATCCTATCAGGTTGAAGTCAGTGGTTCAGTTTCAAAATCATATAAAGCGACTTCTGGGCTGCCTCAGGGAAGTTCTCTTGGCCCCTTGCTTTTTATAATTTTCATCAATGACATTTGCTTTTGCGTTCAGTCAGCCAAATATCTTCTCTATGCAGACGACTTTAAGCTTTACCTTTCAGTGAATTCGTTAAGTGATACATATTTGTTGCAGTCTGATTTAAGCAAAATTAGTTAATGGTGTACTCGGAACAAATTGCCACTTAATCAAAACAAATGTCATGTGGTCCGCTATAGTAAATGCTCTTTATCTATTATTTCAACGTATTATATTTATGATTACCCACTCCTTGCACTGGACGAAATTATGGATCTCGGGGTCCTCTTTGATAGCAAATTCCTTTTCAATCACCACATTAATTACATTCTGCCCAAAGCGTATGCTATGTTCGGATTTGTCAAACGAAATACTGTACTGTTTAGGGACCCGTACTCAAGACTGCCAGTGTTTTCGGCATTTTTTCGCTCAAGGGGGGAATATGCTTCATTTATTTGGAATCCCTCAAGCGCAGAGCATAGCAATAGGGTTGAGCGGCTTAAGAAAAAATTTCTGAAGTTTGCTCTCCAGCCGTTGCATCTTTTTGAACCATTCCCTTCGTACTCCAGGCAATGTCGCCTACTACACACATGCAGTCTTAAAGACAGGCGTTCAATAGCCGGTCTTCTCTTTGTCAATGACTTAATTATTGGTAATATTGATAGTCCTTTCCTTTTGAACTTAATTGCCTTTAATGCCCCAGCCAGGAATCTCCGTACCATGGTCCCTTTTTTTGAAAGTGCTGCCAGGACCAATTATGCTCGGAATTAACCACTTTTAAGGGCTTTGCGGCTATTTAACTCCCTGCCACCTAGCATCCGGTTTTGTTGGGGATCCAATAAGGATATGGGTGCGTGTCATAACGCCCGGTGTCATAGCGCCCACGGGCAACTTCTAAAAAATTCCAAAATGCATTTTTAGTTAATGAGAATACCGATAAGAGAATTACTGTTTGTTATGTTGTAAAGCGAATTCAGAATCAATGATAAATCCAAAAAATGAGCTTCTTAAGTGGGAAACCACTTTTCAGGAGTTATGTTCCGGTTCTGATTCAGAAGATGAAGATGTGGAAAATACTTTCCAGTTCAGCCAAATGGCTGACGTGCTAAAATGTATTATTTGCGTTGATAGGCCGCGGGACGTAGTTTTTCTACCATGTAGGCACTTCAAAATATGCTTTGAGTGCTTCAAAAATCTGGAACAGCGTTCAAAAAACTCTCTATTGCTCTGCCCATACTGCAGACAGATAGTTGAAAATCATTTACAAGTTTTTCAATAAATTGTTAATTAGACCGCAGACAAAAATTTTTTTTCTAAAAAATCGCGCGATTTTTTGCCAGCGGCGCTTTTTTTGTCTGAAAATTTAACTACAGGCATATTACTCAATGATACACTATTATATAATAATCCTTATTATATTACTCTATTTATAATTTATAAGAATTTCAATAAAATGTTAAATAGGGCGCACGCAAACATTTATTATTATATTATTCTATGTTCCTCGCATTTACAAGAATTTCAATAAAATTTTAAGTAGGGCGCAGACAAAAATTTTTTTGAATAAAGGTGCAAGCCGCATTAATGTTTAACGCGCGCGCTCAAGCTTAATACGACTTCTTTACTTATATAAATAATAGTTAAATATATTTTCCCTGAGGGCGTTATGAGGCCCACGGGCCTTATGACACTTTTTAGTGTGTCATAGCGCCCGCGGGCGTTATGACATGCACCCAAGGATATGTTTAGGCGATCACTTAGGGAGTATTTTTTATGTAGTTCGTAGTCTTAGATTTAAGTTTATAACCTAGCCAGATAAGGATTAATCCATTGGCAAATAAATAATCCACTGAAATTGAACTCTATTATTCATACTGTTGAGATTGCACGCCTAGATATAAAAAAATTAAATCAGTTTTAATAAAGAACTCAAACGTGAAGGTTGCTTTCCTTAATACAGGAATCTCTTTCACTTGTCTTTAGAAACGTCTCAATTTCCTGCTATGTGGAAGGAATCGTTTGTTATTCCCCTCCATAAGAAAGGTAATAAATTGGAAGAAAACAATTATAGAGGTATATCTAAATGGTCAGCTAATCCAAAGCTTTTTACACCTCATTTGCAGCACCAATGTAGGTTCGATATATCTCCATGTCAACATGGTTTTATGAAACGTAGATCAACAGTCACTAACCTTTTGGAGCTCACTTAATTTGTGATAAAGGGCTTCAAAAACCATTTTCAAACAGACGTTATCTACACTGACTTTAGTAAAGCATTTGACTCCGTAAATCCCCTACTTCTACAGTTGTTCTTTTGAGATGGAACTTAAATTATTTAAACGGCAGGACACAAAGGGTACTTTTTTACATCGGGTGTCCCACAAGGGAGCCACTTGGGGTCGCTACTTTTTACTTTATTTATAAACGACCTTCCATCAGTTATAAGTCATTCTCTCGTACGCTGATGATGTGAAATTATGCCTGCAGGATACTTCTTGCCAGTCTGATTTACAATTTGATTTCAATAGTTTCCAAACATGGTGCTCCGACAATTCGCTAAATTTAAATGGCTTCAAGTGTAAGGTGATGACATTTTGTCGTGCTACTCCTCAATATGCGATTTATACGCTGAGTGAGAGCACTCTGGACAGAATAGATCTAGTCAATTATCTTGGTGTTCTTTTGGACCTAAGACTTAAGTTTACTGATTATATTTCAGCCATGGTAAATAAAGCTAGGGGTGCGCTTGGCTTTATTAAAAGGTGGTGTAAGGAATTTGATGATCCTTATATTACTAAGACTTTATTCATCTCGCTCGTCCTGCCGATACTTGAATACGGATCACCCGGAATTCATATTGACCGTATCGAATCCGTACAAAATAACTTTTTACTTTTTGCCTTGAGACGCCTAAATTGGGATGGAAACCGCATTTTACCTTCTTATTCAGTAGCTAGAATAAGCGGGAGCGGCGATTTTTTTATTAGTTTTGTATAAAATCGTAAATTAGTTTACAGACGCAAACATAAACAATTCCCATTATCAGTGTGTTTGGTATCCGAGGGAATCCTATCGTTTATTGCATTTCAAAATATTGTGACCCCTCGTTATCTTCTGAGGATGGGCATGAGAACGTGCACGTACACCCACGAACTCTAGTATCACCCCCTACCCTCAAGTCCTTGTGTTTGTCTACTTGTGCGTGGCTGCTTGTGCAAAAGGTGTGAAATTAAAATTTTAAAATTTTTTTTCAAAATGTACAATTTTAATTTCAGAATCCTGAAAATTATACCAATGGAAAGGGCTTGAAAAATGCTTTCCAATGACACCAAACATTTTGTTTTTTTTTTTAGTGGTGGTCGAAATATATATGGGTGATCGGCGATCGTCGTCATTTTCGCCGGTTTTTGGGTAGTAGTGGAGATAAAGAGACAAAAAGTTTGGTGTCATTGGAAAGCATTTTTCAAGCCCTTTCCATTGGTATAATTTTCAGGATTCTAAAATTAAAATTGTACATTTTGAAAAAAAATTTAAAAATTTTAATTTCACACCTTTTGCACAAGCAGCCACGCACAAGTAGACACACACAAGGACTTGAGGGTAGGGGGTGATACTAGAGTTCGTGGGTGCACGTGCACGTTCTCATGCCCATTCTCAGAAGATAACGAGGGGTCACAATATTTTGAAATGCAATAAACGATAGGATTCCCTCGGATACCAAACACACTGATTATGGGAATTGTTTATGTTTGCGTCTGTAAACTAAATTACGATTTTATACAAAACTAATAAAAAATCGCCGCTCCCGCTTATTCTAGCTACTCTCAGCTTAAGGCTTGAGAAAATGGTTGCATTGCAACGTATTGTGCAAATGTTGGCCCGAACCGAAGTGCCCAATCTTTCGTATCTTGCTTACACAAAGATTACCTTTCCTAAATCATCGTAACCTGGCTCAGAGTCGATACACCATGTTCACCCCCCCGGTATTTTGTTATCAATCCTTGTATTCCTTTTCCCTCTAATAACCATTCGACTGAGGTCTTGGTCTGCTTCGTATATTCGAGAACCAATCGGATTGGTCCTAGGAGTACAACATGCCTGTATGCACTCCCTGTAGATAACAACCTGTTAAGTAAACATTCTAGACTATAAAAATGACACCACTCAAATTGCTCAGGATCAGTTCTTCAAATGCCTCAGTACTGCATTCTAATTAAATATTCAATCCGTTTCGGTACCGGTTATTGCGCGTAACAATTCAAGTTGTGTTTAAACGTTTACATTGATTTCGGTGAAATTTATTAACAATTTACACTTATTTACACATATTATATATATTATATATATATATATATATATATATATATATATATATATATATATATATATATATATATAAATATACCTATATCAAATAAATAAAAAAAACTGAAACTAAAACCAAAAATGGTGTCCTCAATTGTTTGTGATTTGTGCAGTAAAAATATTGAGTTAAGTGAGTTTGAAGCTCATTATGCCAAGTGCTCAAAGCCTAGGAATGCTTTCCAGGTTTTAATGGCAAAATCAAAAATTAGATGTGACTTATGCTCTACCCTGGTCAACAATTATGACTTTGATAAGCACTATCAAAACTGCGACGGACCCAAAACTGCGTTCGAAATATTAATGAATGGTGGAAAACGACAATCAAAACAACAACACCAAAAACAACACCAGCATCAAAAACAACAACAACAGGAACAACAACACCAAGAACATGAACACCAGGAGCAACAACATCCGGAACAATTGAATCAAAGTATATCAAATTTAGACGATCGTCCTACAACATCCGCTAATGCTCTCAAACGAATGAGAGCGGAAAAGGGTAAGGAAACAGTTGATCAACATAAAGAAAATGAAATTTCCGATATCATAAATGATTTACAAGATGAACTTTTATGTTCTACTTGTGGTGAAAAATATCTGACCTCCAGCGACCATCTCCACAAAATTACCGAAAATGATTTGCAAGATGAACTTTTATGTTTTACTTGCGGTGAAAAATATCTGGTCTCAAGAGAACATCAACATATATTAAGCGATGTGCATAAAAATGCATCGAATCTAAGTATCTCAAATTTAGACGATCTTCCTACGACATCCGCTAATGCTGTCAAACGAATGAGAGTGGAGGAGGGTGAGGAAATACTTGATCATCCCAAAAGAATTAAAATAACTGAAACCGAAAATAATTTAAAAGATTAACTTTTATGTTCTACTTGCGGTGAAAAATATCTGGCCTCAAGAGAACGGCAACATATATTAAACGATAAGCATAAAAATGCATCGCGCAGAGAGGTCCAGAATAATAAAAATATTATTCGACTTAGATCAGAAACTACGTTTCCAGTAAAATCATATCAAATTAATAGTTCTGCTGAAAATACTATTGATTTAAAAGAATTTTACCAAAATTGTCAGAAAAATTTAATTTATATTATAAAGCATTGCATGTTGGAATATACAGCCATTAAATTCAACCTAAGAGTTTATGGTACTTATATAAAGCAAACAGAAGAAGGAGGAACAGTTGAAACAACAAAAAATTTCCCAACTGCATATAGATCGATATACCAAATTGAAAACATTATTCTTGAGTTAAACACGGCAATAGATAGTCTATTAACATCTAGCAGTGAGTTCGAAGAAAAAGACTCTGGTTGGGCAATTAAAAATTTCACATTTTTCGAAATTATTATAATAAAGCTAGAAGACATTCCTGCTAGCGGATAAATCATGGCTCCGAAATCGATAAGACACCGAAATGCACTTATAAATGTACAAAATACAGATGTATTTTGTTTCAAGTGGTGCATACTAGCATATATAGCTAATAAACGTCATGAGAGTACTACCTTTGCCACAAAAGATCAAAGAAAGTATGAGAGAAAAAAATTGACCGAACCCAAGAATTATCAAATAAATATCAATAATGATATAATTGTATATGACGGAATTAGATTGGATTTTTCGGGAATCGAGTTTCCAATCACAAATAAAGGAATAATTCAGTTTCAAAAAAATAATGCAGACTTCAGCATTAACATTTATGAAATTGATGTTAATGGTGAAAAAGTTAGCGGACCAACCTTTAAAACAAAATCTATTCGTTCAAAACATGTAAATATTTTGGGAATCGACAATAAAAGCGAAGAAAACATGCATTACGCCTACATAACAAGTGTGAAGACGTTATGCTACTCGCAACATTCAAAATCGAAGGCGGGAGGATACTTTTGTGACAACTGCTTACAATTTTTCACCGTAAAGAATACCACGCATAACAAGCTCGAGTGCGGAAAAGTGGCCTCCTTCTATCCAGAACCGAATACCACAACATCCTTTAACACCATTCACAAAAAATTATCCCCTCCGGTGGTGATATATGCCGACATTGAGGCTGTGCTTGAAAATTACAGTACATGCCTAAACTCATCAACTACTTCGTCGACAACGAAAGTGCAGAAGCATACTGCATGTGCAGTGTCATTTTACATCGCACATAAATATTATCCGGCTCTTAACGAATTGTGTACCTATGAAGGTATGTATAAAAAATACAAAAAAAAAAATAAATAAATAAATAAATAAATAATACTAATAAAATTTTTCTAAATAATTTAGGCCCTGACTGCATTAAACAATTTTGTAAATCACTCAAAGAAAAAACCGAGAGTTTGTATTACAAATATTGGTCAACCCCCAAAAATCCAAGTACCGACCCAATCAATGAAGATGAACAGGAAGGGAATTGCTGCGCCTGTGAAAAAGTAATAAATGTTGAGGACCTGGATAATCACTACGATCAATTTACTGGAAAGTACATTGGTCCCATTCATAAAAATTGTAAGCCAAAATATAAATTAATTGATCCCTTCTTTCCTGTAGTTTTTCGTAACTTATCTAAATATGATATACATTTATTTATCACTGAATTAGAAGGAGACTTAAGCCCCATACCTTGTAATAAAGAACTTTACATAGCACTAACGCAGACAATTAAAATAAATTCAAAAAGTAGATATAAAATAAGATATATAGATTCAATCAGGTTTTTAAGTTCAAGCTTAGAAAAACTATCTAGTTATTTAGAGGATAGACATTTTAAAGTTCTTAGTACTAAGTTTCAGGGTGAAAAATTTAAGCAAATGCGTAGGAAGGGTGTCTTCCCATACGACTATTTAGATAGCTTTGAAAAATTTGATGAGACCCAACTTCCTGGCATGGATAGTTTTTATAATTCTCTCAATGAAAGTTTCTAAATAGGGAACAAATAGACACGTTCGGTTATAAAAATATCTCAATTGATGGAAATGTGGTGTAACGAACTGATTTATTTGGTCTGCTCGCTACGAGATTCGTGCGGCTAGCTCAGTATAGTTGTGTGTTCGTCCCACCAAATTTATATAAACGTGACCGCCCAGTAGATCAGTGAGAAAGCACAGAATTTTCGGGTACTCAGTGGATTTTATTGCGAGTGAAAGGGTATGCTGGCACGGCAACCTTGCCGTCACCGCTCGTGGCCGTTGCTGACTCCGGGTCGCCTTGTCGATCCGGCGCTCCCCTTGTGGACTGCGGCCTCCGGTTCCGCGAACTCCCTGAAGACGCTTGTAGCTCCCTGAAGATCCTTGTAGCTCCCTGAAGATGCTCGACGCCGCTCGCCGCTGTTGCGCAGAAACGACGACTACTCGTCGCGCCTTAGACTCGCCAGGAGATCGGCTGCACGGGTTTAGGGAAGCGTCACCGTTCTCAGACTAGGGTGAACAGAGGCCGCGATCTCCAGGAATCAATCCTTTCGACACACCACCGCCTGTCCCTGGCTCTGTCCCGGATGGTCCCACTAGGGTTTAACTCAGATCGCACTGGCAGTCCAAGTTACGCAAGGATGCTGCCGAACGCTTCACTTTGCTTCAACGCCTAGTGTAAACGAACGTTCCGCCCTAGCTTCACCCCTTGGCTTATCGTCCGACGTTTCCTTGTAGCTCGCTCTGTCGTGGTGTAGTGGCTGGCCCGTTGCTGATGCTCCTGGATATGCTGACTGCGTGGCTGGACGTCGCGTGGCGTCTGGTACTCGGGATCTTGGTCAACGCCGATCCGGGACTACACGACTTAACCGCGGTGCTCTACTGGAGTTCTCCACTCGAGGCCACCAACGATAGACCGATCTCCCTTCTGGCTCGTTTCACTCGGGATTCGGACGCACGCCGCTCCGGGAATACACGACTCAAACCGTATGGCTCTCCTGGAGTACTCCACTCAAGACCACAACGACTGAATCGATCTCCCTTCTGGCCTAATGGCTTCTCCCTGAGTTCACGATTTGTTGTCGCAGGCTTACACCGCTCAAACTCTGTTCGACTCTCCGGCGAGGAGCGTGGATTTAGTTGAGAAAGAATTGAAACGGATCGCCTTGACCTGGCTAGGTGTGTGATGCCCTCTGGACCTCAGCTACCTGCGTCTCAATTCGGAGATTCCTGGCGGTTCAATCCCGAACGTCTCGACGTAGCGATCTTGTTCCTTGTGGGCTCCCACGACGCTGCTTCCGGCGATTCGACTTGTTGTTGTTCACTTGTGGTTCACTGTACTGCACTTTTGTATCTGGACTGAACTTGATAGATTGACTCTTCGTGATCGACTGATCCTGTTGCCAGCGCCCGGCGGCATTATATAGGGCCTCTGGGAACCGTTATTTCCCTCTTTCTCTCTGCCCGCCACATCTCTACATTCCGGGTCCAAAGTCCGCCGCTCCTGCTTGACCCACTTGCCTTCCACGCACGGCCTTAATTTGTGTTTCTGTGTGTTGCCGCTGCTCTGCTTGTGCTTTTGGTGCCTGTGGCACGTCTGTGCGTCACTCTGCTGCTGAGATGTGGCACTTGTCCTCCTGGACCAAAGTCCACGGCAGAGTCCCAAGTCCGGTGCAGATCCGTTATTTCCCCTTTTGCACACGGCACTCTGGCTCTGCCTGCGAAGTCTCCACTCTCTCACTCTCCGCTTCTCGCTCTCCAAACTCTCTTTGGCCGAGTTCTCTCTCCTACCGTCGGAGTCTCCAAACTCTCATTCTCGACTTCTCGGTCTCCAAACTCTCACTCTCCAAACTCTCTTTCTCCAAACTCTCTACTTGCAAGTGTCTCTCCACTTGCTCTTCGCCGCGCCGCTACCCCGCTAATTCGCTGAGTAATTGGTAAGCGGCCGGCCATCAGTAGTTTTGCTGCGGGAATTTGTGGGGAGTTATTCAACTCCTCATATTCCCCCCTTACTTCGGGAAACTTTTAAGAACTCGCTTCCACTCGCCGGCGTTTCCTAGTGTATTCTAGCCGTTGAGTCTTCGCGGTGATCTTTTCGATTTCCTCGGCGCTCCCTCGTCGCTCCATCGTTGCTCCCTCGACGCTTTCAACTCCGAGAGTTTCTACGGCGCAGGTCGTCGTCGTTGCAGCAATTTGAAACTCCCGCGCCGATCCTCCATCTGGTCCCACTGGTTATCGATACCCATCAGCTATCGATACCCAGAGGGCCTTCGTTCAAGTTTCCCGCGCTGTTTTCCTCGTCTGGTCCCACTGGTCATCGATACCCATAAGCTATCGATAGCCCAGCGGAACTCCCCACGATATCGATACCCATCAGCTATCGATATCGCTGGGGGGGGGCGTTGCCACTTGATCGTTCGCGATATTTCCTTCACCATGATTTTGCCATATATCGTGTGCCCATCGATCGCACTATCGTCCGTGCCAATCGACCGCCCTATCAAGGCGCCCCGTCCCTACTTCATGGTGATTTTGCATTTTTGGGTAAGTTTCTTCAACTTTTCTTTATCCTTTTTCCTTCCTCTCATCCTTCTCTCTTCTTTCCAGTCTCCTTCGCCCTTCATTTGCCCTCGGCTAGTTGCTCTTGGTTGGCAACGTCGACATCGAGTTCAGAGCAGAATTCGACTTAGCTTCGCCAATCGAAGCAACAGGTAAGTGCTGGTTTGTTTACTTTCATGTCGTACCCAGCTAATTCCTTTTTTTTCCATTCCAGACGCTGATTAAACCATGTATGCTCCTTCTTGTCTCCCCTGTTTTCAGCCGCGTTGTTCCCAGCCATACACCGACCTTCGTCTTTTGTGTTTTTTTCATTTTTTTTAAGTGTTTAACGCTGCTCCTCAAACAGCCTTATGCCCGCGGGACCCAACCTCACGCGGAACGCGCGTCGATCGAGCCTTACGCGGACACTCCGCCTGCCTCCCAGGACGCGCGCCTCCTTCACCGCCTGCACCTCTGCGATTCCTTCGGGCCACTCGTCCTTCGCGATCTCGCGCCACCGCTGGACTTCGGGTGCGGACGTCTGCTGCATTAATTTCGGCCTCGTGACCTCCTCGGTGACCTCCGGCGCGGAATGTTGCCGCTTCCACGGTGGCCGCCGACTGGCCAGCGGTTCCGGCCACACCCACGGACCCTTTTCCAGCGGCTCGTCCTCCTTCACCACGTCGTCTGCTGCTGCTGTTGGGTTCGGCGACGCTGGTGTCCCCGGCCCGGTGCTTGGAGTTGGCGGGGTCCATGGCTCCGCTGCGGCTGGTGTCGGCGTCATCGCAGTCCGGGGCTCTGTTGCTGCTGGCGCGGGCGTCGTCGGTGCCTCGGGTCTGCCGCGTACCCTCGGATCCCTCGGGCTCACCCGCGGTTCCTCCTCCTACCATATCTGCGGTTCCCTCGCCGTCGTGTCCTCCGCGGGCCCCTCTGGCCATGTCCACGTGAACGTCTGTTGCCGCCACCGCACACCGTCGACCACGAACGTGCGCGAGCTGTGGATCACGTGTGCCGCCGGGATGTCTGTGCGGACATGGTGCTCCTCGTGGTTCGGCCGTGGTGGTTCGGTATGTGGTGGCGGCGGCATCTCGGGCTACTGCGGCTTCGGTGACTCAGTTTGCGGCGGCGGCGGCATCTCGGGCTGCGGTGGCTCGGGGTGCTGCTGCTGTGATGGCTCGGGCTGCTGCTGCTGCGTCGGCTCAAAGCGTGGTGTGGGTGGTCGTGCGGGCCTCCACCTGGGTGACCCCTCGTACCGCGGCGTCGGCGGGATTTCGGGCGGCCACCGCGACGGCGATGGTGCCCACTCCGACGCGATTTCGAGCGGCTGGATGCGGGGCTCGTGGATATACCGCGGAGTGGGCGGGTTCCCAGGGTTCTCCCACAGCTGCTGCTCCTCCTCCTCGGCCGCCCGCAATCGAGCTTGCCATTCTGGCGACTCTTCCATTTGCTGCCGACGCCGTTCCTCGCTCCTGCGTCGCTCCTCGCACCACCGCTGATTCTTCATCGTCGCCGCGATAATGCACTCCACATAGCTGGGGGGCTGAGGCGGTTTGCCTCCTGCCTCCCCCTCGCCGATTGCCGGTGCAGCCTGGGGCGACTCCTCCACTGCCTCCTCGGGTTTTGCTGGACCCTGGGCAGGCTCGGTGCTTGCCCACTCCACCTCCGCCGATCCCGTCGGGATTCGTCCCTCGCCGCGCGGGACCGCCCTCCGGATCCGCCACCTCCTTTGTCTCTCGACCTCGTCGTCCACCACCTGCACGTCGCTGTCGGAGCTCACGACCGGATCCGGGACACCTCTCTTCGGGGTCCGCCGCGGAGTTCGGGTGAGCCGGGATGTCGACCGTCCTTGCCCCGGGCTGCATCCCTCGGAGAGGTGATTGGTCGCCAGGATGCAACGCGCTTCGCTGCGTGTAACACGTGTGCTCATTTTGCTTTTTGATTTCAGATTATCCAACTGGATCCGCGCTCCCTTTAACGATACCTCGGTTTCTCGTCTTCCTTTTTCTTCGATCCCGCTATTTCCTTCGCCTTCCTTATCCTATGCGGACACTACGGTACAGTTTTCTGTGCCGTCTTCTCCCTTCCTTCCGCAGACATTTGAAACGCGTGCTCTGGTCAGTTCCAAACGAGACTTTGGATGCTTCGGTTCGTTCTCCTGACGAGCTTCCCAATCGGAATTTGTTGCAGTTACCCTTAGCATACTTGGACTTATCTTGTAGTGTCCTTGGAGTTTTGTAGTGTCCTTGGAGTCTTGTAGTATCCTTGGAGTTTCGTAGTATCCTTGGAGTCTTGTAGTATCCTTGGAGTTCCGTAGTATCCTTGGAGTCTTGTAGTATCCTTGGAGTTTCGTAGTATCCTTGGAGTCTTGTAGTATCCTTGGAGTTTCGTAGTATCCTTGGAGTTTCGTAGTATCCTTGGAGTCTTGTTGTATCCTTGGAGGTCCGTAGTATCTTTGGAGTATTGTAGTATCCTTGGAGTTTCGTAGTATCCTTGGAGTCTTGTTGAATCCTTGGAGTTCCGTAGTATCCTTGGATAGTCCTTGGAGTTACCTTGTAGTATCCTTGGATAGTCCTTGGAGGTATCTTGTAGTATCCTTGGAGGGTCCTTGGAGTTATCTTGTAGTATCCTTGGATAGTCCTTGGAGTTACCTTGTAGTATCCTTGGATAGTCCTTGGAGTTATCGTGTATTTGCTGTTGTTTAAGCTCGCTTATATGTATGGATCGCTCTTTCTTTGTATTTACATGGCCCGGCTACCTCAGTCGGTAGAGCATGAGACTCTTAATCTCAGGGTCGTGGGTTCGGGCCCCACGTTGGGCGCCAGATGTAACGAACTGATTTATTTGATCTGCTCGCTAAGAGATTTGTGCGGCTAGCTCAGTATAGTTGTGTGTTCGTCCCACCAAATTTATATAAACGTGACCGCCCAGTAGATCAGTAAGAAAGCACAGAATTTTCGGGTATTCAGTGGATTTTATTGCGAGTGAAAGGGTATGCTGGCACGGCAACCTTGCCGTCACCGCTCGTGGCCGTTGCTGACTCCGGGTCGCCTTGTCGATCCGGCGCTCCCCTTGTGGACTGTGGATTTTCTATTGCTTAAAAGTCCTTCTTCTAAAATTATATATATGGATACAGATTCATTCATTTTATCTTCAGAAGAAGATTTTTATGAAACTATTAAAAATAATCCAGAACGCTTCGATACCTCGAATTATAAGATAGAAAACCAATTTAATATAGTTCAGGCTAATAATAGAGAGCCAGGAAAAACGAAGGATGAACATGCCGGTAGGGTAATGACTTCCTTTGCGGGACTGAAAGCTAAGGCGTATTCCTGTTTAGTTGATAAGGAAGGAAATGAAAGCGATTGTATAAAAAAAGTTAAAGGAGTTAAGAAATCAGTTATTAAGAAACTAAATCATGAAGATTATATCGACTTTCGTTTCCAAATTGAGAGTGATCCAATCACATTTATTCAAACTCTTCTAGAGCCATTATATGAGTTTCAAAGTTACAATAGTGGTTCTCGCGAGTGCGAGAGAGAGAAAGCTCTTTTTAATACGAGAGGGAAAGTTCGACTTCATGAGATCTTAGGTACTAATTGTTACATTCTTTTACAAAAGTAAATCGCCACCGAATTGACTGAACATCGGCCGCGTTGACAGCATTAACATACAAATGCTTCAACTAATAGGAATAGGTGCAAGGCGGTGAATGGAGCGTTTATATAGACCCGATTTGGTTCTGACTATAGCCACGCGAACCTTCCCATCATGTCCTGGAACGGCCTCTACGACTATGCCTATTATCCACAGCTCTAGGGGAACGTTGTCTTCGTGGATTGCCACCACTGTTCCGATCTGAAGATTGTCCACGCCTTTGGTCCATTTCCCTCGCTGCTGTAGGCTCAAAAGATAGTCCCTCGACCAGTCGCTCCAAAACCGCTGTTTGATTGCTGAGACTAGCTGCCATCTCTGCAAGTACGTGAGGTTGCCGTTTGCCTTTGGCTGCGCGGATGCGGGCGGCAGCGTTGCTAGCGTTGTGCCTACTAGCAGATGAGCTGGCGTGACAACCTCTCCCTCGTTGGGACTGCCACTGTCTACGATGAGCGGCCTCGAATTTAGGACGGCTTCCACTTCCACTATGACGGTACGGTCCTCCTTCAGAATAGCGCTGCCCATGGCTCTGAGAAGAAGATGCTTGGCCGATTTTACGGCCGCCTCCCAAAGGCCGCCTATATGTGGCGCTCTGGGAGGGATGAATTCGATGGTGAATCGGTGGGCCGCAGCATACGACATGATGCTCTGGTCGTTGGTGTCGACAGGTTCCAAAAGCTCCTTCAGGATTCGAGCAGCTCCCACAAAATTCGTGGCGTTGTCGCAATAAAGTTTGACAACAGGACCACGACGACCCACAAACCTGGATAAGCATAAAATAAATGTATTAGACGTCAAATCTTTCAAATTTCACAAAGCAAAGCAGACAAACACTGCTATGTACATCTTGATTGGCTGCTTTCCCCGAATTTAACAGGCCCAAAGAGATCCACTCCGCTTACTTCAAAGGGTCTGTTTCCATGCAATCGGTCTCTTGGTAAATTACCCATTATCTGTGATAGAAGTTTTGGTTTATAGTGAAAACAATGAACGAACTGCCGTACAATGGTACTGCACTCGCGACGTGCGTTAATAAGCCAAATCACTTGTCTGAGAAGCCCAACCAACGACCGTGGACCCGCGTGACAGTTGGTTCTATGTAAGTGTCTCAAGTATAGGGTCACAAATTTGCAATTTTTAGGCATTAACAAGGGAAATTTAGCATTGTGAGCAAGGGGGGCATGTAGAAGACGACCACCTACTCGAAACAAAGAATATGACGACGTTCCAGACTGTTCAACTGATAGAAAAGGATTTAATTTTTGAATTCCAGCACGGATGTTAGCGGATTTTTCTAGTTTTACAATTTCTTCAGCAAATGCCGTCTTTTGAATAGCTTCAACTACTTTAAGAAACGCTGTACCAAGCTCGTCCGCTGAAGGACAAATTGAATTCCAAGACATCTTTTTTCTTCGGTTGATAAATCGATACATATAAGCCACAATGCGAACTACTTTCAGATACGATGATGACCTTTCTACAATATTTAACATCGGGCTTACTTCAACATCGGCCGCGATGAGAGCAACGTGTGTCTTTTTGGTTTCTAGTGCTGCGTCTATTTCTGATAGCTGAAAATGAGAATTTATTGGCCAGCACTCGGCTTCCTTCTGTAAAAAGCTAGGACCATTGTACCAAAATGAGGTATTTAGCTCATCAACAGAGCATCCTCGCGAGACTAAATCCGCAGGATTTTCCTTGGTTGGCACATGCCGCCAAACAGCTGATGATACAATGTCTTGTATATCAGCAATTCGATTAGAGACAAATGTAGCCAGCTGAGATGGATGAGTTTGTATCCAGTGAAGAACTACTTCAGAATCGGACCATAGGACAACACTATCGACTGGAAAAGTGATGATGGTGCGAACTTCTTCCCAAAGCTTTGCCAACAAATGCGCTGCACATAGCTCTAGTCTGGGCACCGTCTTTGTTTTTAAAGGTGCAATCCTAGATTTTGCTGTTAGCAACTGCACCGACACCCCAATTGTCTCAACCACTCTAACGTAAAGGCAGCACCCATAGGCCCGAGTAGAAGCATCAGCAAACCCATGAATTTGACACGATGCTTGTTTGCGTGTTCCAACGAATCTTGGAATAACCAATTTGTCCAAGAATGCATAGTCATTTTTTACTAGGTTCCACTTCTTTTCAAAGTCTTGGGGCACAGGGTCATCCCAGTTCAGACTCAAAAGCCAAGCCTCTTGCAGAAATATTTTCGATCTAGTTATTATTGGGCATAACAATCCCAAAGGATCAAAAAGTGTGGCTATAAAGGACAAGATCGATCTTTTTGTAACCACCTGATCTGTGGAAACTTTCCTAACGCCATACTTGAAAACGTCAGTCTGTGGATTCCATGTCAACCCCAGAGTCTTGAGATCTTGACGATCTCCTTGTAAAATTTCGGCATTCGATTTGTCGCTTGTACCTGTTTTGCAATTCGAAGCCCATTTTGTCAAAACAAAGCCCGCTGGTTCCAGGATCTCAATTAGCTCGCGACGAAGAACAGCCATTCCCTGCTCTGTGTCCGCTCCGGTGAGCAGATCATCGACGTAGAAATCCGTGCTGAGACATCTTGCACCTTGAGGATGAGATTGCAAATGGGTCTCGCTAAGATACTTTAAGCATCTTACTGCAAGAAATGGAGCACTTGCTGTTCCATAAGTAACCGTATTTAGGCGATAAGTTTTTAAGGGGCTGGCAGCATCTCTTCTCCATACAATTAATTGAAAAATTCGTTGCGCCTCGTCAACCTCCACTTGACGGTACATTTTAGTTATGTCTGCAACAAGTGCGTATTTGCGACAACGAAACCTGAGGAGAGTGGAATACAAGCATGGCTGTATTGTTGGTCCTACCATAAGAAGGTCATTAAGCGATACTTGAGAAGTAGTTTTGCAAGATGCATCAAATACCACTCTAAGCTTAGTGGATGTGCTTTGTGGACTTTCTACACATTGGTAGGGTATAAAACAATGCGAATCTTTCGGAATTGAAGCCTCGATTGCAGTCATATGTCCGAGAGCCAAATACTCTTCCATGAATTGATTAAACATTAACTGCGTGTTCGGATTTTTAGTTAATCGTCTCTCTAACGATAAAAAACGCCTTCTCGCCATCTCAAACGATGATCCGAGACACGTTGGGCTAGATTTAAACGGTAAGGATACTTGCAATCGACCTGAGGGTAAACGAACAATTGTTTCTCGAAAGTTTTTCTCACAAAGCATTTCTTCTGGGGTATATAGTTTGTCGCCCGAAACATTTGGAACTTGTTCCAACTCCCAGAATCGTTTAACTAGTTTTTCAAGTGGACCAGACTCCTCAACTATGCTCACCAAAGAACACGCTTCAGTCCCTTGGGGTTGTTTTGATTTACACCGCCCTGACACCACCCAACCAAAAACAGTGTTTTGCAAAGTCAGTGTATTTTCTTGTTTAATTTGGCCATCTTTTAAAAGATCAAAAAACGCATCTGCTCCGAGCAGCAGATCTACTTTTTGTGGCTTATAAAAGGCTGGATCAGCAAGCTGTATATTTGGAGGAATATTAATAGATTTAATTGAAACGCCTTTTTCTGGGTGGAGGAAATAGATTTTAGAACGACGAAGTCAGCAACCATTTCATACTTTTGAATGCGAGAACTAATTGTTGTTTGCACAACTTGGTGCGCAGATACCCTTGATTTTCCAATTCCCAACAAGTTAATTTCTTTTCGAATCCGCTTTAGCTGCAAACTTCTCGCCAACTCGTCCGTTATAAAATTGACCTGGGAACCTGAATCCAAAAGTACCCTGGCTGGCTGAATCTGAGAAGAGCCACCTTTAATATCTACAATTGCTGTCGCCAAAACAACTTGCTGTGCATCGAGGGTGCTTGCATGATTCGACGACAACACGTTTGAGTGTTGAGCTGCTTGCATTCCTATATGGCTTGCCGCTGGATCTAAATTTTGTTGTATGTTTGCGTCAGCAGTATAGCGATGTAACAATGTATGGTGGGGTTTTGAGCATACTCTGCAGTGAGCTGACTTGCAGGCGGATATATTATGCCCCTTTCCCAAACAATTTATGCAAAGTGGGACTCCTTTGGCAAATTTAAAACGAGCCATGACAGAAGCAGCTGAGAATGATGGACATGTCGTGATAAAATGGTCATTAGACTTGCAGAACGAACATTTGGCTGTTTCCGGGGTTCTAATTGTTTGTGATACTGCCAGTGAAGTTTTGCCAAATTGCTTGTTTCTAGTATCTTGTTGTCCTTTGCGACCTTTTGAGCGTCCACTTGTAGCCTCTTCAGCCGACAAATGCTGAAAACGCTTATTAAGGGCAGTAACACACTCAGACCATAACGGGATTTTTTGGTAATCTAAATTCTCTTCCCACCTAGAGCGAGTCTTTCCGTCAACCTTTGACATGACAATGTGAATTAATAGTGCGTTTGCAACAACCTTTTCGTCGCCAACGGACAACAAGGACTCATATATTGCCGATACTGTATCAATAAGCGACCGCAATGCGCTTGCAGATGGACTTTGGATAGACTGTATCTCAAAAAGTCGAGATATGCCATCAAAAAATATAAGGCACTCGTTGTCATAAACTTGCTTTAGAGCAGCAAGTGCCTTTGCATAATTCTGATCCGTCACCTGAAAGGCTTTTACAGTACCTAACGCTTCGCTTTCTAAGCAACATAATAAATGATTAAACTTTTCAACGTTGCTTAGGGATGGGTCACTATCAATTATGCTCGAAAATAAACCAATAAAATTTTTGAATTCAGAATATTTACCACCAAACTTGGGCAACTGCATTCGAGGAAGGTGTCTAGTATTCGATAGAGTTGTATTAAACACTGATTGCTTGACGGGGGTGGAGTTTTTACTGACAATAACAATGCTCTGGTTAGCACGCATAAATCTTCAAGTTCAGATCGCGATGCCAAGTCCGGATCGACATCCTCAATTTGCAGTTGTAACGAAAATGCGCGATCTATATACGTATCTAAAATACTCAAACGACAATCCAACTGTTCAGAGTTAAACGAAATCTTTTTATTTTCCACGGCTTTAGCTATACGATTTATATCCTTCTTAACTGAATCCAATTTTCTCAAAATATTTTCTGATTCAGCTTCTACAATAGAAGTATTGCTGTCAGAAGCTCCACGACGTTTAGGCATTTTTAGAAAATTACAAACAAAATTTTAATTATTTAGCAAAGCTATAATTGTTGAAATGTTCCACTGTAACTCTGAACCAAATTACTCAAAACAATCGAACTCCGTATTAGTGATCTCCAATTAAATAAGCGCAGTGATATCCAAAAATAATTTTTTGCAAAGCTGTTATTACATATTCACAATGTACCACTGTCACTCCAAACCAAATCACTTAAAAGGGCTCAATGTGGCTCGAATATAAGAGTGACTTCCAAATAGACGAGCGCAGTGCAAACAATGAGTGAAAAGCTACCATGCAAATCACTCAACTTTTTTGATGTATACAAGCTGGGCGTAGCTGCGGTCAAGGGGCTTAAATAACTGTATGCACTTATGTATGCAGCCACAGCAAAACGAAACTGGCACAAAGAGAAGACGATTACCAACGATACGGTACTTCTTTTCTTGTGACCCTTTTTACTGGTACTTGCGAATTAGAGGTTATATATATGTGGCCTTATGCAATGTGCATCTGCCTTTATGAAATATATTTTATTAGGGTTTTACCTTATTTGTTTGATGCCAACTATTTTTGTTATAAGGCATTCTCACTCTCAAACCAATTTTTGCGATGAGGGCTTTTAATCCAAATTTAATTGCCCGGCGTCCAGAAATCGGCTCCAACCAAATTTTCCAAATGACTCCAACGACCTGGCTCCAACGAAATGGGTCCGACGAAAGTGTCCAAAGATGTAAACTCGAAGTGTCCAATTTTATGGCACAAAATGTCCACTACTGGGGGCGCCAAAATGTTAGTGCAAATCACGAAGGCCAATACGGCAATTTATTTTAACTAATAATTCGGACAGACAAGAATAGTACTTGTAGACACTTTCGTTTCCAAATTGAGAGTGATCCAATCACATTTATTCAAACTCTTCTAGAGCCATTATATGAGTTTCAAAGTTACAATAGTGGTTCTCGCGAGTGCGAGAGAGAGAAAGCTCTTTTTAATACGAGAGGGAAAGTTCGACTTCATGAGATCTTAGGTACTAATTGTTACATTCTTTTACAAAAGTAAATCGCCTCCGAATTGACTGAACAAGATATATTTTACCCGATAATTGTAATACATTAGCTCATGGTCATTATAATATTGAAAATCTCAGCAGTAACCAAACATAGTAATAAGAAATATTTTTATAATAACATTACATCAATAAATGTAAATAAAAGAAAATAAAATAAAATAAATCAAAAAATTGAATTTACTTGTGTTGCGTGTTATTACTTTAACAGGTCATTTACAGAAATCCATGAGTTGTGACTGGAATCAAAACCGCTCCACTTTACTAGCACCTGGTTATTATACCCGTTACTCGTAGAGTAAAAGGGTATATTAGATTCGTGCAAAAGTATGTAACAGGCAGAAGGAAGCGTTTCCGACCATATAAAGTATATATATTCTTGATCAGGATCACTAGCCGAGTCGATCTAGCCATGTCCGTCTGTCCGTCTGTCCGTCTGTCTGTCCGTCTGTCTGTCTGTATGAACGCTGAGATCTTGGAAACTATAAAAGCTAGAAGATTGAGATTTGGCATGCAGATTCTAGGGGTTAATACGCAGCGCAAGTTTTTCACGCCGATGTGCCACGCCTTCTCTAACGCCCACAAACCGCGAAAAACTGTGACCCGTTCTGTATGAACGCTGAGATCTCGGAAACTATAAAAGCTAGAAGATTGGGATTTGGCATGCAGATTCTAGGGGTTATTACGCAGCGCAAGTTTTTCACGCCGATGTGCCACGCCCCCTCTAACACCCACAAACCGCGAAAAACTGTGGCACCCACAGTTTTGAAGCTATATTAACGGGAAAAGAAATGTGTATTTGTTTTATCAATACATATTGATAGACCAAAGTGGGAAACCCCCCTCCCCCCTAACGCCCACAAACCGCAAAAAACAGTGGCACCCGTCTGTATGAACGCTGAGATCTCGGAAACTATAAAAGCTAGAAGATTGGGATTTGGCATGCAGATTCTAGGGGTTAATACGCAGCGCAAGTTTTTCACGCCGATATGCCACGCCCCCTCTAACGCCCACAAACCGCGAAAAACTGTGGCACCAACAGTTTTGAAGCTATATTAACGGGAAAAGCAATGTGTATTCGTTTCATCAATACATATTGATAGACCAAAGTTGGAAACCCCCCCCCCTCCCCCCTAACGCCCACAAACCGCGAAAAGCTGTGGCGCCCATAGTTTTAAAGCTAGAGCAAAAGTGTAAACGCAATTTTGTTTGGGTTATTAACGCCTACCGAAATGTAGAAGACATTTTTTAAATTTTTTGAAGCGGCTGCTTGGTTTGCCCTGCTTGAGACTGCTGACTTTAGCTGAGTAACGGGTATTTGATAGTCGAGGCACTCGACTATAGCGTTCCCTCTTGTTTTTTCTCTTAAGTATTACCTCTACTAGGAAAGCATTTTTATCTTTTACTTTTTAAAGTTCCTCTTGATAAAATTACCCTTTAATAGGGGTACTCATATAATCTTCTATTTCATATGTAACAGGGTTGGTACACTTAACTTTTAAAATTTTAAAAACTTCTGTGGTCCAATTTGGTTCATCCCCTTCATGAATATTCCCTTATATTTGCTTATTCTTACGAAATCACCTACGGAAAATTTATGTTTTGGAAATATTTTTGGAATACTGTATACTGATTTTAAAATAAACTCTTCATTTTTAGAGTTGACTTCTATAGGTTTCATTTTAATTGTTCGGTGATATGAATTGTTGTATTGATCTACGAGGTAATTAATATTATTAATCCACCTATATTTTCCCTGCATACTAAACATTTTCCACATACGATTTTTTAATGTTCGATTGAAGCGCTCACATATAGAAGCCTTAAGATGCGTATAGGTATGGTAATGATTAATATGAAATTTGGTAATTAATTCCTTAAAAGTGGAATTAAAAAATTCTTTTCCTTGATCTGACTGAATATTCTTGGGTTTAATTTTACTCTTTTTAAAAACAGTTTTCATTGCCTCTGCTACATCCTGAGCAGACTTGGTCTTAACTGCTTCAGCGTATGCGTACTTTGAGAACGTGTCAATAACGGTCAGTAAATATCTGCAACCCTTATTTTCTTTCCTAAACGGAATCATTTCGACTAAATCAATTTGCCATGTGTCATTGATCCCTTTCTGAACGAACTTTCGGCGAATAAAGTTTTTTCGCGCTGGTTTGTGAATTTCGTCAACAACTTGTTGTTTGCTCATTTTAGAATGCTTATTTAATAGTGGTTTATTTTTTATTAGATGATGATGATTGCTTAGCTAACAGTGTTTGCTTATATACAAGTACATCTCTTTTTATTTCTGTACGCATCTTTTTTGAAATTTCAAAACATAATCGCGTTAAATCTATTTGTACATCTTTATCATAGGATCCCTCTAGATCAGATAATTGAATATCAAATCTTTGTAAAGATGCACACTTAGGAATAATATGATTATTGTAGAGGAATATTACTTGCTGTCGTAATATAGAATTCCAACATAAAAATGTAGTAAAAAATATAGCTAATCGTAGTAATGATCTCCAGGACTCAGAATCAAACTCAATCTTGTTACCATACTGATTAATTACAAAAACGTACTGATTATCTGATTTTCTAAATCTAAAATTACATTTTATGGAATGCATGTACGGATGATCAATAATTGTATCAGGCATCAAGAAGTCCTACTGGTCCAGCTTCAACTGAATAAATTCCTTATATGTAAGCAGTTGCGTCCATTCGTCTTTATCAAATCCAATAAAATTATTTTTACTTTGCTGCATCCAGATCATAGGCGAAAATTTTCGAGTAGTTGACAGACCACATTTCAACTTTAAGTTATGGACTACATAATAATCAAATCCAAAAATAACTTCATGGTCTTGTTTCTTTCGAGAAGTTTTATTTCGTTTTGTCACACACATGTCCATTAGCTAAGAGTACTTTATTTAAACTGCAAGTATGTTCTAGTCTTACCGGTATATAAAGGAGAAAGCCCTCACAAGCACACCCTCAGTTGATTAAAAAATCTCAACCAAACATGAACATTGTGGATCGTAATTCAAGCATTATAGTAGATTTTCAATATGTACTTGGAAACAATAAACAAGTTTTTGTTAAGGAGCTGGCATTCATGGCTGCGGGAACTGTAATACCAAATTTCTTTAATTTCCAACCTCCATTTAACATAAAAGAATTGGATAATGGAGCTCTTAAGCAGCAACACCTAAATCAGCAGAATATAAACGGATTGGATTGGTCAGCTGGAGATATTCCGTATACATGTCTTGAAGAAATACTAACACCACTTAATAAGTATCATACAGTAATTGTTCGCGGTGAAATTAAAAAACATTTTTTAACAAAGTATTTATCAACAGACATTATCGATATTGATATTGGAAAAAGTTTAACCGAACTACCCAATTTTTTCACTAATTGTAAAATACATAAGAAAAGACGTCCTCTACGGTGTTCACTAAATAATTTGTTTAAGCTATTTGTATTCTTAGAAAACACAAATTATGAAATATACAGTAATGGTGAAACATATGTTTAAAATTCAGTAAATCATATTTAGTGAACCAATCAGGTTCTTTCATAGTATGGAATCCTTTAGGAAATTTTTTGTAAATGATCCTAGTAAAAAGGGTATAAGAAACTTATTTATTGTAATTATTGCGGATCTGATACTCATTTCGAGAAGAACTGTGTCAAGAAACGCGACCAGGAGAAACAAAAAAAAGACTAGTATAATTTACAAAACATTATATAAAAAAATAGTTTTAAATCAAACCTTTAAAATTTTATCCTTAATAAAATAAAAGTTTTTAATAATATATAAAAATGTTTACTCAATTTATCCATCCTTTCACAATGCTAATTTGTCGACCATCAGGATCGGGAAAAACAACCTTTTTAGAAAATCTAATTACTAAGAAGAGCGATCTTTTTAATATTTCAATAGTTCGAATTATTTGGTGTTATGGAGAGGAGAGCGCCAAGCCTAATTGTAATAATGTTGAATACTTTAACGGAGTTCCTGAAACAATTGAAAATGAAACAAATGAATCTATTCTTTTAATATTGGACGACCTGATGATGGGAGCGTTTAACAAAAATGTGTGTGAACTATTTACTAAAGGATCCCACCATAGGAATTTATCAGTAGTGGTGGTAACTCAGAACATATTTCATAAATCTTCGCACACCAGAGATATTTCACTCAATACGAAATATATTGTTGCTTTTAAAAATCCTCGTGATAAGCTTCAATTTCAATGTTTAGCAAGACAAATTTTTCCTGAAAACCCAACTGAGTTATTTAGAATATATAAGGAAGTAACGGAGCAACTACACGGATATTTACTTATTGATCTCACTCAGGGAATTAACGATCTCTTAAGATTTAGATCAGACATTTTTAATTCGGAATATACAGTGTGCTATGCAGATGAAAATGGCTTACAAAAAGAGTCTAAGTCGCTTGAAAGCGAACAAACATTTATTGTATGTGCTCAAAAAAGCCAATAATAGACTACATAAGGCTATTATAAGCAACAGTGATAGTGAGCTCGTAAAAACAATAGTGGAGATTGTATTGAACACATTACAAGGAAACCATAAAGTTACTAAGTCACATCTAAATGCTCTTAAAAAGTATAAAACTGCTTTGCGATATCTTTCCAGTCCAAAGCGTACATTAAACTCTAAGAGAAATGTTCTTGTTCAAAAAGGAGGATTTTTACCTATTCTGATAAGTTCATTGCTTTCTGGAATTTTTGGAAAACTTTTAAAAAATGATTAAAAATAAACACAATTTAACCAAAGTTATTTTAATGCAACCTAACTCCTATCAGAAATTGTTAAACAATGATAGAGGAAATGAGTTAATAGATATAAAATTTTTACCAATTTTAAATAATAACAAAATAAGTGATTTTAATAAGTGGCTCAAAATTCGTCAAGAACTGAGTTACTATCAAAATAAAAAACGTAATAAATCATGGAATTTCCAGAATGACCAAAAACCGCCTCTTATTTCAACGAGAACAAATGAATCTCAAACCACTGATTGGATTGATATGAACCCCAACACATCAAAATCAAAAGGCGAACATTCACCTTTAGAAAAATTACAGTCCATCCCTTTACCACCAGAAACTGATGACGAGGATTTAAATTTAAATGAAAAACAAAATGTTTTGGATAGTAAAAAAGATTTAAAGAAAATAGGTTTGGAAAAAGTAGTATCAAAAGTGAGGTTAAATGAACGACAACGTAAACTAAAAGCCAAACTAGAAAAATTAAAAGAGAAAACCTCACCATATCAAGATCTTAAATATATAACAGGACGTGAAAAGTTAACACGATCGGTTCGAACAAAAAATCCAGTACAAACTGGTAAAAACAAAATTAATTGGATTTCTTATCAATAACTAAAATTAAGAGATCAACGATGGGTTATTTAAAAGAGTTTTTTATTACATTGCTTAGTAATGATTCTATGAATGTATTTCCTGAAAACGTAAAGTGTGCATTTACAAACATTGTAAATATTCCTGAAGACATGCACGATGATTGGGAAGTCGGTATTACAGATATATATTTGAATAATTACATTAAATATACATCTAATCAAGATAAAAGTGTCGTTGAAGAAACCGAATTTGTTAGTCTAGTAAATGCTGAAACATTTAGATATAAAAATGCATCCGTTGAGACAAACATACCTGAAAATGGCCTGATATTTATTTACACGGGCATAATAAAACCAAGGTCCATAGGTAGTAAAAAACCTAGATGTCTTCGTGTAATGCATTATAACGGAAAGGAGAGAAATATTCAATTTAAAAATATTGAATATTATCGTTTGGATATATGGTCGCCAAATGAAATCTCAATGATAATCACGGATTTAAATGGATACAAGATTCCATTTGAAACTTCCACTGTTCCTATTTTCGTTACTCTTCACTTTAGAAGAAAATAAATAAAGCATATCGAGAACCTCTATAAATAAAACATACACAACAAATATTTACTTAGAACACAAATAGTCATCATGGTGAAATCTTATCAGGAATATTATGTAAATCAGTGTGGTGGCGGGCTAAGCAACATCGGAAGTCTTTATGTATCACCCTGAATAGTGCAACAAGGTCGAGGAATTGGAAATTTTTTTAGTGGTCTTTTTAATAACATTAAACCACTTTTTCTTTCGGGCATAACGGCTATAAAAAAACAGGCCGCTGAGACTGGTAAGGCTGTAATTAATGAATTTCGGGAGAAAGCCGTTAAGAAATATAATTCAAGAACAGAGTAAAATTGCTTTACAAAATCTGTCAAACAAAGCAATTGATAAAATGATGAAAAGAAGTCAACAAGAAAATTAAATATTAGAGATATTTTTTCTAAAGCAAAATGAGTAACCACATCGAATGTATGAAAAGTGAATTAGATTTGTTTGCGCCACACCCTACGCAAAGTTCTATTCTAAGAACTGAAGAAGTTTCATATAATCCAATTGCTTCCTTGGACGGCGCCTCCTCAATCGAATTTGTCTGCTTAGGAAATGGTGAAACGTACCGAGATTTATCAAGTGTTTACTTACGACTTGTAGTGCAACTTAGAAAAAATGATAACGACGTCATTGAAGGAAATGCTGTCGGTGCTGTAAACAATATTTTACATTCAATATTTAGAAGTTCATCAGTTTATTTAAATAATATACTGGTATCGCAGAGTGATAATAATTATCATTATAGAGCGTATTTACAAACAATTTTAAACTATGGGGTTGATGCCTCTGAAAATCACTTAGCCTCCCAAGGTTACTTCCCAAATTTTGGAAGAATAACAGCAGGAAAATATGTTTATCCGGACACTAATGAAACTCTTAAAAATGTATTCCAAAATAGTAATAAGGTTGAATTATTCGGAACCAAACTGCTCGTCAATAATGTTGATTTAAGAATTAATTTCAATATTGAAAAAACATCATTTTATTTATTGGAAACCGGCACTGAATCAAATTTAAAAATACTAGAAGCGCAACTTTTCATGAATCACATAACAACTTTGGTCTATCAATATGTATTGATGAAACGAATGCACATTGCTTTTCCCGTTAATATAGCTTCAAAACTGTTGGTGCCACAGTTTTTCGCGGTTTGTGGGCGTTAGAGGGGGCGTGGCATATCGGCGTGAAAAACTTGCGCTGCGTATTAACCCCTAGAATCTGCATGCCAAATCCCAATCTTCTAGCTTTTATAGTTTCCGAGATCTCAGCGTTCATACAGACGGGTGCCACTGTTTTTTGCGGTTTGTGGGCGTTAGGGGGGAGGGGGGGTTTCCCACTTTGGTCTATCAATATGTATTGATAAAACAAATACACATTTCTTTTCCCGTTAATATAGCTTCAAAACTGTGGGTGCCACAGTTTTTCGCGGTTTGTGGGTGTTAGAGAAGGCGTGGCACATCGGCGTGAAAAACTTGCGCTGCGTAATAACCCCTAGAATCTGCATGCCAAATCCCAATCTTCTAGCTTTTATAGTTTCCGAGATCTCAGCGTTCATACAGAAGGGGTCACAGTTTTTCGCGGTTTGTGGGCGTTAGAGAAGGCGTGGCACATCGGCGTGGAAAACTTGCGCTGCGTATTAACCCCTAGAATCTGCATGCCAAATCTCAATCTTCTAGCTTTTATAGTTTCCAAGATCTCAGCGTTCATACAGACGGACAGACGGACAGACAGACGGACAGACGGACAGACAGTTATTTAGAATATATAAGGAAGTAACGGAGCAACTACACGGATATTTACTTATTGATCTCACTCAGGGAATTAACGATCTCTTAAGATTTAGATCAGACATTTTTAATTCGGAATATACAGTGTGCTATGCAGATGAAAATGGCTTACAAAAAGAGTCTAAGTCGCTTGAAAGCGAACAAACATTTATTGTATGTGCTCAAAAAAGCCAATAATAGACTACATAAGGCTATTATAAGCAACAGTGATAGTGAGCTCGTAAAAACAATAGTGGAGATTGTATTGAACACATTACAAGGAAACCATAAAGTTACTAAGTCACATCTAAATGCTCTTAAAAAGTATAAAACTGCTTTGCGATATCTTTCCAGTCCAAAGCGTACATTAAACTCTAAGAGAAATGTTCTTGTTCAAAAAGGAGGATTTTTACCTATTCTGATAAGTTCATTGCTTTCTGGAATTTTTGGAAAACTTTTAAAAAATGATTAAAAATAAACACAATTTAACCAAAGTTATTTTAATGCAACCTAACTCCTATCAGAAATTGTTAAACAATGATAGAGGAAATGAGTTAATAGATATAAAATTTTTACCAATTTTAAATAATAACAAAATAAGTGATTTTAATAAGTGGCTCAAAATTCGTCAAGAACTGAGTTACTATCAAAATAAAAAACGTAATAAATCATGGAATTTCCAGAATGACCAAAAACCGCCTCTTATTTCAACGAGAACAAATGAATCTCAAACCACTGATTGGATTGATATGAACCCCAACACATCAAAATCAAAAGGCGAACATTCACCTTTAGAAAAATTACAGTCCATCCCTTTACCACCAGAAACTGATGACGAGGATTTAAATTTAAATGAAAAACAAAATGTTTTGGATAGTAAAAAAGATTTAAAGAAAATAGGTTTGGAAAAAGTAGTATCAAAAGTGAGGTTAAATGAACGACAACGTAAACTAAAAGCCAAACTAGAAAAATTAAAAGAGAAAACCTCACCATATCAAGATCTTAAATATATAACAGGACGTGAAAAGTTAACACGATCGGTTCGAACAAAAAATCCAGTAAAAACTGGTAAAAACAAAATTAATTGGATTTCTTATCAATAACTAAAATTAAGAGATCAACGATGGGTTATTTAAAAGAGTTTTTTATTACATTGCTTAGTAATGATTCTATGAATGTATTTCCTGAAAACGTAAAGTGTGCATTTACAAACATTGTAAATATTCCTGAAGACATGCACGATGATTGGGAAGTCGGTATTACAGATATATATTTGAATAATTACATTAAATATACATCTAATCAAGATAAAAGTGTCGTTGAAGAAACCGAATTTGTTAGTCTAGTAAATGCTGAAACATTTAGATATAAAAATGCATCCGTTGAGACAAACATACCTGAAAATGGCCTGATATTTATTTACACGGGCATAATAAAACCAAGGTCCATAGGTAGTAAAAAACCTAGATGTCTTCGTGTAATGCATTATAACGGAAAGGAGAGAAATATTCAATTTAAAAATATTGAATATTATCGTTTGGATATATGGTCGCCAAATGAAATCTCAATGATAATCACGGATTTAAATGGATACAAGATTCCATTTGAAACTTCCACTGTTCCTATTTTCGTTACTCTTCACTTTAGAAGAAAATAAATAAAGCATATCGAGAACCTCTATAAATAAAACATACACAACAAATATTTACTTAGAACACAAATAGTCATCATGGTGAAATCTTATCAGGAATATTATGTAAATCAGTGTGGTGGCGGGCTAAGCAACATCGGAAGTCTTTATGTATCACCCTGAATAGTGCAACAAGGTCGAGGAATTGGAAATTTTTTTAGTGGTCTTTTTAATAACATTAAACCACTTTTTCTTTCGGGCATAACGGCTATAAAAAAACAGGCCGCTGAGACTGGTAAGGCTGTAATTAATGAATTTCGGGAGAAAGCCGTTAAGAAATATAATTCAAGAACAGAGTAAAATTGCTTTACAAAATCTGTCAAACAAAGCAATTGATAAAATGATGAAAAGAAGTCAACAAGAAAATTAAATATTAGAGATATTTTTTCTAAAGCAAAATGAGTAACCACATCGAATGTATGAAAAGTGAATTAGATTTGTTTGCGCCACACCCTACGCAAAGTTCTATTCTAAGAACTGAAGAAGTTTCATATAATCCAATTGCTTCCTTGGACGGCGCCTCCTCAATCGAATTTGTCTGCTTAGGAAATGGTGAAACGTACCGAGATTTATCAAGTGTTTACTTACGACTTGTAGTGCAACTTAGAAAAAATGATAACGACGTCATTGAAGGAAATGCTGTCGGTGCTGTAAACAATATTTTACATTCAATATTTAGAAGTTCATCAGTTTATTTAAATAATATACTGGTATCGCAGAGTGATAATAATTATCATTATAGAGCGTATTTACAAACAATTTTAAACTATGGGGTTGATGCCTCTGAAAATCACTTAGCCTCCCAAGGTTACTTCCCAAATTTTGGAAGAATAACAGCAGGAAAATATGTTTATCCGGACACTAATGAAACTCTTAAAAATGTATTCCAAAATAGTAATAAGGTTGAATTATTCGGAAAAATTCATAGTGATATATTTAATCAAACCAAACTGCTCGTCAATAATGTTGATTTAAGAATTAATTTCAATATTGAAAAAACATCATTTTATTTATTGGAAACCGGCACTGAATCAAATTTAAAAATACTAGAAGCGCAACTTTTCATGAATCACATAACAACTTTGGTCTATCAATATGTATTGATGAAACGAATGCACATTGCTTTTCCCGTTAATATAGCTTCAAAACTGTTGGTGCCACAGTTTTTCGCGGTTTGTGGGCGTTAGAGGGGGCGTGGCATATCGGCGTGAAAAACTTGCGCTGCGTATTAACCCCTAGAATCTGCATGCCAAATCCCAATCTTCTAGCTTTTATAGTTTCCGAGATCTCAGCGTTCATACAGACGGGTGCCACTGTTTTTTGCGGTTTGTGGGCGTTAGGGGGGAGGGGGGGTTTCCCACTTTGGTCTATCAATATGTATTGATAAAACAAATACACATTTCTTTTCCCGTTAATATAGCTTCAAAACTGTGGGTGCCACAGTTTTTCGCGGTTTGTGGGTGTTAGAGAAGGCGTGGCACATCGGCGTGAAAAACTTGCGCTGCGTAATAACCCCTAGAATCTGCATGCCAAATCCCAATCTTCTAGCTTTTATAGTTTCCGAGATCTCAGCGTTCATACAGAAGGGTTCACAGTTTTTCGCGGTTTGTGGGCGTTAGAGAAGGCGTGGCACATCGGCGTGGAAAACTTGCGCTGCGTATTAACCCCTAGAATCTGCATGCCAAATCTCAATCTTCTAGCTTTTATAGTTTCCAAGATCTCAGCGTTCATACAGACGGACAGACGGACAGACAGACGGACAGACGGACAGACAGACGGACATGGCTAGATCGACTCGGCTAGTGATCCTGATCAAGAATATATATACTTTATATGGTCGGAAACGCTTCCTTCTGCCTGTTACATACTTTTGCACGAATCTAATATACCCTTTTACTCTACGAGTAACGGGTATAAAAATGCTCTATACCTATACAGCAAAGTTGAAGTCAAATCTTTTACAATTTATCCGGGAAACAAAACACTATCGATAGATAACGCCGTTATTGGACAGCTACCAAATTTTCTGGCTTTTTGTATGGTTAAAAACCAATCATACTCAGGAAACCGCACCCTAGACCCATTTAACTTTGAACATTTTAAAATTCAACGCTTTAATCTATTGGTTAATGGAGTTCAAGTTCCCTCCCAGGCTCTAGAATTTGATTACTCTAACCCTGAAAAGGTGCAAAGCTTCAGAGGATATAATATGCTATTTAGATCATGTGGAATAAAACATTACGATCGTGGACTACAAATTACAAAGGAAATGTTTGATACGAACAGTTTTATACTAGCCTTTGACTTAACTGCTGATCAATCAAATTCAACTGTTTGTTCAAATTTGATCTCGCAAGGTACTATAAGAATCGAAGGAAGATTTTCAGAACCACTTTCTGAAGCAGTTACTTGTTTGGTATACTGTGAATACGATTCCATGCTTGAAATTGATAAGCATAAAAATATTAGGACGCTTTTTTTAAAATGAATACTTTACAAATTCAACATTTGCTTTCTAAGCATTCAAAAACACGATCTATTTTTGAAGGAGTTTATCCATCAGACCGGTTACCCAAATCTATATTAAAGTATCCCGCTTTAATAATTGCTAACACCGATACTTCAGATCAGACGGGAACTCATTGGATTGCATTTTATTTTGATAGTCCCAAGTCAGCAGAATTTTTCGATTCATATGGACAATATCCCCAGAAAAAGGAATTTGTAAAATTTTTAAAATCTAACTCTAATAAATATTTTTTTAATAAGCAACAACTGCAGGGATATTTTTTCAGTATTTGCGGTCATTATTGTATGCTGTATGGTCTTTTTAAAAGTAAAAAGAAAACACTAAATTGTTTCATAAAAAACTTCAAGAAAAACGACTTTTCATACAATGATAAATTAATACTAAAAATGTTTAAGAATCATTTTAAAAAATAAAAAACTGTTTATTAAGTCAAATCAATTTATTTTATTTATGGGTTCGGGGACAATTCGTTTGTTTAACTTATAATATTTAATCATTAGATTAAGGGCTTCTTTTTGTAGCACCGGCAGCATATGACACTGGCATGTGTCTGGTCCAGATGAAGCATCATCATCGCTCCAGGGGCAAAGTTTGTAGTGGAATCCAAACTTTGAATGTAGCTTGTAGATATTCCATTCTTTGTTGGTGTGGTTCGAAAAGCACTCCTTCGAATTGCATTAAAAATACTTCTATTTGTAGAGCGTACATTTTTTGTTGTTTCCTTTTTCAGACTGATTTAAGACTGTTGTTGAATCTTAGAACTCAGTCCTTTATATTGGGGAATTTCATTTACTTTAGTTATGTACTGATAAAAATTCAATTTGCGCACCGCTATATCTATTCAGACCTGTTCCTTTATATACCATATGGGAAATACCATTTTCAATTAATTTCCTAAAACGTGTCTTTGAAGAAAATTTGTTCACATAACTAGTAGGTAGAAATATCCAAACATCTTTGTCGTCCTTATCTGTTAAATACAGAGCTATTTTAGTTCCATATGGCGTCTTTTTCAGCTTACATCCAGTGATCTTATACTCAAATCCAGTACATAGATTTTCAATTTTTGTATAGCGAATCACAGGCTTCAACTCATTTAGGCTCTCTAAGAAGTCCTAAAAAATTCACTTGAATTAGTTGATATTATTTATATATATATATATATATATATATATATATATATATATATATACGCATACCATTGTTAAACAGCTTGAGATTGGATTCGTTATGCCTTACCGTCGTATACTAATTCATTTACCCAAAATTACATGGTATTTTATACTATTCCAAACTTATAAATATTACTAAAAATACATGTAGAGCGAAAGAGATAAGAACATACCTTAATTATAGATATATATAAGTACATAGACCAAAATGTCATTCAATCCAGGTAATTCTTGAGATTGCGATAAGAAAGAGAGAGCAGTATCATCTATCTCTCAGAACAAATTTATATAAGTATGTCAATAGAAAAATATAAAATTAGGGTAAATTATGTAAAAACAAGAGGGAACGCTATAGTCGAGTGCCTCGACTATCAAATACCCGTTACTCAGCTAAAGTCAGCAGTCTCAAGCAGGGCAAACCAAGCAGCCGCTTCAAAAAATTTAAAAAATGTCTTCTACATTTCGGTAGGCGTTAATAACCCAAACAAAATTGCGTTTACACTTTTGCTCTAGCTTTAAAACTATGGGCGCCACAGCTTTTCGCGGTTTGTGGGCGTTAGGGGGGGAGGGGGGTTTCCAACTTTGGTCTATCAATATGTATTGATGAAACGAATACACATTGCTTTTCCCGTTAATATAGCTTCAAAACTGTTGGTGCCACAGTTTTTCGCGGTTTGTGGGCGTTAGAGGGGGCGTGGCATATCGGCGTGAAAAACTTGCGCTGCGTATTAACCCCTAGAATCTGCATGCCAAATCCCAATCTTCTAGCTTTTATAGTTTCCGAGATCTCAGCGTTCATACAGACGGGTGCCACTGTTTTTTGCGGTTTGTGGGCGTTAGGGGGGAGGGGGGTTTCCCACTTTGGTCTATCAATATGTATTGATAAAACAAATACACATTTCTTTTCCCGTTAATATAGCTTCAAAACTGTGGGTGCCACAGTTTTTCGCGGTTTGTGGGTGTTAGAGGGGGCGTGGCACATCGGCGTGAAAAACTTGCGCTGCGTAATAACCCCTAGAATCTGCATGCCAAATCCCAATCTTCTAGCTTTTATAGTTTCCGAGATCTCAGCGTTCATACAGAACGGGTCACAGTTTTTCGCGGTTTGTGGGCGTTAGAGAAGGCGTGGCACATCGGCGTGAAAAACTTGCGCTGCGTATTAACCCCTAGAATCTGCATGCCAAATCTCAATCTTCTAGCTTTTATAGTTTCCAAGATCTCAGCGTTCATACAGACGGACAGACGGACAGACAGACGGACATGGCTAGATCGACTCTGCCTGTTACATACTTTTGCACGAATCTAATATACCCTTTTACTCTACGAGTAACGGGTATAACAAGGTAGCTATGACGCTATATAAGACACTCTTTTTATAGAAAATGCAGTTCATTTTTTCCAACATCGAAATGGAAAAGTTTCATTGTGAGTTGTGTACAGAACCAAAATCCTTTACTACTCGAAACGGGCTGAAAGCGCATACCTTAAAAATACACAACTTCAACTATCAAAAATCGAAATCTTCCTATTACTGTTGTTATTTCTGTCCTGAAGTACGAAAAATTTGGTTGCGAAACAACTATAATATGCACATTCTATTGATGCACAACGAAGAGATAAAAAGTATTCGTAAAGCTGAAGAAAATTATCGAATAAATAAAAAACGTTTATAGAAACTCCATTTCAAAATTGTTTTTATTTTATATAAGTTTGTTAATTAAAATATAATATAAAATGGGTACAATTTAAAACTTAAGACTCCAGACTAAATAAAACATCCAGTAAGGCGTTATCATCCCCGTCATCCAACAAATTCAAAAACTGGTTTGTTGATTGTGGTGGGGGCTCTACAATTTCATCGAAGATTTGATCATCGTCTGGAAACAGCTCTTCTTCTACCGTGTGGAGAGGTTCGTTCTGTTCACTCAGAAATTGATCCCGGGGTTGTAGTGGGGGTTCTATAGTTTCGTCGAAGATTATATCGTCATCTGGAAACATTTGGTCTTCTGCAGAGGGGGTAGGTTCATCCAATTCGAATGCCTGTCCACACTGATATTGATCCTGGCTTTCATCGTTGGCGATCATGGACTCCAGAGCAGCTCGCGTAGCAGTCCCCATCAGGTCTGAAAATTCTGGCTCCCTCTCTTGGGTAGAAGTTGCTGTAGGTTCAAAAACTTGTCGTAGGATAAGATCAAGCGTATCTTCTGGACCAGAAGCATCCACAACCTCCTGATCCGAGTTTTCAATGATCTCGATATCAGAGTCCTGCGTCTCTGGTATTTCAATGTCACCAAGCTCAACCTCAACACTGGAATCAATAAAATCCACAGACAAATCCATTGGTATGCAGTACTGAGGCATTTGAAGAACTGATCCTGAGCAATTTGAGTGGTGTCATTTTTATAGTCTAGAATGTTCACTTAACAGGTTGTTATCTACAGGGAGTGCATACAGGCATGTTGTACTCCTAGGACCAATCCGATTGGTTCTCGAATATACAAAGCAGACCAACCCTCAGTCGAATGGTTATTAGAGGGAAAAGGAATACAAGGATTGATAACAAAATACCGGGGGGGTGAACATGGTGTATCGACTCTGAGCCAGGTTACGATGGTTTAGGAAAGGTAATCTTTGTGTAAGCAAGATACGAAAGATTGGGCACTTCGGTTCGGGCCAACATTTGCACAAGACGTTGCAATGCAACCATTTTCTCAAGCCTTAAGCTGAGAGTAGCTAGAATAAGCGGGAGCGGCGATTTTTTTATTAGTTTTGTATAAAATCGTAAATTAGTTTACAGACGCAAACATAAACAATTCCCATTATCAGTGTGTTTGGTATCCGAGGGAATCCTATCGATTATTGCATTTCAAAATATTGTGACCCCTCGTTATACCCGTTACTCGTAGAGTAAAAGGATCACTAGCCGAGTCGATCTAGCCATGTCCGTCTGTCCGTCTGTCCGTCTGTCCGTCTGTCCGTCCGTCTGTCCGTCCGTCCGTCTGTATGAACGCTGAGATCTTGGAAACTATAAAAGCTAGAAGATTGAGATTTGGCATGCAGATTCTAGGGGTTAATACGCAGCGCAAGTTTTTCACGCCGATGTGCCACGCCCTCTCTAACGCCCACAAACCGCGAAAAACTGTGACCCGTTCTGTATGAACGCTGAGATCTCGGAAACTATAAAAGCTAGAAGATTGGGATTTGGCATGCAGATTCTAGGGGTTAATACGCAGCGCAAGTTTTTCACGCCGATGTGCCACGCCCCCTCTAACGCCCACAAACCGCGAAAAACTGTGGCACCCACAGTTTTGAAGCTATATTAACGGGAAAAAAATTGTGTATTTGGTTTATCAATACATATTGATAGACCAAAATGGGAAACCCCCCCTCCCCTCTAACGCCCAAAAACCGCGAAAAACAGTGGCACCCGTCTATATGAACGCTGAGATCTCGGAAACTATAAAAGCTAGAAGATTGGGATTTGGCATGCAGATTCTAGGGGTTAATACGCAGCGCAAGTTTTTCACGCCGATATGCCACGCCTCCTCTAACGCCCACAAACCGCGAAAAACTGTGGCACCCACAGTTTTGAAGCTATATTAACGGGAATTCGTTTCATCAATACATATTGATATACCAAAGTTGGAAACCCCCCCTTCCCCCTAACGCCCACAAACCGCGAAAAGCTGTGGCGCCCATAGTTTTAAAGCTAGAGCAAAAGTGTAAACGCAATTTTGTTTGGGTTATTAACGCCTACCGAAATGTAGAAGAAATTTTTTAAATTTTTTGAAGCGGCTGCTTGGCTTGCCCTGCTTGAGACTGCTGACTTTAGCTGAGTAACGGGTATTTGATAGTCGAGGCACTCGACTATAGCGTTCCCTCTTGTTTCCCTTAGAACGCTACAAAGCGCCCTGGAGAACCAGGCGGACGCGCGACCAAAAAGCAGGTGGAGGAATACCGAGACTTGCCGAATTGCAAGAACAATGTGCAAAGAGCGCAAAGAAAAACTCAGGCAGTATGTACTGCATCTTCCTCGGAAAGACTGCAGACTGTTAGTGAGAATCCTCACAGGCCACTGTCTGGCCGCATCACACGCAACTAAGATCGGAATACTGAACAGCCGTACCTGCAGGAAATGCGATGAACCGGGGGCTATCGAAACCCTGGAATATCTTATCTGCAACTGCCCGGCTCTCTCACGAGCAAGAAGAATATACGTCCATGCCCCAGTTCTGGCATCACTAGAAGACGCCTTTAGCAGGGAACCAGGCGAATTTCTTGCCTTCGCGAAATACACCTCGATCCTTGTGGACATTAAAACCTAATAAAATATCTCGAGGTTCAAATAGATTAGCCGGACAACTAAGGGCTATATTGGCCTATGCGTGGCCCCGTCCATGAGGCCCGTCCGTGTAACCCAACCTAATCAAGGAATATTTTGACCTACAGCAAATACAGGAACTCACTACAAGCGAAGAGAGTGACTCTAGATCAACACAAATGGAAAGCTAGGCGGCTTCTGCAGCACGATTCCACACCATGCATTCCTGAAGGAGAACAGGCTGACTACTAAACTCAGGTTAGTTTACGACGCCTCGTGAAAGACGTCCAACGGGAAATCACTGAATCACATTTTATATACTGGCCCAGCTCTACAGTTCAATTTGGGAGGAGTGATCCTAAACTGGCGTTGTTATCGCTATGTTTTGGTCGCGGATATCCATAGGATGTACCGATGTATCGAAATGCATCCAGAGAACTCTCAATTCCAGCGCATTTGGTGGCGTGACAAAACCGGAAAGTTAAAAGACTTTTGTCTCACCACAGTTACCTTCGGAACAGCATCAGCGCCATACACACTTTTGCCGGACTCTATCTTTTGGTATCTTATTTTTAAGACCCTAAAGAATATTTTAAACAAAAAAAAAAATTTGTATTTTGAGTTGATTCTAGTTGAATTATGTTTTTATATAGACTTAGATTAGTTATATGGAATAGGTCAGCGTAAGATTCATAAAAGAACGTTTTTAGAATCCTTGTAAATAAAAAAATCATGGTTCGTATAGTCCATTATTTCGGAATTGGTGGCGACTATCATCAACAATACGTCTATTTTTGAATTCATTTTCTGTAATTAAAAAAAAAAATGGTGTTTAAAATTTGATGTTGTCTTTATGAATAGTACGGATCCTATTATTTATAATAACCTTATTGGGTAGATTTTCAAAAATAACTTCCCCTACGAATTAGTCCTTCTCCTTTCTGTCCTTGTTATGTCACTCTTACATTTTTTCTTGTGTAGTTTTTAACAATAGAGGAATAGTATCGTGCTCAATTTTAATATAAAGTATGTCAAAGGGTTTTTGGTTGGTTGTTGAATGAATGGTTTTATTATATTCTTGCGCGGCTCGTATTACAATTTCGGTATAGTCGGTTAAATTAAATTGCTCTTTAAGGCAACGGGCTAATTCTGGTAATGTCGAATGTGCCCTTTCGACTTGACCGTTTGAGGTACTGTGTCTTGGATCTGCGTAATGTAAATTTAAACCGCTTCTTTGTGCAAAGGATTTAAATTGCGCAGAAGTAAAGCTCGGTTCATTATCGGTCATTATTACCTTGGCTAGAGGGAATTTTTGAAGTAGTTCCATTACCTTATTTTCAATATTTAATTTATTTTGGATTTCTTTAACTAATAGAAATTTTGAATAGGAGTCCTTACAAGTTATAAAAATGAGATATAAATATATAAAGTTATGAATGAGCATAATATATATCAATATGTACATTTTCGCCCTCTTTAGATGGAATTGGGGCTTCACCAATAGGAATTTTAATTGGATGTCTATTATATTTGTTTTCATTGCAAATATTACAGTTTTTAATAGGGAAGTGTAGGGTAATGTGACGAGTAGGGTAATGTGACGAGCTCGTTGAATCTTATATATGACGTCACAACAAAAGTTCCAAATAAATGTAGTCGTCTCCCCTTATCGTGTTGACAATGTATTTATAGTAATATTAATAAGAAGTCCGGTAATTTTTTTGTGACGTAATTTTCGCTAAAAATGTGGTGCCCAAACTAGAAAAGTTTTTCAATTTACTTGTGTTTCAGCAGTGCGAAGATGTGTGGAAAATAAAATCAGCTAAGTATATGCACATATAAATGAGATCTTTATCAACAGTTTTTGGTACTTCGCGTTTTTTTCTTTTGCGCCGTTTGAGTGTGATACCGTGTTTGCTCCAAGTCTACCTTGTAGGGTATCGTGACGAACTTTTTGTAGGGTATTGTGACGAACTTTTTTTATTCAAGAATTTGAATTGTTATCGTTGATTTTGTTAAAAAGACATATACTATTACCAGATAACATAACCTGCTTCAGTTTTATTGCTTTTTCGTATTGTTTTAGACATCTGCATCGAGTTTAATTGTGTATTCATCAGTTCGTCACCTTATCTGACACTTTTGAAAGTGCAAAACGCTGCAGGATTTAGCACCGTTGGAATTTCAACTCCTAATTTTGAAGAAATATGCTCAGTAGATGTCAGCAACTTTCTGCTTTTACACTTTTAAAAATATTGATTTTTAGAAAAGTTACTGTTTAGTCATTTCATTTCATTGCAACTCCTACTGTTTAGATATATTCAATAACAACTTAAATAATTGCTCATATAGTTGCATACATTTTTATAAATACGCTTAAGCTTAAGTTTACTTTGTTTACTCTTGAATTACTACTCTTAAGGAACATATGTACATATGTAAATTTACTCTGTGGACTCTTGAATTGCTACTCTTAAGGTACAAATTGCGCTATTTAATTGTTACGCTCACTTTGTCACACATACTGGAATTTGCATGCTTACACATACACGCGCAATTATGCGAGCGCATTAGTTATAAAGCCAAATGAATTGGAAATTAAAGGGCACTTGAGAAGAACAACTGAACCATAGCGCATCAACTTTATTGTCTGTCCCGTCCGTCTAAGCGAGTTGGCCTACCGTTAGAATTCAACTTGGACCTTTAGTTGCTTGTGGCACAGGACCACTTTAGAAGGACGTTCCCGTTTTGGACATCCATTTTTTGGCGCCCCCGGGTGGACCCTTTCCAGACGACTCTTTGGGACATCAGCAAGTTGGCCACAACTTCGGCATTTTATTGGATTTTCAATTTCCAATCTCATCTTGCGAGTTGGAACATATGGATTTTACCCTGACCAGGAGTGCACAGGTAACGAGTGAAAGTGAATTACGAGTTATAAAGTGCTTGTTATTTAACAAACTTAATAAAATTTGTGAAAAACATTGTGCGGAAAAAAAAATAAAAATTTTCAGGCCTACGCACATATACATATGTATGCACTAAAGCATTAAGGTGGACCGTAATTCATTTTATCACTCGGTGTAAAAAGAAAACCTATAAAATTTGAAAACCCAAAATTTACGGCCTATTGAATAAAAATAAATAAATTTGGCAATATATAAATAAAAAAAAAAATAATAATCGAATATAAATTGTGTGTGGTAACCTTTTGGGACCACCCTAATTGATTTGCACTTGAAGAAGCCGTTTGAGCTCGCATAATTTTGGTGTTCTTTGTGCCTGATTCCGTGCAAAAAAGTGCCGTTGGACTTGCGCCAATAGAGAAGTGCGCATCATTGTCGGTACAGTCGACAAATTACCGTACATTTTTTCAGTTCTCTCTTTCGTCATTTGTGCAAAGCAAATTACCCACCCCCGTTTGCATTAGTTTGCTTGCGCCTTAGTGCTGATGCTGCGTCGGCAGCGAATTTCGTTGTTGTTGCTTTGACTTTGTTGGCTGCGTGGACAGTGAATTTTATTCCTTTTTTGTCTTTGCATTTTCGCTGCTTGGGCAGTGAATTCGGTTCTTTGATTTTGCGTTATTTGTATTGCTGCTTGGGCAGTGAAATTTAACGCTCATCTAACACACACATACATATACAGTGCGTGTATCGCTTAGTGGTGTTCGGCCACTCTTGTTCGAAATTTAACCTGTCCTCACACACACATACATATATTTACATAGTGCATGTGCTTCGCTTCCTGGCATTCGGCCACACGTGTTGCATCAATTCCTTTTTTCTCAAATACATTTAATTTCGTTTGGATAATTGTTGGCTGCTATTGGAGCAGAGTTGTATAATTATGACGGGAAAAAAGGGAAAGGGTCAAAACAGATCGCTAGGTGAAACCACTTTAAGCCACCTCGATACATTGTTAATGCAGTATAAAAATGTTATTGCTGATATAGAACGCGTTAAAACTACAGTTCAAAAGTACTCAGGGTACGTCGACCCAGTAAAAATTGATTGCCGTTTAGAAATACTAAACCAATATGTAGAAAAAGCCTTTAAAATTAACCAAGATTTGGATGACATTAATACAGATCTTGTGTCTCGAGCTGACTTAGAAGACTTATGTGCGAAAACAAAGGCTTTATTAAAAAGCAAAGGTACTAGTCACCACATCATCGCCAACACTCAAGCAAATTCAACCATGCTAGGCGTAACTTCTGCTCAAGGCAAAAAACTTCCTCACATGAAGCTGCCAAGGTTTAGTGGGGAGTATGCGGAATATAAAAATTTCATTGGACTTTTCGAAAACCTCGTTGAGAATGACCTTTCTCTTTCAAATGTTGAAAAATTCAACTATTTGTTGTCTTGCTTAGAGAAAGAGGCTTTAGGCACGGTGAAATCGTATCAAGTAACCGATGCTAATTACCCAAAAGCGTTATCTGCCTTAAAAAACGTTTATGATAATAGTTGTCTTATTGTTTTTGAAAGCGTTTCGAAGCTGTTTGAACTCCCGCAGATGCAAGGCCCTGCTTCATCCTCTTTACGTTCCTTGATAGACACAGTAAGAGCCGTGTATGAGTCATTGTTGTCATTGGGAAATGACAAACAGATTTCCAACGCTATGCTCATACACTTAGTTATGAGCAAAGTGGATTCTACGACACGGTCAAAATGGGAGGAGAATTTAGATTATACAAAACTACCACTTTGGGATGATTGCGAAAAGGCTCTTAATAAAAGGTATCAGCACCTCTCTGCTGAAGAAAATTCTTCAGGAGGGGGAGCTCGTAGAGCTCAAAAATATGAGCGTAATGGAGGAAAAAAGGGAGGAAGAACTTCGCTAGCAGTGGCTAAGCCAAATGAACAGCATAAAACAAAATGCTCGTTTTGCAAATCGGATGACCACTATATACAATCTTGTTCTTCTTTTGCTGCTATCCCATGCAATAATCGTTTTAAGTTCGTTAAATCATTTCCTCTGTGTATAAATTGCCTGCGAAAAGATCACACAGTTACAGCCTGCAAGTCGAGCACTTGCAGAGTCTGTTCTAAGCCGCATCATACTCTATTGCATAGGTACGCAACAGAAACTCAAGAGGAATCCTCTAGACAAGCTCTACCAGCACAAACTTCGACATCTAGTCAATTATCATCCACTAATCTTGCTGCTAGTGATTCTGATCAAGTCATATTAGCTACGGCAATAGTAAAAATAAAGGATCAGTTGGGATCTTACCACATGGCCAGAGCGCTCTTAGACTCTGGGTCTCAGGTAAATTTTATTACCGAAAACCTTGCTAATACTTTGAAATTACCCAAATCTCGAAAAGACATCAATTTAATAGGCATAGGTAAGACAAAATCTGCCATTCGGCATGCCGTTCAAACTGATATTGCCTCTCGTTTGAATTCCTTTGAAACAATGACTGAATTAAGTATTCTAAAATCTATCACGTCCTATCAACCCGAAAGGCTTGTGGAAAATGTTAACATTCCAAGTCATATTGATCTCGCTGACCCCCTTTTCCATAAGCCGCAACGTGTAGACTTGCTGCTTGGGGCAGACGCTTTCTTCGATCTTCTTAAAGATGGGCGTCTAAGGTGTAAACAAGATTCTTTAACTTTACGTGAAACAGTTTTTGGTTGGATTGTGTCTGGTCGTTGTAAAACCCCACAAAATAAGAAAGCTTGCTCAACATCATTATTAAGTATAACTGGTGAATCGTCGTTAGACTCAATTGTTAAAAAGTTCTGGGAGCTAGATCAAGTTCCAAATACCTCGAATCCAAATTTATATACCCCAGAACAGCTTCTTTGCGAGCAATCGTTTACTGAATCTGTAAACAGATTACCCTCGGGCAGGCTGAGTGTTAAATTGCCGTTTAAATCTAGTCCGACGTGTCTTGGCTCGTCCTTTGAGACAGCTAAGAGACGATTTCTTGGCTTGGAGAGGCGAATGGGAAAACAAGCAGAAGTCCGTGACATGTATATCTCCTTTATGAAAGAATACATCTCACTAGGTCATATGAGTGCAATCAATAACACAATCCCGTGTGAGCCACATTATTTTATCCCATACCAGTGTGTGCTCAGACCGCAAAGCTCTTCAACAAAGTTGCGAGTCGTGTTCGATGCGTCAAGCAAAACATCATCACAAATATCGCTTAATGATACTCTTATAGTTGGTCCAACGATACAACCTTCTCTCTATGCATCTTTGCTTCGTTTCCGTTTACATCCTTACGCAATTACTGCTGACATCACTAAGATGTACTGTCAAGTGGAAATTGAAGAGACCCAGATTTTTTTTTTTTTTTTTATGGGGGGAAAAAACCAAAATCAATTTTTTATTTTTTTTTTTTTATATATTTTTATATGGGGTCGGCTTTTTCTTTTTTTTGGTTTGAAATACTTGAGTGACATACACGCAACATCGCATAAATTAGCATCGAAATCACTTGCTAATGATTTTTATGTCGATGATTTATTAGCGGGTGCAGAAACGCCAGAGGAATTAGGATTGTTGCAGCAGGAGTTGGACTCTGTATTAAAACCATTTGGATTTGGTTTAGCCAAATGGTCATCAAACTGCCAACAATTTCAAGTTTCTGATGCGTCCACTCCAATTGGGTCGCAAGATGACACCAAAACTTTGGGTTTAATTTGGAATCCCAAAAGTGATGTGTTTAAATACTCCGCAGACCATCTTTCACTCGATTTCGTGCCGACTAAAAGGTCTATTTTATCGTTTGTAGCACGTTTATATGACCCGCTTGGATTATTGTGTCCAATTGTCACTCGCGCTAAAATTCTTATTCAAGAAATCTGGCTGCATAAGTTAGATTGGGATGAAGCATTGCCCACAGATTTACTTGAACAATTCAAATCGGTAACTAATTGCTTTTCAAATCTAGATTCACTCAGCATACCTCGTCATATTGGAATCGCAAAAAATATGAAATATCAAATTCACGGATTCGCCGATGCGTCAAAGAGAGCATACGGCTGCTGCATTTATGTCAGAGTGGAGCATCAGGAAAGAACGTTTACACGATTGCTCACAGCAAAATCCAGAGTAGCACCTCTCAAAACTAAGTCGGTGCCTCGTTTGGAGCTCTGCGCTGCTCACTTACTGGCAAAGTTATGGAGTGAAATTAGGGATATGTTGAACTCACCAGTGGACGACATCTTTTTGTGGTCGGACTCTGAGGTGGTGCTGTATTGGATTAAGAAGCACCCATCACACCTGAACACATTTGTTGCGAATCGTGTAGCAGAGATTCAAGAATTGACTTCGCAAGCTGTCTGGCGTCATGTGCCTACCAGCGCGAATCCAGCGGACATCCTTTCACGTGGCTGCTCAACTAGTGAGCTCGTGGAATCAATTTGGTTTACGGGCCCAAACTTCTTAAAGGAAAACCGAGCCTATTGGCCAGTAAATCACCACCTGGAACCCCCCAAAGATCTCTCTGTGTTAGAGATGCGGAGAGATACCACAGTCTTGATCGCGGCCGATGCACTGAAGAATCCATTTATGGATCTGGTTAACAAGTCTTCATCATATTTGAAAATTCTGCGCATCGTGTCATACATGCTTCGATTTATTAATGGGAAATCGCACAAGCAGACTTCACTCGTGCCATCAGCAGAAGAACTTCGTTCGGCGTTTTTAGCAGTGGTGTCTGCATTGCAGCGAATCGAATTCGCAACTGAAATTGCAAAGCTACAAAAATCCTTGATTTTACAACCATCCTATCAGAAACTTAATCCATTTTTGTATCCTCATCAAGCTGGCAAGCATTTGTGGTGGCTGCTCAGAGTTGGCGGTCGTTTGCTGAAAGCGCCTATGCCACACAATGCTAAATTCCCGTTACTCATGCCAAAAGATTGCCGTTTCGTTAAATTATACCTACAATATTTACATCATTCAAATTGTCATGCAGGTCCACGTGCCTTGGTGGCTATTCTTCGGCATGAAATTTGGTTGGTGAACGCTCGTCAAGCTTGTAATAGCATTGTACGGAAGTGTGTACATTGCTTTCGTTATAAGCCAGTTTTGGCAACCCAAATAATGGGAAATTTACCTGCTGATCGTCTTCATGGCAATAGACCTTTTGAGATCAGTGGAGTGGACTTTTGTGGTCCAATTTTGGTAACCTTAGGAATTAGAGGGAAGTCAGCTGTAAAGATGTATATTGCCATATTTGTTTGCTTTGCCTCTAAGGCTGTTCACATAGAACTTGTTTCAGACCTCACTTCTAAATCATTTATTATGTGTTTGTCTAGGTTTGTCGGCCGGCGTGGGCGGGCACAGAAGATCTACTGCGACAATGCCACCAATTTTGTCGGTGCCTCTCGGATGCTTCAAGAGTTCAAGGATCACTTCTTTGCCAACAAGGATGCCATAATGGAATTTGCTGCCACCCGAGGAATCACTTTTTCGTTCATTCCGCCCCGAGCGCCGCATTTCGGCGGCCTCTGGGAGGCGGCCGTAAAATCGGCCAAAGGATTAATGATCAAGGCCGTGGGAAGTGCAGTGCTCCGGCAGGACGAACTGAACACCGTGCTGGTGGAGGTAGAAGCCATTCTAAATTCGAGGCCCATGGTCGTGGACAGCTCCAACCCCAACGATGGCGAAGCAGTTACCCCAGCCCATCTGTTGGTCGGGACAACGCTCGTTGCGCTGCCATTCGTGTTCAGTCAGCCAGTAACAGACGACAAACTGAGCTACTTAAAGAGATGGCAACTGATATCCGCCATCAAGCAACGGTTTTGGGTAGATTGGCAACGCGATTACGTCCTGAGTCTACAGCAGCGGCAGAAGTGGCTGAGCGAGAGCCACAACATCGAAATCGGAACTATCGTCGTGGTCCACGAGGACAACAGTCCGCCGCAGCAGTGGCTGCTAGGAATCATCGAGGAGGTGATCAAAGGCGCGGATGGAAAGGTTCGAGTGGCAGTCGTCAGAACTAAATCTGGCGTGTATAAGCGTTCTATTCATCGGTTAGCTCCTTTACCAATTGAGGAATCTTGAAGCCCTGCAGCCGTTCAACGCGGCCGATGTTTAGTCATTTCATTTCATTGCAACTCCTACTGTTTAGATATATTCAATAACAACTTAAATAATTGCTCATATAGTTGCATACATTTTTATAAATACGCTTAAGCTTAAGTTTACTTTGTTTACTCTTGAATTACTACTCTTAAGGAACATATGTACATATGTAAATTTACTCTGTGGACTCTTGAATTGCTACTCTTAAGGTACATATGGTACAAATTGCGCTCTTTAATTGTTACGCTCACTTTGTCACACATACTGGAATTTGCATGCTTACACATACACGCGCAATTATGCGAGCGCATTAGTTTTAAAGCCAAATGAATTGGAAATTAAAGGGCACTTGAGAAGAACAACTGAACCATAGCGCATCAACTTTATTGTCTGTCCCGTCCGTCTAAGCGAGTTGGCCTACCGTTAGAATTCAACTTGGACCTTTAGTTGCTTGTGGCACAGGACCACTTTAGAAGGACGTTCCCGTTTTGGACATCCAGTTACATTCAAAAAACGAATCGCTCGTCACCTTACCCTACACTCCCCTATATTCTTTTAATTTTGAAAATAACTTGGGCCAGTAATACAATCTACATATTTGTTTGTAGTTTTCATCTAGTCCTCGGTGAGCTCTACTATGTGTTTCTTCTATTATAATAGCCTTGTCTTCATTGTTTTCTACATCTTGAAGAAATGTCCTTGTGTAAAGGAATTTGTTAACGAAGTTTTCTTTTAAAAGTTTTTGAATTATATAAAAGTCTTCAAGTGTACAATGTATACCGACGGTGACATTTGGTTGTAAATATTCTCTTAGAATTGAAACCAAATTTTCCGGAGTGTCATACTCGATTATATGTCTGGTATTATTAAATCCGTTAACAGATTCATGAACTGTGAACCTAGCCTTTGTTGTTTGAATACCAGCGTTTCATTTCTATATTTGGATTTTTATCCGAAATTGCAAAGGATAATGGTTGATGATCGGTTTGAATTTCAATTCCAATCACTCCGTGTAGGTAATTTCTCAAATTTTTCAGAACTATTGCCAAAAGTTCCTTTTTGTTAGTTGCATAACCTTGTTCAGTTTTAGACAGGGTTTTTGAAATAAATGTTATTGGTTTACCTTCTTGGGATAGCGACGTCATACTTTATTGAAAAAAAAGTCTTTCCCACATCTGATTCTTTCATTAGAATCTAATGAAACCCTGATTCTAAGTCTATGGTTGAAAAATATCTAGCCTTTCCCAAATTAGCTAGAATTACCGACGGGTCTTGCATGGGATATGGTACTTTCGTTCAACTTTTTATAGTCAATAACTAGTCTTAAGTTAGGACTTCCGTCCTCGTTTTGGCCTTTCTTTGGTATACCCAAAAAAAAATAGTCATCAATGTGCCACTATTTAGGTGTCAATGTGACACTATTGAGTTGCAAAGAAAACCCGATCCGAAGATCATCAAATTAACCCTGTTCTGGTGTCACTTTAATATTTTCGAAAATATCAATTTGACCCTTTTTGGTGTCAAATAGCTACTACCCGGTGTCATTTAAGTAGAAAAATATATTGGATTGAATGCTCTTGCAAGCATTCTGTCACGGACAAAAAAAATATGGGCATGGCTCAGGGGCTAAGCGTGCTTGCTCGGATACTATATTGTGGTCGGGGGTTTGAGGTTCGAACCCCGCTCACGACACAACATATATCTTTTTTTTTTTATAAATTAATTTTAATACATTATTATTTTTCAAATTGTTAAAGAAATGCTAGATATGCATCTTAAAAACTTTTTACTTAACCTGCTTCAGCTGGGTTTCGAACCAGGTTCCTCCCGCGTTAGAGGCAGACGCCTTACCAATTGGGCCATCGCGCTATGTTATGCGGGAGTGCATAAGTTCAACTTAAATGTGAGGTTAACACGTTCGCGAACATTTAAAACTTTCTACAACTTAAAATGAATCGTTTTCCATATGCAAATTTTATTTAATTTACTTTAATATGAATCTTTTAGTTAAAAGATATTTTGTCAAGTAATCATATCTAATATGTTTTGTGTTCAAATTAAAGGTGTTTATATTTCGGATAAAGTGCAAAAGTTTTCAATCTAAACAAACAAAACCTTTAATTATATCATTTATATGTATCATTTTTGCTTAATATTAAAAACTTTAAAATAAAAGACAGTGCAATAGCTGCGCCTCCTTGCGTTAGGCACATTTCGAACTTTGAAAGCAGAAGTTCGAACTTCTGAAATCGAAAAATGACAATTATTGCTATCAATGTGACCCTTGTGTCATTAAAATGACAATATCTCTTATCAAGTTCAATGTTTTGTAAAGTGCGGTATACTTTTGACACTTATTTGGGATCAATTTGACCACAAAAATTTGATCCTAGTGGCAGTGACATTTTGAACCACAATTATTAAATTGACACTCAGGATTTTTTTTTTTGGTTATACCACCAACACTGGAGAATTGTAAGGGCTCCGACTAGGTCGTATTATTCCTTCTTAAGCATTCTTCTGATTTCGTTATTAACGAAATCGGCGACTGGCAACGAGTACGAATATTGCTTTCCGTATATAGGTCTGTCGTGAACTAAAGTGATTTCCCCTTTAATATCTGTACCGAATGGGATTTGCATGTTGATTTTCGAATGCTCAGTTTCAACTTTCTTTAATATTCGGTATCTCATATCAGAACTGTTTTTACTGATTTCACAATTGAGATTGTTTAAATTGTCAGTGACGGATAATTCAACGTCGGCGTGTTCAAGATTTTTGTGTCCCAAACTATTATTAAAGACGGATAATTCAACGTCGGCGTGTTCAGGATTTTTTAATCCCAAACTTGTTCTTTTGTCGGATAATTCTACGACGGCGTGTTCAAGATTTTTGTATGCCAAACTATTATTAAAGACGGATAATTCAACGTCGGCGGGTTCAGGATTTTTTAATCCCAAACTTGTTCTTTTGTCGGATAATTCTACGACGGCGCGTTCAGGATTTTTTAATCCCAAACTTGTTGTGCTTTGATTTGCCTCTTTAGAGTCAGTTCTGATTTGGGCTTTTTCATCAAAGTATTTTTTGATAATTAATTCTTTCAATGGAAGAATGGTTTTTTCTTCAGATAATGAAAGTTGGTTGCATGAGCTGTCGTTATCAAAAATCAATTTTTCTTCTTCATCTCCACATTTCATTACCCCTTTTTCGGTGTCGATTACAGCTCCGATTTTTATACCCGTTACTCGTTTTTAATAAATTGTAACCTATTAGTAAGTCTGATTTTAACCCCTCGATTTCATAAAATGTGTAACGAGTATCGAATATCGTTACCATGTGATAATATTTAATTATAGAATATCCATTAACCGTAGATACTCTTTTATATATAGGAAGTTCGTTTTCATTTTTATAGATCCCTATTCTGATGTAGCATGAAGTTGCCCCTGTGTCAATTAAAATTTTTAGTTTTTTATTTAGCTTACTATCTTTTCGTATTATAAAGGGTAATCCTACTCCGGATTCTCTCCTAAAAAATGGTCCTCTAGTTATTATAGTTATTTTGCCTGGGTTTATTATTTGAGTTTTGTTGCCCATATAGCTTTGACTCATTAGTCTTGCGTTGTGAAATTATATAATTGTTCCCGAATTGGGCCCTAAAATTGTTGCTTTCTAGTTCTTGTACTATTACCATCGCATTAGGTAAATCTGGTGGATTCATAGAAAATATTAAATCTGAAATATGGCCGTTAAGGCCAGTTATGAACACTCGCAGTGATGTCTTTCTATGTTTTTCATTAAGCTCAGATGAAATTGGCTTATTCCATGGTTTTGTTAATAAGGAGAGTTAATTTTTTATTTACCAAATTATAAAATTCCATAATCGATAATTTCCCCTGACTTATTACACTTAAGTCCTGCTCTAAAATATGTATTGGTCGTTTGTCACTGAAAACAAAATCAAGTCTTGCCATTATGGCATCAAAATTGGCAATGCCTGAATTTTTATTTCGAAGAATAGATAGTACCGAAAAGTATTTTTCACTTCCCCTTTTGTATTGTCCCATTGCTACTTCCGCCGATTCTCTCCAACTAACATAGCTATCTTCTTCGCCTTTATATTCTCGGACCGAAGAAGTATCGCACTTAACGTTTGGATCAACAGCTTCTACTTGAAAATCCTCAACTTTCTTTATATTGTGATTTAATTGTGTCTTTAAACTCGCGATCTCATTCTTCAAAGGATTCAATTCATTATTAACTATTTGTGCTATTAAATCGCTTACATTAAACGTCTGGGTATTAGCCAGGCTGCTAGAAGCCACTGCAGGTAAGGGTGGAGTCATGGTGAGAATTTTTTTAAAGTGGTTGATTAACTCTTTCACCTTGTTTGTTTTTATTTAATTTTTTGAAATAAATTCTTAAAAATATAAAACTTTAATTAAACAGCTCACTACTTTTATTCTTCCTTTGATATGGGATGTCTTCCTGCGCTTGATGATCCTGTTTGGGGTCGTCGTATAGCGAGGGATGTCCCTCAGCTCTTTCTTCAATTTATTTCTTTCTAGCGAGGGATTGCCCTCAGCTCTTCCTTTTTTGTCGAATTCTTTTTGATTTTTTTTATTTAAGATTCCTTTTTATTTTCTTTTTTTATTTGTGTTGAGTTGTATTTGTTTTTTTATTTTTGTTGAATTTGATATTTAGTTTTTTGTTCGTCCGTTTAATTTTTTTATATTTGCTTGAAATTCTTTTTTGTTACGATCACTAATTAACGGGTTGTTGTAAACAAAGGGGGATTATTATATTTATTGATTTCCTCTTTTAGCTATTTTCACGATGCAAACACTTTTTATTATGTCATCGGTTTGTTTTTGAAAACTATTTTTTTTGTTTTTAAACTTCTTTCAGGAATTTTTAAATAGCACCGCCCCACGTTGAGCGCCAATTAATAAGTCGCTTAGCGAATTTTAGAAAAAAATATATATTTTTATTTTTTCACTTTTCTTATTCACTAGTTTACATAATTTCTGTTAGTACCGAACTTATTTAATTTTCAGTGCTCACAATACTCTATTGGGTCGACGGACTGCCCCATCAAGGGCCGATTATCTGATAAGCAAACCTCGGTTTAAGATAATCTAGGGACTTGTCAAGAATTGAATAAGAGATGGACTCAATAGAGTCGGAATAAATTGGGTGATGCAATTATTGGTTTGATTGTGGAAATCGATTCAACAGATTACTCTGCAATTTTGGGCCTCGCTGGGAGCTCAGTTTACCGTACAAGGCCTGCGGCGCAAATGTTTATATCAGAAGAATAATAAATTCTTATTGGAGTGGGGAAGATAAATAAGAGCTTTGGATTTCGTGGGAAAGCTGAGTAAGAAGTTCCCAGCTAGAAGTTGTTTACAAACTGAATAAAGAGCCTGGGATCTTGGGTTGGATAACTTGCATCTTCCCAAATGGGCAGCAAACCACCCAGCGTTGCTTAGCGATATTACAGAAGTAAATCTCTGAAACCACTCAATCTTCGAAATGGACAATAAAGACAGTATTAAAACGCTTGGACTGTACTGGCAGCCAAACCCGGACGTCTACGGATTCAAAATTCATTTTGCGATCAATCCCACACATTCGAAAAGGTATTTTTTATAACAGTAGTGCGGCTCTTCGATCTAATAGGATTTTTTGCACCCTAAATAGTCATGTCAAAGATTCTCCTCAAGGACGTATGGAATTTCCGTATGCAGCAAACTAATGGCACTTACCGTGCCCTCGATTGGGATGCCATGTTACCAGAGTCTTTGGCCGAGCGTTGGCAGCGATATCTCGAACACCATCCAGAAGTTAAACACATTCGAGTAGCACGCTGGTTCGGTTGCGACTTCTGCAATATGATCTCGCTTCAACTGAACTTGTTATCCGATGGGTCGTCCATCGCGTATGCAGCGTGAGCCTACCTTCGAGTACTCGGCAATGCCGGAGTTAAACAGACACACTTACTCGCAGCTCGCAGTAGGGTTACACCAACAAAGCCTCTCTCCATACCACTAGTGGAGCTCTTCGGAGCAGTTCTGGCTACCAAACTTGCCACATGGATCCAGCAGCAACTTCACGTGCCGAATATGGGTGTCACAGTGCACTACTATTCAGACGCCATGATCGTGCTACACTGTATATATGGATTTCCATGCAGGTGAAAGACTTTTGTAGCCAATCGAATTGGCAGTATCCAAGAGGTCAGCTCTGCTTCACAGTGGGGTCATGTGTCTACACAAAACTATCCTGCGGATTGTGGAACGCGCGGTTTAACACCACTACAGCTAGCGCAGGATAAGCTGTGGTGGAGCGGCCCAGACTGGTTGCAGGAACCCGAAAATCATTGGCCCATGGTAACTCCTCCATCCGATCCGAGCAAAATCTGCGAAGAACAGGCAGCAAGGTTATACACGCTCCCACCTGTTCATCCACTGATTCCTTCGTTGAGTCATTTTCGTCATATAGTCGACTTGTATTTTCCACAGTATTCATTAATCGCTTTATCCATAATACTCGCTACAAAAAGGAGGCTCCGCTTTCCGGACCAATTAGCGTAAAGGAGTTTTCCAAGGCAATGTCTACTCTGTTTCGCGTGGTCCAACAGGAAGCATTCTCTAACGAACTGTCCAAGTTGCGAGCAAATAAATCGCTCTCAAAATCTAACAAGCTTAGCCAACTGTCGCCATTCATAGATGCCCAAGGGATCCTCAGAGTGCGGGGTAGACTTCGAAACGACTTGCAGCTCACCACTCAAAAACGCACGCCCATCATACTACCGAAGTCACATCATTTTACGGACCTCGTCATAAAAAAACGCCCAACTGAACAACATGCATGGGGGAGTGCAACTTACTCGTGCGATCACCCAGCAGCAGTTTTGTGGCTTGCTTTCAGCATCGCCCTAAACCCTCTCGACAATTAATGGGAGATCTTCCATAGCATCGTGTTAATCAGCCGAAACGATCGTTCGAAGCAACGGGTGTCGATTACACAGGATCTATCGGTTTAGAGGACACACTACATACAAAACCTATATTGCAGTATTCATTTGCCTCGCCCGTAAAGCTATCCATTTAGAGCTGGTAACAGGACTCACAGCACAACATTTTCCCTGGGCTCTCCAACGGTTCATCGGACGCCGCGGATTTGTGCAGCACATGTACAGTGACTACGGCCCAAATTTCATAGCAGCAGATAAATCCCTACACTTGTGGTCTAACGATTTCCGGCAGGAAATCAACCAGACAGTCGTCTCAGAACTCACAAAGCGCTATATTCAGTGGACTTATGAACATTTATTAACCGTTCTCATCCAAATTGAGGCATGTCTTAACTCTCGGCAATTATGCCCATTAACTGCTGACAGTAACGATCTGCAAGTGTTGACTCCAGCTTATTTTCTAATCGGAGACGCCATGCAATCGCTTCCTACACCTAGTGACAAGGACAGGTTGCTCAACACACATTTCGTGGGGGGACAACGGAAAAGGTGGAAAGGTGGAAAAGGTGGAGCTCAGATTGGTCTTCTCACCTTCAGGCACGCCTTAAGTGGAGACAAGAGGAAGAAAACCTATAGGTCAATGACCCAGTTATTATCAAGGGCGACAGGACAGGTCCAACCGCTTGGAAACTATGTCGTATTATAGAATTCCAACGGTTTATAGAATTACACCCTGGAGCCAATGGGATGGTACGAGTTGCAACAATCTATACAGTTTCGGGTACATATAAGCGATCAGTATCCTAGATCTGTAGATTACAGTGTAATTATCGAATTACACGGAAGCTAAAGTCGAGAAAGCTAATATTGAACAATAGTTATACACGCACTTTGATCTCACATCCATACCACAGCAGACATTTCACCTGTTTCTTTCAGGTACCATTAGAAGGATGTCTTAATGCTGGACCCAGCATTCCGGGGCGGCATGTACGGTCATTTTCGTTATCGTAATGTTCATTACGTAACGTTAGTGCATACCACAACCCTGTAATCGATACCTTCTTGATTCCTATAGATTCCAGACACCGGTCCCTTTTGGAAAAACGTACCACCTCTAAGCTTTCCAGACATTACGATTTTATTTATTTATTTCGCCAACGGATATACATTAACTGGCTACTTATACAATTCAACATCTTGTCTTACGTACTAAAATTTACAAAATACTTGATGAATCTAAGTCCGCCTCACCTCGAGAAAAAAGTTGCCTAGAGGGAGCGTTAAAACCAACTTTCGAGAGTAGCTCCGTACAGTCGATACTACCATTCACCAAATCAAAAATGAAGCAAGTGGCGAGGATATTTCAACTATGCGCAAGGGATTGTAGCCGAACAAGCTTACATTGTTGGTGATATGGAGGAACTGGGTCTAACACTCTTAGCGGCAATACAGCGAATTTCAAAAATTGTTTCTGTAGGCGTTCAATTTTTATTTTCATGAGTGGTACTAATGGATTCCAGATAAGAGCTGAAAGTTCAAGCTTAGATCGGAAAAATGCAAAATAAAGCGCCAGTCTGGTGTAGAGATCAGTGAATAGCGATGCGTTCCGCTTCACAAATCCAAACATGGCATAGGCTCTGGGCCAGATGAACTTAAATTTCGAGTCAAACATCACACCTAGATCCAAGGATTCCTGCCGCAGCTGTAAAGGTTGACCATTAATATTATAGGATTTGACGAAATTATATACCGATTTACTGTAAGTAACATAGAAGCAGTTGTTTATGTTTAGAGGAAGCGCATTTCGGTTACACCAAGAGCTCAACGAGTCTAAATACTGTTGAACCGATTGGTTTTATAACATCTGCATACAGTAGACATTTTGAAGATAGACAGAACTCACATCATTAATGAAAATTATGAAAAGCAGATGTCCCATAGCACTCCCGTGAGGAAGGTTAGAGGTTGCTAAATAGGAATCTGAGAAATTTCCATTAATATTCACTCTGTAAAAAGGATGGTGTAAATATGATTTTATCCAATTAAGTAATGCCAAATGTATACCCAAGCGAGCTAGTTTTGCCAGTAGGGCACTGTGGCTAACTTTTTAAAAGGCTTTTGCAAAATCAGTGTATATAGCATCAACCTTAGATCGTATATTTATTTATTTATTTATTTCGCTAACAGACCCTAAATCCTTATCTGGTTACTCATTAGGTTTCTTAAATCTAGTTACAATTTTTATACCCTTGCAGAGGGTATAATGATTACAGTTAGAAGTTTGCAACGCAGTGAAGGAGACGTTTCCGACCCTATAAAGTATATATATTCTTGGTCAGCATGACTAGACGAGTCGATCTAGCCATGTCCGGCCGTCCGTCCGTTTCTACGCAAACTAGTCCCTCAGTTTTTAAGCTATCGAGCTGAAACTTTACCAAAAGTCGTCTTTCTATCGGACGACTATATCATATAGCTCCCATAGGAACGATCTGAAAACTAAATGGAAATTAATAGGAATAAAATTATAGCTTTGTTAATTTTTATTGTATTCTCTTCTACTTTGAAATATAAGTATATTTTATTATTTTAAAATTTCAAATTAAATTTAACATAAATTGGATGACTATATTATATAGCTGCCATAGGAAGGATCGATTAATTAATGTCAAAATACTCCGTAAACTGCTATAATTTTGTTTGTTGCAAATTTAAATTTAACATTTTTGTAATTTCAAATATAATAGGAACGATCTGCAAGGGTATATAAACTTCGGCTGGCCGAAGCTAGCTTTCTTTCTTGTTTAAATAATAAAATTCCAAGATCCGTGAAGCACTGTTCTTCGCCCATAGAATGTGGAAGAAAACAGACGTTGAAAACTGCAGCAAATGTTCATGTTGGGCGAAAGCAACTCAAAAGCGCACTGAGTGAAGTGCAGCTCACTCCGATCTAAGCATAGGCGAAACTCGCACAAAACGACGAAAGCGCCAGAGGCGCTGCGCACTTTTCGAGGGGGATATCCAGAACTGTATGCTCTGCTGGATGTTTATTCCGGCGAACAAATCGTGTCACGATAATTCCTTTTGGCCTTTTGCAAATTTCGTACTCCCAACTTAAAATTAATAAACTTAAGTGTTGAAATTTCCACACTTTTTTAACGAGAGCGTGGCAAGATATGGCATCGGCTTTAATGCCTAGCTTCTCAGACACATATTTACACAACGCATCTGGCTTTGTTCTTATAGAACATTTGCCAACATGTAATAAAGAATTGCTGGGTACAACTTCGAGTTTATCGCAAGTAAAGCTTTTTCCAATTAGGCTCCTCTTATTGTTGTTCAATGGAATATTCTTTTTTTTGTAAACCACATTAGAACCCAATGGCGAAGGCTCAGATTTAGTAACTGCTGGTACAACTTGAAGAGGACTTGGCAAAGTTTGAATAGGAGCTGCAGTCTCTTTAGCTCTTTTTTGCGGTCAATGGTGTTAACGTTTTCGAGACCCGTAGATGGTTTAACACTATCCATTTTTGTGCTCAAGTTGAAGTAAAGCTTTTATAGCTCAAGAACTCTTTTGTTGAGTTCCTCAATTTTAGACTGCGAGTCGTGGCCGACAACACAGTAATCACATTGCCAAATAATATTTGCAAATTCGAAAGCAAATTAATCTCATCTGGCTGCAATTCAACACAGGCAATATGAAAAACACGGCGGCAAACAGACGTACAGCGGATGGCATCAAAGCAACGCAGCTGTGTAGCGGTAACCTCGGAATTGCATTCGGCGCAAAGAGTCATAGCAGAAAGAATAGAATAACGTCCGATCGCAATGAGAGCAGAATGAAGAATGAATGAATATTAAAGGCATGAACGCAATAGTTGGTGTAAACGGCAAGATTAGTCGTTGTTGACCGACCTGCCACAAAACTATGCTGAGAAGTGCTTATATCACTAAGGACGGAAGTCCATGTAGTGACGAAGCGAACAAGGAGAGTGTGCGAAGACGACTACTATATATAGCCGCAAAATTGAAAATCTGCTGTGATAATCCGATCGTAATAAGTAATACACCAAATTAAAGGTATTTCTAAAACTTTAAGGTTTGCATACCAAGACCTCAAGAAAATTAATTGATTTGGAAGAGAAAGCGGTGAAAGTGTAAAAGTGAAAATTCAGAAATTTGGATCTGTTGAGGACGGCCAATCAATAGGTATTGAAGAAACGAATACACATTCCTTTTCCCGTTAATCTAGCTGCAAAACTGTGGGTGCCACAGTTTTTCGCGGTTTGTCGGCGTTAGAGGAGGCGTGGCACATCGGCATGCCAAATCTCAATCTTCTAGCTTTTATAGTTTCCGAGATCTCAGCGTTCATACAGACGGGTGCCACAGTTTTTCGCGGCTAGTGGGCGTTAGGGGGGAGGGGGGTTTCCCACTTTAATCTATCAACATGTATTGAAGAAACGAATACACATTCATTTTCCTGTTAATGGGCGTTAGAGGAGGCGTGGCACATCGGCGAGAAAAACTTGCCTGTGTATTAACCCCTAGAATGCCAAATCTCAATCTTCTAGCTTTTATAGTTTCAGAGATCTCAGCGTTCATACAGACGGAAGGACGGACAGACGGACATGGCTAGATCGACTCGGCTAGTGATCCTGATCAAGAATATATATACTTTATATGGTCGGAAACGCTTCCTTCTACCTGTTACATACCTTTGCACGAATCTAATATACCCTTTTACTCTACGAGTAACGGGTATAAACACCTCTTAACGAGGTAAAAAACTAGTGACGATCGCACATTCAACATACAAAAGCTTTGATATCAACATTTGTGACGAAAGATGATTTAATACACTTTTTAAAATATATTTTTTCGGCACTTTGCAATAGAATATGTTCGTGTGTTCTTAAAAACTAGTCTAGCCTTTTTCCCTTTATAGGAATTGCAGAGTACCGCAAAAATAAATTTATTAAATCATGTGTGTAATCATCTTTCGTCACAAATGTTGATATTAGAACTTTTGTATGTTGATAAAGCGTTCGTCACTAGTTTTTTACCTTGTTAAGAGGTGTTTTTGTTTGATATGTTTTATCAAAAATTGATAATTTATGGGCAACAATGCGCTCGAAGAGTTTTGCGGTATTACTGATCTTTGCTATCGGCCCTGATTTTAAGATTGGAGTCACGGATGCGACATTCCATCTTTTCACAAAGTGTCTACTAGAAAGTGATTTGTTAAAGATAATTTTTAGTGGTACGCATAGCACCTCTATGCAGTGTTTCAGAAAGTAGGCCGGAATCCCAACTCAGTCCGGAGTGTAAGAATCATCAACGTCTTCAACAGCCCTATGAATATTCTCTTCTAGCCCGATTAAACTACCTAAATTCAATAGTGGAGTGATCGTATTTAGGGTTTGAGAATCATTTTAGGCTCCAATTGGCTCAAAGCTAGATTTAAAATAAGAAGCAAAAAGATTTGCAGTTTCTATATTTGAATGCGAAGATAAATTCCCTAGGAACATAGCAGATGGTACTGAAGAAGCTTTTTTCTTTGAGTTAATAAATCGCCAAAAAGAGTTAAGATTACGTTTTAATGCGATCTCAACATCCGCTATATATTGATTGTAAAGAAATTTATTTAAAAATTCAAATTCCCGTTTGTGCTGCAAGTGTCTATTCCAATCACCAGGATCGTGCGTAACCAAAAACCTTTTAAAGAATTTATTTCTAAGATTTTTAAGCGTTTTTAAACTCTTTGTATACCAAAGCAACTTGAATGAACTTTCGACCCTTTCTCGAGCATTATTCTTAAACTTTAAATAACCACTAAAAAAGTGTCATAGCACGACTCCAAACTGACATGCGATAAAACTGATTCCCAGTTAATGGCAGATATCTCATTTCTGATGGAACAGAGGATGGTTTCATTGAAAATAATCTAGGAGAATGTTCAGCTAAATGCGCAAAACTATAAAGTTTATATCTAGTAGCAATGGCCTATGATGGATGTCACAATTGCTTATAGGTGAATTACATTGGACTAACGAAAAGTTAATATCAGCGCTAAGGAATACTAGGTCTACAATTTTATGTAAGGTATTGAATATATTATTGACTTGTATTAAACCCATACTAAAAATATCATCGATGAAAAGAATCTCGTGTCGTTGATGTATGTTGCTTGGCAGCGAAGATCGATGGTCCGGATTCTGGGGCCAAACGAGAGATGACAGATTAAAGTCGCCAATCACACAGATATGTTGATGGTACAGCAGATTATAGTAGATGTCGGTAATGTTTTCCAGATGAGCCTTGTAAAGTTTATAGGAAGCAGAGTTTCCGACTCTCCAATTATCGAAACAGCGAAAACTATGAGATTTTTTGATTTAACTACAAAAGAGTTGACAATACAGCGAAACATGTCGAAAAGAAGAGTTTAATAAAAGTTCATAAAATAATATACAGTCCACTCATATCGGAAATAAGCCGAGTTTATTCATCATCAGACTACTGTCATAAGGAAGGACATAGATACCAGGACTTTAATTCTAAAATAAAGGTCTTTTGTTACACTTGTGGTAGGCCAAACACCTACAGGAATTATTGTCCTAAGTGTTAAAAAAACCCAGCAAATGTGATCAGTGTTCCACCGAATCCAACAGCTCAGAGGGATTAAGCAAGACAGTCTTTCAAGAACCTTCCAATAGCGAAGAACCGATCGAGTTCTGGCATAGAAATCGTGATGCCTTCATTAAGTATCCCGCTTCCAGGCAAGAAGAGGTACGACGTAAGGGGTCCCGTAGTAGTCGACGTTTAAAAGAATTTTGGAAAACCACCAAAATTATTGGAGCGATTCGTCGAAGCAAAAATGATAAGAGGCCTTTTGCGGAAGTGAATCTTCTGGGAAAATTTAGTGAAGTGTTGCTGTTGACGATCCGCTAGATTCTCATGGAGGCGTGCACAAGACGCTGAAACGGATACGCAGGTATTATTATTGGCCAGGATTGGTTAATGATGTAAAGTCATACCTCCAGTGGTGTGAAGTCTGCAATAACACGAAGGCCTCAAATAGGCCTCCAGCGGCCACCGATGGGAGTGACACCTGAATCCCAACTATTTTTCCAGCGTTCATACATAGATTTTTTTGGTCCTTATCCCCGATCTCGCAGCGGAAAATTTCATAGTCCTAGACCATTATACAAAGTTCGTGTTTTTAAAACCAGTTAAAAAACTCACAGCCGATGTAGTCATAAAGTATATGCAGCTAGAGTGATTTCAAACGTTTGATTTTCCAGAGACGGTTGTATTCGATAATGGGTCTCAATTTAAGTCGGATGCGTTTCGGAAACTGTTGAGAGAGCATCAAAATCTCATACACTCTGACCGCGTCATATTCACCGTAAGCTAATGCGTCCGAAAGGGTAAAAAGGTCGGTCATAGCAGCTATTCGCGCATATGTGCGATCGGACTAAAAGGATTGCGATAAGTATTTAAGTAGCATCTGTTGCGCTATTGGTCGGCGGTGCACTCAGCCATAGAAACTAGCCCATATTATATGGTTTTCGGCCAGCATTTTGTTGAGTCTGGATCCACTTACAAGGTGTTACGAACTTTGGGGATTTTAGAAGACAAATATAACGGTTTTTAAGACAAAATTCCTTAGAGATAATGAGAAAAAAAGACAGGAAATTCTAGGCAAGCAAAATGACAAGCGCAAAGTGTAGGCCTTCGTATCTAAAAGTCAGGGTTCGTACGAAGATGGGAAATTCTTGTCTTTCACGCCAAGGATATGAAACAAGAGATTAAACTACAAGCTTCGTTTGCGATCAGCCTTTGGGTGTTGAACACAAGTCAGACCTTGGTGGGGGGCTTTGTAGCAAATGTAGTGATATCGTGTGGCGCCCCATATTATCCCTCTAGCGAACAATTGCAAAAGTAATCTATCGGAAAACCAACGAGTTAACAGTAGGTTATAGGAACACCATCACTAACTCTCTCGTTCAACGGCCGACGAATTTACCAGCCACGCTATTATTTCGTTTGAGAATAAGAATAAAGTTTTCATATATACGCAAACAACATTGGCATTTTTAATGTGCCAAATTGGTGACCCCGACGCTTGAACATTAATTGGCTTCCGCACCAACACCATCCAGAACTTCTTAAAGCAAGTAAACCCGATTAATGCCAGAGTCGCGCTACAATTTGCGATCGCTGGTTCCGAGAAGACTTATTTTTACTGACAACGAGAGCGCTAACGACGACGCAATGGATGAAGGAGGAAATGTCGATTTCACTGCCCAAATTCGGGAGCTTCAACAGCAACTGGAAGATTTGCGAGCAAATTCTTCTCAGATCCAGCAACAGCAACCGGCATTACATGTTCCCACTCAGCGTGTCTCGATAAAGTTACCGAATTTCGTACGTAATAATCCCCAGCTATGGTTTGCACAAGTCGAGCGCTCATTCCGCCTTTACAACATCACCGATAATGCGGATATGTTTGATTTGATAACAGTCAATTTAGATGAAGATGTTATTCTGTCTGTAGAGGATTTGGTAACACGTCCGCCGGTGATCAACAAATACCAAGCTCTCAAGACGCGGCTGCTAGACAAATTTTCTGAGACAATCAAAGCTCAATCGCCTTCTGCGCGGAGGCGAGACTGCGGGTCTTAAGCCATCCGAGATTTTAACACACATGCGACGTCTTGCACCGGAGCCTGGTAACGAAAATATCATTCACACACTTTTTCTCACAGAAATGCCACAGTCTATTCGGCCAACCCTAACCGTTTGGGAGGAATCTGATCTGGACAAACTGGCGAAAGTGGCCGACAAAATGCTCGAGGCGACAATGACACCAACTTCAACATTTTCGATCGCATCTGAAAGTGCTCCGCCTATGGACAACTCTGTAAACGCCCTCGAGCAGGGTGGAACCCTCAAAGATGTGGCTAATTCTTTACGTTCCTTGTCACAACAAGTAAATTCTTACTTAAAGAAACCATCATTAAGTAAATTCTTACTTAAAGAAACCATCATCGAACCGATCGTCTGGCACATCGCGTAGTCCTGGAAACGTCCAAGGTATGACAGAGTCCAACTCTGAATTATGTTACTATCATCAACGTTTTGGTACCAACGCCAGAAAGTGCAGGAACCCTTGCTCGTTCAACCAGACTTTAAACTAACACGACTGTCACCAGCGAATTTCAAAATGCTCCAATCCAACTATTAGATCACCGACTATACATTCGCGACAAGAAATCAGGAATTCGTTACCTTATAGACTCTGGGTCAGTGGTCTCTGTTTTACCTTGCTAACTGGTGAAACAGAAAATCAAGCCAAGCAATTTTCTATTGTTTGCAGCCAACCAAACCATGATCAGGACATACGGTAATATAAGTAAAACACTTGATTTAGACCTTCAAAGCAGCTTCACTTGGAATTTCATCATAGCCGACGTTCCAACTGCAATAATTGGTGCCGATTTCCTGACAAATTTTAAACTTTTAATCGACTTGAAACACAAAAGTTTAGTCGACCCGATAACGGGTCTTAAAACAACCACATTCCTAGATGTGTCAAATCAAGTTTCTGTCTCAACCGTGCAAGGCCCACTCCATATCCAGCGAATGATCCAAGAATTTGTCACCGCGACAAAACCGAGTACTAACGGAGCTCCATTACATGATGTTCAACATTTCATTGAAATTAATGGTAGCCCTATCGCCGATCGACCCAGACGACTCGCTGGGGAGAAACTCGCCGCTGCTAAGGCAGAGGTAAACTTTTTATTAGAGAAAGGAATTTGTCGCCCTTCCAATAGTCCTTGGTCCAGCCCACTTCATATGGTAGCCAAGAAAGACGGGGTCTGGCGTGCATGTGGTGACTACCGGAAACTAAACGCAGCCACAATACCAGACCGGTATCCGATAGCTAACCTGCAAGATTTCACCGAGCAACTGCATGAAAAAAGAATATTTACCACTTTGGATTTGGTAAAAGCCTATTACCAGATTCCCATGGCAGAGCCCGACATTATGAAGACCGCTATATGCACACCATTTGGTCTCTTCGAATTTCTTTACATGCCCTTCGGTTTGAGGAACGCCACACAAACATTTCAAAGATTTATGGATAACATTTTGATCATGTCAGATTCCGTAAATCGGCACGAAGACCATCTTCGCAATGTTCTTCAAATTCTTCAGAAACATGGAAACATCAGAGGTACGTTTTCTTAGCTATGTCATTAATAGTGAAGGGATTAAACCACCAAGGGATCGGGTTGACGCCATTCAGAACCACCCTCGCCCAGACACTATCAACCAGCTCGGAAGGTTCTTGGGCATCGTTAATTATTATCATCGTTGCATTCCGCATTCCTCGCATATACAAGCACCTTTATCTGAGCTGCTAAAAAATGTAAGGAAAAATGATAATCGCAAAATCATATGGACTTCTGAACTTATTTCGTCCTTCGAAGAATGCAAAAAGAGTGTAGCCGAAGCTGCAGTCTTTTCTTTTCCATCGCCATGATCTGCACTTGCATTGGTGGGTGATGCTTCCGACATGGCAATAGGAGCCGTACTGGAGCAGTTCACAAATGATTGTTGGCAGCCGCTGGGATTCTTCTCGAAAAACAGGGAATTATTGGCCATTTACGAAGCAGTCAAATATTTTACGCATTTGATCGAAGCGCGTAATTTTGTAATTAAGACGGATCACAAGCCCCTCATTTACGCCTTCAAACAGCGTCTTGAAAAGGCATCACCTCGACAAGTTCGCCATCTCAGCTTTATATCCCAATTTTCTACAACCATTGTTCATCTAAAGGGCACTGACAATGCAGTAGCAGATGCTCTTTCGAGGTTGTGTGCTATCTTAATGCCGGTATCTGTGACTACAGCTGAGATAGAGGAGTCGCAGACGTCAGACCAGGAGTTGGCAGGGCTGCTTCAAGGAAACACCTCATTAAAGCTGCAGAGGACTAGTTTTAACAACAATGTTTGGATATACTGTGACATATCAACGGGTCGAACGCGGCCTTACATTCCTCGGGCTCTTCGTGAACAAGTATTTGCCTACATTCACAACTTATCACATCCAAGCGGCAGAGCAACATCGCAGCAAATTCGTCAAAAATTTGTCTGGCCTCACATGAACAAGGATCTGACAACCTGGTGCAGAAACTGTATAGCTTGTCAGCGTTCTAAAATCCGCAAGCACAACCACTTGATTCCTGAAAAAATATACGTTCAAAGCGGAAGATTCGATCATGTCCATCTGGACATAGTAATAATGCCAGCATATCAGAATTTCCGCTATTGTCTTACAATGATCGATCGTTTCTCACGTTGGCCTGAAGCCATACCATTAACCAACATTACCGCAGAAACAATTGCCACCGCCTTTTGGACCCACTGGATTGCACGATTTGGCGCCCCAAAGACGATTACCACTGATCAGGGAATCCAATTTGAGGCTGCATTGTTTAAGGAACTCGCCAAGTTCCTCGGAAGTCAACATATTTATACTACAGCCTATTATCCCCAATCCAATGGACTTCTAGAAAGATGGCATCGATCTTTCAAGTCAGCATTGATGTGCAACACTGGTACTCCGTGGACCAAAGTACTTCCGTCTGCGCTCCTCGGATTACGCACATGTTTCAAGGAAGATATAAAGTCATCCGCCGCAGAAATGTTATACGGAGTTCCATTACGTCTTCCAAATGAATTCTTTAATAACCTCGATGCCGAGCCTAATCCTTCGACCTTTATATCCACGTTCAGAGAACAAATGCGTCTCGTAAAACCTTCTCCTACAAGCCATCATATAAAAGAGAAGCTGTTTAGACTAAAAGGGATTGATCAGTGCTCGCATGTATTTATCCGTACAGATGCAGTAAAACAACCTTTAGAAGCGCCTTATACCGGTCCTTATGAAGTTTTAAGACGACACACGGATAATGTATTTATTTTGAAAGTTAACAACAAAGAGATGGCTGTATCTGTGGATCGACTGAAACCAGCACACATGGTTATTGATGATCGCACCATGGATTCAGCAAATGCAAGAGTGGTGCGCACTTATTCGAGAGAGCAGAATCCAATCGTGGCGTCCTCACTGGGGGGGGGGGGAGTACTGTGGCGCCCCATATTATCCCTCTAGCGAACAATTGCAAAAGTAATCTATCGGAAAACCAACAAGTTAACAGTAGGTTATAGGAAGACCATCACTAACTCTCTCGTTCAACGGCCGACGAATTTACCAGCCACGCTATTATTTCGTTTGAGAATAAGAATAAAGTTTTCATATATACGCAAACAACATTGGCATTTTTAATGTGCCAAAGTCGTAAATTGGGTGGCGCCATCTAGGATTCAAATAGAGAAGGGGGCATACAGAAATGGGGAGGAGAGTAACAGACCCTAATGTCAACCTGCTTTGGGGCATCTTCCAGTTTCGCTATGGGTTACCGCCAGAACTATGGCGGCATAGTCGGTCTTTCCAAGTTCGACCTTCTTACAGACCAAAAGTATTTCTATAAAGTGTCTCGCCAAGTCTTAAATAAAAAGGGAAAAAAAGAAATCGAAAGTGAAAGTTCGGCGTGCAGCTACCAAAAGTTTGCTCAGCGCTAAGTCCAATGCTCAATTGGGTCCAACGCTTAATCGAGAAGTCGGAGAAAATTCCGGTTGGATTTATGAGGGAAATTTGCTTTTGGGTATAGGCTTGGCGCTTTACAAATCATTTCAAAGTTACGAGATCGAAACCAGAGGCACAAGAGAAGAGAGAGGGACGATAGAGCGAAAAGGAAAATTATTTGCGGACCTGCCGCATCGACTACCCGAACGAGTGGAATTCGAATTGAGTTGAGTTGGCGTTTAATCTTTCTGAACGCATCAGTGATCGCGCAGCAGCCCAAGAGGGCGCTCGAAAATCCGAACGAGTGGGTTTTGTTTTTGCCGAAAAACCGCAGCCCGAAGTATAATTAGTCAAAACTTAAGTTAAATTATAATATCCTCTAGTAATGGCGTGCATTAGAAATTACAGAGAAGGTTTGAGTGTCTTTATTGGTTTTGAGTGATTTGTGGCCGACGACTCGGGACAAATGTATTTATGTGAAATAAAGTGAACAGAAAAATATTAGATCCTCGTTTAAAGCGTTTCAGGACCACCTCACGGAAAGCGCTTTCTACAAGGGAGTCGTAAATCAGCGAAAATGTTTCGTTAATGCAAAGTTTTTAACGCAGAAAATGTAGAAAAACATGAAAAAAACACCATAAGATACAAAAAGGAATTTATGCCCGAGAAATCCGTTGGAATTAACGAAGATTAATAATTAAATCAAAAAGAGAGGTAATGAATAAAATAAACAGAAATCCATTCCTAGCTTGCATCGTTCACTTTCCTTGCTTTTATATTCTTCCAAAATTTCTGCTTTTTTTTATTGTTGCAAATTAATGTGGTGATATCGCCATCATGTTATAAAGAGTATCTACCTAAATTAAAATTGTAACGAACTGTTTTTACTTTTTGATAGCTACGTAAACGCCGCGACTAGCTCAGAGATATTGTGTGTTCGTCCCAACAAATTTAGTATTGCGTGACTGCCCGTGACCCAAGAAAATGCAGGTTATCCGATTGGGACAAAAAAAGGAAAACTTTATTAAGTTTTGCTTTTCGCCGGAGTTGGTTTCTTCGTCAGCTGGTTGTTGCGACTCGTCTGGTCGACTTCGTGCCTTCCTCGGCCCAAGATCTCTTCGTGTGTTTCTCGGCGGTGCTCCTTGAAGGCGTCGTTGCTCTCGGATCACTTCGTGCTCCTCGTGGACTCTAGCGGCGTCGCTCTTCAACGGCGTCTCTCCAGTTTCACCCAACTTATATCTGGCATCTTGATCTTGAACATTCGGTTGTAACGGTACTCTCACTTTCACGCACTAGATTATATCTTCGCACTTGTATTCTTGCACCGAGAAAAAACCGTTCTCATCGATGTTGATTTTAGTATTTTCGATCACAAAACATAGCCAAGATCGAATCATACTAAAAATACTAAAATCAACATCGATGTCATCTCGGTTTTGTAAATGGCTTTTTAGTACGTGTGCTCTCGATATCAAGATGACGTCTTCTCGGTTTCAACATCGAATTGATGTCGATTTCTAGATGAACCGATGTCGAATTCAAGCATAAACTGTTCTTGATTTCAGTTTTTCGATGCCATAGTCCATTCTCAAATCCAAATTTCAACATCGAATCGAGATGAACCGATGTCGATTTTGAGATTACACGCTTCTTTATACCCGATATATCAAATAAAAAGTACACATTTTTTAATTGATTTATTTTTATTTCGTTTGGTTTTGATAATAGATCTACATTTTTAATATGGTTTTAAAACTTAAATTTACACTTAACTGCTAAAAGGTTATAATTTGTTAGTAAACTTAAAATACAACAATATATTTGCAATTTACTTATCTACTTATTTGTGAGAAGCACAGGCACCTGAAACAAAATATTATTATATATATTTTTATCTATACATGTACTTATTATATTTATATTGTTTTATTATATACATTATAAGTTTTGTAAAAATAACATACATAAGCTGTAAAAAACAATTCATTATTAAATATGTAATTAAATAAATATACACATTTGTGTGCATAAATATACATATTATTAAATATGTAAGTATATAAATATACACATTTGTGTACATACATATGTATGTACATATATACTGTGTTTATACGATGTCAAATTCACGCTATCATTTCACGCTTTCAGCCTATTCATGTGTGTATAAACGCCGTTTCGTGAATTCGGCAACACACGAAAGTTGACTATGAATTCAGCCTCAATGCATGATTTGGTGAGGCAGAGCCAACTTAACTCTACAGATCTCTATAAATTTCAAATAATATAAGTGAGGTGACTACTCTGCTGCATCCTACCTCAACGGAGCCCTATAAAAATGTCAAGTAATATCTGAGATGACATCCCCGCTTATATTATTTCATGATTTCGTTTGTATCGCATAAACAGGGGTTATTTTTATATCACGCTTTATAGAAATCACGATTCCCATAGTATAAACATAGTAATAGATGAAATACAACGCATTATCGATTTCGTTTTCACAGGAAAAACTTGGTCGAATAAAAATCACAGAATAGCATAAATTCAGCAAATATGTTTTTACTTACATAGGTCGTAGGTATGGCAGGGCTTTAATTAAGTTTAATTTATCACCAAAATTATGTAACCACACACTTTCCACAACAACGAACAAGTAAATTTGCAGCGGAACAGAGACGCAGCCTACTTCGATAATTGCACGATAGGTTAGGTTAGGTTACACGGACGGCCCTCATGGACGGGGCCACGCATAGGCCAATATGGCCCTTAGTTGTATGGCTAATCTGTATGAACCTCGAGATATTTTATTAGATTTTAATGTCCACAAGGATCGAGGTGTATTTCGTGAAGGCAAGAAGTTCGTCTGGTTCCCTGCTGGAGGCGTCTTCTAGTGATGCCAGAACTGGGGCACCGAGGTATCTTGTTCTTGCTCGTGAGAGAGCCGGGCAGTTGCAGATAAGATGTTCCAGGGTTTCGATAGCCCCCGGTTCTTCGCATTTCCTGCAGGTGAGGCTGTTCAGTCTTCCCATCATAGTTAGACATTATTATCAGATGCGGCCAGACAGTGGCCTGTGAGGATTCCCACTAACAGTCTGCAGCCTTTCCGATGAAGATGCAGTACATACTCCCTGAATTTTTCATTTCGCTCTTTGCACATTGTTCTTGCAATTCGGCAAGTCTCGGTATTCCTCCACCTGCTTTTTGCTCGCGTGTCCGCCTGGTTCTCTAGGGCGCTTTGTAGCGTTCTGAGGGAAACTAGCACGTTCTCCGTTCTGTCGTTCGTCAGCTCTACGCCCTCCTTTGCAAGAACGTCAGCTGTCTCGTTGCCATCGATGCCCTGGTTGCTGGGAGCCCAATAGATCCGCACTGACTTCGTCGTGCTAAGGTTATATACGAGCAGGGAGGCACGCCGTTACATTTTTGGAACTGACCGTTGACGACTGCATGGATCTTATCTCCGATCGGCTGTCCACGAACAAGTTGACCACATCGTACCACCGAGATGTAGATCCAGTGGAACAGAGTAGGCGACAGGCCCCATGTGCTGCTAAGCATCTTCTTGGATGCCTATAGCGCCACGGTGGCCTTTTTCACCCTTTCTAATATATTGGGTTTCCATGCAAGCTTGCAGTCCAGTATTGTTCCGAGGTACTTAACCTGCGTTTTCGGAGTCAGCCTGGTTGCTCCATTTCGGTACTTGTATCTCTTAGTAAAGAGAATGAGGTCCGTCTTGTCCGCATTGATACTGAATCCCACCTTTTCCGCCCACACTCTTATTTCTCTGAGTGTTGATTGCATTATGGAGCTGAGGGTCGATGGACAAACTCCCGTAATAATTATGCCTATGTCGTCCGCGTAGGCAGTTATTTTTGGGGCTCTCCTCACGAATCTCTTAATTATATCGTAGACCATCAAATTCCATAGAAGAGGCGAGAGGACCCCACCACCCTAGATCCAGCAGCTTTTCCAGAGTTTTGAGTATGAAAGCGGTAAGACTTATCGGCCTGTAATCCTTGGGGCTCGCGTGACTGCACTTTCCCACCTTTGGGAGGAAGACAATCCGAGAGGTCCTCCATTGGATTGGGATATAGCCCGTGCCGAGTGTATTTCATACAACCATGGTGTGATTCTTTCCTTGGTCGCCTGCAACATGGCTGGAAATATTCTATCAAGTCCTGGTGCCTTATAGCCCGCAAAGGAGTCTATGGCCCAGTTGATTTTCATTGGTGTTATTAGATCATTTGGGGGGCGTTCTTCGCCAGCTGCTATGTCCTGGTGCGGGCTGGCGTGCAGGTGCATCCTGGGAGTGCCTCTGGGTGGCGCTTCTTGAGACTCAGGTAGACACTACCCATGCCCCACGCCATCTTCCCGAATCTTGGGTATAGCAGATCTTCCGCCTCCTTGTTGATTGGGAGAACCACACTTTGCCCCCCTCATTAGGTAGTGGGTTGGCCATGTGCAGGATCTTCCAATCTGCCGTTGGGACGTCTGGATTCTGCCGTTGAAGCAGCTTCAGCGCCTGATTCTCTTGGATTGCGATGGGGAAGACCCCTTTCGTCTTTAGTGAGGATGGGATTATTTCCCTGTCCACCACCTCTAGCTTGGCCCCCTCCCACAACGCCTCCAGTTGGCCGACCGTTTGCGTCAGCCATTTCCTGGTCGGATCGTCGTTGCACTTCAGGATTTTAACACCGTTCAGCCACCCTGCACCATCGAATGTGGGCATGGGGGCTGTGGGTGCCTCTTCCATACGTTCACAGAGAGACTCAACGAGTCGCGCATGGACGATCTTCCAGCGCGCCTCCGTCATCTTCCCATTCTCGTCGTTCCTGTCAATGAGTGCCACCATGAGGTGTCGGTTGAGTACATCACTGACCCTGTCGACGGCATCGCGGGTTTGCTTGCGAAGTGCAGCCTTCCATCCTCAACCTTTTGCTCTGCCCAGGCAAGCTTTTCCTTATCCTCCAGGGAAAGGATCGCCTTGTCCTGGAGCCGGCTCTTAATCTTGAGGGCTGCCTTGTATTGCGCCTTAGCCTTCATACCGTCGCTTCTGCGATTCGGCCCTTTCCTACGATGCGAGTTCGAACCGGGTTCAGGCAAGCGGGTATGGCTTGTTTTGGCTTCGCCTAGCACGCTCTCCGAGTCCGAGTCTACAACGACAACGGCAGCCGTGCAACTTAACTGTGCCTAAGATGTTATGGCAGTAGCATTGCCGCTGAGTTGACCTGCTCCCGTCATCCCAGGAGTTCGACCGCTGGCGACACGCAGAGAGGATTGCTCTTGATGGTAGCAGTCGTATTTTCCATTGACGTTAGGGCTGACATCCCAGCCCGAATTTCTTCAACCTCGTCGCTCATACTGGTTTGTTTTCAGGGGAACCACACACATGCGTTTTATGCCTACCGCTAGGCACCTGCAACCATGGCCTCTGATTCAAGGGGTTGAACCAGACGTCTTAGCTGGACACTGCATTGCCCCGGGAAGGACAAGCGACATTGCACTACCCTGCTCAGGGAAATGCAGTGACCATTGCCCAGCCGGCACCCTCATGGAGGGTTCAGCTGGAGGATTTTCGCAAACTGCACGATAACTACAAGAGAGGAATTCGGCCTCTCTATCCTCTCCCTCTCATTTTTTCGATGTCTTTCCTTCACGTCCCTCTTCAACAACATCAAAACTGAGATTGATTTTGAGTGGGAAATCAACCCTGCTCTCATCTTGAGTGGGAAATCAACCCTGCTTTCATCTTGATATCAAGAAGAAAAAAGTGGTATCTTGGTTGACTGTCCCACTCCGGCTCCGTACTCCAACTGACTGCCCCGAGCTGCGCCTGCGCCATCCTTTTATTCTTGGACGATGATGCACTACGGTCAGTACAAACAAGTGGACCTTACATCACCAAGCAATGCTTGTTACGCGCGGAGCCCTACACCGTTTTGGGGGAGTAAAAGATATCGCGGACAAAGAAAAAGACAATTTCACAATAGACAATTAAAAATACATGCAGTCGAGATACATAAAGTAAAACTAATTACTTGCTAAGTAGGATAGTATTGTTGATTTAAGGATAGGCAGTGAGTCGGTAGTAGATATTAGGTGGTATAGTCTATTATAGTCATTGCAGAGTATTCTAAAAGGTTCATGCATTGCATAATTTGTTGTGAATCTATTAGGCACATTAAAATGCAAGCGACCCAGTAACTCGGAACTCTCCACATCACCATGAATAAGATTCCTAATAAACGTTATGCCAAGCATAGTCCTTCGGTTAACTAATGATGGTAAGTTAATTAGAAGTAGTCTGCTAGTGTAGGATGGTAGTATTAGCCTTGTATCCCAGTTAAGATCACGTAAGGCAAATATTAAAAAGTTATTTTGCACTGATTCAATGCGGTCTATATGCACCCCATATTGGGGACTTCTAACTGGAGCGCAGTACTCAAGGTCTTTGTGACATAGGGATCATCGAATTCCTCCGACCAAGTTTTGATAAATGCAAGCACGCCCCTGGCATTATTTACTATGGTAGTGATGTGATCAGAAAATTTAAGTTTAGGATCCATATAGACTCCAAAGTCGTCAGCATGCGTTATTCTATCTAACACACAACCGCTCAAAGTATAAGATGAATAGTGAGTTTTTAAAAATTACCCTTTGAGTCCTGCATTCAAATAACTTAAGATCCACCAGGAAACCCTAAGTGGTCCAATATCCGAACTAAAATCGGACGGTTTACAATATCAAACGCCTTACTGAAATCTGTGTAAACCACATCAGTCTGACGATTTTTTCTAAAACCATTTAACACAAATGGATTAATTTATAAATCCGTGCTGACAAGAGGAAATAAGAGACCTACAACTGTGTTGCAAATGGGGAATAATAATGTTCTCAAAGAGCTTCGGAATAGCTGATAGCTTTGAAATACCTCTGCGTTCAATTTGCTCCCCTTTTTATGAAGCGGGATAACAAACGATTCCTTCCATCTATCCGGAAAATTTGAAGTTTCTAAAGACAAAGTAAAAAGTTTGTGCAATGGTCTACACAAAGTCTCAGCGCAATACTTGAGCACACATCCAGGGACTCCGTCAGGACCCGGAGAGTAGACTGGTTTGATTCAAAAGAAGTGAGCTTTCCCGTATAACAGGACAAAAAATTAAGTTTGACTTAGGTATGTCATATGGGTAAGACTGATCTGACGGACTTGATGTTGAATAGGTGGTTTGGAAAAACTGTGCAAAAAGATCGGCTATGGCCTGATCAGTGTTTACGGAAGAATTTTCAAATTTAAGGGTTGATGGGGAACTTGAAGATTTACGCTTTGTGTTAACAAAATTATAAAACTGTTTTGGATCCAGTGTAAACTGTGTCTTGCAACGATCTAAATAGTTTTTATAACACTGAGCGTTAAAAACGGTAAAATCCGACCGAGCACTTAAGTATCGGGAAAAGGCATCTTGTGATCCGGAAGCTCTAAACTTTTTGTAGAGTCTAGACTTCACATTTTTAAGTCGTGACAACTCTCTACTAAACCACGGAGGTTGGTTAGAAATTTGAGGATAATACGTAGGAACGCATGTATAAAAAACTGCGTTTAATACATTATAAAATATATTAACAGCTTCAGTCATATTAGTACACTAGCAGGGCCGCCCGCAGCTTCGCCTGCGGAAATAAAGATTGAAAACTTTACAAATAATAATCAGGTGAAAGGAGAAGCCGTGAGTCAAATTGTTTAAACATTTTCATTTGTTTAAACAATATGAGTCGCGTGTAAGGAAGATCAAGAGAATTGATTGTTTTGAATATTTATGTTTTTTTTTTTTCAATATTATCAATGCGATTTAAATTTTAAAACAGAAATATCAGTACGAAAACAAATTTTACTTCCTTATTCAGCTGCAATGTACACACACACACATACATATTTAGATTGTAAAATACGCATTTGTTGCTTATATTAATGTTGTTGCCGTGAGTATATTTTTTTTCTATTCTTTTCTACAACAGTTGGTCAAAAGTTCTAAAATATTTCGTGTTAGCTAAACAGGTTTTTGGTAAAAATAAAAGAATTTTAAGGAAAACTTCAAATGTAAAACCAAAATCTAAAGCCATGTAATCTAAAGGCCGTGTGTTCAAATCAAAGTTCTAGTCAAAATTACTTTGTTCTGAGAGGTTCTGGAATACTCATTTGTTATTCTGCTCTTTACCCCTTACCTAAAAATAGTCTACAAAGTGAAAAAGAAATAATTATGTCAACATCCTTATTGGCAAGAATTGCGGTGGGTTTAAGCCCACGACCTATAGACTATGTTAACCATAACATAACCATCTGAGCTACAGTTTGAAAGTTCTTGCTGACATTAAAGCAAACGGTTAATAAATAAGGAGCATTTTACCATGATCACTTTGCAATTTCGCTAAGGATAAGAAAAAGAAGAATAAAAAGTCAATAGGAGTTAAATTCTTTTTACAAAGAGCACATATTTTGTGTTATGTAAAGTGAATGTCTACGACCTGACTGGAGACATATTTTTTGAACCATTAGGTTGACAATAACAAAAACAAAAGAGAAGGAAAAATTTATGTGATTTAGAAGAACATCAAGAAAATTAATTCGCATTTTAGAATTAATATTTGGTTTTCAGTATTTTGTTTTCATTAATTTTTCACCTTGATTAGGATTATATTAACAAGAAAGACAGGTGGGGGGAGAAGCCGTGAATGAAATTGTTTAAACATTTCAATTTGTATAAACAGTATGAGGCAAGTGTAGGAAATAGTAAAATAATTAATTGAATATGAATACTTATGTTTTTTTAATATTATCAATGCATTTTGAATTTTAAAACACAAAAATCGGTTAGAAAATGTCTTAAACCTGTTGTGAAAATGATATTATTTTAGCAAAAGGATATCAGTATTATCATGAATTTGAATTGAAGCAAATCTCACTTCCTTAGTCAGCTGAAATGCACGCACACACGCACACATGCACATATCTAGTGGTGGGGGGTGTAAAATACGCATTTTGGCGTGCGTGTGTTTGTACGCAGCTGGGCGAATGTATGTTTTTATTTTGTTTTTACAAATCCATAGTTTGTCAATAATTCAACATTTGAAAGGTAATAAGTAGTTTGGAAACATTTCGTCCTAGCTTATCCGGTTTTTGGATTTTAAAAATAAAAACAAATTTAAGGAAAACTTCGATTGTAAAACTGTTACCAAAATCTAAAACTGATCGGAGCAGCATGATCTAAATGTATATACATACAAATTTTCCTTGAAATTTGCTTAAAAGGGAATTGAATAGCTCCACCGATAATTTAAAATTTAACGTTTAGCAACAAAAAAAAATTATCGATATATTCGCATTTTTAGGCACAAAATTTGGTGTTTTGTGGCTGTGGTATTTTTCCTTGCCTTTGCACGGTAACACTTAGAGGAACGTCTGAATAAAAAAAAACAATAACACATAGGTGAAGCCCATGACGTCACAATAAAAAAACCAAATTGGCGACCTTGCAGCTATTTGCGGGTATCCCATAAAATTATGAAGAGCTATTTTTTAAACCATTTTGACAACATTTATTAAAGAAAAATTGCAAAATTTTGGGGCACTTTGGGGCCGCTTATGGCTCTAATTTATATCCTACACTCGGCTCCTAATTATTTCCGAATTTATGTTTTTTTTTTTAGATTTTTATGGCAATCCGTTCTGGGTGAATTTTGACTCTTATACATGTTATTAATTCAGAATCTTATATATTGGTATTGATAAGTACAGATTTGATTTGATGATAAGTGCAAAGTTTGCTCTATGAAAAAAGGGGATGCGTTTGGCTGACTTTTCAGATATTTCAATTAATTTTGTACCCGTGTCAATAGTCAGCTCCAGCGTTGGTTGATATGGGTCTTCTGGTAAAGTAATTGCAGAGGTTCTAACTATGCAGACACAATTTATTTGAAATAAACTGGATAGCGGACAGATGATTTGCATATATTGGGAATTCAGATGACGGCGGAATATAAGAAAATGTTATGTATATAGAAATACCCGGAGGGGATAGTTTTATACATAGAAATTCAATGTCCATTATTTCGTCGGACGTTATTTCTTCAGACGTTAATTCTGAGTCAACTGCAATTAAAACTCCACATCCACGTCGGGAAAGAATCTAGTTTTTTGAGAAAGATAAAGATGAAGATTTGGATGGCTCTTTAAAGGGGTTTCCAACTTCCTTTGAACGAATTTTCTTTTTTCTAGCTTCGTACTCTTTAACAAAAATGCCTGCAGGCCAAAGATTGGCTGAGCACATCGTTGCAAAATGAGCACAGGGAACACCGATCTTAAATGATGATACTTCCCTAGCATATGGAAAATTAAATCGTTCAACCTTTAGATCATCAATCTGAACTTTGTTACGGATACAGGCCGTAATGTCCAGGGATGAAAGGTCAGGATTCAGCCGAGAAACAAAAATTTGTTTCCGCTGCGGTACACAGGTGACTGTTTTAGGTACCACGCATGTGACAGGTTTTGGTACTACAGCATTTATGGCTGCACTACCAGTTCCAGTCGGTACTCCAGACGTTAAGTCAACATGAGGCGTTTGAATCATTTCTGTATTTTTATCGGGTTTCTCATGCGGCAAAATCTCCTTTTCATTCGGAAACCGAATCTGTTTTAGCTTTCGACCTCAGTACCATTTGTGCGGCAGCTGAGATCGACTGCTGTGCTGCAGACCCTGGATCGCCAGAGACAGTTTCACTAGCGACGACCGAGGGTTGTCTATCGACCGCGATCTTTTTACGCTTAGGAGAATCGGGCTTAGATAGCATACGGCTAGTGAGCTGCGACTCAAGCGCCACAAGCAGATCCGTATTTCTACGGCTGTTACGAATTAATTCCGTTACAGTGCTTTTTGTGAGCCGCCTTATAAAGATTGCCAGGGTTTCATAAGCAATACATTTTTTACAATAGTAGCGCAAGCCACTTCTCATGTCGATTGCATCGCGAACAAGGCTCGAATAGCCAAGGCATTTAGCATGAAAAATACTGTCGCACGAATGGCACGGAATGCTCTGTTGTCCAGCCAAAATCAACGACTTTCATTTCTTCGAACAGCAGACAGCCATTATCGCGATATTACAAACCACAGGAAAAAAACTACGAGAATAAGAGAGCGTGAGAGAGTGACCGGGAGTGAGTAAGCAGGGGAGCGTTAGTTTTAGCTGTGCCAACAACAACGTTTTATGCGGGAGTGCGGGAGAACGGGTAACTACCGTACAGATTCTTACCGCTCCAAATAGCGTTGGGTAGAAAAGGAGAATGCAATTAGATAAAAGAAAAACAACAAACACTGCACAGAGACTGGGCGTGCAAACTAATTTTGTTAATTTAAACACAAAACAATCACTATGCACTCGCAAAGCGATCGGACGTTGTTATGGACATAAAAAGCTATATAAATGTAAGAAAATTTAAATTAAACCCCGATGGATTATGGACAAAAGGACCAAAAATTCGGAGCTAAAAACAAAAACACGACCGTTCACTGAAAGGGAAATACACGGGGGTTATAGGCTGGGAAGGTCCCGTTATTTCCTTGTATGTGCCGTATGTCCAAGTATGTGCCGTTAATTTCCTTTTCACACGACACACATCGTGTCTAAGATCCACAGATGTCCCGTTAGTTCACGGTGTCTTCTCTTTATGATGGTCCAAAGTCCATGGATTTACCGTTTGACCTCTTTTCCCTTTGGCGGCGTTGGTCCAAGGTCCAGTGAAGCACCGTTATTTCACGGTCTCTCTGCTTTGGCCGGGTCCAAGGTTCAGAATTTACCGGTAGACCTGGATGCCCTTGAAGTCTGCCGCATTCTCGCTGCCTTCGCTGTTGCTGGGGGCACTCCTGCCACGAGAATTTTGGGGAGTTTTACGACTCCTCACAAAATGTTAATGGCTAAGAGCTGAGACCATTTGACCATCTGCTTGTTTAATTATTAATTGTTTTAAAGGGGGGACATCTGAGTAAACGGGCAAAAAAAAGGGGATTTTCAGGAATTTTTTTTGGCCAAATGAAAAGGCCAATCGAAAATTTGTAAACTAGGTTTAATAATATTAGGTTCGAAGTACAAAATAAATTTTTTTCAAAAAAATCAAAAACAAAATGGCGGCTCTGCAGCATTTCTTCGTAGGCCCTTTTTGGTTGAAGGGGGTCCATGGCCGGAAAGCTATCGCCCGTAATTTTTGATCTAGAGGAAAAATTCCAATTTTGTTAGTTTCTATATGGTGAGAGATTGAATAAAAGTGATGGAAAAAAACGTCACAAAAGTGTTCATAAAAAAAAGTACGCAATGTAAAAAAAAATCCTACGTGTGTCGATAGACATAATAACATTGAATAACTGTGAAAATTTCAGATCGATCGATTAAGATTTGTTCGAGTTATGTTTCCGGCAGTCTCAAAAAAAGTGCTTTCGAGAAAAACGCGTTTAAAGTTTTAAGGTGCCTGGGATATACATATGAGACATCGCGGCAGAATGGAAAATTTCGATATATTTCCCGGACTCTATCTTTTGGTATGTTATTTCTAAAACCCTAAAGAATATTTTAAACAAAAAAAAAATTTTTGGATTTTTTAAAAATTGTACTCAGATGTCCCCCCTTAAATTTGATTATATCTTATACATATGAGACATCGCGGCAGAATGGAAAATTTCGATACATTTCCCGGACTCTATCTTTTGGTATGTTATTTTTAAGACCCTAAAGAATATTTTAAACAAAAAAAAAATTTTGGATTTTTTAAAAATTGTACTCAGGTGTCCCCCTTAAATTTGATTATATCTACAGTTTTTTTAAAGGCATCCGAATTTATTATAGTTCTTATACCCGTTACCCGTAGAGTAAAAGGTTATATTAGATTCGTGCAAAAGCATTTAACAGGTAGAAGGAAGCATTTCCGACCATATGAAGTTTATATGTTCTTCATCAGGATCACTAGTCGAGTCGATCTAGCCAGTCAGTCTGTTCGTTCGTCTTTCCGTCTGTCTGTTATATATATAGTCGTCCGATCCGGATGGTTCTTCCTTATATACTAGGGTAGGGTAAGGTGACGAACGATTCGTTTTTTAAATGTAACTTTTCAAAAAATCAATATTTTTTTTTAAGTGGAAAAGCAGAAAGTTGCTGACATCTACTGAGCACATTACTGTAAAATTTGGATTTGAAATTCTAACGGAGCTAAATTCTACAGTGTTTGGCGTGAACCATCCTTTTTTGCACTTTAAAAAGTTGTTGGGTAATGTGACGAACGATGGGTATATTGATTTCAGTCAAAAGTTTGCAACGCAGTGAAGGAGACGTTTCCGACCCTATAAAGTATATATATTCTTGGTTAGCATGACTAGACGAGTCGATCTAGCCATGTCCGTCTGTCCGTCTGTCCGTCCGTCCGTCCGTCCGTCCGTTTCTACGCAAACTAGTCCCTCAGTTTTGAAGCTATCGAGCTGAAACTTTACCAAAAGTCGTCTTTTTATTGCAGGTAGTATATAAGTCGGAGCCGGCCGGATCGGACAACTATATCTTATAGCTCCCATAGGAATAATCGGAAAAATAATTGAACAAAAATTACAACCTTTGTGTTTTTGACATATAACCTTATGCTCTTGGAAATATCATTTTTTTTAACTGTTCTGAGTTTCGAATTAAATTTTAGAAAAATCGGACGACTATATCATATAGCTCCCATAGGAACGATCGGAAAACTAAAGGGAAATTAATAGGAACAAAATTATAGCTTTGTTAATTTTTATTGTATTCTCTTCTACTTTGGAATAAGAGTTTATTTTATTATTTTAGAATTTCGAATTAAATTTAACATAAATTGGATGACTATATTATATAGCTGCCATAGGAAGGATCGATCAATTATTGTCAATATAATACGTGCGCTGCTATAATTTTGTTCGTTGTTGTTTGCAAATCTAAATTTAACATTTTTGTAATTTCAAATTGAATAGGAACGATCTGCAAGGGTATATAAACTTCGGCTGGCCGAAGTTAGCTTCTTTTCTTGTTTTTTAATGTAACCCTGCAGGAAAAATGCGAACTAGTCTAAAAAACAACTAGTTGGGGTCTACACAATTTGTGCTAGTCGAAAAAATAAATAGTACAAAACTAGTATAAAAAACAACTTGTCTTGGACTGGTACCTTTCTGACTAGAAAAACTCCACAAATATCTAATTGGTAGAAAAAATACATGTTAAAGTATAGTTAAAAGGCAACTGGAATTTAACTAGTTGCACTTGAACTACATATGATCCAAAAATATAGCCTAGAGTGTAAATGTTTTGGGAAATTTAACACCAAACAAATCAAACAATTCAGGTACCTGGTTCAATACCCAGTCTTTGTAAATTTTTTTTTGTGTTTTTCGTTTGCTAGGTGATGCTTAAGATTTATTTTTAACTTAGTTTAATCTGTGGTAGGCAAGATATATGTAAATAATCACTGTTTTAAAAATATATCACACTAAAATTTATAAACCTTGTGAGTACATTACAAAATGTGATGCGTGTATGGCTCAGTCAGCTTGTGTCTACAAATCCAAAGGTCCCCGGTTCAAGTCCTAGAGAGGGCGACTTGCCTCGAAAAAAGTATGTTTGTTTTAATTCCATTTGTTTATCATTGGGCGTATTAAATTACATAATAACAGTCATAATTCCTTTACAGGACCACGCCTTTCAATAAGCTACCTATTAGGAGAGCGTCAAATTAAACATCTTCAAGCACGAGTAAAATCCAATGATTTAATGGTTGATAGATATATTTTTAGATTTTTCGAGAAAATAATTGGTGTAGTTTAACAGCTGTAACCGTAAATTGGTTAACAGTCACTAGTGCAAAACTAGTAGCAAATGGACTAGTTGTTTCCGATGACAAGCCTATAAAAAATGGACCAGTTCGTTACAAGGAAATGGACATAACTTGAACTAGTTAAGCTTCCTGACCCAACTAGTATTTTACTGGTCCAAAACTGATTCCGTTTCCTGCAGGGAACTTCCCCAAAAATCAATATTTTTCAAAGTATAAAAGCAAAAAGTTGCTGACATCTACTGAGCATATTTCTGCAAAATTAGGAGTCGAAATTCCAACGTAGCTAAATCCTACAGCGTTTGGCATGAACCATCCTTTTTGCACTTTTAAAAGTGCCAGATAAGGTGACGAACTGATAAATACACATTTAAACTCGATGCAGATGTCTAAAACAATACGAAAAAGCTTTAAAACTCTTTTTAACAAAATCCACGATAACAATTCAAATTCTTGAATAAAAAAAGTTCGTCACAATACCCTACAAAAAGTTCGGCACGATACCCTACAAGGTAGACTTGGAGCAAACACGGTATCACTCTCGAACGGCGCAAAAGAAAAAAACGCGAAGTACCAAAAACTGTTGATAAAGATCTCATTTATACGTGCATATACTTACCTGATTTTCTTTTCCACTCATCTTCGCTCTGGCACTGCTGAAACACATGTAAAACAAGAAAGGAAGCTAACTTCGGCCAGCCGAAGTCTATATACCCTTGCAGTTAATTCCTCTTTAATTACAAATTACAAAAATCTGAATTTCGATTTGGAACAAACCGAATTATAGCAATTTTGACAATAATTGATTGATCATTCCTATGGGAGCTATATAATATAGTCGTCCGATTTATGTAAAATTTATTTCGAAATTCTAAAATAATAAAATAAAGTTATATTCAAGAGTAGAAGAGAATACAATAAAAATTAACAAAGCTATAATTTTTTTCCTATTAATTTCCCATTAATTTTCCGATCATTCCTATGGGAGCTATATGATATAGTCGTCCGATTTTTATAAAATTTAAATCGAAAATCAGAAGTATTAAAAAAACGATATTCCAAAGAGTAGAAGGAAATATGTCAAAAGACACCGAAGCTATAATTTTGTTCATATTAATTTGCCATTAATTTTCTGATAGTTCCTATGGCAGCTATATAATATAGTCGTCCGATTTTTATAAAATTTAATTCGAAATTCAGAACTGTCAAAAAAATGATATTTCCAAGAGCATAAGGTAATATGTCAAAAAACACATAAGTTATAATTTTTTTCAATTATTTTTCCGATTATTCCTATGGGAGCTATAAGATTTAGTTGTCCGATCCGGCCGGCTCCGACTTATATACTACCTGCAACAGAAATACGACTTTTGGTAAAGTTTCAGCTCGATAGCTTAAAAACTAGACTAGTTTGCGTAGAAACGGACGGACGGACAGACGGACAGACGGACGGACAGACGGACATGGCTAGATCGACTCGTCTAGTCATGCTGACCAAGAATATATATACTTTATAGGGTCTGAAACGTCTCCTTCACTGCGTTGCAAACTTCTGACTGAAATCATTATACCCTCTGCAAGGGTATAATGAATAGCTTTTCTAGTTTGGGCACCACATTTTTAGCGAAAACTACCTCACGAGGAAATTACGGGACTTTTTATTAATATTACTATAAATACAGTAAAGTATTTTAAAAAATTTAAGGGAGCACCTATTACCTAATCTATTAATGCCATTCTGGAGGACTAAACAGTCCAAAGCTGAGCTAACGGACTTAAATAATAATCATCTGCAAATAACAGAAACTCGGAGTCATGTATGGAATTACTTAAATCATTTATAAATAAAATGAATAAAAAGGGACCCAAAGCACGTCCTTGAGTGAGGCCAGACGTTGCCACATAGGTGCTCGAAAAACCCCCATTATTTTCCACTCTGTATTTTCAATAACTCCTAAAAACAAAAACTATGTTTATGAATCAAGAAGGACACGATCTCAAAGCTACGAATTATAGTGAACACTTTATATTCTGTAATCCCGAATTGACATTAGAAACACTGTCTCTTCGATGCAAATCGACGGAATGGAGCGAGAAAATTAATTTCAATATGTAATAAAACATGTTCAAAATACCAAAATAAATCAATAAATATATAATTTTTGCTACAAATGTAGCACCGAGATTTTATTTTAACTTAAAACTGCAGGTTCGGCGAATGGAGAATGATTTCCACCCCAATTATGGCACGTGTTAGACCTAGCCTGGGCATTGGCGTGAGGTCCACGATCTTATGAATGAGCGCGGGAAATATAGTATATCGTGTATACTGTGTCCATTTAATTACAGTATAAAAGGTACACTGTGTCCAGTTTAGAGACCCTTTGATAATTTTCCTTTTATAAATAAAGATGAAACCGTGTCTGTCTCTGGTCGGAATCGTAATAATGTTTTTGGTTCACAAACTAAGAAATAATTTATGGTATACAGTGGAATGTGTGGAAAATTGAAAGGAATGGATAGGGAATGGTGAATAGAAATCTGCATGGTCGGAAAATTTCGCTTCCCTGCCAAGGCACTGCTTAAGCGGTTCTGGTCGCTTCCGCTGGTATCCAACCTCAGCGTTTATGTACCCGTGTGTGGGTTACTGACCATTATCTAGGCCGCTGAGATTTGGGGGTGCGGTGTTTTTATACCCTTGCAGAGGGTATAATGATTTTAGTCAGAAGTTTGCAACGCAGTGAAGGAGACGTTTCCGACCCCATAAAAAAAATATATATATATATATTCTTGGTCAGCATGACTAGACGAGTCGATCTAACCATGTCCGTCTGTCCGTCCGTCCGTCTGTCCGTCCGTTTCTACGCAAACTAGTCCCTCAGTTTTAAAGCTATCGACCTGAAACTTTACCAAAAGTCGTCTTTTTATTGAGGTAGTATATAAGTCGGAACCGGCCGGATCGGACAACTATATCTTATAGCTCCCATAGGAATAATCGGAAAAATAATTGAAAAAAAATTATAACTTAGGTGTTTTTTGACATATTACCTTATGCTCTTGAATATATTATTTTTTTTTTTTTCTGTTCTGAATTTGGAATTAAATTTTCGAAAAATCGGACGACTATATCATATAGCTCCCATAGGAACGATCGTAAAATTAAAGGGAAATTAATAGGAACAAAAGTATTGCTTTGATAATTTTTATTGTATTCTCTTCTACTTTGCAATATAAGTTTATTTTATTATTTTAGAATTTCGAATTAAATTTAACATAAATTGGATGACTATATCATATAGCTGCCATAGGAAGCATCGATCAATTAATGTAAAAATAATCCGTAAACTGCTATAATTTTGTTTGTTGCAAATCTAAATTTAACATTTTTGTAATTTCAAATAAAATAGGAATGATCTGCAAGGGTACATAGCTTCCTTTCTTGTTATTTTTTTTTTGTTAGAGGATGTCATAAAGCCAACTCGGAGCTTGGGTAGCTTGCCGAAGTCTGCCGAAGTCCCAGTAAAAACCTCCACCCCCTCCCCGCTTCCCCGGCGGTACTGCCGTTAGGTATTACTTCGCTGGGGGGGGGGGGGGGGGGGGGGGAGGAATGCCCTCAGGGCTCTCTAGGAAGGGCTCACTATTTGAATTTCGCAGCCTTCTGCGATGCGCAGTTTTTTGAGTACTATTGTGGCCATGTTGCATACAGCAGACCAATTTTCTTTTGAATCGAGCATGATATCCACCAGGTTACAAGCGGCTGGCGTCCTCCCCATCCTCATGCTCAGATCTCTTCGTTCATTTTCAAATCTCGGACAGACAAAAAACACCTGTTCTACGTCTTCATTATCCGACTCGCGGAGTGGACAGTGCGGATAACGTTCATGCTTAAACCTATTCAAATAGTGTTTAAAGCATCCATGTACTGTCAGCAGTTGCGTTAAGTAGTACTCCACATGTCCATGCTTTTGTCCCAGACATCTCTGCAGTTCTGGGATATGCTTATGCGTCCATCGTCCTTTGCTGCTGTTTTCCCACCTCTCTTGCCACTTAGCTATGGTGAGTTCTCTGCACCTTTTCCGTAGGGATTCGGGGGTTACGACCCCTGTGCTACCTGCGCGGATGTCCGCCGATTCCACTGCTAGCAGGTCAATCGGTATAACTCCCGATATTACCAACGCCGCGTCATGGGATACTGTACGAAACGCGCAACATACCTGCAGAGCACACAACCTCTGCACAGAGTCGCCATCTTGCATATAGCTCACATTTTTGTGGCTCGAGCCCATATGGGAGCAGCATCCATCAGTGTCGATGTTACCACGCTAACCAGTAATCTACGTGCTGGTTGCCTCGGGCCCCGAGTGTCAATCTTGACACTCAAGTACTTTAGGCTTGGGCGAGATTTAATTGTTGCTTCTCAAATTTTGATAGTAGCGGTCTCCACTTTTTGCCGGCTACTTATTAAGACTGCTTCAGTCTTTTGCGCTGCCAGGCTGAGTTCCTTGGAGTCGAGCCATTCGTTTGCTCGTTCCCCAGCTTCGTTGCAGATTCTCTCTGCATCTGTGAGCTACTTGGCTGTAACTACTAAGGCTACGTCATCCGCAAAGCCAATGAGTCGCGCCCCGTCGGGCATCGTGATCTTAAGAATCCCATCGTACATTGCATTCCACAAGAAAGGGCCTAGGACTGACCCTTGGGGGACTCCCCAGCTGACCCTGTGAGTCGACTGACAGGAATCAGTTTCGTACAGGAGCATGCGGCCTTATCTTGTTGACGTGCACGGCCTGAGGTGGTCTTCGACGGCCGCACTGTCTAGGGTGGGTTAGCACCCACGCTTGAGGGTAGGCCGCTGGAAGCTGCTGCTTGTAATTGCCTCCCGTAAACGCGGGAGGAATTCGTTTACTGCTGGTCGCACTTGCTGATGCCCGCTCGGTAGTGCGGGGGAGGAGGGGAACTTAACTTGGTTCTCGTATGTGGAGATCGGGGATCCCTCGCTGCAGTCAGATCCGGATGGCTTCACCTTCACAATTGCTGATTAGGTTGACTTATGTTGGGAGGTAACTGCCCCCTTCGCCGACACAAATCAATGCGTAACATATTACTCCTGTAATTATCGCTACCATGTGTGTCTGATTGGTATTGATTTTATTTCCGAACTTCTGAATGTATTCCAGGTTACGTTCACTCAAGCGGTGAAGGTAGGGGAGGCTCAGAGTATTTCGACTGATGGTGATGTTCAGTGAGGGTGAGCTTGCCACCCCCGGGGTCCTCTTCTGGGCGGAGTTTTGGTTCAAAACCAGGGTTTCGTTTACTGTGACGCGCTCACTAAATGTGACGAGATGCGTCCCGTGTATCCAGACGCTTGTTCCGTTGTCTACTCGTACCTGCGCTGATTGACCATTGATGATCATAATTCCCTCATCGACATAAGTGATTGGATGTAAATCGCTTGGTTGGGTCTCGCAGTGCGCAACTCCACCTGCATGGAGTTCTCGGGCGCATGTGGTCTTCGTTGATAGTCGGCAGAAAGTGACTCCTGGTGTTGTGAAGCAATTCTGGATCGCATACGTTTCCTCATTGCATTCTGCTATTATATTATCCACTAACCTTAGCATCTCATTATTATGTGCTACCGGGAACATTGTAATCTTCTTACATGCTAACTTAATTTTTGGGAATTTAATAATAAAGTGTAATATGTTATCAGACTGGAGAATTTTCACGGACGCTACGGACAAAATATCTTTTATTGGAGTGTCGGTGGGCTCCTCCATCCAAATACTTTCTAGGTCTGCGTGATCTAATATGTTTGGGCTGACTATGTTTACTTTAGCAAGCGAGATTGCCATCATTAAATTTTGAAGTTCCATTGTTAACATTCGGTTTCTGGAGAGCAATGTTTCATATAGATGGCCAGTGTCCACTTGTGAACTCTTTGCCGCTTTCAGGATTTGATTTACGGTTGACGTTGATTCATTAATTTGACTTTGTATTCTGGTATTTATTTCTATTTGTCTATTGTTTGAATTGATTAATTGTGTTTCTGTGAATTTAATTCTTTCTAAATCCCCGGCATCCGGAGTTCCTGCTACGACTTTTAACATCGATCATAAAAAGTCTAAACTCCTGGCTACCCTGTGGTGCACGCCTAACGAGTCGAGCAGGTCGCGAAGGTGAGCTGTGTCCACATCCAAAAGTTTTTTCATGTGTGACTGGGGGAACATTTCTCTCATATTTTCGGTTTCTTTTACTACGCGCCTGTACTCTGAAAGTTTCGCTGAATGTTTAACGAATGCTAGTATTCGACCATCAATAATGGGGATGTACTTGGCTTGTGAATAGTCGGTGATATGCGCCGACGCCATGGTTAAGAAGAAGAGGATTGGGATGATTTTGGACCTGTGGAATGAATTCGAAGCTATATTTTTGTTCATGAGAAGGTTGCCCACCACCAACGGAAATTAACTTAACCTTAAAAAAAATATTTTATCAGCTATGCTTAAAGCTAGTAAAATATGTGCCAAGTGGCCAAAAAGAAAAAGAGAAGGTAAAAAACTTTTTTTTATTTGATTTTGTCCTTCTGGACCACCCTCCCCTTGATGAGGACTGTGGTCCCCATGTCCGCTTCCACAATCTTCTCTTTACACAATGGTGAGAGTTTGTTTCCTAGCCGCCTGTTGGATTTTACCAGGACTTTTTCACCAACTTTGAACACCCTGTTCTGTCGGGCAGCATTTTCCCTGTTTCTGAGCTTGTCCTGGGCGATTTTGATCTTATCCTAGATCCGACTGTGTTTGAATTACGTCGGCTGGCCCCTTATCGATGACCGAATGGATAGATTTATTGTATCTGGCTGTGGCCAGTAAGATTAGTTCGACGGTGTCACTGATGCCTTTATCAATTTTAAGGCATCTAGCAAGCTCTACTAGAGTGCTGTGGAAACGTTCCACTTGTCCGTTTGAGACACTGTGGAGGGGCGGTGCATTCGAGATGCTCACACCGAAATGGTTTTCCAGCATGGACAAAATGGTGTGCGAATTCAACGATGGTTCGTTGTCACAATATATGACCTTGGCTTTCGGGAAAACATTCAAGAGTTGCAGCAGTGCTGGTTTAATGTCCTCTATGGTTCTAGAGGGGATTGGCTGGACCATCGCAAATTTTGAGAATTTGTCAATGGATGTAAGAAAATATTTTTTATCCTATCCTTATCTATGTGTAATATTTCCCCAACCTGGGACGGGATTGGTGTTTCCCCAAGCTCCTGCTTTTTGGGATGCCTGTCATATTTAGCTTTAGCACATGTTTTGCAGTTAGCGACGATTTCGCTAGCTAGCTTGGCCATTTTCGGAAAGTAGTACTCGCAGAGTACCTGCTTTACATTTTCTTGGGCCGATCTGTGAGCCCTGTTGTGTTCAGTGGACAGAATTTCTCGTCTCTCCGGGATTGCAAAAATGTCCGTTACGCGATTTTTACAATACCAAAATTTTGTGGCTGGAAATTGGCGTACCAGTTGGTCCTGATGTTGATATCTTTCACTGCATATATATAGTGACGTAATTTGGCCAATGCCCAAACTATTGCTAGCAGCTCCCTTTCATTGGTGGCATAATTGATCTCTCGATCCTTTAGGGTTCTCGAGATCATGGTAATTGGCCGTCCCTCTTGGGATAGGACTGCGCCAATGCCGTAAGCTGAGGCATCTGTCGATAAATTAAATGCTTTTTTATGCTTGGGATACCTGAGGATGACCTCCTCAGAAGCTAGAATGTTACGCAGCTTGTGAAAAGCTAGCCGTTGCGGCTCGCTGAACTGCACCTGGATATTTTTCGACCTGTGTCTGCTGACACTACCGAATTCCCCTTTCCGGATGTCTGAAATGGGCCGAGCTATGGACGCAAAATCTTTAATAAAGCATCTATAGTAGCTGGCCAGGCCAAGGAATGATCTAACTTCGAACACGTTTTTGGGTTCAGGGAATTCCGGTTCAGGGAATTGGGTTTTTCTGGGTTGCTGGTGACTATAAAACCCAAGAAGCTAACGCTTTTTTTGAAGAATTTAGATTTTTCAGTTGATACCCTCATATTAGCATCATAAAGGCTTTTGAGAACCCAGTCTACGTGATGGATGTGAGAGTTTTCGTCTTCTGAGAAGACGATAACATCATCAACATAAACATAGCAAAATTTGCCTATCTGCTCTCGCAGTATGTCGTCTATCGTTCTTTGGAAAATGCTGGCAGCATTTTTTAGTCCAAATGGATTTCTGCGAAACTCGTACTTTCCTCCATTTACGGAAAAGGAAGTCTTTTCACGGTCGCGTTCTGCCAGCGTTATTTGGTGGTAGCCAGATTTTAAATCGAGCGTAGTGAAGATATTTGGCATGGGGTAACGATCAGGTATTGTCCTCTCGTTTAATTTGCGAAAGTCCAATACGAGTCGCATTTTACGGCCGCCCGTTTCGTCGGTGCCCTTTTTGTCTACAACCCATATCGGGTTATTGTAGGGGGATCTCGACTTCTGGATTATGCCATTTTTTAGCAGCTCTTGAATCTCGCCATTAACGAAATCGGCTGCGCCCATTGGGTATGGGTAGAGTTTGGCATAAATGGGCTCCTCATCAACAGTTCTGATGGTGGCTACCACCGATGTGTTGTAAGGTAAAGCCTCATTGGGGTCCGCAAAGGCTTTTTCCTGTCGCGGAGCATTGTTAAAAATGCCTTTCTGACCAAAGGTGGCGCATCTGAGCAATCCACTTCGGTGAAATTGACATCAGGGCACGAGTGAAAATCAATTTTCTCCTCTTTGTTGCCCCATTTGATGTGGCCGGAGGCCAGGCAAAGTGATGCTCCCGCCTGTTTAAGAAGGTCGAGGCCTACGATTGCATCAAAAGAAGATAAGTCGGGAAAGATGAAGAAGGTGGCCTTCAAATCAAAAAGTGACACGAAGCATTTCTTCGTGATTGTGGTGTTGCCGTGAATTGAGTGAATTTCGAAGGGGCTTTCTACCGGGACGCATTTCAATCCTTTGAACGGTCGGATGAAATTTTTCGAGGCGCCCGTGTCAACAAGCAGTTTCATATTTATCCCCGCTACTCTTCGTCTGATGACGGGCAGCAGGGATTTTCCTCTAAAAAATGGACCACGTCTGAATCGTAATCGCAAATAGCATCGTCGTTGATCTCTGCTATTGCACTGGACGCAGTGTTGGCGTAAGATTTTCTTTCCTGATCTGAGCTTTGGGTGACGTGGTTTACCCTCTGCTGTTTTCTAGGGGCGCCTGTGCGCTCGGACGTTGCCGGTCTCCTATTCTGATAGGGTGGAGTTTGGGCAGGAATGCCAACCCTTACAGAGGGGTCGACTTCCATCGGCTCCGGTCTACTCTGCAATTTGTTATTGTGCGGGTCAGGATGTACCTGCGCTTTAACTTGTTTGGTATAATGGGGATTTTTATTAGTACCAAACTGGGGTTCGGTTTGTGAAAAATTTCTATCCTGCTGGCGCTTTTGCTCCTTTGGGTTCGTCTTACGATCCCTATCCTTGCAAACGATGCTGCGAACGTGTACCTTTCGTGGTTTGATTCCACTTCTTGTGCTAATGCCAACGCAGTTGGCATGTCCTTCGGTTTTGCCGAGAAGAGGACATCAGATAAGCTGCGTCTAAGGCCCGAAATAAATACCCGGAGCGCATCGTCCCGGAATTTATCACACAGAATTCTTGCCGCCGATGTCTCGTACGACATCGTGGCTTTATTTGTTAGTAAGGTGAGTTTTTTCTCAACCTCATCGTAGTATTGCAGGAATGTGAGGCCTCCCTGTCTGAGGGTGCCCATCTCCTGTTCAATGACGTGGATCTGCCGTTTGTCACTGTAAGTGAAATCCAAACGGTCTATGATCGCGTCAAAATTTAAAATTGTACCAAAGGATGACAACACTGCGTCAGCAGGGCCTCTTATTTTACTTCTTATGATAATCACCGCCTGATAATGGCGTGAACTACCATTATAACGCCTAAATATGTGATAGGCAGCGGTGGCGGCTTGCCTCCACGAAACATACGCCTCCTGTGCCCCCGCAAATTCGGGTAGGCACTTGACAGCGTCTAGGGGCTCGCTGCATTGAACTGCGTCACTAATTTCTATGGCTTCATAAACCTTAATTTCTGGCGCTGGGGCCGAATTTCGGGATGTCGTGGGCGCAGCGCGCAATTCTGCCACTTGGCTGGTCAATGCATCGATTACTTGTCTGAGCTCTTGTTCTCTTTGTAAATTTGCGGCGGCCTGTCCGGCCAGGGCGTTGTCAATAGCCGCCTGCACTACTATTCTAAGTTGTTCAGGATCCATGAGGTCTACCCTTTCGCCCGCTGGGGGGTTTCTACGCGTGTTTTTCGGAGTGGAAGCTCGAAATAGTTCTTTACTATCTGATTCTGAATCGCTAGAGTATTGCTTGACGCTTCTATACTTAGAAAATGGCGAGCTCATATACGCACACAAAAGGATTAGAAAACGGGGACACAGAGCCGCCAAAATGAGAGCTCGTATTTCATCACTATATAATTTACCTAGTTAATTTTAAGGGTAGTAGATACCTGTGCCCTTGCATAAAAATTAGTGTAGTGGTAAATGTATAAAAATTATAATATTGTAAATTATAAGAGGTATAGGGTAAATAAGACTGACACACAGCCTCGACTCATAGTCAAAATATTTCAAATCAGAAAAATGAATGAATTTAACGTAATATATTTATATATTTTATTTTCGTTAATCAAATCCCGAATTTAATCGGGCTCGGAGCCGCTTTACTCTCGTAGTATTCTTTATTAACTAGTTCTACTTTGCAGACTGGTTAGAAAATATTTAAATGTGGGTGCACTTACATTTTATTTACTGTGGTTTCTTCCTCAAAGATAAAAATTTTCTTTTACGAATGTAAAAATATCTAAGCGAAACCGTTGGGTTTTTATCGTTGAGCGCCAATTAATCTTGTTGATGTGCACGGCCTGAGGTGGTCTTCGACGGCCGCACTGTCTAGGGTGGTCTTCTTATGAATTCCCGCTTGTAGGAGCGGGGAAAGCGGTCGCTTCTGGGAGCGCCGCCAGTAGCTAGTAGCTAGGGGATGCGTTAGCACCCACGCGTGAGGGTAGGCCGCTGGAAGCTGCTGCTTGTAATTGCCTCCCGTAAACGCGGGAGGAATTCGTTTACCGCTGGTCGCACTTGCTGATGCCCGCTCGGTAGTGCGGGGGAGGAGGGGAACTTAACTTGGTTCTCGTATGTGAAGATCGGGGATCCCTCGCTGCAGTCAGAGCCGGATGGCTTCACCTTCACAATTGCTGATTAGGTTGACTTATGTTGGGAGGTAACTGCCCCCTTCGCCTGCTGGCCTAGAGACTCAGTCAGTGCAAAATAATAAAAGATATTTAACGGCGGTTGCCGGAGTTATGCAATGCTATAGAACTTGTGTTCTTTATTCGTACAAAGCTTGAAGCGAACTAAACTAAAGTTGACAGAAAATGAAATTCATAGCGGCCACGCAAATATGCTGTGTTTGCCGGCTATGCACGAGCATCCGGCCAAATGCCGCGTCAGCGGTTTTGGCCGCCGCTGGGCTTCGGACATTCGGTCATCGACTCCGTCCGGTTAGCTACTTAGTTAACTTATATACATCGGGACATTTAGGTCGCTCGAAGCGTTCAGTGTGTGGTGCCAGCTAGCGGAGTTGAATGCGTTTTTTACATTTAACGTTGCCGCTATGCAGTACTGCTTAGTGCCGTACAACCACCGTTTCCCCCTCGATAGCTTTTTCTGCGATTTCGCATAGCCTACCGACGGTAGTTAGCCCCTTCCGAAAGCCATACTGCATTTCAGAGAGGCTATTGGGTTCAACAAGTGCACCCTCTAGCCGGGAGTGAATTATTCGTTCAAGAATTTTTTCAACCGTGTCCAGCATGCAGAGTGGTGCTCCCGTGCGCCGCAGTTGTAGCAGCATTTTGAGCAATCCTCTTGTGTTCTGCAATTCCCAGCTATATGGTCAAACTCCATACATTTAAAACACCTTTTAGGTGTTATCTTTGGGCGGACTCTGCACCAAGTCCATCCCCGCCTTAACTTACCTTTCTCCATGAGTCGTCTCCCTATTTCGGGCATGACTCTTCGCGTGGCCGTTTGGGTGCCTTTGTACGCCGCCCTTATACTCACCGATGCGGATTCTGGCAGCTCTACCTCGAACTGCGATTAGACCGCACACAGGATATCCGTCTTGTCGGTGGTCTCGTCGATATCTTTTATCTCGATCAGCATCGTCTCCGTCAGCGCTCTGACGTCGACAGTGCTGCCTAGGACTGCTTTCATTGAGGTCTGGAACTCTGCGGTTTTATTAAGCAGAATTAGGAGTTCTCCCTTGACTGTAAGCCTCAAAGCCTGTATGGCTTGTCCTAGCTCCCTGAGCTGCGGCTCAGCCTTAACCTTTTTAAGGATGTCCGCATAGGACTCTCCAGTGGAGGTTGCAATGACTATCGCGTCGTTGCATGGGGATCTCACCTTGTGCTTTCTAATTTGCTGCTTCACCTGTTGGCATTCCTCTGGCTTCTTAGCAGGTTTTTGGGGCTTGCTGGTGCTCTGTGTCTCAGCTGGTCTCCCCTTTTTTCCACCTTGACTGGCATCGCTTACGGCTAGCGTTTTCCCAGTTTCTTGGCCTTTGGGACGCTTGCCGTTGCCGCTCACGTGCGCTTCTGCGCAGGCTTTCCTCGCTATCTCCTTAGCTTTTTCCTGTTCTTCGACTATGCTTTGCACCGCCGACAGGACTTCCCTCTGGAGGTAATCGATTTCGTCGACTATCTCCCTCATGGGGTTTGTGATGGAGCGCTTTCCGTCCATTAGCTTCAACAGTTCCCTGGTTTTCAATCTCAGGCCGGTCAGCTGCTTCAGCACATCCCCACGATCTTCGTCAGCAGCTTTTGGTCTGCTTCTTTTTCCTGTTGGGGGAGTGCCAGGCTGCTTGCCCCGCACTCCCTTTTTTCTGGCGATCTCGCCATTACTTTGGTTTTTTTATGGTTCAGCTCCCATGTTAGCCCAGTCAGGTAGGCTTGACAGCGGCGTGTGGAAGCCGCTGGTGTATCCTCAACAATGTGTTCGGTAACTCTTCCGCCCTAAAGTGGAGAGAGGGCCACAACGGAGGAATGGAGCCACAAAGGTAGGAATAGTCGGAGGATGTGGAAGGAAAATGGTCTTCGGTTTGTAGTGTGTTGTATTATCCATGGTGATGATCTTTCCAGCTGTCGAGAGGGCTTATATGTGCAATTTCTCCAGATATAATGTTTCGATCGTTTGATTTTTTGTTATCTTAGCAACTGGTGGAAGTACGAAGGTGAAATGATCATGTTCCACCAATTCTTTATCTCCGTATTCTATGTCGTTTATCCATACGGCAAAACTCCTGTAGCGTATTAAGAAGGAGCCATTCAAACGTGTGTCGTCGTAACAGATTGACTTAAGGATGGCGTTTTTTCCGTTGAAAATGAAAATAAACTCTTTTTATACCCGTTACTCGTAGAATAAAAGGCTATATTAGATTCGTGCAAAAGTATGTAACAGGTAGAAGGAAGCGTTTATTATTATATTCTTGATCAGGATCACTAGCCGAGTCGATCTAGCCATGTCCCTCTGTCCGTCTGTGGCACCCACAGTATTGAAGCTAGATTAACGGGAAAAGGAATGTGTATTCAATACATATTGATTGATCAAAATGGGAAACCCCCCTCCCCCCTAACGCACACAAACCGCGAAAAGCTGTGGCGACCACAGTTTTAAAACTAGAGCAAAAGTGTAAACGCTATTTTTAAATCGGCCCACTCAGTAAAAAGTTATAAGCAAATAATGAAATGTCCGGTAGATTTAAGCGGCTGCTTGCCTTAGCGTAGTAACGGGTATTTGATAGTCGAGGCACTCGACTATAGCGTTCTCTCTTGTTCTGCTTTAAATATGTTCATTTCATATCCTGTATCCATTATGTAGCATTTTGTTTATTTTAATCACGATGTCTGATGGGCATCTGCTGTTCATAGTTTCCAAGTCCGTGTGGATCTTTTGGCAGAAAAACTCCGGCTCCACCTTAAGTCATGTGCCAAAAATTCGGGGGAAATTATGAAGTGTGAGTTTACTGGTAAGGGTATAATGTGGGTGAACTTATAAATTCTTGTATCGAAAATTGGTATCTTAACGCCGAACAATAATTTTGGTGTTAAAAGTATAACATGATGGTATAAGAATATTATAGATGTCTTCATCTACCTGTAAGTTAATGTTCTGAATGCTTAACATATTTCTTATAGTATTTATTTGTTGTTTGTTAAACAAGAATTTTGGGATTAAGCCCACTTTGCTGGCCAAAAGGCTCTCATCTATATTATTAATGTGGTCCATTTGAGTGTCAATGCTAAAATTTATTCGATTAATGTATTTGAGTGTATAAATGTTTTCCCTATCTTCTCTAAGTTCTTTAAAAATAGAGTTTTGTGCTTTGTCTAAAAAGTTTTGTAACTTTTTGTTTACTATTATTGGGGTGTGTGATGTATTTCTTGGGGTCTTAATTTCTGCAGGGATATTTTTTTGCCATCGTTATCATCTAAATTACCCGATATTGATCTAAAAATTGTTCCTTAGCCATTGATTAAACCCCTTTTTCTTTACACGTGTGGGAGTAGAGTGTCTATTCTGTCCTTTAATCGTTGTAGTTTCCCTTTTATAATTTCTAGCGAAATTTCGAATGTTTCATCTAATCAAAGAGCTTTTAATGTATCCCCTTTTCCGGAAAGGCATACTTTGAAATCTTTGACATCTAGGATGTGTTAAAAGTTTATGGTTTTGTGTTATATGAGCGTTTCCCAGATGAATGAATGCAAGAGGTGAGGATCCGTTGAGTCTTTCTAAAGAGAGAGACTGCACCTTTATCGGCTCTGACTTTGAGTAAGGGAAATCTAGATGTTAGTTTGTCCTCCTATTCTCCTTTCTAAAAATAACATCGTCGGATTCAACCTGGATTGGCGGTTCCTGTCTTCATTTAGCTTGGTTAATCTTTGAAATACCTTTAATTGAATTTCTATTGCTTAATAAAAATTCCTGTGCGAATTTTGAAAATTTATCGATGATATTTAAATTCCTTGTATTGGTGATTGTATGAATATCAATGTGAACAACATCTAAAGGCCCTGTTGGAGCAGGTGGGGCTTGTGAGGTTGTGTACCATATTTAAGTGTTAGGCAAATTTCTTTCATGCGCGGGAAATAAATGTATCTTTGGGGATGATTAAGGGTCTCGTCAATCCCTCTGTGGTTGCTATTAAGATGGTACGATTGTTCGTCTAGATCAGTAAGGTCGGTTAGGAGTGATGAGCAACAACAGATGTTATACAGGTTATTTCCTGTAAAATAGTTTTTGTATGCTTCTTCAATTATACAAGAGACGTTGTCTGGTGCTAATATGGCATGAGTTTTGTTTGGTTTGAGAATAGTCTGAAGTATATTAGTGATTGAATCTCTCCACACTATGTCAAAAAAAAAAACACTATGAAGGTTATTTGGCGCGCTTCGCTTTTTTAAGGAAGCACAAGCCGTGAACTGTGTGTATTTTCATACCCTTGCAGAGGGTATTATAATTTTGGTCAGAAAATTGTAACGCAGTGAAGGAGACGTTTCCGACCCCATAAAGTATATTTTCCTGATCGAGTAGATATAGCCATGTCCGTCTGTTTCGATACCGGTTGCGAGTTTAAAAGCACAATTTCGTTTAAATGACAAAAAAATGGTCTTAACCCATTAAGATCATTTTGTAAAGTTAGAAAATTTTGTGAAAGTCAAATTTTAAACTTTTTTCCTGAGGCTTAAAACAAAAATGTTTTGATGCAAAGTTTTTCCCCAAGCAAAATTAATAATACCTGCAAAAAAAATGCAAAATCTCGTTCCTTGTATTTTTTATGATAATAGAACTTATTTTTAGAAAAGGTGTTGCAAAAATATTTTATTATTTTCGTTAGGGGAGTGTAGGGTAAGGTGACGAACGATTCGTATTTTGAATGTAACTTTTCTAAAAATCAATATTTTTTAAAAGTGTAAAAGCAGAAAGTTGCTGACATCTACTGAGCACATTTTTGTAAAATTTGGATTCAAAATTCCAAAGGAGCTAAATCCTACAGCATTTGGCGTGAACCATACTTTTTTTGCACCTTAAAATCTTGTAGGGTAATGTGACGAACGATTTCCTTTTTAATGTAACTTCCCCAAAAAGCAATATTTTTTAAAAGTGTAAAAGCAGAAAGTTGCTGACATCTATTGAGCACATTTTTGCAAAATTTGGGTTCGAAATTCCAACGGAGCTAAGTCATACAGCGTTTGGCGTGAACCATCCTTTTTGCACTTTCAAAAGTGCCAGATAAGGTGACGAACTGATAAATACACATTTAAACTACACCAGATGTCTACAAAAAATACGAAAAAGCAGCAGTTAATGTTATCTGATAATATAAAATGTCTTTTTAATAAAATCAACGATAACAATTCATATTCTTGAATAAAAAAAGTTCGTCACAATACCCTACAAAAAGTTCGTGACGATACCCTACCAGGTAGACTTGGAGCAAACCCGGTGTCACTCTCGAACGGCGCAAAGGAAAAAAACGCGAAGTACCAAAAACTGTTGATAAAGATCTCATTTATACGTGCATATACTTACCTGATTTTATTTTTCACTCATCTTCGCTCTGGCACTGCTGAAACACAAGTAAATTGAATAGCTTTTCTAGTTTGGGCACCACATTTTTAGCCAAAACTACCTCACGAAGAAATTACGGGACTTCTTATTAATATTACAATAAATACATTGTCAACACGATAAGGGGAGACGACCACATTTATTTGGAATTTTTGTAGAGACGTCATATATGGGATTCGACGAGTTCGTCACACTACCCTACTCGTCACATTACTCTACACTCCCCTAGCCTTTCTATGTGTTTACAAAAAAATTTCTAATTTTAAGAGCATTTTTCCTAGTTTCTAAGGAAAATTTTTAAGGAAAAATTTCTTGATTTTAGGAAAATTTCCTTTGTTTTAGAAATAACTTTCTTGTATTTAGGAAAAAGAAATTTTATTGGCGATTTTCTAAAATGTAGGGTAAAATTTATTTTGAGTGTGTGTTCGAACACATGGGGTGCATTATTACCTAGCATAGTAATTTATATTTATAGCATAGCATAATAAAAGCATTGATTATAATTTTAGGAATATTACCTAAATTTTAGGCCTACGATTCCTAAAAATATGATTTTTTTAGGCAATAAGACCCATTTTTTAGGCAATAAATAGAAAATTCCTAAAATTTTAGGAAAATCTTTTTTTTTGAGTTCTGGAACATACGGATATAACATTCCAGAACTAAAGATTTTTCGCGCAGTGTAAAAGCTATTGACATGAATCTTTCTAAATCGTATTTTTTTGTGCATACCTTGATCAGGGTAAAAGCGCGTGCCGATCGGACGTCTATATCTTATAGCTCCCATAGGAACAATAAAGTGAAAACTGTATTTTAATTCCCAATGCTATTTTAGTCAAATTTTCATTCGTAAAATCAGCAAGAGTATTAAAACTTCGCTTCCGTTCTTGTTTTTATTGGATATGTGCAGCACGAAGAAGAAGTCATATTATGTAAGTAAAATATAATATCAAAACCTCGCCGCGATTTTTTTTTTAATTTTCATGGCAAATTTTACTTGTGACTCTTTGCATTTATTATACCCGTTACTCGTAGAGTTTGGTGGTTCATTTTGGTCAATCAATAGGTATGGAAAAAACTAATACATATTCCTTTTCCCGTTAGTCTCGATTCAAAACTGGGGTCACCTCTGTTTTTCGCGGTTTGTGGGCGTTAGGAGGGGAGGGGGTCAATCCATTTTGGTATTGAAGAAACGAATACACATTCCTTTTCCCGTTAATCTAGCTGTGTGGGCACTAGAGGGTTTGTGGTGGTTTGTGGGCGTTAGAGGGGGCGTAGCTCATCGGCGTGAAAAACTTGCGCTGCGTATTAACCCCTAGAATCTGCATGCAAAGTGCCAATCTTCTAGCTTTATAGTTTCCGAGATCTCAGCGTTCATACAGACGGACAGACGGACATGGCTAGATCGGGTGCATGTGGTCCTTATGACACACAGGAAGGTGTCATAACGCCCCCAGTGAAAATAGATTTAATTATTATTAATATAAATAATGAAGTCGAATTCAGCTTGAGCGCGCGCAGTAAACAATAATGCGGCTTGCACCTTTATGCAAACCAAGTTTTGTTTGCTCCCTATTTAACATTTTATTGAAATACTTGTAAATGTGAGAAGTATATTAATGAGTAGTATAGAATAATATAGCAATACGGAAAAAGTTAAAGGGGAGATCTTGGAACAAGCGCCGTAGCCAACCTTTTTTATTTTAAAAAATAGCGCGATTTTTTACGAAAAAAATTGTTTGCGGTATTTTTAACAATTTATTGATATACTTGTAAATGTTTCATTTACATTTAAACAATCTGTCTAAAGTACGGGCAGAGAAATTGAGAGTTTTTTGAACGCTGTTCCAGTTTTTTAAAGCACTCAAAGCATATTTGCATACTTTTATTTGCCGTCGAACATTTAATTTTGAACAATGGTTTCTGCGTTGTAAGAGCAGCAAAAACGTAAAATTTTTGAGAAACCCAGCAACAATTTTGTATTTAAAAGGTTTAAGAGACTCCATATTGCGTCCAAGTCGTTTAAAGATGATGATGACTGACTAAAATATGAAAAAGATTGGAGAGGTATCATAATAAACCGTACTTCTCTTCTCGGTAATATTATTGATTTAGAATGCGCTTTACAACTTAACAAACAGTAATTCTCTTATCGGTATTCTCCTTAACTCAAAATGCAGTTTAAAATGTTTTAGAAGTAGCGGGCGTTATGACACTTTTAAAAGTTACATAACGCCTGCGGGCACTAAGACACTTTTTGAAAGGGCGGTATGACACCGGGCGTTATGACACGCACCCGCTAGATCGACTCGGCTAGAGATCCTGATCAAGAATATATATACTTGTCGCTGTTCTTGGAATTATTTAAATTATAGAAAACGTTGTCTTATTTGGCGGGTATCAAAGCTGATTCCATAATTCCTAGGAGGCGACCTTTTCCTAGAATACAACCTTTTCCTAGAATACAAAGTATCAGTTCTCTCTTGAGAGCGAGAGCGGAGTATTAGTTTGAATTGGCATAACAGTCGAGTGTGGCCCGGTTGCGCAAGAGCGAGAAAGGATTTGAGTGAGAGGGGGGATGAGCACGCAGGGAGAAGCGTTCTGGTTGCACAGGCACTTCGATTTGAACTCTTGCCGCGATCGGGACTCGCTCCGCGAATTAAAATGAATAATACTGAAAATGTCAGTTCTTCGATATACTTTATATGGTCGGAAACGCTTCCTTCTACCTGTTGCATATTTTTCCACGAATCTAATATACCCTTTTACTCTACGAATAACGGATATAATAAATGGAGGCACATGGTGTGCGGCTTGTGCTTCTTTACAAAAGCGAAGCGCGCCAAATATCCGTCATAATGTTTTTTTTCGACCGTAGTGCGGAGTGCTCTTCACAGAGCAACAGACGCTCAATTTTTTGGGTTTTGGCCTTGGTGACTGGGTCAACAAAATTGATGATCAAATCAGTCATACGCTCCCAACTCGATTTTTATAGCAAGTATGAGAAAAGCACCCTTGATTTTTATAGCAAAACCGATAATTTTGAAATTCAATTACAGGAGAACCATGGCCGATCGCCAAGTTTTTTGAGTCTGCTAGTCTAGAGTATTACCGAAATCCCCCTCTATTATATTTACAGGAGGTGACAATATGACCTTGGTGTTTAGCGGTACGGTGTGTGTCGTGTCTACTGGATTTGTGCTTCTTAAGATTGGTAAAGAGGACGTCGTCATTTCTAGGACAGAGTCTGCTATGTTTATTTTTGCGCTTAAGAAATCCACGCCCAAAAGGCCATTAAATGTGGGTGAAAATCAAACAAGAAGAACTTTGATTTTTTTTTTTTGTTGTATTGACTTGTTCGAAGGTAATTGAGTCTGTATATTCTTGAATTTGAATCTTGTTAAGAACAGTATGGATGTAAATCTGAGTGTTTAATTTTTTAATATGTTCTTTTGTGACCAATACCGGTTTTATGAAGGAGTACGTGGACCCAGTGTCATTGAGAAATTTATGTCGGTTTGTTGTAAAGAGTTTTGAAGATACAAGTATATATGGTAAAGATTTTACAAGGGACTTTTTGTTCAAAAAGCCGACTGGTTGTCCGCCTGGCGGTAGGCATAAAACGCAAGTTGGTGGTTCCCCTGAAAACAAACCAGATGAGCGACGAGGCTGAAGACATCCGTGCTGAGATGTCAGCTCAAACGTCGATGGGAAGTACGACTGCTGCCATAGGCGGGCGCGGGGAGGAGCAATCCTCTCTGCGTGTCGCCAGCGGTCGAACCCCTGGGATGACGGGAGCAGGTCATCTCAGCGGCAATGCTACTGCCATAACATCTCAAGCAAAGTTTAGTCGCACGGGTGCCGTTGTCGCAGTAGACTCGGAGAGCGTGCTAAACGAAGCGAGAACAAGCCATACCCGCTTGCCTGAACCCGGTTCCAACTCCCATCGTAGGAAAGGGCCGAATCGTAGTAGCGAGGCTATGAAGACTAAGGCGCAATACAAGGCAGCCCTCAAGATTAAGAGCCGTCTCCAGGACAAAGCGACCCTTTTCCAGTAGGAGCAGGAAAAGCTTGCCTGGGCAGAGTAAAAGGTTGAGGAGGGAAGGCTGCACTTCGCAAGCAAACCCGCGATTTCGTCGACAAGCGGATTTGCGAACATGGTAGAGGAGTTTGCCAACAAAAGGCAACGCTCACACGAGAGTGCCGCCAAGGACATTCCGGTAAGCAAGGGGAAACGCGGGCCCAAGGAAGCATGCCCTCCGCCACCCAAAGTGGCAGTGAAGCTCAACAAAAACGCCAGGGTCAGTGATGTACTCAAGCGACACCTTATCGTGGCACTCATTGACTGGAACGACGATAATGGGAAGATGACGGAGGCGCTCTGGAAGATCGTCAACGCGCGACTCGTTGAGTCTCTCTGTTGGAAGAGGCACCCACAGCCCCCATGCCCATATTCGATGGTGCAGGGTGTCTGGACGGTGTTAAAATCCTGAAGTTCAACGACGATCCGACCAGGAAATGGCTGACGCAAACGGTCGTCAGCCATTTCCTGGTCGAAACGTCACAACGCCAACTGGAGGCATTGTTGGACGGGGCCAAGCTAGAGGTGGTGCACAGGGAACTAATCCCATCCTCACTAAAGGCGAAAGGGGTGTGACGATACAGCGTCACAAATAATAAAAAGAACATTCCAAAAAACACACATCTATCTTTTAATTCTCCCCACGCCGCACCACATTCAAAATACGCGCCAAAATCGCGCGCCCAAACGGATAAGCTGGCCACACTAATATATCGATAGTCAACTACCAAGCCTGGCCACACTAACCCCACCGATACATCGATAACCTAATACCATCACCCGATAACGAGTTTTCGATATCGGGATTCTCAGCATCAACCGCTCTGGGCACACTCAACAGGGCCTATATAAGCAGAGGCAAGACCCCAGATGAGTCAGTTGCGTTCCGACAATCTTCTAGGAAACACATCAGCAACAAGGAGAAATATCCGGGTAAGTGTTCTGCTAGATAGTCTTGGTAGTGGTGGTGGATCCGTAAGAACTCGGTTCTCGACCTGGTAAGGATCACTGGCGTCCCGGTGTGGTTTCCTAGAAATCAGCCCAGACCCAGGCACGCTCACTGAGGCGGCCCGGTTTCCTAGAAATCAGGCCCACCTCAGCGAGTTCCCCCAGAAGTCACGTTTCCGGCTCCCGACCCGGAAACGAAACGGATGTAGACAAGGCAAATCGAAACTAACGATGCCCGGCAGACCGAAACTAACGATGCCCTACAGTCCCGAAACCCACTAGAGATCCAATCCTATCGTTCCCAACGACCCAGAACACTACGAACCCGACGTACCCACGACAAAGCAGTTCTCCGCTCGGCCCTTCCGCAGCGCCGACGCGGCTTCTCGGCCCTTCCACAGCATGCAGTGAAACTCTTGGCCCTTTCGTATCGCCACGTCACTGACAAGCAGTCCGCGACACGAGCAACTCACCTCCTGCCCCTTCCGTAGCGCCAGATCACGGAGACAGCAGCACACCAATCAAACTTCACGGAGCAAGCAGTTCATCATTCGGCCTTTCCGTAGCGCCGGATCAACGACAGTAAGCAGTTCATCACTCGGCCCTCCTGTAGCGCCGAATCGACGAAACAAGCAGTCCCGACTCATCTATACGCAACCACACGACAAACGTCTATTATACGATTACTTCGAAACACACGCCCACTTTATAGTTCTACTCCTCTGTGTCATTATTGGGGAAAGGGAGGTAACTCGATCTATAGAGGAAAAAATATAAATATTTGTTGCGAACCCTGACCACGGCGAGCTATACCGCCTCCCAAACCAGGGTCGCTACAGTGGCGCCCGAACAGATTGAAGACAAATATACATAAACCTCAAACACCACAAAGATCGTTTACCCTTTTCCTCAACACAACACAGATAAAATGGCAGACAAGCTAACTCGAAGCTGGATCTCCAATTGCAATAAGGCCCAACTGGAAATCTATCTGATGGAACTTGACATCGAGCCAGAAACACTGTGCGAAGACATGCGAAAACAAATGTCGGAGTTCATAAAGAACGGTGATCACAGCACGCCTCCAAGAGCTGACACAGAAACACGCAAGGATCCCATCATCATCACCCGACGGATCAGGGAATCAACCAAAAGGCACTAATGGGACATTCAACACGGAGCAACACATCAGCGAGAAAACCCCAAACTTGCTACGAATACCGGATATGCAAGCAACCAGCAGCGGAAAAAGAGTACCCGAACCCAGAAAAACTGACAAAGTGGCCACAATGGGGGTAATACGAAGTTGGGGAAAATTTTATTTCGGCACGGGCGATCCGACAGGCACCACGGTACAAATGAGCCAGCAAAGGACTACACGCGGGAACTCCGGAAGATTATGAGATTTACCACTCTCACGGAAGAAAAAAAACTAGAGTGGGTTTACCGAAAAAGTCGAGTGGAATTCAGAAAGTATGCTAAACGGGGAGAATGCCGAACCCTAGCAGAATACTTACAGTTATCAGAGGAATTCGAGGCCCTCCAGTCACAGGAAGGCACAACGCATCACACACCTGAAAGCCACTGAACACGACAGCAGCAACCGGGAAACTTCGGGAGACAAACAAGAAACCAATGGAGACCCCAGGAACCCCCACAAGCACTGAACCGAGGAATCACAAGATCATTCAGTATGAATAATAGATGTTCAAGGTGCAAAGAAGAGGGACACAGAGGACAACACAAGAGTTCGCGGGGCCATAGACACGGGAGCCACAAGAAGTTTCATCTCCAGGAAACTAGCATAGCTAAGCATGGGAGGAAAAAGCGAGTAACCGAAGCCATTAGACTTGCAGACGGGACAAACAGAACGGTTACAGAGGCACTGGAAGTCCCAATACAACTCGGGAAGCCGAGTTTACAAAGTCATAGCACGATTCGGAACCCCGAAAAAGATAATCTCGGACAATGGGGTAAATTTTCAAGCAACAAGTTCAAGGCACAACTGCAGAAATGGGGAATTGCTCACCAGCTGACAGCCCCATACACCCCTCAAGAAAACCCAGCAGAAAGGGAAAACCGTACGATAAAAACGATAATAGCATAATTCTCGGGAAATATCACTAGCGATCAACAGTAGCAGAATCAACAGGATATAGCCCGGCATATCTGCTATACGGACGGGAAATGAGACACGCACGAAGGGAGCGTATCATGGAAACAAGGAATGGCGGCACTGGACCAAGCTAGATCGTACAACCTCCGGAAAAGGGACTGGTGACTTAGTATGGGAAACTCGGCCTGAAGAACTTGTGAGATGGTTCCGAAGCCGCCTAGCTGGGGCCACCGAGCGGGTCACAGGTTGCGGATAGCGAACGACCTCCACTTCCAGAGGTCAGCTGTGAATAAACTGGTGGCAGAGGTCAATCACGGAATCGTGGACGGAAGCCCCAGGAAATAATCAGCCCCGGACAACCATCTTGCATCGGCGCAGTACCGACGATGCGCGTTTTTCAGCCGCATCTAAATAGTTGCTCTACACAAACCCCAAAACCCTACACACCACCTACCCCCCTCCTCTCCCAAACAGCATCTCACTCCGGGCCGGACTAAGGTGTAATTCGGACCGTGCCGAGAGTCAGCCTGGCTGGGGGCCCGGATCAAAAACTAGCCCAGTCCTGAACAGTGAGCTCAGGGAGACGGCGACCCCCTGTTCTAACTATCGCCCTACCCGGGCATCGCGGATCTCTGCTCGGGCGGACCTTTCCCCTTCTCCGCAACTCGTGGGATCTATTATGGACAAAGCAAACAACAATAATAAAAAAGAGACGGGAACTCTAAAAAAACACAACACTCACACCAGCACGGCCCAGAAAGGGCCGCATCCCAAACTGGGGATGACGGGAGGCAGAAAGCCGGCTGCCGATACGTCCGCCAAAGATGCGATAGCAACAACGGCAACGGTAGGCACTGCCAAGGCGATCGGGCCAACCACTGGTGCTACAAAATACACTTACGCAGAGAGGAGGACTGCCGCTCAGACTCTGCGCTCACACGCAAGAAGCAACATTGCCACACCTTCGCCAGAATGGCTGAAGAAGGTAGAGTGGGCAAGGTTGGTGCTTCCCAACTATGGGCAGGATAAGCCCACACAAGAAGGTGCTCAGACGAAGCGGCAACGGTCCCTGGAGCTACCCGGACCCTCGGCGAAGAGATCAAAGGTCCAGCCCTCGGTCTCCTTCGCGGAGATCACCAAAGATCGGGTCCTACTCGGTCTTATTGATAAGGGAAACCCGGAAGGACGGATCCCCAGAAATAAGTGGAAAGCAGTGGAGTCCCACCTGTCCATCATTTGCCTGCGTATGATCCGAGAAAACCCGTGCTCTCCGCCCTGTTGCATGGACGCGGGATGGTATCAAGGCAGCGTCAAGGTGGTGGCCTGCGATAGTCAGCGGTCGGCTGACCTATATAAGCAGGCGGCTAGCAAGCTCGGTGCGGTCTACGAGGGGGCGAATATTGTCGCACTTGACTGGTGCGACGTCCCAAGTAGGCCCCGAACCCGGATCTGGCTCCCAGCAGCTATGAAGGCCCCGGAGGACATTCTCTACATGCTGCAAGTCTGCAACCCGCACCTCCCAGCAAAGGACTGGAGAGTCGTCAAGGTGGAGGAACACGAAGGGGACGTAAACCAGGCGGTTATGGTCCTGAACAAGGAGTCAGTAGCGCCAATAGAAGCGGCTCGGGGCAAACTGAACTTCGGTTTTAGCGCAGTGCAGATGAAGATCTACAAGGGCGACTCAAACGCTGCCGAAAACTCCGCGGGCAATCTTGCCGAACAGGTGCTTGCCGAGGAAGTGGAGGCGCCTGGGCTGGAGGACGGCTATTCCACCGATTCCTCGCTAAGCAGAGAGATGCGAGCGCTGGGACCGGCTATTGAGGACGTGGACCTGAGCGAAGAGGAGGCCGACGTTACCGTGGTGGAGGCTGCAAATGCAGATGTCACTAAGACTTCTGCAAATCAACCTCCACCACAGTAAGGCAACTTCGGCTGCACTACAGCTTCGCCTGGCTGACGGCGGAGCCGATCTAGTCCTGGTACAGGAAACTTGGGTGGTAGGAGGCAAGGTTGCTGGACTAGGAACTAAAGAGTATAAGCTAATGCTTGACCCCAAAGAAGGTAAAATTCGAACCTGCATTCTGGCCAAAAGGCATCTCAATATATTTCTGCTTCGCAATTACAGCAACGGAGACAACACCGCAGTAAGCCTAGAGCTGCAAAAATGGGTCCATAAGGCTGCTATCGGCCTACATGGCCTCAGAAAAGGAAGACCCCCCAGACATAAGCTGGATAAAACAGTAGACATATTCACAAATGCGTGCAACTCGGCTTTCAAAGTTGCATGCCCAATAGGGAAACCAAGAGGGAAGAAAAAACCTCCTGGCGGACGCAACAACTATCAATCCTCAGATCCAGCTGCAGAGGCCTGTTTAACAGACCAAAGGCAGGAAACGAGGAAATGAACTGGCAATGCTACAAGCGCGAATTAGCCTCGTACAAAAAGGCCCTTAGAAGAGCGAAACGAGCCGCATGGCACAGTTTCTGCTCTGATATATCTACAGAAAGCGAATGGATCCTGGTCGGACTCTAGCAACGAGTCCCTAGACCTACTTCTAGACGCTCACTTCCCGGGAAGCCAACAAACTGGGCAACCTCCAGAAAGAATTGGCGGAGAAGGGATCAATCTAGATCTCCTCATATCAGACCGCAATATTAAATGGGCCATTCAGAGCTTCAAACCTTACAAATCGCCGGGACCAGACGGTATAACACCGGCACATATCCAACAAGCTGGTCAGCTAGCTATAAACTGGCTTAGTAAAATCTTCCGCACCATTTTGGCGGTAGGAGAGCTACCAACCGGATGGCGGGAAACGAAAGTGGTCTTCATTCCCAAGGCAGGAAAGGCCACCCACACCACAGCAAAGGACTTCAGGCCAATAAGCCTGACATCTTTCCTGCTCAAAAGCTTCGAGAGACTGTTAAGCCTACACCTGAGAGCCACCATAAACCCGGCACAACTGTCCGAGGCACAGCACGCCTACACCAAGGGTAAGTCAACCGAATCGGCGCTACATGTCGTGGTAAGTAGCATCGAGAAATCACTCAACAATAAGGAGTACACACTGATCGCATTCCTAGACATAGAAGGAGCCTTCAACAACGTACTACCCACAGCAATAACGGATTCACTCACTGAACTAGGGGTTGAGGCTCAACTAGTGGGGCTGATCCATAAACTGCTGATAAGCAGAATGGTCACGGCCGCACTAGGGGCCTCAACCCAAACTAGACTAGTGAACAGAGGAACCCCACAAGGGGGCGTTTTATCCCCCTTCTGTGGAACATCGCAGTAAATAGACTACTGCGAATTCTGGAAGGAGGAGGATGCAAAGTGGTGGCATACGCAGACGATGTCGCCATCATTTTTAATGGTAAGTATCCACAAACACTCTGCGATCTTATGACCGCAAAACTAAAAATACTATCGGAATGGACGATAAAAAACGGACTCGGGGTAAATCCCTCAAAAACGGAGCTTGTCTTATTTACAAATAGGTACAAGATCCCACAACTCAACCCACCCACATTAAATAACTGCAATCTCTCTTTTAGCGAGCACGCCAGATACCTGGGGTTGGTATTAGATAAGCGCCTTAAATGGGGCTTGAACAACCAAGAGAGAACCAAAAAGGCAACAATTGCACTTTACTCCTGTAAAAAGGCAATTGGGCTAAAATGGGGCATGTCACCCAAAATTGTAAACTGGATCTACACAGCGGTAGTCAAGCCAATCCTCCTATACGGAGTGGCTTTATGGTGGACCGCTCTACAAAAACGATGTATCCTAACTCCACTAAACAAAGTACAGCGGATGGCGGCTCTGTGTATTAGTGGAGCTCTTAAAACTACCCCAAACGAAGCGCTGAATGCGATCTTGAACCTCCCGAGCCTGGACTTGGCAGGCATGGAAAGGGCAAAATCGACAGCCATTCGACTAAGGGATACTGGGCAATGGAAAGCCCAATTTTACGGTCATGCCAATATACTTCAGCATGATAAGTCGATTCCGAAGAAAACGGACCTATGCAAACCTTATGAGTATAAACACACACCCTTCGAGGCCCTAATCCCAGATAGGGAGGAATGGCAGCAGGGCAGACCAGGCTCGCCAGACGCAATCTGCTTTTACACAGATGGCTCAAAATTGGACGGACACGTTGGCGGAGGGGTATACTCCGAACAATTAGACATCAGGAAGTCATTCAGACTCCCGGACCACTGTAGCGTCTTCCAAGCGGAAGTACACGCTATAAAGGAGGCACTCGACTGCTTAGGGAACACCAGCCTAGGTAGACACCTTAATATATATAGTGATAGCCAAGCGGCTATTAAATCAATCTACTCGACAAACACAAACTCACGAACAATAGCAGACTGTCGCAAATCTCTCCACGAGATGGCTAGACAGTTTACTATCAGCCTAATATGGGTTCCGGGTCACCGGGACATCGTAGGCAACTGCATAGCGGATGAGTTAGCCAGGCAGGGCACCATCATGCCTCTCCTTCCAGAAAAGGAGAGTGTCGGTATGCCCATGGCAACTTGTAAGCTAAACATTAGAAATGAATTTATCAAACAAGCCAACACTAATTGGCAGAATGCACCAAAGTGCCGTATCACACATCAGACATGGCCGGTGATTAACAATAAAAGAACGTCAGCACTACTCAAACTCAGCCGCACAGAGTGTGGTATGTTAGTTCGAGCCCTTACAGGCCACTGGCTAGTCGGCACACATGCCGGAAGACTAAAAGCCCCAAAAAATGACTTTTGTAGAAGCTGCAGGGACGAGGAAGAAGAAGAAACGGTGGCACACCTTCTCTGCTTCTGCCCAGCCCTCTGCAGACTTAGACTGAAGCACTTAGGATACCTTTTCCTTAACGATCTGACCGAAATATCGGAGATCAATCTCAAGGATTTAAACTCCTTTGTAAAATCTTCAGGGTGGAAGACATGCTAATCATCATGAGATGCTCTCTAGGCCTCTAGGACGAGACATAAGAGACAGGGGATCCCGGGAAAAAAGGGACAACGTGATCATACGGTATCACAACGGACCCACAGAGGTCTAAGTGGGCCAGACGATAGTCTGGCAGCCGTTCTAACCTAACCTAACCTAGTATGGGAAAGACAGCACCCCTTGTCAAAAGCCGCAACTGGTTTCGCGGCAAAGCTGGCTCCAAAATACGAACTCCCGTTCAAAGTAACAGGTTTCATATCAGAGGTGATTGCAACAATAAAGCACACGGTGACCGGGAAGACGCACAGACCCTACGTAAATGAACTGAAACCCCACGTAGAAACCCTCGACTAACATACAGGAGCAACTCCAAAACCAACTAACTAAAACCATTCGTCCATGTTTCAGAATGGACAATAAATTAAAAAGTTCGCTCTCAAAATACCGGGAAAGCCTTCAAAGGCTCAACCAGCAGCGGCGCAGAGTAATTATACTCGGAGCCGTGGACGCGGCAGGTCCAGCTGGTGGCCGGAGGCCGACCAGGGCCGCCCCGGTAAGCAGACGATCCAGCGTCACAAATAATAAAAAGAACATTCTAAAATACACACATCTATCTTTTTATTCTCCCCACGCCGCACCACATTCAAAATACGCGGCAAAATCGCGCAATTTCAAAACGCGCGCCCGAACGGATAAGCTGGCCACACTAATATATCGACAGTCAACTACCAAGCCTGGCCACACTAACCCCACCGATACATCGATAACCTTATACCATCACACGGTAACGAGTTATCGATATCGGGATTCTCAACATCAACCGCTCTGGGCACACTCAACGGGGCCTATATAAACAGAGGCAAGACCCCAGAGGAGTCACTTGCGTTCCGACGATCTTCGAGGAAACATATCAGCATAACATAACAATAAAAGCAAAAATAACTGCCTACGTAAACGACATAGGCATAAATTTTACGGGACTCTGTCCATCAACCCTCAGCTCCATATTGGAATCAACACTCAGGGAGATATGTGAGTGGGCGGAAAAGGTGGGACTCAGTATCAATGCGGACAAGACGGACCTCATTCTCTTTACTAAGAGATACGAGGTACCGAAATGGACCCCCACAAAAATTGGCGCAACCAGGCTGACCCCGAAAACGCAGGTCAAATACCTCGGAACAATTATGGAATGCAAGCTGGCATGGAGACCCAATATATTAGAAAGGGTGAAAAAGGCCACCGTGGCGCTATTTCCATCCAAGAACATGCTTAGCAGCACATGGGGCCTGTCGCCTACTCTGATGCACTGGATCTACATCTCGGTGGTGCGTCCGACTCTGATGTATGGAGCCTTCATGTGGTGGCAAGCCACTGAAAAGAAGACCTAAACCGAGCTTATGGAGAGAACTCAGCGGCAGGCACTGGTCTGCATAACGGGGGCGCTGAGGTCAACCCCAACTAAAGCTCTAGAAACGATCCTCGGAATCGACCCCATAGATATCCACGCTCAACTAACTGCAGGAAAGGCAGAAAGTTGCATCAGGCATCGGACACAGCTAAATCGGCCGAAGCATGATCAACAAAACGGACTACACGACTCCCAGAACGTGCGCGGAGGTTAAAACAAACTCGTTCATGGGCCCAGATGACTGGAAAACGGGTCGGGAGCAGACTCAACACCTCACCTCAGACAGCACCAAGATGGAACGAGGAGTAGGAGCGGGCTTATACTGTATGGACCCTGAAATAAGGCTGTCATATAAGCTACCCATCGACTGTAGCATATTCCAGGCAGGTCTTCGCCATAAGGAAAGCTGCAGAAGTGGCTCAAAGTATAAACCGATCATACGATGTGGTTAACTTATTCGTGGACAGCCAAGCGGCGATAAGATCCATGCAGTCGTCAGCGGTCAGTTCCAAAAATGTAATGGCGAGCAGGGAGGCACTAGATAACCCTAGCACGACGAAGTCAGTGCGGATCTATTGGGTTCTAGCCACCATCGATGGCAACGAGACAGCTGACGTTCTTGGAGGAGGGCGTAGAGCTGAGGAACGACAGAACGGAGAACGTGCTAGTTTCCCTCAGAACGCTACAAAGCGCCCTAGAGAACCAGGCGGACAAGCAAGCAAAAAGCAGGTGGAGGATTACCGAGACTTGCCGAATTGCAAGAACAATGTGGAAAGAGCGCAATGAAAAACTCAGGCAGTATGTACTGCATCTTCCTCGGAAAGACTGCAGACTGTTAGTGGGAATCCTCACAGGCCACTGTCTGGCCGCATCATACGCAACTACGATCGGAATACTGAACAGCTGCACCTGAAGGAAATGCGATGAACGGGGGGCTATCGAAACCCTGGAACATCTTATCTGCAACTGCCCGGCTCTCTCACGAGGAAGAGCAAGATACCTCGGTGCCCCAGTTCTGGCATCACTAGAAGACGCCTCCAGCAGAGAACCACCTTGATCCTTGTGGACATGTTGTGAGGAGCCAATTGGCTCCCCACAAATAGCCACTCCCTATCCCCAAATGTATATAACCCCCACCGAGAATATAAGTAATTAAATAAGGCTAGCGATAAGGTAAAATAGTATTATAAGTTAGGTTTAAGGCTACAAGGCCACACCCGATAGTTAATAAAACTGTCATCGCCACCGATACTTGCATCACTAGCCTGGAAGGCTTACCCCACACCGACACACACATACCACCACAGAAACCAGAAATTCACCACGAAAAGCGGTCACTTAACCAAGCTTAGAATAAGAGCGAGTGAGAGAACACATGATCGTGTTGGAAACCAACCCCCGAAAACTGGCACGTGCCCATGAGGGAGAGCGAGAGGAAGATATGCCAAAACTTCGAGAAGCCGGGAAAACAGAACGGCGAGAAGTTTCGCGAAACGAAACTCGGGGCAGTTCTTTGGAAGAGGTCGATTGACGCTGACGAGGAATTTTGGTGCGGGGAAAAAAAAAGAGTGGGCGAGTTTTGCCACTCCGGGAGTGTAAGCTAGCGGAAAACAAGGAGAAGCCAAGCGCCCCACGTGCCCAACGTGAAAACCCCAGGACACTCGCGCTACCGGAAAGCAGCGGAACACCCAGTCGTCGAGTGGCGACTGACGAGGAGAAAAGCAACAGAGGATTGTGGACAAGAGTGGTGCCGGCCCAGGACCAGCGGCGGAGTACCAAGTTTGCACGCGGAATCCTCACGTGTGTGTGTGTGTGCGGGAGCGAGACGGGTGAGTGCCAAATCCGTGAGACCGCAACGAGTGGCCAGCGACGCCAGGCCAACCAACAAGGGGCAGTATGTGCACTTAGAAATCTCGGCAGGCCTCGATGCGGTATCACTGGGTAGAATCCGGCTAGATCAGCCATAACCTCTGCTTAAATAAAACCTAACACCATGTAACCCTAATGAAACTGAAAACCTAACCTCAAAAATGCCAAAAATGGGAAATATAAAATAGATCCGCGTCAAACATGAAGAACTTACATCCCAAATACTGTATACATTTAAATAAATCTAGAATACCACGAAAACTTATCTATATATTTTTGTCAAAGCAAATCTTTAAAGAAAACTGATCAAGATCCTAATAAACAGCAAAGATTTAACTTGAAGCCCAGAAAACCCACTATATTTTCTTGCCCACACTTTAACCGCCTCAAAGTGCCCTCCAACGGTACCACCCTCAATTCATTTAACCAGATATTTTGTCAGAGGTCAGGCTCAGCCGGCCGCATCACTTGGTCCGACAGCGAGTGCTGGCGGATTTCCATGTAAGGCAGTCACATGGCCTAGAGTTGCCAGGCGTCCCCTAATCGATTCCCTCTCGGTCTCCTCGTGGCGAGTGCCGCGAGCCAGACCCAGTACGCGCTACCGCCGAACCCCCCCCCCCCTTCGTTCTTTGTTGATGCCCAAATCAAATCGAAACTGTGTTTTACTCAGTAACCCGGTGGCTGACACACTACATCTCACGTCAGCCCACCGCTCATCGAAGACCCTAGTCTCAATCTTTATAAATTTGTCTGTAAAGAGACCCTGGCGTGACCGAGCTTCACCCCAGCCTAAGAAACTACTTCACAGTCTGGCGCCCGAACAGGGACTTGGGGCTTACGAATTTTAGATGATTATATGGCCTAAAGACCCATCTGGTTACTTTCTTCGATTTGTGTTTTTGGGTACAGCCATATAAGAGCGAATTTTGTTCAAGTGGGTATGCAAGGAGAGGAATGAATATCGAGGGACATGGAAATCTAGAACCAGCAATCAAGAAAATATATATATAATCAAGACACAAGCGGGAGAACTTATATAAAAGTAGACCCAGATCAAGACCAAAGATAACCTAAAACGAGAGGTTGTCAGAGGTAACAGACCACGCGGCCAACAGAACGCGTGAGTCACATACAAGCATAGCAAAGAGAGGAAGAGCGGGCCCTCTATAGGTGAACCAATCAGGCCGCGAGATTTAAAGAAAAAAAAAAAAAAAAAACACAAGGCAGGGAGAAGCTAATCCATACTCCCCACAGCGCAGCCATCTTGTTTTCGCTCTCATCGTCGCCTCTCTCACATCCACAGCAATCGACTGCAAGTACAGTCATCGGAAACATAGAAAAAGGAATCTGAAAACCACCGTCGCCGAGTCAACACATTTTTCACAGAATTTTTCCGCTACATCCAGTTTTACATCACCGTCGAGGAGAAATCTAAATCGTCGTCTTACGCCTTATTGGGGTTGCCATCGTTCCGCTGAGCCGTTATTAATCCGTTAGCAAATAAATAAACATTTTTTCGCTGTTAAATTTTGTTAAACTTTTGAGCTTCGTTTGACCCTCGTTAAAATTTTTCGCCGCACCAAAATCTGGGTTTTCCTCGTTCTCCGTTGGATTATTTTTCGCAAACATGGGTGCACGTTGGATTTCGTATCTCAGAAAGCGAGAATTGGAGGCAATTCTGAAGGAGTTCGCCTTGGACGGAACAGGAAACGTGGAGGAGATGAGGAGCCGGTTGGCAGCCTTTAATAATCGTGACGATCACGCCTTGGAGATAGCCGAGCGTCTTCAGGAATGCGAATCGGAAATATTGGCCGCGATCAGCGAGCGGAAGCAACGGACGCCGAGTCCAAACCCTGCGGGTCCAACCAAACTCCATGTCCCACTGGGAGCGCTAACACCTGAGGCAGGGGCCGACGTAGAAGCCAACACTGCCAGGCGGGATATTTCTCCCAGAAAGCTGGAAATGACAGCGGCAACTCTAGCAGAAAAGTTGAGAAACTGGGGAATCACCTTCGACGGGACAACGGACCCGATCTTGTTTATTCAACACCTCGAGGAGCGAGCCACAGCTTACGAAGTCAACGTGGAGAAGATGCCGCAGGCCATCCCTGGTCTTTTGACGGACACGGCCGAACACTGGTTCAGGACAAGCCAGCTACTGGGCGAATCCTGGGCAAACTTCAAGAAGGCATTTCTTGACTTTTTCCTGCCACCGAGGTATTTCCAGAGACTCGAGGATGAGATCCGCACCAGACACCAGCGACCCGGAGAATCATTTAAGCAATACCTTGTAAATATTCGATTGATGATGCACAGAGCGGGATATAATTCAGAACAGGAGTTAGAAAGGATTTATGAAAATCTACAGTCAGACTATCAACTGTTTACCAGGAGACATGAATTCACAACGCTGGAACAACTGACCGCCTTGGCAGTTACTTATGAAGTCACCCGCGATCGAGACACAGGAAGTCATGCAAGGATGCTGGCTGAACTGCAGTCACCGCCGAAGAGAATCGACCAGATCCCGTCGTACTCAGGGGCGCCACCAACGGGTCGCCAAGATACAGCACGACCACCCCGACGAACATTTACACCGGCCGCCGTGGTACCGGAGATAGTTCCTCGGGTGGGGAACGTGTCCATAGTGCCGAACTTCAGACTAGCCTGCAGGAATTGTGCGCAGGCTGGGCATTTTCCACACGAGTGTCGCAATCCCCGAATTCTCTTTTGCTGGGAATGCGGTCGCCGAGGAATACGAACCAACGAGTGTTGTCGTCGCAGTCATCCGGGAAACGAGAGGAGTCTTCGTCCCATCGGGGAGCGGCCGGAGACTGCCAGGAGGAATCCCCAGAATTAAAAGATATTTTACAAGTCCAGGCGAGCAGAATCATCGCACAAGTACAAATTGAGGGTCGACTATTTAATGCAACCATAGACACCGGAGCCAGCAGAAGTTTTGTGAGCGAAAGAGTCGTTCAACTCGTGGGCACACCACATAACGTACGGACGGTACGCACCCAAGTCAGCCTGGCCGAAGGCTCCCGCAAGGAAATAACCAAGTCACTGGTGGCGAAAGTCCAGTTGGACCAACGTTGGGTCACATTTCCACTCTTAGTCTTACCCTCAATCATGGAAGATGTGCTGTTGGGCATGGACTTTCTCTGCGGCGTATCCGCCACCCTCCAATGTGGTCGCGTTTCGCTACAACTTAACCCTCTTCTCGTAGCCAGCACCAAGAGCGACTCCGTTCTGTCCCCCCTTCTCATAAATGAGCCTTCTTCAGAAGAAATCGACAACTTCGATGCAACCGTCCCAGAACTACAGAGCAACGAACCAGAGCGCAGGATGCAAGCTGCCCCAACAAACAGTATTCTAGGGCCCAGAGACGACACAGCCGTGCGAAATAATCCATTTCGGCGGAATCCGAGTTCTGTATCGGCAGAGCCAGCCAAGGAAGCGCGATTTCCTTCCCCAGCCAGACCAGCGTATGCCTCTGACACTGGAGGAGCATTAGCAGTAATCAAAGAGACCCCAGGGCCGGAGGATCTGGAACCCTGGGTACACAAATTCCTACAGGAGGAATTGGCCAAATTTGACGGACTGACCGGGGTGTCACACATCGCCGAACACTCGATCACAATGCGGGATGATAAACCCATTAAACAGAGGTATTTTCCCAAGAATCCCGCAATGCAGAGGATTATTGATGAGCAGATCAACGATTTGTTACGCAACGATTGCATAGAACCTTCTCGGAGCCCCCATAGTGCCCCTATCGTACTCGTGGGCAAGAAATCGGGAGAGATGCGGCTCTGTGTTGATTTTCGGCAACTAAATGCCCATTCAATCCCTGATGCGTACCCGCTGCCCAGGATAACTCACATTCTGGAGCGGTTGCGCCACGCCAAGTACATCTCCACTCTTGACCTGAAGAGCGGATACTGGCAAATCCCCATGGCCAAGACAAGTCGCGAGTGCACTGCATTTACAGTTCCAGGAAGGGGACTGTACCACTGGAAAGTCATGCCGTTTGGCCTCCATTCAGCACCGGCCACTTTCCAGCGGGCGCTCGACAGCGTAATTGGACCAGACATGGAGCCCAACGCGTTTGCGTACCTGGATGATATAATCATCATCGGGCGCACGTTAGAAGAGCATGTGCACCATCTTCAAGAGGTATTCCGACGGCTACGGAAAGCGAACCTTCGCCTCAATGCAAAGAAATGTAGTTTCTTTAAGCGCAGCCTGGTATACCTGGGGCACGTCATCAGTGAGGAAGGGATCCACACTGATCCCGACAAGATTTCGGCAGTACGGCAACTGAGTCCGCCCACCACATGCAAGGAACTACGTAGATGTCTGGGTATCGCGTCATGGTACAGGAGGTTTGTACCCAACTTTGCCAGCATCGTACAACCCATGTCTCTGTTGTTGAAAAAAGGGAAGAAATGGCAATGGCAGCAGGATCAACAAGACGCGTTCGAAGAATTGAAGCGGAAGCTCACGGAGGCACCTGTTCTCGCCTGTCCGGATTTCAATGAGAGGTTTGTCTTACAAACCGATGCCAGTGATATAGGGCTAGGAGCTGTCCTAACCCAGAATATCCAGGGAGAGGAACGCGTCATCGCATTCGCTAGCAGACGTCTCATCGCCGCTGAAGAAAATTATTCAGCCACTGAGAAGGAATGCCTGGCCATTATATGGGCCATAAGGAAGCTTAGGTGTTACGTAGAAGGGTATCGATTTGAGGTGATCACGGACCATCTCGCATTAAAGTGGCTCAACTCAATCGACAATCCCACCGGCCGAATCGCACGCTGGGCGTTAGAATTACAGCAGTACCAGTTTGACGTCACATATCGGCGCGGGAGCCAAAACATTGTCGCAGATGCGCTGTCACGACAGCCCTTGGATGTACTGCAAATGATCCAGGAGGATAAGCCTGGGTGCACCTGGTACCAGCGAATGCTGAAACTCGTTCAGGACAAGCCTGAAGATTTCCCGGACTACGCGTGCGAGAACCAACAGCTATATCGGCACCGCGGAACCCGACCCGACGATGAAGACTACGTACCTTGGAAATTGTGTGTGGCCAAGGATCATCGTCAGCGAGTGCTGTCAGAATGCCATGACCAGCCCACGGCTGGACATCTCGGAATCAGAAAGACAACAACCCGGATCGCCCAGAGGTATTACTGGCCGGGACTCTTTCGTGATGTAGCCAGGTATGTTCGCAAGTGCGACACTTGTCAACGGTTCAAGGTAAGCCAAAACAAACCAGCGGGTAAGATGTTCACCAGGCAGATCAGTGAGCCCTTTGACACTGTCTGCGCCGACTTCATTGGACCCCTTCCGCGGTCTAAGAGCGGGAATAGTATGCTGCTAGTATTTTTCGACGCCTTTTCAAAATGGGTTGAGTTAGTTCCACTAAGAAAAGCTACTTCGGCACACCTTGAGAAATCCTTTCGGGAGAGGATTTTAAATCACTTTGGGATTCCCCGTACCTTTGTTTGCGACAACGGGACCCAATTCACAAGTCGATCCTTCAAAGCTTTCTGCAAACAGGCGGGAATGGAGATCCAGTATACGGCACCCTATACTCCGCAGCAGAACCCGACAGAGCGGGCCAATCGCACCATTAAAACTATGGTCGCCCAGTATATCGAGGATAAACAGACGACGTGGGACGAACTGCTCCCTGAGCTGAACCTGGCTATAAACAGCAGCGTTTCTGACTCCACCGGATTCAGCCCGGCGTTTGTTATACAAGGCAGAGAGCCAAGACTCCCAGGGGCCTTGTACGACGAAGTCACGCCGGGATCAAGCCATGTTCCCAGATCACCCGTCGCGAAAGCGGAATTTCTGCGCGACGTGTTTAAGGTGGTCCAAACAAACACCCAGCGAGCTTCGATGGAACAGCGAAAGCACTACAACCTCAGACGGCGCGCGTGGAGACCAACTTTGGGATCACTGGTCTTCGTAAAGCAGCATCACTTGTCCAGGGCGGCGGATAACTTTGCTGCAAAGTTAGCACCCAAGTATGAGGGGCCGTACAAGGTGGTCAAATTCATTTCGGCCACGATCGTGCGTTTAAAGCACACACGAACTAAACAATGCAGGACGGCATCGCTCGGAGACCTAAAGGAAGCAGTCGACGATCCGGAGACCCCGAGTCCGGTACCGGTCGAACAGGACAGCCCAGACGCAGCGAAGACGACAGAGCAGGTTTAGGGTCGGGTGACCCTAAACTCCAATACAGAAAGCCCGCACCGCGGCCTCATCGTAGAGAAAATATATATACCAAGCCAGCGGTCGAGTGACGCTCAAAAAAACCCTGGCCGAGGCAAGAGCCAATTCACATGGACCACTGTGACAGGAGCCAAGTTTGAGTCAGTGGGGGCCACTTGCTGGAGGGTGCGCCTTCCCAACGTCCCCACTCCCCTCAGGGGAAACTCAATGCTCCCAGTGCCCACCGTAGCTTAGCCCCTCTAACTACAAAACTAACCAAAACTAAAACGGTAACCCCCCCTTTTAACAACCTAAAACTAATAAAAGGCTATCTTCCCAACAGACATGGCAGCGGGCGACTTCCCCGATTGGAGGCACCTGGTGAGGTGCGTGGAGGAGGCCATTGGGCCGTGCCCTGGCCAGTATCCAGAGCCAAGTGACCACGCCGCCACACTGGAGGAAGCCCCCCAACGTGGCCAACACGTATCCAGCCCGGACCACGCCATGGAGTCTGACGAGGCTCAAGTCATGGATGATTTCACGGGCCATGTATGGCGCGTCCAGGACAACGGACCCAGCGCAGTCCTGGAGAAGATGGACCCTAACGGGGTCATACTCAGCTACGCGGATGGGAAGGGCAGCGTCTCGGCTACTACATCGCCGACACCCCCCTTGGAGGCGATCGAGCCCTCCAACGAGGAGGACCTGCGTGCCACCCTGGACCTGCCACCGGATGGCGAGATGCCCGCCCTCGTTCCAATCGACACCCCCGGAGAGGACGCGGTGATGGAAGTAGTCCTGGCCGCCACACCTCCGCCGATTGCCCATCCCGAGGCCGACCTCCCGCTCATATTCGCGAGCTGGGCCGAGGAAATGGAGAGGGAAGACCATCTCCGCGAGCGGGAAATGGTAGCAGCCGCCCCTATAGCACCACAACCAGCGAAGACGCCAGCCGAGGACGACAGCGACGCCAAGGGACGTACCCAATATCCGCCACCCGACGAGGACTGGGTGTTGCCGCCGCGACACTGGCGTATCCGCGTGAACGGGGGACGGATTCCCCGCTCCCTCGTCGAGCACGTTCGACCACAGGAGGGAACACGACGCCGGGTGGACAGGAAGTTCCTCTTCCATGCCGGAGGGGAGGAATTCCGGGTGCATATTAATAAGAGAGACGAGATCGCCGTCTCGTCGCGTCCCCCGAAGAAGGAGGGGAATGTGAGGAGCCAATTGGCTCCCCACAAATAGCCACTCCCTATCCCCAAATGTATATAACCCCCACCGAGAATATAAGTAATTAAATAAGGCTAGCGATAAGGTAAAATAGTATTATAAGTTAGGTTTAAGGCTACAAGGCATACAAACACCGCGATAGTTAATAAAACTGTCATCGCCACCGATACTTGCATCACTAGCCTGGAAGGCTTACCCCACACCGACACACACATACCACCACAGAAACCAGAAATTCACCACGAAAAGCGGTCACTTAACCAAGCTTAGAATAAGAGCGAGTGAGAGAACACATGATCGCGTTGGAAACCAACCCCCGAAAACTGGCACGCGCCCATGAGGGAGAGCGAGAGGAAGATATGCCAAAACTTCGAGAAGCCGGGAAAACAGAACGGCGAGAAGTTTCGCGAAACGAAACTCGGGGCAGTTCTTTGGAAGAGGTCGATTGACGCTGACGAGGAATTTTGGTGCGGGAAAAAAAAGAATGGGCGAGTTTTGCCACTCCGGGAGTGTAAGCTAGCGGAAAACAAGGAGAAGCCAAGCGCCCCACGTGCCCAACGTGAAAACCCCAGGACACTCGCGCTACCGGAAAGCAGCGGAACACCCAGTCGTCGAGTGGCGACTGACGAGGAGAAAAGCAACAGAGGATTGTGGACAAGAGTGGTGCCGGCCCAGGACCAGCGGCGGAGCACCAAGTTTGCACGCGGAATCCTCACGTGTGTGTGTGTGTGTGTGTACGGAAGCGAGACGGGTGAGTGCCAAATCCGTGAGACCGCAACGAGTGGCCAGCGACGCCAGGCCAACCAACAAGGGGCAGTATGTGCACTTAGAAATCTCGGCAGGCCTCGATGCGGTATCACTGGGTAGAATCCGGCTAGATCAGCCATAACCTCTGCTTAAATAAAACCTAACACCATGTAACCCTAATGAAACTGAAAACCTAACCTCAAAAATGCCAAAAATGGGAAATATAAAATAGATCCGAGTCAAACATGAAGAACTTACATCCCAAATACTGTATACATTTAAATAAATCTAGAATATTATATATATATATTTGTATTCTATATATTTTTGTCAAAGCAAATCTTTAAAGAAAACTGATCAAGATCCTAATAAACAGCAAAGATTTAACTTGAAGCAGTAGGCAGTAGGCTTTTGTCGTTTGGCCCTGAATTATTTCGGAATGGGTTTTTGGTCCTAGACGACTGTTGTCGCGTGTCGTTTCTAGTGTTGTTGCTAACTGATTGTCTTTGATTTTGTTGATTACGCTGATACGGGCGGTTACGGTCGCCCGAGTTTTCGGGGTGGGCGAAATTTTGTTGATCATTAGAATTCTCGCGGTGACAATTATTCTGTTGACCGTTAGCACTTCGGTTGTATACATTCTGTTGTATTTGTAAGCCTTTTCTATAGAAAATTCAAATGGCAAAATGGCAAATTCTGTAATACGGCCAAAATATCTTTCGGACTTAAATTTGTGCTGACAATAGTCAACGAGTTACTGACTGTTGGGCTGATGGAGTCTAAATGGTTCATGTTGCTGTTAAAAAATTGAATTCCGGTTCTTTTTGATCGTGACGCTCTTCTTTTTCCGTTTCTTCCTTAATGTCTGACAGGCTACCCCCACTTCTCAAACCTTATCTTCTACTAGCTGCCTTAACTTTTTTTTAACAGTTGATTACGTAACTTAATGTGTAATTGTAATGTATTTTTATTATTACACCAGTTTAGAAAAAAAAATTGATGAAATACGCACTTCATGAAACAATGATTTTCGGTTAAGGTACATCTCCCTGAGTAAGAAATGGGCACTTTTAATTTTTTGTATGGTACAGTTTTTTTTTTAAAGTGTAAAAAACGTTTTTTGCACTTCTTTAATTTCTAACTCGAGTTGTGGTAAACCGATTTGGGCTATCAAAGACTCATTTTACAGGTAAAAGAATGCCCTTTAACTTTCTTATACACAGCATTGAGTTCCATTCATTGGTTTAGAAGCTACACTTCGTCAAAGCTGAAAAAGTTGGAAAAAATGCAAAAAAGCTGACATAAATGGCTTCTTTAAAAATACACGCCTAAAAACCGAAATTATTTTTATAGCTTATATGGTTAGATGGTTCTTCGACAAAAAAAACAAGCTAATGATCGTTACTATCCGCCAGTAAATTTTTTTGATATGAATTTTTTAAGCTCGGAACAAAGGTGGTTTTTTGGCCGTTTACAGCTGTTTACAGCTGAGGTTAACAGGGCTCTAACAGGGCTGTAATACACCTTTTTTCCAACTGAAATAATCTATATAAAATCGAACCTTTGGTTGTCAATTGAGTTGATGGTCTTGTTAGTTTGCTTAAAGATGTATCTTTAAGTAGAAGTTATAAAAATAATTTCGGTTTTTAGGCGTGTATTTTTAAAGAAGCCATTTATGTCAGGTTTTTTGCATTTTCTCCAACTTTTTCAGCTTTGACGAAGTGTAGCTTCTAAACCAATGGAACTCAATGCTGTGTATAAGAAAGTTAAAGGGCATTCCTTTACCTGTAAAATGAGTCTTTGATAGCCCAAATCGGTTTACCACAACTCGAGTTAGAAATTAAAGAAGTGCAAAAAACGTTTTTTATGGAACTCAATGCTGTGTATAAGAAAGTTAAAGAGCATTCCTTTACCTGTAAAATGAGTCTTTGATAGCCCAAATCGGTTTACCACAACTCGAGTTAGAAATTAAAGAAGTGCAAAAAACGTTTTTTACACTTTAAAAAAAAACTGTACCATACAAAAAATTAAAAGTGCCCATTTCTTACTCAGGGAGATCTACCTTAACCGAAAATCATAGTTTCATGAAGTGCGTATTTCATCAATTTTTTTTTGTAAACTGGTGTTATTAGTATTATATAGTACAGCGGTCGGCAGCGGCTTATTATGTGAGCATAGCGAATTGTACACTGTACAGCAGCGGCCTCCACATACACATTGACGAGATGCTGCGTACAATTTATTCACAGAACTATAAAACAAAATGTTATTGTATGTGTATGCCGACCGCTGGTATAGGATACATTATATAGCATACTAGGAATACCCGAAGCAATGTTGTCCGCTACTATTAGCAAAGCATTTCATGCTTTAGATAGTAACTTGATTTTACTATATTTTTGGGACTTTACTCGGATATTAATTAGAATAGAATCAGGTTATTACCACAGTAAACCCCACCTAATATTTTACCATAACCCCCAACCATAACTTACCTTTCCTTTACACTGCCTAAACCCTACCTGTCTCTTACCCCGGCACAATTTTGTAACACCCTAATGCTGTTTTCACAATTTCCCTGACTTAATCCCAGTGTAACCTTTCCTTAGCCAACACTTAGCCACTCTAGTCTTACATGAATAAATATTTCTTTGCTTAATTAATTCCACTTAAACATTACTTTTTTTTGGTTTGTCACCTTAACCCACCTGATCCTCGCAAAAGTAAAAAAAAACTTACTTTTCTCACATTCACCCTTTCCTTACATTACTTTTACCGTCACCCCAATCTAGCTAATAACGTCTTAACCAAAACTTAAACCCCGCATTAACCTATCTTATTCCCACCTTAACTCATGCGTTCTGGTATTCTTAATCTATCATTTTGGTCAGCTAAATTGTCAGCTAAAAAGAAAAACAGACAGCGTGCTGCCAATTAACCCCCAAATAACCTTAAAAACTAAAAACATAATATAAAAAATAACATACAAAAACGGATTTGCTCGGTAGGTTAAAAAAAATTGAGTGCCCCTATGTCGGTTGGGGCTAACCAGCTCGATTAAAATATTTCCGGAAATAAAAGAAAACTAAAACATGGCGCACCTAAAGCATTAACTCTTTTGACTCTTTCGACCATATAAAGTATATATATTCTTGATCAGGATCACTAGCCGAGTCGATCTAGCCATGTCCGTGTATCCGTCTGTCTGTCCGCCTGTCCGTCTGTCTGTCCGTTTGTATGAACGCTGAGATTTCGGAAACTATAAAAGCTAGAAGATTGGGACTTGGCATGCAGATTCTAGGGGTTAATACGCAGCGCAAGTTTTTACGCCGATGTGCCACGCCCCCTCTAACGCCCACAAACCGCAAAAACCTTTGGGAAAAGGAATGTGTATTCGTTTCTTCAATACCTATGGATTGACCAATATATCTTCTCGAAGTATTTCCATCGTTTAAGTTTCCGTATCCGTATTTAGGGAAATCTACTTTAATAATAGTTTACCATTGCATATTACCTGAAGGTAACGGCTCGGTTCAATATTTTTGATAACTAATTGCCTGGCAAAATATATACAAATTGTAAAATAAAATCCCCATTTGACAATCAATAATAACATAAAAAACGTTTCCCATGAAAAGAGATGCAATTCCTGCAATATGTGCAATTCCTGGGACCATGACTTTTTTACCTTTTTTGGCTCTTAAAACCGCGAACGCACGCGGACGCAGCTACAACTTTCCTAATATCAAGAAGAAAGTCTAAATAACGTTTTAGGAATGTATAAAAAAATAGTATTAAATAGTTTTATTTTATTTTTTATCAAAGTTTAAAAATATGGAAAAAATGAACGTTTGGCAAATAACCCATAACTAAGAGATGCGGCTGGCAAACTGCAACATGTTTTAGTTTTTTTACTCTTAACTAACACACCAAGTAGAGCGATTCGATAACTAGTTTTTAAGATATACCCCCCGGAAGTGCGAAAAATTACCTAAAAATGGTGTGTGTTTTAAAAATGGAAAATTTGTCAACTTTGAAGGGGCATATCTTTTACAACAATTTTTTTGATTTGAAAAAGGGTTACATATTTGTAATAGTGGATCAATTACCTGTCGATTGGTATGGGTCGCAACTTTCTAGGGCAAAGTCGAAAATTGATTTATTGCACGTTTTTTGGCACAAGGCGCGACTGTGTGTCGTTACAATTAAAATCGTTGACATGCCACATAAATCCTGAACAAACCGTAGGGTTTTATTACTACTCCATAAGATTATAAGCAAACAAGAGCCATCGTATCTTTATGAAAAAATTATTTTTAGTTCGTCAAGAAGAACCAGAAATATAAAAAGCTTTAAGTATAAGTACCTATTCACAAGGAAGCAGTTCCCAACTTCCACACACGATCAGGGCAATCCATAAGGAAACCCAATTTAAGAACGCACTGCAAGACCATTTTAAGACTCCTTAACCACCACCTGATTATTAAACTACTCAATTTAGCATAATAAAATTTAAATTTCAATTTAGAGAGAATGTGAGCATTATTAAAAATTAAAGATTTAAATTTAAAGTTAAAATTAACTAATTAAAAATTAAAAATAATAGTAATTATAGTAATAATAAACCTGATTATTTATTTAAATTGTACTTGTTAGGTTAGGTTAGGTTAGGTTCGAACGGCTGCCAGACTATCGTCTGGCACACTTAGACCTCTGTGGGTCCGTTGTGATACCGTATGATCTCGTCTTATCCCCTTTTCCGGGACCCCTGTCTTTATATGCTTTGTCCTAGAGGCCTATAGAGCATCTCATGATGATTAGCATGTCTTCCACCCTGAAGATTTTACAAAGGAGTTTAAATCCTTGAGCTTGATCTCCGATATTTCGGTCAGATCGTTAAGGAAGGGGTACCCTAAGTGTTTCAGTCTAAGTCTGCAGAGGGCTGGACAGAAGCAGAGAAGGTGTGCCACCGTTTCTTCTTCTTCCTCGTCCCTGCAGCTTCTACAAAAGTCATTTTTTGGGGCTTTTAGTCTTCCGGCATGTGTGCCGACTAGCCAGTGGCCTGTAAGGGCTCGAACTAACATACCACACTCTGTGCGGCTGAGTTTGAGTAGTGCTGACGTTCTTTTATTGTTAATCACCGGCCATGTCTGATGTGTGATACGGCACTTTGGTGCATTCTGCCACCTAGTGTTGGCTTGTTTGATGAAATGATTTCTAATGTTTAGCTTACAAGTTGCCATGGGCATACCGACACTCTCCTTTTCAGGAAGGAGAGGCATGATGGTGCCCTGTCTGGCTAACTCATCCGCTATGCAGTTGCCTACGATGTCCCGGTGACCCGGAACCCATATTAGGCTGATAGTAAACTGTCTAGCCATCTCGTGGAGAGATTTGCGACAGTCTGCTATTGTTCGTGAGTTTGTGTTTGTCGAGTAGATTGATTTAATAGCTGCTTGGCTATCACTATATATATTAAGGTGTCTGCCTAGGCTGGTGTTCCCTAGGCAGTTGAGTGCCTCCTTTATAGCGTGTACTTCCGCTTGGAAGACGCTGCAGTGGTCCGGGAGTCTGAATGACTTCCTGATGTCTAATTGTTCGGAGTATACCCCTCCGCCAACGTGCCCGTCCAGTTTTGAGCCATCTGTATAAAAGCAGATTGCGTCTGGCGAGCCTGGTCTGCCCTGCTGCCATTCCTCCCTATCCGGGATCAGGGCCTCGAAGGGTGTGTGTTTATACTCGTGAGCTTTGCATAGAATTGGGGTTTCCATTGCCCAGTATCCCTTAATCGAATGGCTGTCGACTTGGCCCTTTCTATGCCTGCCAAGTCCAGGCTCGGGAGGTTCAAGATCGCATTCAGCGCTTCGTTTGGGGTAGTTCTAAGGGCTCCACTAATACACAAAGCCGCCATCCGCTGTACTTTGTTTAGTGGAGTAAGGATACATTTTTTTTGTAGAGCGGTCCACCATAAAGCCACCCCGTATAGGAGGATTGGCTTGACTACCGCTGTGTAGATCCAGTTAACAATTTTGGGTGACATACCCCATCTTAGCCCAATTGCTTTTTTACAGGAGTAAAGTGCAATGGTTGCCTTTTTGGTTCTCTCTTGGTTGTTTAAGCCCCATTTGAGGCGCTTATCTAATACCAACCCCAGGTATCTGGCGTGTTCGCTAAAAGAGAGATTGCAATTATTTAATGTGGGTGGGTTAAGTTGTGGGATCTTGTACTTATTCGTAAATAGGACAAGCTCCGTTTTTGAGGGATTTACCCCGAGTCCGTTTTCTATCGTCCATTTCGATAGTATTTTTAGTTTTGCGGTCATAAGATCGCAGAGTGTTTGTGGATACTTACCATTGAAGATGATAGCGACATCGTCTGCGTATGCCACCACTTTGCATCCTCCTCCTTCCAGAATTCGCAGTAGTTTATTTACTGCGATGTTCCACAGAAGGGGGGATAAAACGCCCCCTTGTGGGGTTCCTCTGTTCACTAGTCTAGTTTGAGTTGAGGTACCTAGTGTGGCCGTGACCATTCTGCTTATCAGTAATTTATGGATTAGCCCCACTAGTTGAGCCTCAACCCCTAGTTCTGTGAGTGAATTTGTTATTGCTGTAGGTAGTACGTTGTTGAAGGCTCCCTCTATGTCTAGGAATGCGATCAGTGTGTACTCCTTATTGTTGAGTGATTTCTCAATGTTACTCACCACGACATGTAGCGCCGATTCGGTTGACTTGCTCTTGGTATAGGCGTGTTGTGCCTCGGACAGTTGTGTCGGGTTTATGATGGCTCTCAGATGTAGGCTTAACAGCCTCTCGAAGCTTTTAAGCAGGAAAGATGTCAGGCTTATTGGCCTGAAGTCCTTTGCTGTGGTGTGGGTGGCCTTTCCTGCCTTGGGAATGAAGACCACTTTCGTTTCCCGCCATCCGGTTGGTAGCTCTCCTACCGCCAAAATGGTGCGGAAGATTTTACTAAGCCAGTTTATGGCTAGCTGACCAGCTTGTTGGATGTGTGCCGGTGTTATGCCGTCTGGTCCCGGTGATTTGTAGGGTTTGAAGCTCTGAATGGCCCATTTGATATTGCGGTCTGATATGAGGAGATCTAGATTGATCCCCTCTCCGCCAATTCTTTCTGGAGGTTGCCCAGTTTGTTGGCTTCCTGGGAAGTGAGCGTCTAGGAGTAGGTCTAGGGACTCGTTGCTAGAGTCTGACCAGGATCCATCCGCTTTCTGTAGATAGCCTAGGGGCGCGGCTGTCTTGGAGAGTATTTTCCTGAGCCTTGCAGCATCAGTCGTTTCTTCTATGTCAGAGCAGAAAATGTGCCATGCGGCTCGTTTCGCTCTTCTAAGGGCCTTTTTGTACGAGGCTAATTCGCGCTTGTAGCATTGCCAGTTCGTTTCCTCGTTTCCTGCTTTTGCTCTGTTAAACAGGCCTCTGCAGCTGGATCTGAGGATTGATAGTTGTTGCGTCCACCAGGGGGTTTTTTCTTCCCTCTTGGTTTCCCTATTGGGCATGCAACTTTGAAAGCCGAGTTGCAAGCATTTGTGAATATGTCTACTGTTTTATCCAGCTCATGTGGATCAGTTGTGCTTTCTGGCGGTTCCATGGGAAGGATATTCGTCAGAACTTCCTTGTACATGGGCCAGTCAGCCCTTCTGGGGTTTGAGTAGCCGACCGGCAAGGGTGAATCAAGGGACAATATTGTTTCAATGAATCTATGGTCTGAGAAAGAGTGCTGGTCGGAGACGAACCAGTTACTGACTGCACTTACTAGTGAATCTGATACCAACGTTAGATCTATGATCGTTTGGCACACTTTGGTTATGAAGGTAGGGGCATTTCCCCTATTGCATAAAAATAGGTTCGACTTAAGAATGAAATCAAAAAGAGACTCACCTCTATCGTTGTTGTTTGGGCAACCCCACTGGGTGTGATGGGCGTTGGCGTCGCAGCCTATTACCAAACCTGTCTTGAGCTCTTCGCATTCCTTTGCCAGTCCTTTGACTAGCGCGTCGGGGGGGTCTTCCTTTTCTGAGGCCATGTAGGCCGATAGCAGCCTTATGGAGCCATTTTGCAGCTCTAGGCTTACTGCGGTATTGTCTCCGTTGCTGTAATTGCGAAGCAGAAATATATTGAGATGCCTTTTGGCCAGAATGCAGGTTCGAATTTTACCTTCTTTGGGGTCAAGCATTAGCTTATACTCTTTTGTTCCTAGTCCAGCAACCTTGCCTCCTACCACCCAAGGTTCCTGTACCAGGACTAGATCGGCTCCGCCGTCAGCCAGGCGAAGCTGTAGTGCAGCCGAAGCTGCCTTACTGTGGTGGAGGTTGATTTGCAGAAGTCTTAGTGACATCTGCATTTGCAGCCTCCACCACGGTAACGTCGGCCTCCTCTTCGCTCAGGTCCACGTCCTCAATAGCCGGTCCCAGCGCTCGCATTTCTCTGCTTAGCGAGGAATCGGTGGAATAACCGTCCTCCAGCCCAGGCGCCTCCACTTCCTCGGCAAGCACCTGTTCGGCAAGATTGCCCGCGGAGTTTCCGGCAGCGTTCGAGTCGCCCTTGTAGATTTTCATCTGCACTGCGCTAAAACCGAAGTTCAGCTTGCCCCGAGCCGCTTCTATTGGCGCTACTGACTCCTTGTTCAGGACCATAACCGCCTGGTTTACGTCCCCTTCGTGTTCCTCCACCTTGACGACTCTCCAGTCCTTTGTTGGGAGGTGCGGGTTGCAGACTTGCAGCATATAGAGGATGTCCTCCGGGGCCTTCATAGCTGCTGGGAGCCAGATTCGGGCTCGGGGCCTACTGGGGACGTCGCACCAGTCCAGTGCGACAATATTCGCCCCTTCGTAGACTGCACCGAGCTTGCTTGCAGCCTGCTTGTAAAGGTCAGCCGACCGCTGACTATCGCAGGCCACCACTTTAACGCTGCCCTGGTACCAACCCGCATCCATGCAGCAAGGCGGAGAGCATGGGTTTTCGCGGATCATGCGCAGGCAAATGACGGACAGGTGGGATTCCACGGCTTTCCATTTACTTCTGGGGATCCGTCCTTCCGGGTTTCCCTTGTCGATTAGACCGAGTAGGGCTCGATCTTTGGCGATCTCCGCGAAGGAGACCGAGGGCTGGACCTTTGGTCTCTTCGCCGAAGGTCCGGGTAACTCAAGGGACCGTTGCCGCTTTGTCTGAGCACCTTCTTGTGTGGGCTTCTCCCGCCCATAGTTGGGAAGCACCAACCTTGCCCACTCCACCTTCTTCAGCCATTCTGGCGAAGGTGTGGCAATATTGCTTCTAGAGTGTGAGCGCAGAGTCTGAGCGGCAGTCCTCCTATCTGCGTAAGTGTATTTTATAGCACCAGTGGTTGGCCCGATCGCCTTGGCAGTGCCTACCGTTGCCGTTGTTGCTATCGCATCTTTGGCGGACGTATCGGCGGCCGGCTTTCTGCCTCCCGTCATCCCCAATTTGGGATGCGGCCCTTTCTGGGCCTTGCTGGTGTGGGTGTTGGAGCCAGTGCTCAGCATTTCTGTGGGTTTTTTAAGAGTTCCCGTCTCTGGTTTATTTGTGTTCTTTGTTTGGTCCATAGTAGATCCCACGAGTTGCGGAGAAGGGGAAAGGTCCGCCCGGGCAGAGATCCGCGATGCCCGGGTAGGGCGATAGTTAGAACAGGGGGTCGCCGTCTCCCTGAGCTCACCGTTCAAGACTGGGCTAGTTTTTGATCCGGGCCCCCAGCCAGGCTGACTCTCGGCACGGTCCGAATTACACCTTAGTCCGGCCCGGAGTGAGATGTTGTTTGGGAGAGGAGGGGGTAGGTAGTGTGTAGGGGTTTTGGGTTTGTGTAGAGCAACTATTTAGATGCGGCTGTACAACTCGCATCGTCGGTAGTGCGCCATTGCAGGGTACCCGCTGGTTGTCCGGGGCTGATTATTTGCTGGGGCTTCCGTCCACGGTTCCGTGATTGACTTCTGCCACCAGTTTATTCACAGCTAACCTCTGGAAGTAGAGGTCGTTCGCTATCCGCAACCTGCGACCCGCTCGGTAGCCCCAGCTAGGCGGCTTCGGAACCATCTCACCAGTTCTTCAGGCCGAGATTGTACTTGTTAAGACTTGTAATTATTTGTCCTCATACCAAAATGTTAGCAGATAAGTTCAAATTTAAGTTAAACTTTCAAATTTTAAACCTGTGACTAGCAACTTAAATTATAAGTATGCTACATGCTTGTAGCGCTGGGATAAAAAAACCAAATAAATAAATATACTTTGAATGGTTTAAGGTAATAATGAGGCGAAAGAATACTTGATCACCAATTTTTCCGACACGATCGGATATCTTGGGTATGCTACCTTTCTAATGACTATTAATTGCACATAACTAGGGAGAAGGGATACGTGATCAGTATGATCACATGGAGGATGGGAGCAACTTTTTTACTCTCTCTCTCTTCTCTCTCTCCCGCTCTCTATTATAACTGTAAATTTCTCTCTCTTTGCACATCTCTAAATTTCGTGTAGACTTTTGGCTGCTTTCTCACTGTCTCTCTCGCCTGCTTTACATTGTAACTGTCCGAGCGTTATAGTTTGTTGGTGATCCACAAGCCACGCTCAGTCGATAGAATACTTTTCTCTCGCGCTCTCTTCGATTTTATTCGTGATCCGCGCTCTTATATTTTTTGTGCTTTGTGTCTTTGCGGTCTTGGAATTTGATCCCAGTGGCAAATTTACTTGAGGTACTTTTCAAATTTTATTTTATTTTCTTAAATATTTACATTTTACATCTTCTGGTGAAGATTTTATTTTCTGCCGGTTCTGCGAAACGATAATGCATGTTAAATGTGCAGGATTTAATGGCAGAGTGAAAGACTTTCTTGAGCAGCGTGCCGGTCTCATGTGAGCATGTGAGACCTGCAGAACACTGGTAAGTGATATGACTAACTTTATGAGGCAGACTCGAGACGGCCTTTTGAATCTTTCGGGAGTTATTAAAAAGCTCAATGAAGAGTTTGATTCCGTTTGTGCCCAGTTTAATAATAAAACATTACTAACCGAGTCGCCCAAACGCAAAATAGCTAGCTCAACGGCATTAAAAAAATTGGTGGCACCCAACCCTATTACGAACCCGGTAACTTCAGCAATTTCTGTAGATTCAGCGGTGGCAATGGATACCGCAGGGTCCGACGGAGTCCCTGTTGCTGGAGGTCTTGTCGGGAAAAAATCTTCTGAGCCGGCGGAGATATCAAATTCGGTGCAAACTGTACCCATAGGTACAGTAGGTACTGTATCTGGCTCTCAGCCGAGTGAGGTTCATACTGCTGCTGGGGGGCGAAAGAAACTTTTAGTTGTTCCACATAGGAAACAATTATTTGTTTCTAGATTTACCCCGGATACCAAATCTGAGGATGTTTTGGAATTTATACGAGAAAAATTTCCATCCGAGGATATTGCGGTTGAACAATTTCGATTTTCGTACGCCCGTAAAATTTCATCTTTTAAAAAATTTGCTCCGCCTGATGTGTTTAATGTACTATTTCTGAAAGCTTTTGGCTTAAAGATGATTTGGTAATAAAAGAATTTGTTCCCAATAAACCGAGAACAAATAACAGGCCTCCCACTGCGCCTAATAAAAGGCTTTCCACTGTGCCAAATAGCAGGCCTTCCACAGCGCCAAAAAACTAAAAAATGTATTTTTGGCTTATCAAAATGTTAGAGGACTCAATATGAAGCTACCAAAGCTTTAAGCTGACTCCTCAGCATTTACTGAAGATATTTTGGCTTTTACGGAAACTTGGCTGAAACCAGAGATATCTGACTCTGAAGTTCTGGCAAAAAATTTTAACACCTATAGGACCGATCGCTCCCCACGTAGGGGGGGTGGTGTACTGATTGCCGTTACCTCTAGTTTAACATCGGAGAGACTTAACTTTCATATCTCTAACGAAATTGAATTTGTTAGTGTCAAAGTTTCCCTGCAATCCTTATCTATTTTTGTAACCTGCTCTTATATTCCTCCTGGCTCAGATTTTTTCATTTATGAACACCATCGGTCTGCTATTAAATCCGTTATATCCCTTCTTTCCAACAGAGACCTTTTGATTGTTTTGGGTGACTTTAATCTCCCTAATATCTTTGGTCTCTTCCTACTGACTCACCTGCCGCTACACCTTTATCAGCCCATGATTTTGTGGATGGCCTTCTCGAATTATCGTTACAGCAAGTAAGCTTTATACGAAATTCAATAAACAGACAATTGGACCTTGTATTTGTTTCAGATCCGCATGAAGTAACGGTATCTAGAATTGACGCACTTGTTGTACCTGAAGACCAATATCATCCTACATTGGAATTGACAATTGGCCTCCCCTGTACTGATACCCTTTCTCCTTTAGTTTCTCAAACTAAAGTGAGATGTTTTCGTAAACGTGACTATAATAAATTAAATTATATGATTTCGCAATATGATTGGACTGATTTGTACAATTGCATGGATATCGAAAGTGCAGTTGAACATTTCTATAGCGTTTTAAACACTTTTTTTGACGAATGCGTTCCTGACAGGCTTCCTCCGAAGCAAAACAGGCCTCCTTGGTTTAACAATGCGCTTCAAAGACTTAAAAATCTTAAATCCAACACTTATAATAAGTAGGTATAAAAAATCGGGTAAGCCATCTGATTTTTCGAAATATGTGGTGGCTCGTTCAGATTTCAATGTTCTTAACAGTCACTGCTATTCTATGTATTTAAATCGATGTAAATTCGAATTCTCAAATGATCCGAAGCAGTTTTATAACTTTGTTAATGCCAAGCGTAAGTCTTCGGCATTGCCTTCTTCGGTACGTTTAAACTCAAAAGAGGCTTCGACGGATTCTGAAATTGCGGATTTATTTGCCGAGTTTTTCCAAACTACTTATAGTTCGGCTGCTTGGTCAAAATCTATCTACCCTAACCCCTTAAACAGAGCTAATTGTATTTTTCCCCCGTAATTACCGAAATTTCTCTCTTAAGAGACTTAGAAACAACAACGCCAACTTATTCTCCCGGTCCTGATGGACTCCCTGGGTGTGTGCTTAAGTTTTGTGCTTCAACCATTTGTAAACCGATTCTTAAACTTTTTCACTTGTCTATTTCATCATCAATTTTTCCAACTATCTGGAAGGACTCTTTCATTATTCCACTCCACAAAAAGGGTGCGAAGGCGGATGCCCAGAATTATAGAGGTATTTCTAAATTGTCGGCAATTCCGAAAGCATTTGAACGAATTATTACTTCTCACTTGAAACACTTCTGTTCCTCGTTAACATAACCGTGTCATCTCTTGTAATAAATGGATTTAAGATTTCAGCAAAGCTTTTGACTCTGTTAACCACTCTCTCCTTTTATTCAAATTAGATCAGCTTGGGTTTCCATGTAATCTATTAACTTGGATTTCAAGTTATTTGAATTGAAGGACTCAGAGAGTTATATTTAAGAACGCTGTCTCCAAAATAATCCACGTGACATCGGGAGTGCCCCAGGGTAGTCATTTGGGCCCTTTGCTGTTTACCTTGTTTATTAACGATCTTTCCTCTATCGTAACACATTCTCGTGTACTAATGTATGCTGATGATGTTAAGCTTTGTTTGACATATAATAAGATTGAGTCTAGTTTTGGCTTACAATCAGACACTGATCATTTTCAGATATGGTGTGAGTACAACCTCTTAAATTTGAACTGCCTGAAATGTAACGTAATTACCTCTTATAGAGGTACCCCTACGTTTTTAAGTTATTCGCTTCAGAACTCCCCACTTGATCGTATATATTCAGTAAACGATTTAGGTGTTCTTTTGGACCCGAAGCTTAAATTTGACTGCCACATAATGTCGACTGTCAACAAAGCTATGAGTGTTCTTGGATTTATAAAGCGTTGGTCAAAAGAATTTGATGACCCTTATATAACCAAATTGTTATTTACCTCCCTTGTCCGTCCTATTTTGGAATATTGTTCTTCTGTTTGGAGTCCACAATATCAAGTGCACATCGACCGTATTGAGTCGGTACAAAAAAAATTTTCTTCTTTTTGCGTTTCGTAGTTTGAACTGGGATCAAAACGTAAGGCTTCCTTCCTACCAGAGTAGATTACTATTGCTTAATTTACCTACACTTGAAAACCGTAGAATAATGCTTGGTACTATTTTTATGCAAAATCTTATAAGAGGTGATATTGATTCTGTAGAACTGGTAAACCGTTTACCTTTTAATATTCCCGTTAGACTAACACGAAACTATTACCCTCTTAATTTGCCCCGATGTACATCTAATTTTAGTCTGCATGAGCCCTTTCGCGTTCTCTGTACTAATTATAACAATCTTTATCATTTGTACATTTGTACTTCAACTTCTATCCCTGTATTAAAAACTAAAATTTTATCTCATTTGCTTCAATCATAGTTTGTAGCCATGTGTCCCGTATTTACTTGTTTCATGTATTTTCCTCGCAAACTCGCATTTTTGCCCGAAATTATAAAGGGTCCCGCACGTGCTTGGTATCGTTGGGCCACTTGTTTGTGCTGCTCGTAGTGCATCAACGTCCATCAATATATTTTATGACATCTAATCCCATTAAAATCAGGTAATTTATGGATTATGCTAATTGTGGTGGAGCCCGCATCCGGAAATGAGGGGGCGGGGCCATAAGTATGTTAATTAGAGATGGAGCGGGCCAATTATTTGTGCTTAATCCGCATATTATAAAGGCAACCCCGCAACAGGGGTAACCGATGAAAATCTAGCCAAGACACAGCTCGATCGCAGCAAGAAACTCATTACGATTTAAATAGGATGAATTTTTGGAAAAAGGAAGAAGGTCACCCGGGGATAGAGGAACCAAACCACTCGTTAAGTAAGTGTCTCACATTTTTATACAGAGTAAAAGGACAGCGATCTGCACCAGACACGGTCCACAGAAGAGTAACGACCGGCAACCAAAGGACCAAAAGGATTAACACTCGAGCGATTACATTTAGCAACCTGGCTGGAAGATACGGGTGAGAAAAATGAAGGGCAATAGGAAAACAAGTTCGAGTGGACAGGAAAATACAAATAAACAATAAAATGGATCAAGAAAATGACAAGCCTAGGAACAAAAAAAAATGCCTGACTAACTATACCGTAGGAGAACCAAGAACGGTACCCGTGGAAAAGGACGAAACCCCTTGAACACTATGTGTTGGCCGAGGATATCGCCTTCGAGTACTACAGGAATGCCACGACCATCCGACAGGTGAACATTTAGGGATGCGAAGGACTTGCCAGTGAGTCGCCTGAAAATACTACTGGTCGGGATTATTTTGAGAGGTAACCCAAAGTGTTCGTTCCCCAAAACACTTCGTGTGTGACAATGAAGGTCTTTCTAGCCGTTTTTTAAGGGCATGGGAATGGAACTCCAACACACTGCTCTTATATACCGAACTACTTCTGCCTGAGTTTCTCATTGCGCTTTTTGCACATTGTTATTGCAATTCGGCAAGTCTCGGAGTCCTTCACCTGGTTTTTGCTCTCGTGTCCGCCTGGTTCTCCAGGGCGCATTGTAGTGTTCTGAGGGAAACTGGCAGTGTTCTCCGCTCTGTCGGCCTCCTCCTACGCCCTCCTCCTACGCCAACGTCAGCTGTCTCGTTGCCATCGATGCCCTGGTTGCTGGGAACCCAATAAATCCGCACTGACTTCTTCGTGCTAGGGTTATCTAGTACCTCCCTGCTTTCCAATTCATTTTTGGAACTGACCGTTGGCGACTTCATGGATTTTATCGCCGCTTGGCTGTCCACGATCAGGTTGATCGTATGGTCGGTTTATATTTTGGAATTATTGGAATATTGGAATTTTGCTATTATTGGAATATGCTATAGTCGCTGAGTAGCTTATATGACAGCATTATTTTGGGGTCCGTACAGTATAAGCCCGCTCCTACTCTTTCCATCTTACAGCCGTCTGTATATATGTTGAGGTGTTGAGTCTGGTCCCGACCTGTTTTCCAGTCGTCTGGGTCCATGAACGCGGTTCTTTAAACAGCCGATTGAGCTGTGTCCGAAGCTTTGCGTATTTTTATTACCTGATGCAACTAGACGTTGTGCTGGTTTTTTTTGCAGTTAGATGAGCGTGGATATATATCTATCAGACCAGTGCCTGCCGCTGAGTTCTCTCCATAAGCTCGGTGTATGTCTTCTTTTCAGTGGCTTGCCACAACATTAAGGCTCCATACATCATAGTCAGACACACCACCGAGATGTAGATCCAGTGCATCACAGTAGGCGACAGGCCCCTTGTGCTGCTAAACATCTTCTTGGATGCATATAGCCCCACGGTGGCCTTTTTCACTTTTTCTAATATATTGGGTCTCCATGATAGCTTGCAGTTCAGTATTGTTCCGAGGTACTTGACTTGTGCTTTCGGGGTCTGCCTGGTTTCGCCAATTCGGTACCTTGTATCTCTTAGTAAAGAGAATGAGGTCCGTCTTGTCCGCATTGATACTGAGTCCCACCTTTTCCGCCCACTCACATCTCTCCCTGAGTGTTGATACCATTATGGAGCTGAGGGTCGATGGACAGACTCCCGTAATAATTATGCCTATGTCGTAACTATGTAACTATGCCAGTTATTTTTGGGGATCTCCTCTCGAATCTCTTATTTAGATCATCGACCACCAAATTTTATAGAAAAGGCGAGAGGACCCCACCTTTTGGTGTGCCTCTGTGTGCCCCTTTAACCATGAAAGCAGTGCCCCACTCTGAAAGTACCCGCCTGCAGCTAAGCAGGTTTCTTATCCAGAGGCTTACTGCGGGGTGCGTGCTGGTCGCTTTTAGGCGATCCGTTATAGCATCCGTCTTGACATTGTTGAATGCTCCGGATATATCTACGAATACTCCAAGCGCACATTCTTTAATGTGTAGGGCTCTCTAAACGGTTGCTACTAGCGAGTGTAGTGCCGTTTCCACAGATTTCCCTTCGGTGTAGGCATGTTGATTGGATGACATAAGTTTCCCTACATCATTCCTGATGTGTAGATCCAGCAGCTTTTCCAGAGTTCTGAGTATGAAAGAGGTAAGACTTATCGGCCTTCTCACCTTTGGAAGGAAGACAATCCGAGAGGTCCTCCATTGGATTGGGATATAGCCCGTGCTTAGACATGCCGAGTATATTTCATACAACCATCCTTTCCTTGGTCGCCTGCAACATGGCTGGAAATATTCCATCAAGTCCTGGTGCCTTATAGCCCGCAAAGGAGTCTATGGCTCAGTTGATTTTCATTGGTGTTATTAGATCGATGGGGGGGCGTTCTTCGCCAGCTGCTATGTCCTGTTGCGTGCTGGCGTCTAGGACATCCGTGCATCCTGGGAAGTGCGATTGCATAAGTGCTGTTAGGGGCTCTACACTGCCTTTAGTACACTGTCTGTTGTCGCGCTTTAGCTGACTCTGTATGGTAGGCGAAAGCAGCTTCCGGAGCCTAGCTGTTTCCGGGACATTCTCGATGCTGGAGCAGAAGTTTCTCCACGAGCTTCTCTGTACCCTGCGTGATTCCTTCTTGTAATCCCTAAGTAGGATTTTGTATTCCTCGTTGATGATCTCATTGTCTGCCTTTTTGGCGATTTTGAAGAATTCTCCGAGGTTGTTTCTTTTGAGTGTCAGTTCCCGAATCCACTTTGGTGGAATCCTTGTTCTTGTTCTTGTTCTTGATGTCGGAGTTTTCTCGAATTTCTCGGATTTTACTGCGCCCGGGCTAGTCGTGAGTTTTGAGGTCACTGTCCTTGTAAACTTTTCCCAGTTCGCGTTCCGGGGGTTTCTATAGACAGTTACCTTTGGAGTATTTTAAAATCGTATCTGAACTGAATATACCTATGGGAGAAACACACTTTTCTCGGTGGCACCTCGTCAAACATGCTACATATAATACTTGTAAAGGGACTGAGTACTTTGGTCTCCGAATGGAGGTTTCTAAAAACGCCATCCTTCTCAGAGGATGTTATATCTAGCACGTTTGACGAGGTGCCACCTACAAAGTTGTGTTCCCCCCTTACTTTTGCTATATATAAGTAAGTAGATTGAATAAAGTCTAAGAGTGACTCACCTCTGTCGTTAATGTCGGTGCTTTCCCACACGCGATTATGCCCTTATGAAGATTTATCTTGAGTTAGGTCCTGGGCGGCATCCACGATTACTTTCAGGGCGAGGTCCTTCTCGTTTGCTATATATAAATTAGTAGATAGTGAAATATAATTATTTTGTAGTTCCAATTTCTTCCATGATTTCCAAGTTCAATGAATAGTCTTGTTTGTATTTAGATTATATTTGTCTTGAGTTTTATTTGGGTTTATTTGATTTAGCTGGAGCAGCAATGGTGCCGCTCCAACGATCGAGGTGTCTCTGCTCTTTTACAATATTCTTTAAGTCTAATTAAGGCTAAGTCTCGTAGCTGCGCTGCTCGCAGGCGGCGGCAGAGAGACGGCTATGTACCTATATACTTTTGCATTTTTTTTTGGGTTATTTTCTATTTTGTATTTTGTTTTTGTGCAACATTTCTTATCAGTAGAAAAGTTATTTAATTTTAAGTACAAAATCGCCAGAAAAGCGATTAAACAAATTAAAAATATTTAATTGATTTTAGATAAGTTATTTGCGCGAACTAAAAATCGTTTGATTTTTTAGTCCCATTTCTTTCCCATCTTTTATTCATTTAGAAAATAAATGTTTTATATTCATGAAATATTGTGTAGATTCAAAACATAATTAAGCAAAATAAAAAATATATATTTCGAGACATAAAAAAAGAAAAAACAATATTAGAATACATCTGCCCTTTGCGGGGATCGAACACGCATCAACATCGCTGATCAACGCTTTAACCAGCACGACCATAGACCGAGTTGAAAGTGTTAAGCAGGGAAATCTTTTCAACTTTTAAAAGTTCTTGGCCCTCGATTATCAAAATTTCAAAAATAAAATTTTGTCCAAAATGTTTTGCCACGTCATAGCACACATACACACAAAGCCCACTTACACTTATGCATTGTGTACTCAATAAACGAAATCTAAAAATAGAACACGCTCCTTCCCCCTTTTCCTCTTGCCGACAACAGTTTGAAAACTAAATCAGAATCGTGCACTCTCTATATTGCATTGCCCCGGGCAGGATAAGCGACATTGCATTACCCTGCTCGGGGAAATGCATTGACCATTGCCCAGCCGGCACCCTCGTGGAGGATTCAGCTGGAGGATTTTTGCCAGCGATGTTGTTATAGCTAGTTTTTCCCTGTGGATACGCGAGCGTTGTAGTTCTGGCTAGTTTTCCCTGCCGCTACGCGGGTGAGGTTGTTTTAGCAAGTTTTTTTTTCTGCGGCTACGTGGGCGAGGTTGTTTTTAGCTAGTAGTAGCTAGTTGTAGTTCTGGCTTATTTTTCCTATGGCTATGCGGCGATGTTGTTATAGCTAGTTATACCCGTAACTCGTAGATTAAAAGGGTATATTGTATTCGTGCTAAAGTATGTAACAGGTAGAATGAAGTGTTTCCGATCATATAAAGTATATATATTCTTCACCAGGATCAAACTATAAAAGCTAAAAGATTGGCACTTTGCATACAGATTCTAGGGGTTAATAAGCAGTACAAGTTTTTCATGCCGATATGCCACGTCCCCTCTAACGCCCACAAATCGCGAAAAACTATGGAGCCCATCGTTTTGAAGGTAGATTAACGGGAAAAGGAATATGTATTCGTTTCTTCAACACCTATTGATTTACCAAAATGGGCTATGATCGGCTACACGGGCGATGTTGTTCTATGTGGTTTTTCCTGCGGCTAGACGGGGGATGTTGTTATATCTGGTTTTTTCCCTGCGGCCACGCCGCCGTTGTTGTTCTAGGTGGTTTCCCTGTGGCTCCGCGGCGATGTTGTTATATATAGTTTTTCCTGCAGCTACGTGGGCGTAGTAGTTCTGGAGAGTTTTCATTTGTCCAAGTATATTATTCATTTATCTGGGAAATATTCTGGGTTGACTGAGACGCCGACCCCAGCAAACCGCATCCTTACACACTGCTTCGCATACTGAACACGAGTATGCAGCTAAACACTTGTTTGATAGTTAGTTGGGACATTAAACTTGAGTATTGTCTACAATAAGTCTTGAGGATCAGTAATAGGATTTTCGGCTGCAGATTGAGCGAACGACCAACTGGACGTAATATCTTCTCTAGATGTTAAGACACATCGACTTACGTAATATAAGTATTACCTAATTGATAACAACTTAATAATGAATCATATATCATAACTCTTGCAGTCAAAATTGCAATTCTGCAACCAGACGGTCGGTCTGCTTAACGGTTATCAATCTGCCGATGCAGCAAAGATAGCTGACATCATAATTCGGAAATAAAGCAGTAATATGATTAGCGCTGCATATAGCACTTTGACCCACTGCGAGTTTTGAAGAATAGTTGTAATTTCACTTTCCTCTTTCTTACATATTTTTTAACATAATCACTTTAGTAACTATAAATACCGTTAAGTTCAATAAAATTAGTTTCAGTCTCAGAATATCACTGTCTGGGACTCATCTACCATTGCAATCAACGGAGGCTGTCGCTGTGTCTTGCTCACCACTCTCCTACGTCCACATAGTTACAAGTGCTGGGTGCGAAACCTAACCAGTAACCGAAACCCCCAATACACATATACTGTGACCAGGCAAAGTAACGCCACTTACACTGAGGATAACGTATTAACATTTGGTGACCCCGACGTGATCTCAACAAGAGATCACATTAAAGAACACTCCAACTAAGGAAGTTAGAGCGAAGCCAACTCAGGATTTGAGAGATTGGTCAACAAGACAACCATCATTCTAAATGAGTTGGAAAATCGTTTGTGATCGCGGACACATTTTCAAAGTTGTCAACAGGCGACGCTTTAAAAACCAACACCATCCTCGCTTTAAGTACCACCGTGGCCACAGAAGGACACCTAAAGATTGGAACCATCGATTCAGGATCGATAAAGAACCGGTCAACCAAAAGACCACCTATATCAACCATTAAAGTTCCGTTTCTTGACCAAATCCCGTTGCGAATCGGAGCGCATCCAGCGTAAGTAAATAAAATGCTCCACCCGGATCAGGGACAAAAAAAAAACAAAATAAAAAACAGAGAACGCTAAAGTCGAGTGCCTTGACTATCAAATACCCATTACTCAGCTAAAGCAAGCAGTCTCAAGCTGGGAAAACCAAGCAGTCGCTTAAAAGTGGCGCCATCTATCGGACATTTCATTATTTGCTTATAACTTTTTACTGAGTGGTCCGATCAAAAAAATTCTTCTACATTTCGGTCGACATTAATAACCGAAACAAAATGGCGTTTACACTTTGGCTCTAGGGGGGTGTGTTCACATTTTGGTTAATTAATAGGTATTGAAGAAACTAATACATCTTCTTTTTTCCGTTAGTCTAGCTTCAAAACTGTGGGCGCCTCAGTTTTTCGCGGTTTGTGGGCGTTAGATCGGCGTGGCACATCGGCACAAACCTGCGCTGCATATTAACTCCTAGAATCTGCATGCAAAGTACCAATCCTCTAGCTTTTATAGTTTCCGAGATCTCAGCTTTCATGCAGACGGACGGACGGACATGGCTAGATCGACTCGGCTAGTGATCCAGATCAAGAATAAACGCTTTTTTTACTCTACGAGTAACGGGTATAAATATCAACTTAATATTCTCGAAAAATATCAATTTGATATGTTCTAAATATCAATGTGGCATTAATTATATCGGCTTTTTATTGATAATTTTCAATTGAGTGCAATTTCGTATCAATTTTTTTTTCTGTGATTTTTGATTATATGGTATTAGTGAATGCACTTACATCATTACTTTATATTCAAATCGTAAATGAATATTTTGCAAAACAAATAGTTCCGTGCTTTTGCACAAGCGAATCCGTTTTATAAATTCTTCATCACTGTAATGTTCGAAGTAATTTCCTTAGCCTTGATATCTGCGCCGATATGTTCGCACTTCAGACAATTCGACGATATCCCAAAGAGTTGGAAAATAGATCGCTCGGGAATTCATTATACCGTTGCAGAAGGTATTATTATAATTTCAGTTAGAAGTTTGCACGCAGTGAATTAGACGTTTCCGACCCCATAATGCATATATCAGCATCACTAGACTAGTCGATCTAGCCATGTCCGTCTGTCCGTCCGTCTGACTCCCCGTTTCTACGCAAACTAGTCTCGCAGTTTTAAACCTATCAGGCTGAAACGTTCCCAAAAGTCTTCTTTCGAATGCAATAAATCGGACAGCTATATTAAATACCTGCCATAGGAATGTCGAAATAATACGACTACGCAAATAAATAAAAATATAACATTTCTGTAATTTATAATTGAATAGAAATGATCTGCAAGGGTATATAATCTTCGGCTGGCCAAAGATAGCATTCATTCTTGTTTTTAGAATTACTTTGTATTCAAGAATTATTTGTATTCATATTTAACTGTGAAGTGAATCAGCTGTTTTCAAATAAAGAGTGGAACCAGATTGACCACGCTCGAATGTTTGGCAACGCACAAATGTAAAGGGTGGAGGAAGTACCCTGACAAAATTTGTCGCAACGTGCGCTTACATAAGGATGATTTTATGAATGCGCAAGCACATATATATTTAATGTTTATTCACAATATAGCAAGTTGATAACAACAGTGCAAGACTTAATATAAGGTGTGATGATATAGAGTATAGCTGATATAAGGCCAGTGGATGGTCGGACCGCTGCTGCAGTAAGACCTGCATTGGTTGACGAATGCATAGAGACTGGCTGGTGGAGAGAAGTGTAAATGGGGAATAGCTGCCAACTTACGCATACACAACAGATGAGTAAACCATTTTTATACCCGTTAAAAGGGTATAGTAGATTCGTGCAAAAGTATGCAACAGGTAGACGGAAGCGTTTCCGACCAAATAAAGTATATATATTCTTGATCAGGATCACTAGCCGAGTCGATCTAGCCATGTCCGTCTGTATGAACGCTGAGATCTCGGAAACTACACAGAGAAATAAAAACACCAAAAATAATCATCCATCGGGTATTTTCTCATATCAATTTTGGTCCGTTCTGTGTTCATACCAAAAAGATATTTTTGAACATATGATTTTGTACCATTTTGATTTGTAATCCATACCATTTTGTTATAAAAAAATTAATATGAACACATATGAGGCCCATATGTTGCTGTTTTTTTTTCTGTGTATAAAAGCTAGAAGATTGGCACTTTGCATGCAGAGTCTAGGGGTTACGATGCAGCGCAAGTTTTTCACGCCAATGTGCCACACCCCCTCTAAGGCCCACAAATCGCCACAAACCCTCTAACGCCCACAAAGCTAGATTAACGCGAAAAGGAATGTGTATTGGTTTCTTCAATACCTATTGAGTGACCAAAGTGGGTCAAATTTCCGGTAGATGGCGCCACTTTTAAGCGACTTATGGTAACACAGTTTGGTTACCACTATTTGATTTATAGAGTTTATTCGTTTTATTATAGTTTTACAGAGTTTCACAATTACACATGTTGTTTTCTCGAAGCTCGACGACGGCAGAGAGAGTGAGACCAGTTAAGCTTATTCATTTTAGGATTTTGGTTTTAGTACATTTCCATCCGCTGTGTCGCTTCTTAGCGTGGACCGCCACAGTACTCCCTCCCTAGTGACGACGTCATGATATTATGAATTGAAGTCTTCGCTTCTCGTAGGTTCGTGGTTTGCCATAGATTTCAGGTTGGTCCAGTTGAGCATCCCTTCAAAGTATTAAACGGGCTTTATTCAGTCCACAGGCACTGCTACTTCTTTTCCGTCCACACTTATCGTAAATACTCGGTTATTATTACGATGTACACCTTCAAATAGGCCCGTGTATGGTGGCTCCAAAGGATGTTTGACGGCATCGATGCGAATGAATACGTGGGAGCCTATTCTTTTAAGACGGAACATTTTTTGGTTGCTATGGTGTGCAGCTGGAGTTGGACGTATTTTTCGCATCTGTTCGCGAAAACTTTTAATAAAAGTGGCAGGATCTGGTCTTGCATCTATGTCTTCGAAGAATTCGTTTGGCAATCGTACCGACCTACCGTAGAGCATCTCGGCAGTCGATGAGTTCAGATCCTCCGTAAAACACGTCCGAAGTCCTAGCAAAACGACAGGTAGCAGTTCTGGCCAAGGAGTGTTAGGGATGTGTAACCCTATCGCTGCCTTGAAAAAATTGTGCCATCTTTCGACCATGCCGTTTGACTGTGGGTGATACGCAGTCGTATTGACGTGTTCACTTCCCATAAGTTTAGCGAGTTCCTTGAAAAGCGCAGACTCAAACTGAGTGCCTTGATCGGTCGTTATGGTCTTAGGTGTTCCAAAACGCGCAACCCATTGTGACCAAAACGCGTTCGCCACCGTCTCAGCAGTGACGTTTATGAGAGGGATGAATTTGTGGTGAATCTATCATGGTGAGGCAGTACCGAAAGTCTTGATGGAAAGGAATGATGACGATATCCAGATGCACGTGATAGAATCTGTCGTTAGGAACTGTAATTTGCTCTGGAGTCAAATGATTGTGCCTGAATAGAGCGACCCGAAATAAGGACGTCTTCATTTGTTGAGTTACTATTTCAAACTTATTTTGTTACGTACGCCCTCTTCGTCATTTTATTTGATGGAGAGAGATGCACGTAGAAAACAACAGCGAATCTCAAGGCAAAGGGAGAGGGGCAATCGACCCGTTGACTCACCGAAACAAGCAAAGGAATGTGCAATTTGACGATCTTTTCGGTCAGAACAACGACCGCGATCGACCTACTGGCAACAATACACCGGCAGCTGGCAAAGTGCATCGGTTGGGCGTTGACGCTACAGATAGGGGAAATCATAGGTGGGAACACCTAAATAACCCAAATATCACGGGAGGCTAGAAAAAGCTCTACACTGGTATAAAACACCGTAGCCAGGTAGAAAAGACAGACAGAGTTCACTCTGATCTCACAGCATTATAGTGTAAGCACTATATTCCCAAAGCCGCCAATGAATACAGCCAAGACCAGGAATCCTGAAGATAGTCTTGTTTGCCATTGATGAACCACAACATATCCTGAAGGAAGTCCTGTTACAGTGGCTAAATAAATCAACGTCCTCGAAGGAAGACCTGTTCGCCGTCGATGAACAGCAACCCTCCGTGAAAGAAGTCTACAGGAGCTATTAAACATATCCTGGGAAGAGATCCTCCGGTATCCTCGTCCTGGAAAAGCGTTATTAGCATTATCAAGGACTTTACCATGGGTGGAAAAACTTCCAAAGTGGACCACAGTACGGCCAATGTGATCAACACCGTCAAAATAATAGATCACAAGGACGACATTCAGGGACGCTGCCCGCAACTCATCAAACCAGACGTGTTCCGCCGTGGGATACACCGACATACATGCATAAACATACATACCTACATAAATATATATATATATATAAATAAGTGATTGTGTTTAAGAACCAGTTTTTTTAATTGTGTCTTTTAACGATAGTGTTTTGCACGTATATATATATATGTTTTTTAATCTTTTCAAAAAAACCAGGATCCGGAGCGTCGAGATCTCATCGCCCAGGACTAAAAGGGGTAAGTGTGTCGGAACACGGTTCCTTTATCAATCATATATATATATATATATCCGTGCACCATGATTAACCATCGGGCCCTAGCGGTCACTCTTAGAAACGTGCCACATTTCTACATTAAAGTAAAGTATCTTTTATCCAAATTGAATTCACCGATCACCATAAATGATCTAGAACTTTTATACATTGAGACCTTCCGTCTGGATTTTTCCCCACTTTTACATTGTACAAAAGTAGAAAAGGCCATAGTTTGTGCCACGGTACCCAACGCTACCGTTTATTCTGAAAACATCTGTAATGAATTTCTGGGAGAGGTTAGTACCTTTGTCATCCGTCAGATGAACTAATCAGAAAAATAATACAGTAATAAAAAAAAAAAACACAATAATACATTATCTAACTATTTTTAATTATCTCTTTACATAAGTTAACTTTTTATTATATAATAAAAACATTGATTTTTCAGCGGCGAGTATCAGCCCTTGTGTTTGTATGAACAAAAACAAGAGCCCTCAGAGCGACGTCTGTAGTCGTGAATAGTCAGCAATTTGCTGACGTGTGCACCCTGTACGGGTGGTAAATTCGATACTCTCCGCTAACAACCTTTGTTGGTCAATGAAAAATTAAATGTATATGTACTCCCAATAATAGTATTACTCATTAATGGCACTAGCCAATATTTTATCCAATAAAATTATAATGTGAAAACGAACTTAAAACCATGAAGTGCTAAGTTTTCAACAAGGGGGTGCTGACGCGATAAGTGGAGTAGGTGAAGAATAATGACATAACTTTTAACGGACAACCTTGACAATAGGGGATCGTATTGCGCGGCCCGCGACGATCCATTTGGCACACGATTGTGTGAAGGGGAGGGAATGTGGCCGAAACATTGCCCGATCGTGTTACGATCAAGCGACAGCTAAGCTTGTGGGGCAATGTAGACTGATGACCGACGGACTTTACGACTCATACTATTTTTTTCAGGCATCTTAATATTTATTCTCGTTATGTTGGAGAGGAGAAAGTCCTACCAAGAACCCACCCCATCCGGCGAGCTTATGCCGGCAAAATTGGTGCCTGAACATCGGATGACTTTCCCTCGGCCCGAGTCCTTTACAGGACTGGGGCACTAATATGCCCACGTAACAGAATTGGCGCCCAACGAAGGACTATTTCATATTCCTTAAGGACAAGGGTTTTTAAGTTTTTAGTTAAGATTAGAGGCCTATTAATTTGTTTCTATTTTTAAACTCCTAATTCAAAGTCCCCAACTTCTGCGACAGTCAGAATTGAGTGGCCACTCAATCAGGATTTTGTCTCAGAATAGAGGTATGACTTTAGGACTTTTCATTATATTTTTAAAATCATAGATAGCCTTTGTTTCTTTCATTAGAAAATTACTTCAATTTCCTGGGGGAAATACGAGGTGTCCTTGTATAATACTGTACAACTATATGCCGACTGACGCTTTTTAAAATTAACGTAAATACAATTTAGATGTGCTTTTTGGCCGACGCTACACGACGTACTAGGCGGAGCCCGGTCGTTTGATAGGCTCGAGTCCAGAAAGAGCAGGAGCGCAGATGTTACGGTAACGCATTTAGCCATTGCGGTGCGGATCTATTGTGCATTTGTCGATCCAGGACAGGAAAGGGGTGGGTGGGGGGAACTGACAGGAAACGTAAAGCCGACGCTACACGACGTACTAGGCCAAGAGTCCGGTCGTTTGATAGGCTCGAGTCTTTACGGCTTCCTTTGACATATATGGGCGGGGGACGTATTTTAGTTTCTCTGGCCGACGCTACACGACGTACTGGGCTGGATGGTCCGGTCGTTTGATAGGCTCGAGTCCAGAGAAATAGGAAGACGGTTGTGGATCCCGAGAATGATCGGTCAGATAACCGTATTTCCGACGACTGGCGGGAGGGGGATTTTGGACAGACTTTTCTTCTAGGCGCAGCTAGTTCCCATTGTGAACGTCAAAGCTGACTAGAAGGGAAGAAGAGCTGTTAGTTCAGTGGAACCCAGTTGTGTAGAAGCTGCTAATACCTCTAGCTAGGGATATTTGTTTTTTAGTGGGGCGTAAATATCGGACAGATTCTTCACCGAAGAGATACTTATTAATCGTAAAGCAGTCCCCTCATCATTGTTATTTGTATTCGCAAACCTTTAGTCAGCGTTTATAGCTGATTGCGCGAGTGACCGTGTGTTAATAATAAGAAAGAGTGAAGTGATTGACATTGCTTACGGGCACAAGTGAACACGAAATATTGAAAAGTATATATATTAAAAGAACGAACTCCCTGGACTCAATGAAGGGAGCAAAGAAAAAAGTGCTTTTCCAGCCCGCGACGGGGAGAATCACGCGTTCCGCAACACGGGGAGCAAATCAAGCACGCAGAAGTGCTAGTGCCGACACCACACCACAGAGAACCAGCTCTTTGGACAGAGACAACCTGAGTATCTTCCGCGAATCGGAAGAGCAAGACGAGAGTAGATCCATTGAAGACAACATGGATCAATTTGATGACACCGAAGGAGCTGTAGGGGGAAAGGACTTGCCCTTGGGACAGCCAAAGGGACGCTCAAGTGTGCTCCCGCAATATGAGGCCAATCCGACCAGCAGACTGGAAGCGGCCGAGAGAAGAGAGGAGATTATGCGTGCGCTAATAAAGCAGCATAATGAAACCGAGGCAGATATGCGAGCACAGATAGAAGCACTAAAGGCGCAAGTAGTAGAACTGCGTGCTTCGCAGTCCATGGGAGTGGAGCAACAGGTACTGCAACCACCGAATCGATCTACGACAAACCCATCTGACAGTTTCTTGAGGTACCAAGAGACTCCGCCTCTCGAACCGTTGTCGCAGGAGACGCTCAACAGCCAGATGCATCGGCTTCGAGATCACCGCCGCACAGAGGCACCCCCATCGAACCAGCCAAGAAATAACTGCCCGGAGACGAGTTATCCACGCCACGCAGAATTTGACCAGAGCCCGCTATTCCAGGCGTCGAAAGGAGCCCGATTAGACAAATGGAATCTGAAGTTCGATGGAACCACTCGCAGTATGACGGTCGAAAGTTTCTTGTTCCGCGTCGAACGGCTGCAAGAACTTTATGGGATAGACAGGCGGCAAGTGTTCCGAGAATTCCATAGCCTGTTGGTAGGAGCTGCCAGCAAGTGGTATTGGCAGCTGATGGAAGATCGAGCCGAGGACTACGAGTTTGACTACTACTCGTTAACGAGAGAAATGAAACGAGCTTTTTCCTCATCCGGGAGTGACCTGATGAAGATCAAGGAGTTGATGGAACGGCGACAAGGGCAAAACGAATCTTTTAGCGATTATGTATCTGATATGCATAACCTGCATTTCAGATTGCAGAACAAGCTAGAGGAAGAAAAGTTCGTTGAGCTCATCAAGGATAATCTAAATGCCCAGATGGGAAGCTTGTTGCTGACATCCCCAATTAGGTCTCTAGCGGATCTGAAGAAGGAAGGACTTAGAGTGGACCGCTGGTTACGGAGTAATGGCAGGGCCGCGCGAAGCAGGCCGGTTAGTGAGCTCGAGGATTCCCAAACGCCGCAGGATTTTCCAGACGCGGTGACTGTGGAAGAATTTAACCGGAAGCGAAGAGACACCCGATCAGGACTAGGAAACGGACAGGGATGCCAAGGACCACTCCACGAATTGGTCTGCTATAAATGCGGCAGATCTGCGGATTTTTATTTGGCACACGATTGTGTGAAGGGGAGGGAATGTGGCCGAAACATTGCCCAATCGTGTTACGATCAAGCGACAGCTAAGCTTGTGGGGCAATGTAGACTGATGACCTAGGATTTACGACTCATACTATTTTTTCAGGATTTAATATTTATTCTCGTTGGAGAGGAAAGTGAAGGGGGGGAGGGGTTATTACCTAATTCAAAAGTCCCAACTTCTGGCAGTCAGAATTGAGTGGCCACTCAATCAGGATTTTGTCTCAGAATAGAGGTTGACTTTAGGACTTTTCATTTATTTTTAAAATCATAGATAGCCTTTGTTTCTTTCATTAGAAAATTACTTCAATTTCCTGGGGGAAATACGAGGTGTCCTTGTATAATCTGTACAACTTTTGCCGACTGACGCTTTTTAAATTAACGTAAATACAATTTAGATGTGCTTTTTGGCCGACGCTCACGACGTCTAGGCGGAGCCCGGTCGTTTGATAGGCTCGAGTCCAGAAAGAGCAGGAGCGCAGATGTTCGGTAACGCTTTAGCCTTGCGGTGCGGATCTTTGTGCATTTGTCGATCCAGGACAGAAAAAGGGGGTGGGGGAACTGACAGGAAACGTAAAGCCGACGCTACACGACGTACTAGGCCAAGAGTCCGGTCGTTTGATAGGCTCGAGTCTTTCGGCTTCCTTTGACATATTGGGCGGGGGACGTATTTTAGTTTCTCTGGCCGACGCTCACGACGTACTGGGCTGGATGGTCCGGTCGTGAGGGAGTCCAGAGAAATAGGAAGACGGTTTTCCAGACGCGGTGACTGTGGAAGAATTTAACCGGAAGCGAAGAGACTCCCGATCAGGACTAGGAAACGGACAGGGATGCCAAGGACCACTCCACGAATTGGTCTGCTATAAATGCGGCAGATCTGCGGATTTTTATAGAACGCATCCAAAAGAAGATACCTGCCTTACTAGATTCCATGACGCCACTTGTAGAGTGTGTGAGAAGGTAGGAGACGCCAGCCCTGCGGCTTTTCCGCGGAGTCCGTCAGGCCAGACCGGGGCAGCCGGGCGGACCAAGGCAGTCACATTCCCGTAGAGACAACCACGCCCAGACAAATCTCTCCCCATAAGAGCCTAGAACAACGAGAGAGGGAGTATGATCTGGCAAAACAGCGTATCTTCCACGGCTCAGAAGATACTGATAACACCACACGGGACACCCGAAAAATGCACAAGCTATATGACACCCGAGCAGAGTATCGCAGGCTTAAGCAGAAAGTAGTAGACACGGTAGTAAGCATACAAAACGATAACCGTTTCTTTGCCAAAACTAAAGTCGACGGAGAAGAAATACTAGCGTTACTGGATACAGGCGCTAGTGCGAATTGCATTGGCAGAGGAGCGGAAGCCTTCTTAAGGAACCGGACGCGGCCCATAAGGAAGCTTAGCGAAGAATGTGTGCGCACAGCTAGTGGCGGAGAAACTCGAGTAGTCGGAGCAATAACCCTACCTGTGGAATGGGAAGGAGAGACCAAGGATCTGGAATTTTTGATAGTACCAGGTCTGACACAACGTTTTTATTTTGGAATTAACTTCTGGGATACGTTTGGCCTAACATTTCTTGGTAAGGGCGGAACCGAGTTTGCAGCCATCGAAGCACCACCGGAATACGACTTAATGACTGGAGACTTGGATATGAACGACCCTCCTAAGCCCGAAACCGCTTACATGCCTCATCAGCTATCTCCAGAACAACACAGTAAGCTGAGGCGAGTAATTGAGACATACCCATCATGTCTGGATAAAGGTTTAGGAAAGACCAGCTTGGAGCAGCATGTAATAGAAGTAACCGACGAGGACCTGCCGATCAAGCAGCGGCATTATCCGCTTTCCCCAGCTAAGCAAAAGCTGGTGTATGCCGAGCTAGATCGCATGCTTGGTCTAGGTGTGATCGAAGAGAGCAACAGCAGCTGGAGTTCACCAGTGACTCTAGTCCAGAAAGGCCAGAAAAATCGCCTTTGCCTCGACGCTCGCAAAGTCAATTCTCGGACTATCAAAGATGCATACCCTTTGCCACACATCGAGGGTCTGTTAAGGGGGAATTGAGTATTTATTTTTGTATTTGGGTTAATAGATAGAGGGGTGTTTAAGTGATTTTTTGGATGTTGTTTGTTTAGGTTTTTGATTTTTTGAGATGGATGATGATGATGTATTTATTTTGTTGAGGGTTGGATATGAGTTTTTTTTTTATTGTTTTGGTGGAGGGAGGAGGAAGAGGGATGATGGGGAGGTTTTTTTGTTTTGTTTTTTTTTTTTGATTTTTTTTTTCTTAAGTCGTTTACAGGAAACATACTATATTTCCGCAATCGATTTAAAAGACGCTTTTTGGCAAATACCCTTGGAAACAAAAAGTAGAGAGAAGACCGCGTTTACAGTACCCGGCAGACCACTATATCAATTTACAGTCATGCCTTTCGGCCTGTGCAATGCAGCGCAAAGAATGTGCCGACTAATGGATAAAGTAATACCGGCGTCGCTTCGCGAGAATGTATTCGTGTACCTCGATGACCTACTGGTTTGTTCACCTACTTTTGAAAAACACCTGGATATGTTGAGCCAGGTCAGTGACTGCTTGCAGCGTGCAAAACTGACAATAAATGTCGACAAAAGTAAGTTTTGCTATAGCCAAGCTAGATATCTAGGCTATGTAGTAGGAGGGGGATGCATACGAACGGACGATTCGAAAATCCAGTCAATCCAGGAATTTCCTCAACCAAGCTCTCCCAAACAGATGCGGAGGTTTTTGGGGATGACTGGCTGGTACAGGAGGTTTATTCAAAACTATGCCCAAACAGCGGCACCTCTTCATGATTGTTTGAAGAAAGATCGCGTTAAGAAATTTGAATTGTCCGAAGAGGCAATTAAGGCATTTGAAGAACTAAAAGCGAACATGGCATCAGCACCTGTACTTGTCACCCCTGACTTTAAAGAACCCTTCACCATTCAGTGCGATGCATCAACAACTGGAGTAGGAGGAGTTTTGTTTCAGACTGATGACTCAGGCGGCGAACATCCGATCGCCTACATGTCAGCCAAACTGAACAAGGCACAGCGGAATTATAGCATAACAGAGCTCGAATGCTATGCCGCCCTTCTCAGCATCACCAAATTCCGCGCTTACGTAGAAGGAATGCCGTTCAAAGTGATCACCGATCATGCTAGTTTAAAATGGCTGATGGGTCAAAAGGATCTATCCGGCAGATTAGCACGATGGAGTCTGAAGCTGCAAGCGTTCGACTTTACCATCGAGCATCGGAAAGGAGCACTTAACGTAGTACCAGACGCTCTCTCACGAGTGCATATGGACGAGCTACAGAAAGCAAAAGCGGAAGAACAAGACATACAGATTAACCTGGACTCGACGGCCTTCCAATCCCCGGAATACATGAAATTAGTGCAGGCAGTGGACCAAAGTGTGTTAAAAGGCCCAGACGTACAAACAACGGACGGCTTTGTATACAAGCGGATAGGGTTCAGCTCGGGCGATGCCGTCGATGAAACTCGAGCATGGAAGCTTTGGGTACCCGCCGAGCTGCGATCTGATTTAGTCTGGAGAGCACATCATGCCATGACCGCAGGGCATGGGGGTTTGCACAAATCCCTAGCCAAACTGAGACAGTTTTACTACTGGCCAGGGATGGCAGTAGATGTGCAAAAGGTAGTGAAAGAGTGCGAGGTCTGTAAGATCAGCAAGACCACCAACAAAAATAACCGCCCACCCATGGGAGAACAAAGGGTCACGGAACGAGCCGGTCAAAGGTTGTTTATCGACTTTATGGGGCCGTATCCAAGAACCAAAGCTGGGAACTCAGTGATTTTTGTATGCCTCGATCATTTCTCCAAATTTGTCTGGCTGCAGCCTATGAGACATGCAGTGGCGTCAGAGGTAGTCAAATTCCTCGAAACCCGAATTTTCCATCAATACGGAGTACCCGAGTACATACACTCTGACAATGGAAAACAATTTGTGTCTCAAATGTTTGCCGAGCTAATGACTCGCTACGGTATTCGACACGTGAGAACAGGGCTCTACTCCCCGCAAGCGAATGCAGCGGAGAGGGTAAACCGATCGGTGCTTCAAATTTTGCGAGCAACGATTGCATCGGATCAGCGAAATTGGGATACCCAGTTAAGCCGAATAGAATGTACCCTTAGGAGTGGCCGACACGAATCAATAGGCATGGAACCCTACTATGCCATGTTTGGTACACAAATGGTGACACACGGCACTGCATACCCAATCTTAAGGAAGCTGGGTGGAATCCAGACTGGAGACCCAGAGATAAGCCTACCGGATAAAATGGATCTTATTCGACAAAAAGTGAGCCAGGGGCTAAACAGGACCCATGAACGAGCTGAAAAGGCCTATAACACCCGCAGCAAACCGGTGGAATTTTCCGTTGGACAGGTTGTCTATCGAAAAAACTACCGGCAGAGTAACAAAGCTGAGGGATACAATGCCAAACTTGGCCCGAATCGAATTCGATGTGTTGTACTCCAGCGTAAAGGCAAGGCGTTATATGAGCTGGGAAATATCGGTGGAAAGAGCGTTGGCATATTCCATGCCAAAGACCTCTATGTCACTTGACCCCCTGGGTGAAATCCGAGGATCGTCCAAAGTTCAAGAGAGGGAAAAGCTCGGAACGTCGGAATTGGACTAGAGAGCATGGAATCCGGGAGAGCGGGTCCGCTATATTAACCTCGACAAGGGGACTGCTGTCATTCAGCATGATGAAGACCACTCTCGAACAGCTACAGGAGATTACCGAGACCGCTCGTAAGGTGCAAGCCTTACGGGGGTCTATCGAGGAATGTGACCACCGCGTGACGGTGATCTCCACCAAAATAAAGGAGGCACATGGCAGCATGCGTGCAGACTTCCACTGCATCCAGCAGCTGTGGACGGAAATCCAGGAACTCAGGAAAGAAGAGCCGGACCGGCGAAATAAAAGACGAATTTCACAGTGTAAAAGGACTATCCGGCAACGTCTGGCCTACGAGGAGCGCCTCAAAGGTCTACTACAAGGACTGCAGGAGGACCTTGAGCAAGCCCGGATATCCTTGAACAAACAACAAAACAAGGAGCTGGAGTTGATCGCCGGCTTGCACAAGGCCATAATAAAGTTGGCCAGGACCAGTCCAGAGAGAGCTTTGCAGGCCAGGAGGTACCTGCTAGTAATTTTATAAATAAAAAAAAAAAAAAAAAAAGAGGATAATAATAAATAAATAATAAAAAAAAATATAAATAACAAAATATTTGTCATCTCTGGGGGGAAAGTGCAATAAGCAAAACCTCGCGCGACACCGCGATGGTAATCCAATCGGAGAGGTGGTTAATTTTGGCTGGCCGCAGCACCCATGCTCGTACACGGCAATACGATATATTTTTGTCTTTTCCTTGTCTTTGCTGACTACAGCGCATATTTTCTTTTTACAGGTATTAATTTTTGTTGTAACTTTTGTCTTTTTTTTTAGGGTATGTATGTATATGTATGTATGTTTTTGTCCAGCGACGGAAAGTTTTTTTTTCAGATAACCTCTATGCACAATAGTCCCCATCAAAAAAAAACCCCACCAACATAATTATCCGTATAGGCCTATAATTAATAGTTTGACAATAACCCGGTTAGAGCAGTCGGATGAACATGAGACTCTTGGTGCAGGAGTGGGTCGAAGCCACACGTTTAAGGGCGCCCAAATAATAAAAAAAAAAAAAAAAAAAAAAAAAACAGGAGAAACCAAGCACTTATTCGATGGTCGTACGAAGATTCCTTTTTTTGCGAAGTCATTCCATGCGTTTCCGCATCGATATCTTCGAGCCTGTTACGTACGCCCTCTTCGTCATTTTATTTGATGGAGAAAGATGCACGTAGAAAACAACAGCGAATCTCAAGGCAAAGGGAGAGGGGCAATCGACCCGTTGACTCACCGAAACAAGCAAAGGAATGTGCAATTTGACGATCTTTTCGGTCAGAACAACGACCGCGATCGACCTACTGGCAACAATACACCGGCAGGTGGCAAAGTGCATCGGTTGGGCGTTGACGCTACAGATAGGGGAAATCATAGGTGGGAACACCTAAATAACCCAAATATCACGGGAGGCTAGAAAAAGCTCTACACTGGTATAAAACACCGTAGCCAGGTAGAAAAGACAGACAGAGTTCACTCTGATCTCACAGCATTATAGTGTAAGCACTATATTCCCAAAGCCGCCAATGAATACAGCCAAGACCAGGAATCCTGAAGATAGTCTTGTTTGCCATTGATGAACCACAACATATCCTGAAGGAAGTCCTGTTACAGTGGCTAAATAAATCAACGTCCTCGAAGGAAGACCTGTTCGCCGTCGATGAACAGCAACCCTCCGTGAAAGAAGTCTATAGGAGCTAGTGAACATATCCTGGGAAGAAATCCTCCGGTATCCTCGTCCTGGAAAAGCGTTATTATCATTATCAAGGACTTTACCATGGGTGGAAAAAGTTCCAAAGTGGACCACAGTACGGCCAATGTGATCAACACCGTCAAAATAATAGATCACAAGGACGACATTCAGGACGTGAACCATAATCTGAAGATTGTCATGGCTATGTTTGTTCTCTTAATCATCCTTAAAGTGGTCAAGATGTACAAGCGATCGGTACAAGGACGTCGGGACCAAAAACACGCCCTGGAACAGGCGATATGTCGCCAGGTCTAAAGAAAGATAAAGCACCAGAACAAGACCCAAAAACTATAACAAAGTGACAAGAATAAAGACAATTAAATGCCTTAAATACAGACAAACGTGAATCAAAACAAAAGATAAACAAATTGTGAACTCAAGCATTTATGAATGCAAGTGCAACAACAACGATACAAAGTGAAGTGAGCAAGACATCGGAGACGCCGCTGCCCGCAACTCATCAAACCAGACGTGTGCCGCCGTGGGATACACCGACATACATGCATAAAACATACATACCTACATAAATATATATATATATATACAATAAGTGATTGTGTTTAAGAACCAGTTTTTTTTTAATTGTGTCTTTTAACGATAGTGTTTTGCACGTATATATATATATGTTTATAATTTCTTCAAAAGAACCCAGGATCCGGAGCGTCGAGATCTCATCGCCCAGGACTAAAAGGGGTAAGTTTGTCGGAACACGGTTCCTTTATCAATCATATAATATATATATATATCCGTGCACCATGATTAACCATCGGGCCCTAGCGGTCACTCTTAGAAACGAGCCACATTTCTACATTAAAGTAAAGTATCTTTTATCCAAATTGAATTCACCGATCACCATAAATGATCTAGAACTTTTATACATTGAGACCTTCCGTCTGGATTTTTCCCCACTTTTACATTGTACAAAAGTAGAAAAGGCCATAGTTTGTGCCACGGTACCCAACGCTACCGTTTATTCTGAAAACATCTGTAATGATTTTCTGGGAGAGGTTAGTACCTTTGTCATCCGTCAGATGAACTAATCAGAAAAATAATACAGTAATAAAAAAAAAAACACAATAATACATTATCTAACTATTTTTAATTATCTCTTTACATAAGTTAACTTTTTATTATATAATAAAAACATTGATTTTTCAGCGGCGAGTATCAGCCCTTGTGTTTGTATGAACAAAAACAAGAGCCCTCAGAGCGACGTCTGTAGTCGTGAATAGTCAGCAATTTGCTGACGTGTGCACCCTGTACGGGTGGTAAATTCGATACTCTCCGCTAACAACCTTTGTTGGTCAATGAAAAATTAAATGTATATGTACTCCCAATAATAGTATTACTCATTAATGGCACTAGCCAATATTTTATCCAATAAAATTATAATGTGAAAACGAACTTAAAACCATGAAGTGCTAAGTTTTCAACAAGGGGGGTGCTGACGCGATAAGTGGAGTAGGTGAAGAATAATGACATAACTTTTAACGGACAACCTTGACAATAGGGGATCGTATTGCGCGGCCCGCGACGATCCATTTGGCACACGATTGTGTGAAGGGGAGGGAATGTGGCCGAAACATTGCCCGATCGTGTTACGATCAAGCGACAGCTAAGCTTGTGGGGCAATGTAGACTGATGACCGACGGACTTTACGACTCATACTATTTTTTTCAGGCATCTTAATATTTATTCTCGTTATGTTGGAGAGGAGAAAGTCTTACCAAGAACCCACCCCATCCGGCGAGCTTATGCCGGCAAAATTGGTGCCTGAACATCGGATGACTTTCCCTCGGCCCGAGTCCTTTACAGGACTGGGGCACTAATATGCCCACGTAACAATTTCTTTATTAATATTCAACTCTTACGTAGCTACCATGAGAATCTTATTTTACTCTTATCTAATGACCCACGCAGACATACCTGCTTATCTTTGTGTTTTTATAGTGCACATATGTTATCGCTTACGTGCCTAGGATATTCGACCCTTCTTGGGACGTCCCATATTTGGGTTACAGTTTTATGACCTCATTGTAAAATACGGTTTACCTAAAAATATCTATAAAACGTGTTCATGTTTGAACATTCTGCCAAGGGCCAGCAAGATTTTGTGTGACTTATGGAACTTCGCCAGCCCCCTATCTGGCGATTTGGTGTTTAGTGCGGCCTGGAGAGATCGCGCAGGATTGGCGTTATATATTGAAATTAAAGAGTTAGTTGTTATATGAATCTCATTGCGCAAACTCCCTTTCGTCGTCAAAAATAAAATATCAAATTTCCCTGCAATCACAAGTTTTCGCGTTGTAATACAAAATAGTATTAAATTTTCAAACATTTTTTATATATTTTTTGTATGTATTAACGTTTAATATTTTAACCATCTTGCAAACGGCCTCCAAACGTTATAGATTGCAGTTTCCTGCTTAAGTTACATTTTTGTATGGCAAATATTATTATAATTATAATTATTACGATACTTAAAATCAAAGAGGTATGACCAGATATATGATGTACATTTAACCCCTTTAATTCTATATGAATTCCTTTCAAATGTGCTAATTCCTTTGTCAGTCTATCAATTTCGGCATTATGGTTTCTAGTGTGATTTTCAAATGAACTCCAAACGATTTTCGGAACGTCCGTAATGTCACCTATATAAGCTGGTGATAATGTCTCTTGCCTCTCGGACTTTATATTATATTGCGCTACTAATATTTTATCGTCAGTGCGAGCTGTGCAATCCGACCTTAGTGATAAAATTCCTTCTTCTGGCAAATTAACTACATCCATCTTTGTATTTTGACATTGTATTCTTATCTTGGCGTTAAAGCGCACTTTAAATAGCCAAGTGCTTTTTGCCTCTAATTCAACCCAATATGAACTAGATTCTAACATGCGCTTGTATACGCAATTAGCTGGTCTACCTGGTTTTAGCGGTCTCAATTCACATGCCAAATCATTGGCATTACTCCATGGCCAATTTCCTTCACAAACTCTTCTTTGAGCCTGCCATTTTTGACACTTGTTCAGAGTGGTTTCCGTCATTAAATGGTATGAATCAACCTCAAAATTGTACACTAAATACTCTGAATTTAAGCTGGCTATCAGCAAACTCTCCTCTGACCAAACCGGCACTGGTATTACTTTATATAATTTTGATGGGTGTCTGCTAAATAATGGTATCTTAGCATTTATTATCAATTTTTTGTCTACAAACAAGCCCCTAGCTGTTAAAAGCGTATATACCTCTTTTAACTCTGTTCCAGTTCTTTTACCTGGTAATACTAGTGTCTCAGATAGACTTTCCTTGATTTTTGATATCTCGCTTTTCAGTTGGCTCGGCTTTAGAATATTCGTGTTCAGCCGTCCATGATTTATATCAATTAACAAACTAATTATACCTGCTTGTGTCTTTTCACAATCTTCAATTAAACTAGTCAACTGCTTTGTGACCATAAAGAAATTTATAGACTCCTTATAAACGTAATAACTTTCTTGTAGTACAGCCGTCATATTCTCTATACGCTCATTCATATATTGAAAATTATTATTAACTTCCTTATTTGTCTTTTTAAGGATATTAGCCGTCGAATCCACGATAGACAATTGCTTTTTGCCTAGATCGTTTAGGCTGTGTTGGTTATCTAACAAGTTTTTCATATTTTGCTCCATTTGTGCCCTATCATCCTCATCCATAATTCCAAACAGTATGTGATATAAGGACCCCATAAACTCAAATGGAGCACGTTTTGTTCTTTGCTTACTATGCGCCATGAATAATTTATTATTTGCCTCTAATTCAGTTAGTTGTTTTAAAATATTGTCTAGAACAAGGTTACACTGATCCTCGAAAATATGAAGTTTTTCACTAGAACGCTTCCTTTGCTTATCATTTCAAAATAAGCATCCATATTACAGAAAACAACCAAATTCCAAGAGGACGAGACAATTTCTACTTCGCCCATCGGATCCAAATATATGGCTGACGTTTTATTTATTTTTTCAATTTTATACTTAGGCGTATTTTCAACGGTGAGTGATGCATTTGACAGTTGACAAAACATCATTAACATTAGCATACTCATTATTAATCCCAGCTTGGATATCCTAGATCCACCCCTAGTTATCCTTTTGGGTTGAGATTCTTCTTCATTATCTTCGACAGCCTTGATTCCTACAAGAGGGCAAACCTTGGTAATCGGTCGGGAAATGCATGCGTCCTGCATCTTGACTTTTACTACCCGAACTTTCTCGTCTTTACCCTTATGCACTTCTTGGACTTTTCCTAACGGCCATCTTGATGGATGACAATTTTCATCCTTTATTAGAACTACCTGTCCCTTTTCTATATTGGGGCTATTCCTTTTCCATTTATACCTCTGTTGTAGGGTATGCAAGTAGTCATCTTTCCATTTTATCCAAAAATCTCTTTTAATTTTTTGGATTAATTTCCACCTATCCAAGCTCCCTATTTTTTCATTTTCATTTATAGGCTCAATCACATCCAACGGTGGTCGTCCTATCAAAAAGTGTCCAGGTGTAAGTACTTAATTTTCCTCTATATCATTATCTGTAATAAAGGGGTCGTGAATTCAACACTCCTTCTATTTGGCATAAAAGTGTTGACATCTCTTCGTATGTCAAGTTTCCGTCACCAATCACCCGTTTTAGGTGATATTTCATAGATTTTACGCCGGCCTCCCAGATACCTCCAAAGTGAGGTCCTGCCGGGGGGATAAAATGCCACTCAATCCCTTCTTTTCCAAGTTGATTTGCCACCGCTGAATTTTCTTTAATTGCTTTCGCCAACTCTTCGTCTAATTTTCTTGCTGCGCCTATAAAATTTGTTCCATTATCGGAATAAATAGCCGCACACTTCCCTCTTCTTGCGATAAACCTTCTGAGCGCAGCTAGAAACGCGTCAGAAGTTAAGTCGCTTACTACTTCTAAATGTATTGCCTTTGTTACCATACACACAAAGACAGCTATATACCCTTTGTATGTTTTCTGTCCTCTATTCTTAGAACATCTTATATAATAGGGTCCTGCGTAATCAATACCTGTATTTAGAAATGGGTACGACATTGTTACCCTATATTTGGGTAGATTTCCCATTACTTGTTGTGCCGTGACCTGTCGATATCTTGCACATTTCGTACACTTATTTAATTTTTTCTTTAATGAATTTCTCAATGCAAATATCCAATATTTCCTTTGAATGTATGTTCTCATCAAATTTATTCCACCATGTAAGTTTTGGTTATGAGCATCCTCTATAATTAATGAAGAAATATGCCCTTTGTCGAGAATAATTGGATGTTTTATCTCAAATTAGTTTATTTTGTAATCTACCGCCTACTTGTAATTTTATCCTGATCAATAATGGATGTAAACTTAGAATTTTTGAAGAAATTTTTATTCTTTATTATTATTTAAATGTTTAGCTTGAACAAATTGTATGTGCTCCTTTTTTATATTTGTTTCATTTAATTTCCTAAGATAAATACCGGTAAGTATTTTTTTGTTTTATATTTATAATGAATATTAGATATAACTCCTTTTAATTTTGTATGAGGAATATTTTCTAAGAGATATGTATAATTCCCTATGTGTCAGCACGGTATGGACACCTGTTTCTTCCTCAGCTTTTGATGGACGGCAATTCTTTTATTTTTTAACCAATTTGGCCCACTCCACAAAGATCAATTTCAGTTCACTGAAACCCTTGACGCGCGTCCGCTGGATTATCTTCTGTTTAACGTGATTCCACTTACTTCTGTTTCTACGATTTCTTCCTATGTTTTTTTGACTTTGCTTTGACCACTTTTATTCCAAGCCAACGTTATAGTAGAATCACTCCCGCGTATTCTTGGCTGCATTATCAATCGATTCTTTGACCTTTTGTATAGTTTACTCAACAATGAGCTGCGCACAGTTCTAGTTTCGGAATTGTTTTCTTATTTTTGATTGGATTTACCCTGCTTTTACTAGCTACTATTGTAACCAATCTTCCTACTTTAGCATATACTACTGCCGCATATGCTTTTTCAGACGCGTCGCAAACCCACCTCAACAATCGATTTTTTATTTGATATTGGTTTTGATTTTTTCCAACAGTAGTTTTTCTTTATTCCCGCCCTTCCTGGGCTTGTTTTTGTACTCTTGATCCCAGCTATTTTCAGGTGAGGAGTCCCATAGGTTCTGTTTTCTTTGTACGTTTTTTTTGTCTTCAGAGAGTCTCTCCATATATTTTGGTATTTTGATCTTTTTATATGATTTTTCTGTAATTTTTTCTATGTCCGTGATATGACGTATTCCCATTTAGCCAATTCAATTTTCAAAGATTTCTTTCTGGACTTAGGCCCAACCCAATATATCATTTAAGCTTTTGTTGTTAGTCGTTTTTGCCGAGGATCAAACATCTTTAATTTGTAGTTAGAGGATCTTAAGTCGGCTTGATGGGGTAGGTAGTTTTTCTTCCTCTTCGACTAACCATATCCCAAGATCATTATTTTCATAAAATTTATAATTGAAGTTTTTCATTTCCGGAACTTCTTTCCATTTTATCGAGCCATTGGGGTTTGATTCCCTAAGGATGTTGTTAATGAATTCGAAATATACCTACATTGTAGAGGTAGTTTTTAATTGTTTTCACAAACTTCGGTCTCTACATCACTTTTATCTTCATTTTCTAGTTCCCAAAACTTTCTTAGTCTTGCACTTCTAGTAGTTGCCACTATGAATAGTACCTTTGATTAGTGATCCAGAAATGATCCAACCGAAGTTTTTATTCTGGCTAACAGACCATTAATTTTTGCTATATCCTTTTTAAATTGTGTATATAGATCGGACAATGATTAATCGGCTGGCTTATTAAAGTCCGGGTAGCTAATATATTTTGCCATTTATCTTATCTCTTTAACTTCTTATGGTAAGTTTTTATTTGGGATTTATGCCTCAGTATTGATTCTTTGAGTTAGAAGGTTTTATTGTTATTAATTTTTTGGATACACAAGTATCCGTAGAAGATATCCATTAATTTCCGTTTAGTTTTAATTTTGGCAGTTTTAGTTTTGTGCTGCCTCCTCTGATTGATAGTGCTTTGCGATCCACTATCAATGAGAGCTCTTAAATTTTCAAAATTGCCGTTGGCAGATTTCACTTGAATTCTTGCTGTTGCAAGTAATGCCTGAGTGGCAGTCACACAAGTGTTGACTTTTTCCCGTTTTTGTTATTTGTATGAAGCATCGTATGATGCAATTTATTGCACAAGGAACATAAGTATTCGCTTGAGCATTTTTGATTAGATGAATGTTTTAGGCACCTTGTCCTATGCACTTTTTTAGCGATTTTTTCGCTCTGTGGGATTATCCCGCTAAATTGTGGATTCAGTCGCGAAATGCCCCTCATTTGCAGATCGGACATTTTTCTCCCAATTCGATATTATTTTTAAAATTAAACTATTTGCCACATTTGACATTTTTTTATAGGTTTTTCTTCCTGAAAAGAGAGCGCAATAGTGTCCAAGAAATCCATAACTCAGATATTTCTGTTGTCTTTGGTTTTTTTAACATGATTTCATATAATTGAAGTCTGCGTATTAAATTTCCCAGCACCATATAGTAATAACACTCAACTTCGTCGGTCAGATGGCCTTCAGCTTACGATGTGTATTGCTTATTTGCGGTATAAAAAATGCTTAATTGCTTGACAGAATCGATATTTAAAATCGTCAAGTCCATCAAGCGTAAATGCTCCGAGAAAATTTTTCTGATTTTCGTACCGCTTGGTCAGAAGCTCCCATGCGGCATATATTCTCCGCGGAACCTAATAATAGATGAGCGACCACCTTCGAGCTTCACCTAAGGGGACTTATTGAATTTTAGGGAGTTATTTAGACCTTCCCTTGTATGTATCAATTCCACATACAATTCCTGAAAAAGGTCCCAGTCTTTAGATTCCGTAAATGTGGGTACCTAATTTTAGGTAGACTTGGTAAGTACTCAATTTTATCAAAGCCTCCATTTAACAGAACCTCGTTCTTTTATTGCTCATTTATTTCAGCAGATACTCTGAAGTCAAACTTAATTCGTAAGAGTTAATTTGGTCAAAGGTACAACTACCAGCTTTAATTTTTTTCGATATAGATTGCCAAAGAAAATGTAACCTGTCCTTTCTAAGATGTAACACTCCGCTTACCGTCTCGATTTCTATATAGGTTTCATCCAAGTAGGTTTTAAGTTATTAATTCTTTTTTTCCCAGCCTCTTTATTTTTTCCTCACTAGATTGTTTTTTTAACTGTTCATATTCAAGTTTTATTTGACTTATTGTACCTAAAATTGATCATACCTCTTTCTAGTAAAGTATTATGTTATAAATAATAATATATAATAAATATAATTTTCTTAATTTTATTGTTGTCCGTAGTGCTGCTGTTTTTAGACGATGTGTAGTTGCAGTTGCCGATGTGTAGTTGTAGAGCTGCGATGCTGTAGTTGTAGATGCTGCCGTAGTATTTCCGCTGTTGTAGTCGCCGCTGATGTACTTGCAGTAAATTTTTATATTTTTTAATATATCGCTCCATCACTTTTATTCAATCTCTCACCATTTTGCAAAAAATCAATATATCGAAAAAATCCTACGTGTGTCGATAGCCGTTGATGTATAGAAACTAACAAAATTGGAATTTTTCCTCTAGATCAAAAATTACGGGCGATAGCTTTCCGGCCATGGACCCCCTTCAACCAAAAAGGGCCTACGAACAAATGCTGCAGAGCCGCCATTTTGTTTTTGATTTTTTTGAAAAAAATTTATTTTTTACTTCAAACCTAATATTATTAAACCTAGTTTACAAATTTTCGATTGGCCTTTTCATTTGGTCAAAAAAAAATCCTGAAAATCCGCTTTTTTTTGCCCGTTTACTCAGATGTCCCCCCTTAAGTCGTTTACAGGAAACATACTATATTTCCGCAATCGATTTAAAAGACGCTTTTTGGCAAATACCCTTGGAAACAAAAAGTAGAGAGAAGACCGCGTTTACAGTACCCGGCAGACCACTATATCAGTTTCAGTCATGCCTTTCGGCTGTGCAAGCAGGAAAGTGTGCCGATATGGTAAGTTGGGTCGTTCGGAGAATGTTTGTGTACCTGTGACCTATGGTTTGTTCACCTATTTTGAAAAACACCTGGATATGTTGAGCCAGGTAGTGATGCTTGCAGCGTGCAAAACTGACATAATGTCGATAAAGTAAGTTTTGCTATAGCCAAGCTAGTTTAGGCTTGTAGTAGGAGGGGGATGCATACGAACGGACGATTCGAAAATCCAGTCAATCCAGGAATTTCCTAACCAAGTTCCAAACAGTGGGAGGTTTTTGGGGATGATGGTGGTACAGGAGGTTTATTCAAAACTTCCCAAACAGCGGCACCTCTTCATGATTGTTTGAAGAAAGATCGCGTTAAGAAATTTGAATTGTCCGAAGAGGCAATTAAGGCATTTGAAGAACTAAAAGCAAACATGGCATCAGCACCTGTACTTTTCACCCCTGACTTTAAAGAACCCTTCACCATTCAGTGCGATGCATCAACAACTGGAGTAGGAGGAGTTTTGTATCAGACTGATGACTCAGGCGGCGAACATCCGATCGCCTACATGTCAGCCAAACTGAACAAGGCACAGCGGAATTATAGCATAACAGAGCTCGAATGCTATGCCGCCCTTCTCAGCATCACCAAATTCCGCGCTTACGTAGAAGGAATGCCGTTCAAAGTGATCACCGATCATGCTAGTTTAAAATGGCTGATGGGTCAAAAGGATCTATCTGGCAGATTAGCACGATGGAGTCTGAAGCTGCAAGCGTTCGACTTTACCATCGAGCATCGGAAAGGAGCACTTAACGTAGTACCAGACGCTCTGTCACGAGTGCATATGGACGAGCTACAGAAAGCAAAAGCGGAAGAACAAGACATACAGATTAACCTGGACTCGACGGCCTTCCAATCCCCGGAATACATGAAATTAGTGCAGGCAGTGGACCAAAGTGTGTTAAAAGGCCCAGACGTACAAACAACGGACGGCTTTGTATACAAGCGGATAGGGTTCAGCTCGGGCGATGCCGTCGATGAAACTCGAGCATGGAAGCTTTGGGTACCCGCCGAGCTGCGATCTGATTTAGTCTGGAGAGCACATCATGCCATGACCGCAGGGCATGGGGGTTTGCACAAATCCCTAGCCAAACTGAGAAGTTTTACTACTGGCCAGGGATGGCAGTAGATGTGCAAAAGGTAGTGAAAGAGTGCGAGGTCTGTAAGATCAGCAAGACCACCAACAAAAATAACCGCCCACCCATGGGAGAACAAAGGGTCACGGAAAGAGCCGGGCAAAGGTTGTTCATCGACTTTATGGGGTCGTATCCAAGAACCAAAACTGGGAACTCAGTGATTTTTGTATGCCTCGATCATTTCTCCAAATTTGTCTGGCTGCAGCCTATGAGACATGCAGTGGCGTCAGAGGTAGTCAAATTCCTTGAAACCCGAATTTTCCATCAATACGGAGTACCCGAGTACATACACTCTGACAATGGAAAACAATTTGTGTCTCAAATGTTTGCCGAGCTAATGACTCGCTACGGTATTCGACACGTGAGAACAGGGCTCTACTCCCCACAAGCGAATGCAGCGGAGAGGGTAAACCGATCGGTGCTTCAAATTTTGCGAGCAACGATTGCATCGGATCAGCGAATTGGGATACCCAGTTAAGCCGAATAGAATGTACCCTTAGGAGTGGCCGACACGAATCAATAGGCATGGAACCCTAATGCCAGTTTGGTACACAAATGGTGAACACGGACTGATACCCAATCTTAAGGAAGACTGGAGACAGAGTAAGCCTACCGGATAAAATGGATCTTATTCGACAAAAAGGAGCCAGGGGCTAAAAGGACCCATAACGAGTGAAAAGGCTATAACACCGAGAAGCGGTGGAATTTTCGTGGACAGGTTGTTATCGAAAAAATACCGGAGAGTAACAAAGTGAGGGATAAAAACTGGCCGAATCGAATTCGAGTGTGTAGCGTAAAGGAGGCGTTATGAGCTGGGAAATGTCGGTGGAAAGAGCGTGGCATATTCCAGCAAAGACCTATGTCAGACCGGGTGAATGAGGATGTAAGTTAAGAAAGGGAAAAGTTGGAACGTCGGTGGATAGAGAGATGGAATCGGGAGAGCGGGTCGTATTTAACCTCGACAAGGGGCTGTGTTCAGCATGTGAAGAATGAACAGTACAGGAGTTACCGAGACCGTCGTAAGGTGAAGCCTTACGGGGGTCTATCGAGGAATGTGACTACCGCGTGAGGTGATTCCACCAAAATAAAGGAGGCACATGGCAGCATGCGTGCAGACTTCCACGCATCCAGCAGCGTGGACGGAAATCAGGAACTCAGGAAAGAAGAGCCGGACCGGCGAAATAAAAGAGAATTTCACAGTGTAAAAGGACTATCCGGCAACGTCTGGCCTACGAGGAGCGTCAAAGGTCCACAAGGACTGAGGAGGACTTGAGCAAGCCGGTTTTGAACAAACAACAAAACAAGGAGCTGGAGTTGATCGCGGCTTGAAAGGCCAAATAAAGTGGCAGGACAGTCAGAGAGAGCTTTGCAGGCCAGAAGGGACTGCTAGTAATTTTATAAATAAAAAAAAAGAAAAAAAAAGAGGATAATAATAAATAAATAATAAAAAAAATATAAATAAAAAAATAGTCATCTTGGGGGGAAGTGCAATAAGCAAAACCTCGCGCGACACCGCGATGGTATCAATCGGAGAGGTGGTTATTAGTGGGCAGACCCATGTAACGGAATACTTTTTTTGTCTTTTCCTTGTCTTGGACTACAGCGATTTTCTTTTACAGGTATTAATTTTTGTTGTAACTTTTGTCTTTTTTTTAGGGTATGTATGTATATGTATGTATGTTTTTGTCCAGACGGAAAGTTTTTTTTTCAGATAACCTCTATGCACAATAGTCCCCATCAAAAAACCCCACCAACTAATTATCCGTATAGGCCTTAATTATAGTTTGACAATAACCCGGTTAGAGCAGTCGGTGAAATGAGACTCTGGTGCAGGAGTGGGTCGAAGCCACACGTTAAGGGGAAAAATAAAATTAAAAAAAAACAGGAGGAACAAGCACTTATTCGATGGTCGTACGAAGATTCCTTTTTTTGCGAAGTCATTCCATGCGTTTCCGCATCGATATCTTCGAGCCTGTTACGTACGCCCTCTTCGTCATTTTATTTGATGGAGAGAGATGCACGTAGAAAACAACAGCGAATCTCAAGGCAAAGGGAGAGGGGCAATCGACCCGTTGACTCACCGAAACAAGCAAAGGAATGTGCAATTTGACGATCTTTTCGGTCAGAACAACGACCGCGATCGACCTACTGGCAACAATACACCGGCAGCTGGCAAAGTGCATCGATGGGGCGTTGACGCTACAGATAGGGGAAATCATAGGTGGGAACACCTAAATAACGCAAATATCACGGGAGGCTAGAAAAAGCTCTACACTGGTATAAAACACCGTAGCCAGGTAGAAAAGACAGACAGAGTTCACTCTAATCTCACAGCATTATAGTGTAAGCACTATATTCCCAAAGCCGCCAATGAATACAGCCAAGACCAGGAATCCTGAAGATAGTCTTGTTTGCCATTGATGAACCACAACATATCCTGAAGGAAGTCCTGTTACAGTGGCTAAATAAATCAACGTCCTCGAAGGAAGACCTGTTCGCCGTCGATGAACAGCAACCCTCCGTGAAAGAAGTCTATAGGAGCTATTAAACATATCCTGGGAAGAGATCCTCCGGTATCCTCGTCCTGGAAAAGCGTTATTAGCATTATCAAGGACTTTACCATGGGTGGAAAAACTTCCAAAGTGGACCACAGTACGGCCAATGTGATCAACACCGTCAAAATAATAGATCACAAGGACGACATTCAGGACGTGAACCATAATCTGAAGATCGTCATGGCTATGTTTGTTCTCTTAATCATCCTTAAAGTGGTCAAGATGTACAAGCGATCGGTACAAGGACGTCGGGACCAAAAACACGCCCTGGAACAGGCGATATGTCGCCAGGTCTAAAGAAAGATAAAGCACCAGAACAAGACCCAAAAACTATAACAAAGTGACAAGAATAAAGACAATTAAATGCCTTAAATACAGACAAACGTGAATCAAAACAAAAGATAAACAAATTGTGAACTCAAGCATTTATGGATGCAAGTGCAACAACAACGATACAAAGTGAAGTGAGCAAGACATCGGAGACGCCGCTGCCCGCAACTCATCAAACCAGACGTGTGCCGCCGTGGGATACACCGACATACATGCATAAAACATACATACCTACATAAATATATATATATATATAAATAAGTGATTGTGTTTAAGAACCAGTTTTTTTTTAATTGTGTCTTTTAACGATAGTGTTTTGCACGTATATATATATATGTTTATAATTTCTTCAAAAGAACCCAGGATCCGGAGCGTCGAGATCTCATCGCCCAGGTCCTTTATCAATCATATATATATATATATATATATCCGTGCACCATGATTAACCATCGGGCCCTAGCGGTCACTCTTAGAAACGAGCCACATTTCTACATTAAAGTAAAGTATCTTTTATCCAAATTGAATTCACCGATCACCATAAATGATCTAGAGCTTTTATACATTGAGACCTTCCGTCTGGATTTTTCCCCACTTTTACATTGTACAAAAGTAGAAAAGGCCATAGTTTGTGCCACGGTACCCAACGCTACCGTTTATTCTGAAAACATCTGTAATGAATTTCTGGGAGAGGTTAGTACCTTTGTCATCCGTCAGATGAACTAATCAGAAAAATAATACAGTAATAAAAAAAAAAAACACAATAATACATTATCTAACTATTTTTAATTATCTCTTTACATAAGTTAACTTTTTATTATATAATAAAAACATTGATTTTTCAGCGGCGAGTATCAGCCCTTGTGTTTGTATGAACAAAAACAAGAGCCCTCAGAGCGACGTCTGTAGTCGTGAATAGTCAGCAATTTGCTGACGTGTGCACCCTGTACGGGTGGTAAATTCGATACTCTCCGCTAACAACCTTTGTTGGTCAATGAAAAATTAAATGTATATGTACTCCCAATAATAGTATTACTCATTAATGGCACTAGCCAATATTTTATCCAATAAAATTATAATGTGAAAACGAACTTAAAACCATGAAGTGCTAAGTTTTCAACAAGGGGGGTGCTGACGCGATAAGTGGAGTAGGTGAAGAATAATGACATAACTTTTAACGGACAACCTTGACAATAGGGGATCGTATTGCGCGGCCCGCGACGATCCATTTGGCACACGATTGTGTGAAGGGGAGGGAATGTGGCCGAAACATTGCCCGATCGTGTTACGATCAAGCGACAGCTAAGCTTGTGGGGCAATGTAGACTGATGACCGACGGACTTTACGACTCATACTATTTTTTTCAGGCATCTTAATATTTATTCTCGTTATGTTGGAGAGGAGAAAGTCCTACCAAGAACCCACCCCATCCGGCGAGCTTATGCCGGCAAAATTGGTGCCTGAACATCGGATGACTTTCCCTCGGCCCGAGTCCTTTACAGGACTGGGGCACTAATATGCCCACGTAACAATTTCTTTATTAATATTCAACTCTTACGTAGCTACCATGAGAATCTTATTTTACTCTTATCTAATGACCCACGCAGACATACCTGCTTATCTTTGTGTTTTTATAGTGCACATATGTTATCGCTTACGTGCCTAGGATATTCGACCCTTCTTGGGACGTCCCATATTTGGGTTACAGTTTTATGACCTCATTGTATATTCGACCCTTCTTGGTACATCTCATATTTGGGTTACATTTTATGACCTCATTGTAAAATACGGTTTACCTAAAAATATCTATAAAACGTGTTCATGTTTGAACATTCTGCCAAGGGCCAGCAAGATTTTGTGTGACTTATAGAACTTCGCCAGCCCCCTATCTGGCGATTTGGTGTTTAATGCGGCCTGGAGAGATCGCGCAGGATTGGCGTTATATATTGAAATTAAAGAGTTAGTTGTTATATGAATCTCATTGAGCAAACTCCCTTTCGTCGTCGCCAAAAATAAAATATCAAATTTCCCTGCAATCACAAGTTTTCGCGTTGTAATACAAAATAGTATTAAATTTTCAAACATTTTTTATATATTTTTTGTATGTATTAACGTTTAATATTTTAACCATCTTGCAAACGGCCTCCAAACGTTATAGATTGCAGTTTCCTGCTTAAGTTACATTTTTGTATGGCAAATATTATTATAATTATAATTATTACGATACTTAAAATCAAAGAGGTATGACCAGATATATGATGTACATTTAACCCCTTTAATTCTATATGAATTCCTTTCAAATGTGCTAATTCCTTTGTCAGTCTATCAATTTCGGCATTATGGTTTCTAGTGTGATTTTCAAATGAACTCCAAACGATTTTCGGAACGTCCGTAATGTCACCTATATAAGCTGGTGATAATGTCTCTTGCCTCTCGGACTTTATATTATATTACGCTACTAATATTATATCGTCAGTGCGAGCTGTGCAATCCGACCTTAGTGATAAAATTCCTTCTTCTGGCAAATTAACTACATCCATCTTTGTATTTTGACATTGTATTCTTATCTTGGCGTTAAAGCGCACTTTAAATAGCCATGTACTTTTTGCCTCTAATTCAACCCAATATAAAGTAGATTCTAACATGCGCTTGTATACGCAATTAGCTGGTCTACCTGGTTTTAGCGGTCTCAATTCACATGCCAAATCATTGGCATTACTCCATGGCCAATTTCCTTCACAAACTCTTCTTTGAGCCTGCCATTTTTGACACTTGTTCAGAGTGGTTTCCGTCATTAAATGGTATGAATCAACCTCAAAATTGTACACTAAATACTCTGAATTTAAGCTGGCTATCAGCAAACTCTCCTCTGACCAAACCGGCACTGGTATTACTTTATATAATTTTATTGGGTGTCTGCTAAATAATGGTATCTTAGCATTTATTATCAATTTTTTGTCTACAAACAAGCCCCTAGCTGTTAAAAGCGAATATACCTCTTTTAACTCTGTTCCAGTTCTTTTACCTGGTAATACTAGTGTCTCAGATAGACTTTCCTTGATTTTTGATATCTCGCTTTTCAGTTGGCTCGGCTTTAGAATATTCGTGTTCAGCCGTCCATGATTTATATCAATTAACAAACTAATTATACCTGCTTGTGTCTTTTCACAATCTTCAATTAAACTAGTCAACTGCTTTGTGACCATAAAGAAATTTATAGACTCCTTATAAACGTAATAACTTTCTTGTAGTACAGCCGTCATATTCTCTATACGCTCATTCATATATTGAAAATTATTATTAACTTCCTTATTTGTCTTTTTAAGGATATTAGCCGTCGAATCCACGATAGACAATTGCTTTTTGCCTAGATCGTTTAGGCTGTGTTGGTTATCTAACAAGTTTTTCATATTTTGCTCCATTTGTGCCCTATCATCCTCATCCATAATTCCAAACAGTATGTGATATAAGGACCCCATAAACTCAAATGGAGCACGTTTTGTTCTTTGCTTACTATGCGCCATGAATAATTTATTATTTGCCTCTAATTCAGTTAGTTGTTTTAAAATATTGTCTAGAACAAAGTTACACTGATCCTCGAAAATATGAAGTTTTCACACACCCGTCTCATCTTGATCACTAGAACGCTTCCTTTGCTTATCATTTCAAAATAAGCATCCATATTATAGAAAACAACCAAATTCCAAGAGGACGAGACAATTTCTACTTCGCCCATCGGATCCAAATATATGGCTGACGTTTTATTTATTTTTTCAATTTTATACTTAAGCGTATTTTCAACGGTGAGTGATGCATTTGACAGTTGACAAAACATCATTAACATTAGCATACTCATTATTAATCCCAGCTTGGATATCCTAGATCCACCCCTAGTTATCCTTTTGGGTTGAGATTCTTCTTCATTATCTTCGACAGCCTTGATTCCTACAAAAGGGCATACCTTGGTAATCGGTCGGGAAATGCATGCGTCCTGCATCTTGACTTTTACTACCCGAACTTTCTCGTCTTTACCCTTATGCACTTCTTGGACTTTTACTAACGGCCATCTTGATGGATGACAATTTTCATCCTTTATTAGAACTATCTGTCCCTTTTCTATATTCGCTATTCCTTTTCCATTTATACCTCTGTTGTAGGGTATGCAAGTAGTCATCTTTCCATTTTATCTAAAAATCTCTTTTAATTTTTTGGATTAATTTCCACCTATCCAAGCTCCCTATTTTTTCATTTTCATTTATAGGCTCAATCACATCCAACGGTGGTCGTCCTATCAAAAAGTGTCCAGGTGTAAGTACTTCATTTTCCTCTATATCATTATCTGATAAATAAAGGGGTCGTGAATTCAACACTCCTTCTATTTGTCATAAAAGTGTTGACATCTCTTCGTATGTCAAGTTTCCGTCACCAATCACCCGTTTTAGGTGATATTTCATAGATTTTACGCCGGCCTCCCAGATACCCCCAAAGTGAGGTCCTGCCGGGGGGATAAAATGCCACTCAATCCCTTCTTTTCCAAGTTGATTTGCCACCGCTGAATTTTCTTTAATTGCTTTCGCCAACTCTTCGTCTAATTTTCTTGCTGCGCCAATAAAATTTGTTCCATTATTGGAATAAATAGCCGCACACTTCCCTCTTCTTGCGATAAACCTTCTGAGCGCAGCTCGAAACGCGTCAGAACTTAAGTCGCTTACTACTTCTAAATGTATTGCCTTTGTTACCATACACACAAAGACAGCTATATACCCTTTGTATGTTTTCTGTCCTCTATTCTTAGAACATCTTATATAATAGGGTCCTGCGTAATCAATACCTGTATTTAGAAATGGGTACGACATTGTTACCCTATATTTGGGTAGATTTCCCATTACTTGTTGTGCCGTGACCTGTCGATATCTTGCACATTTCGTACACTCATTTAATTTTTTCTTTAATGAATTTCTCAATGCAAATATCCAATATTTTCTTTGAATGTATGTTCTCATCAAATTTATTCCACCATGTAAGTTTTGGTTATGAGCATCCTCTATAATTAATGAAGAAATATGCCCTTTGTCGAGAATAATTGGATGTTTTATCTCAAATCTAGCATTGTAATTTTGTAATCTACCGCCTACTCTGATAATTTTATCCTGATCAATAAATGGATGTAAACTTAGAATTTTTGAAGAAATTTTTACTTCTTTATTATTATTTAAACTGTTTAGCTCTGAACCAAATTGATATGCCTGCTCCTTTTTTATAATTATTTGTTCTCCATATCTAATTTCCTTAACCGATAAATAACCCGGATAAGATATTTTCTTTGTTTTCATATTTATAAATCGAACTGTGTAGCATATAACTCCTTTTAATTTTTGTATGCAGGAATATTTTTCTAAAATTGGGATACCCAGTTAAGCCGAATAGAATGTACCCTTAGGAGTGGCCGACACGAATCAATAGGCATGGAACCCTACTATGCCATGTTTGGTACACAAATGGTGACACACGGCACTGCATACCCAATCTTAAGGAAGCTGGGTGGAATCCAGACAGGAGACCCAGAGATAAGCCTACCGGATAAAATGGATCTTATTCGACAAAAAGTGAGCCAGGGGCTAAACAGGACCCATGAACGAGCTGAAAAGGCCTATAACACCCGCAGCAAGCCGGTGGAATTTTCCGTTGGACAGGTTGTCTATCGAAAAAACTACCGGCAGAGTAACAAAGCTGAGGGATACAATGCCAAACTTGGCCCGAATCGAATTCGATGTGTTGTACTCCAGCGTAAAGGCAAGGCGTTATATGAGCTGGGAAATGTCGGTGGAAAGAGCGTTGGCATATTCCATGCCAAAGACCTCTATGTCACTTGACCCCCTGGGTGAAATCCGAGGATCGTCCAAAGTTCAAGAAAGGGAAAAGTTTGGAACGTCGGAATTGGACTAGAGAGCATGGAATCCGGGAGAGCGGGTCCGCTATATTAACCTCGACAAGGGGCTGCTGTCATTCAGCATGATGAAGACCACTCTCGAACAGCTACAGGAGATTACCGAGACCGCTCGTAAGGTGCAAGCCTTACGGGGGTCTATCGAGGAATGTGACTACCGCGTGACGGTGATCTCCACCAAAATAAAGGAGGCACATGGCAGCATGCGTGCAGACTTCCACTGCATCCAGCAGCTGTGGACGGAAATCCAGGAACTCAGGAAAGAAGAGCCGGACCGGCGAAATAAAAGACGAATTTCACAGTGTAAAAGGACTATCCGGCAACGTCTGGCCTACGAGGAGCGCCTCAAAGGTCTACTACAAGGACTGCAGGAGGACCTTGAGCAAGCCCGGATATCCTTGAACAAACAACAAAACAAGGAGCTGGAGTTGATCGCCGGCTTGCACAAGGCCATAATAAAGTTGGCCAGGACCAGTCCAGAGAGAGCTTTGCAGGCCAGAAGGGACCTGCTAGTAATTTTATAAATAAAAAAAAAAGAAAAAAAAAAGAGGATAATAATAAATAAATAATAAAAAAAAATATAAATAAAAAAATACTTGTCATCTCTGGGGGGGAAGTGCAATAAGCAAAACCTCGCGCGACACCGCGATGGTAATCCAATCGGAGAGGTGGTTAATTTTAGCTGGCCGCAGCACCCATGCTCGTACACGGCAATACGATATATTTTTGTCTTTTCCTTGTCTTTGCTGACTACAGCGCATATTTTCTTTTTACAGGTATTAATTTTTGTTGTAACTTTTGTCTTTTTTTTAGGGTATGTATGTATATGTATGTATGTTTTTGTCCAGACGGAAAGTTTTTTTTTCAGATAACCTCTATGCACAATAGTCCCCATCAAAAAACCCCACCAACATAATTATCCGTATAGGCCTATAATTAATAGTTTGACAATAACCCGGTTAGAGCAGTCGGATGAACATGAGACTCTTGGTGCAGGAGTGGGTCGAAGCCACACGTTTAAGGGCGCCCAAATAATAAAAAAAAAAAAATTAAAAAAAAACAGGAGGAATCAAGCACTTATTCGATGGTCGTACGAAGATTCCTTTTTTTTGCGAAGTCATTCCATGCGTTTCCGCATCGATATCTTCGAGCCTGTTACGTACGCCCTCTTCGTCATTTTATTTGATGGAGAGAGATGCACGTAGAAAACAACAGCGAATCTCAAGGCAAAGGGAGAGGGGCAATCGACCCGTTGACTCACCGAAACAAGCAAAGGAATGTGCAATTTGACGATCTTTTCGGTCAGAACAACGACCGCGATCGACCTACTGGCAACAATACACCGGCAGCTGGCAAAGTGCATCGATGGGGCGTTGACGCTACAGATAGGGGAAATCATAGGTGGGAACACCTAAATAACGCAAATATCACGGGAGGCTAGAAAAAGCTCTACACTGGTATAAAACACCGTAGCCAGGTAGAAAAGACAGACAGAGTTCACTCTAATCTCACAGCATTATAGTGTAAGCACTATATTCCCAAAGCCGCCAATGAATACAGCCAAGACCAGGAATCCTGAAGATAGTCTTGTTTGCCATTGATGAACCACAACATATCCTGAAGGAAGTCCTGTTACAGTGGCTAAATAAATCAACGTCCTCGAAGGAAGACCTGTTCGCCGTCGATGAACAGCAACCCTCCGTGAAAGAAGTCTATAGGAGCTATTAAACATATCCTGGGAAGAGATCCTCCGGTATCCTCGTCCTGGAAAAGCGTTATTAGCATTATCAAGGACTTTACCATGGGTGGAAAAACTTCCAAAGTGGACCACAGTACGGCCAATGTGATCAACACCGTCAAAATAATAGATCACAAGGACGACATTCAGGACGTGAACCATAATCTGAAGATCGTCATGGCTATGTTTGTTCTCTTAATCATCCTTAAAGTGGTCAAGATGTACAAGCGATCGGTACAAGGACGTCGGGACCAAAAACACGCCCTGGAACAGGCGATATGTCGCCAGGTCTAAAGAAAGATAAAGCACCAGAACAAGACCCAAAAACTATAACAAAGTGACAAGAATAAAGACAATTAAATGCCTTAAATACAGACAAACGTGAATCAAAACAAAAGATAAACAAATTGTGAACTCAAGCATTTATGGATGCAAGTGCAACAACAACGATACAAAGTGAAGTGAGCAAGACATCGGAGACGCCGCTGCCCGCAACTCATCAAACCAGACGTGTGCCGCCGTGGGATACACCGACATACATGCATAAACATACATACCTACATAAATATATATAATAAGTGATTGTGTTTAAGAACCAGTTTTTTTAATTGTGTCTTTTAACGATAGTGTTTTGCACGTATATATATATATGTTTATAATTTCTTCAAAAGAACCCAGGATCCGGAGCGTCGAGATCTCATCGCCCAGGACTAAAAGGGGTAAGTGTGTCGGAACACGGTTCCTTTATCAATCATATATATATATATATATATCCGTGCACCATGATTAACCATCGGGCCCTAGCGGTCACTCTTAGAAACGAGCCACATTTCTACATTAAAGTAAAGTATCTTTTATCCAAATTGAATTCACCGATCACCATAAATGATCTAGAGCTTTTATACATTGAGACCTTCCGTCTGGATTTTTCCCCACTTTTACATTGTACAAAAGTAGAAAAGGCCATAGTTTGTGCCACGGTACCCAACGCTACCGTTTATTCTGAAAACATCTGTAATGAATTTCTGGGAGAGGTTAGTACCTTTGTCATCCGTCAGATGAACTAATCAGAAAAATAATACAGTAATAAAAAAAAAAAAACACAATAATACATTATCTAACTATTTTTAATTATCTCTTTACATAAGTTAACTTTTTATTATATAATAAAAACATTGATTTTTCAGCGGCGAGTATCAGCCCTTGTGTTTGTATGAACAAAAACAAGAGCCCTCAGAGCGACGTCTGTAGTCGTGAATAGTCAGCAATTTGCTGACGTGTGCACCCTGTACGGGTGGTAAATTCGATACTCTCCGCTAACAACCTTTGTTGGTCAATGAAAAATTAAATGTATATGTACTCCCAATAATAGTATTACTCATTAATGGCACTAGCCAATATTTTATCCAATAAAATTATAATGTGAAAACGAACTTAAAACCATGAAGTGCTAAGTTTTCAACAAGGGGGGTGCTGACGCGATAAGTGGAGTAGGTGAAGAATAATGACATAACTTTTAACGGACAACCTTGACAATAGGGGATCGTATTGCGCGGCCCGCGACGATCCATTTGGCACACGATTGTGTGAAGGGGAGGGAATGTGGCCGAAACATTGCCCGATCGTGTTACGATCAAGCGACAGCTAAGCTTGTGGGGCAATGTAGACTGATGACCGACGGACTTTACGACTCATACTATTTTTTCAGGCATCTTAATATTTATTCTCGTTATGTTGGAGAGGAGAAAGTCCTACCAAGAACCCACCCCATCCGGCGAGCTTATGCCGGCAAAATTGGTGCCTGAACATCGGATGACTTTCCCTCGGCCCGAGTCCTTTACAGGACTGGGGCACTAATATGCCCACGTAACAATTTCTTTATTAATATTCAACTCTTACGTAGCTACCATGAGAATCTTATTTTACTCTTATCTAATGACCCACGCAGACATACCTGCTTATCTTTGTGTTTTTATAGTGCACATATGTTATCGCTTACGTGCCTAGGATATTCGACCCTTCTTGGGACGTCCCATATTTGGGTTACAGTTTTATGACCTCATTGTATATTCGACCCTTCTTGGTACATCTCATATTTGGGTTACATTTTATGACCTCATTGTAAAATACGGTTTACCTAAAAATATCTATAAAACGTGTTCATGTTTGAACATTCTGCCAAGGGCCAGCAAGATTTTGTGTGACTTATGGAACTTCGCCAGCCCCCTATCTGGCGATTTGGTGTTTAGTGCGGCCTGGAGAGATCGCGCAGGATTGGCGTTATATATTGAAATTAAAGAGTTAGTTGTTATATGAATCTCATTGCGCAAACTCCCTTTCGTCGTCGCCAAAAATAAAATATCAAATTTCCCTGCAATCACAAGTTTTCGCGTTGTAATACAAAATAGTATTAAATTTTCAAACCTTTTTTTATATATTTTTTGTATGTATTAACGTTTAATATTTTAACCATCTTGCAAACGGCCTCCAAACGTTATAGATTGCAGTTTCCTGCTTAAGTTACATTTTTGTATGGCAAATATTATTATAATTATAATTATTACGATACTTAAAATCAAAGAGGTATGACCAGATATATGATGTACATTTAACCCCTTTAATTCTATATGAATTCCTTTCAAATGTGCTAATTCCTTTGTCAGTCTATCAATTTCGGCATTATGGTTTCTAGTGTGATTTTCAAATGAACTCCAAACGATTTTCGGAACGTCCGTAATGTCACCTATATAAGCTGGTGATAATGTCTCTTGCCTCTCGGACTTTATATTATATTACGCTACTAATATTATATCGTCAGTGCGAGCTGTGCAATCCGACCTTAGTGATAAAATTCCTTCTTCTGGCAAATTAACTACATCCATCTTTGTATTTTGACATTGTATTCTTATCTTGGCGTTAAAGCGCACTTTAAATAGCCATGTACTTTTTGCCTCTAATTCAACCCAATATAAAGTAGATTCTAACATGCGCTTGTATACGCAATTAGCTGGTCTACCTGGTTTTAGCGGTCTCAATTCACATGCCAAATCATTGGCATTACTCCATGGCCAATTTCCTTCACAAACTCTTCTTTGAGCCTGCCATTTTTGACACTTGTTCAGAGTGGTTTCCGTCATTAAATGGTATGAATCAACCTCAAAATTGTACACTAAATACTCTGAATTTAAGCTGGCTATCAGACAAACTCTCCTCTGACCAAACCGGCACTGGTATTACTTTATATAATTTTATTGGGTGTCTGCTAAATAATGGTATCTTAGCATTTATTATCAATTTTTTGTCTACAAACAAGCCCCTAGCTGTTAAAAGCGAATATACCTCTTTTAACTCTGTTCCAGTTCTTTTACCTGGTAATACTAGTGTCTCAGATAGACTTTCCTTGATTTTTGATATCTCGCTTTTCAGTTGGCTCGGCTTTAGAATATTCGTGTTCAGCCGTCCATGATTTATATCAATTAACAAACTAATTATACCTGCTTGTGTCTTTTCACAATCTTCAATTAAACTAGTCAACTGCTTTGTGACCATAAAGAAATTTATAGACTCCTTATAAACGTAATAACTTTCTTGTAGTACAGCCGTCATATTCTCTATACGCTCATTCATATATTGAAAATTATTATTAACTTCCTTATTTGTCTTTTTAAGGATATTAGCCGTCGAATCCACGATAGACAATTGCTTTTTGCCTAGATCGTTTAGGCTGTGTTGGTTATCTAACAAGTTTTTCATATTTTGCTCCATTTGTGCCCTATCATCCTCATCCATAATTCCAAACAGTATGTGATATAAGGACCCCATAAACTCAAATGGAGCACGTTTTGTTCTTTGCTTACTATGCGCCATGAATAATTTATTATTTGCCTCTAATTCAGTTAGTTGTTTTAAAATATTGTCTAGAACAAGGTTACACTGATCCTCGAAAATATGAAGTTTTCACACACCCGTCTCATCTTGATCACTAGAACGCTTCCTTTGCTTATCATTTCAAAATAAGCATCCATATTATAGAAAACAACCAAATTCCAAGAGGACGAGACAATTTCTACTTCGCCCATCGGATCCAAATATATGGCTGACGTTTTATTTATTTTTTCAATTTTATACTTAAGCGTATTTTCAACGGTGAGTGATGCATTTGACAGTTGACAAAACATCATTAACATTAGCATACTCATTATTAATCCCAGCTTGGATATCCTAGATCCACCCCTAGTTATCCTTTTGGGTTGAGATTCTTCTTCATTATCTTCGACAGCCTTGATTCCTACAAGAGGGCAAACCTTGGTAATCGGTCGGGAAATGCATGCGTCCTGCATCTTGACTTTTACTACCCGAACTTTCTCGTCTTTACCCTTATGCACTTCTTGGACTTTTACTAACGGCCATCTTGATGGATGACAATTTTCATCCTTTATTAGAACTATCTGTCCCTTTTCTATATTAGGGCTATTCCTTTTCCATTTATACCTCTGTTGTAGGGTATGCAAGTAGTCATCTTTCCATTTTATCTAAAAATCTCTTTTAATTTTTTGGATTAATTTCCACCTATCCAAGCTCCCTATTTTTTCATTTTCATTTATAGGCTCAATCACATCCAACGGTGGTCGTCCTATCAAAAAGTGTCCAGGTGTAAGTACTTCATTTTCCTCTATATCATTATCTGATAAATAAAGGGGTCGTGAATTCAACACTCCTTCTATTTGTCATAAAAGTGTTGACATCTCTTCGTATGTCAAGTTTCCGTCACCAATCACCCGTTTTAGGTGATATTTCATAGATTTTACGCCGGCCTCCCAGATACCCCCAAAGTGAGGTCCTGCCGGGGGGATAAAATGCCACTCAATCCCTTCTTTTCCAAGTTGATTTGCCACCGCTGAATTTTCTTTAATTGCTTTCGCCAACTCTTCGTCTAATTTTCTTGCTGCGCCAATAAAATTTGTTCCATTATTGGAATAAATAGCCGCACACTTCCCTCTTCTTGCGATAAACCTTCTGAGCGCAGCTCGAAACGCGTCAGAACTTAAGTCGCTTACTACTTCTAAATGTATTGCCTTTGTTACCATACACACAAAGACAGCTATATACCCTTTGTATGTTTTCTGTCCTCTATTCTTAGAACATCTTATATAATAGGGTCCTGCTTAATCAATACCTGTATTTAGAAATGGGTACGACATTGTTACCCTATATTTGGGTAGATTTCCCATTACTTGTTGTGCCGTGACCTGTCGATATCTTGCACATTTCGTACACTCATTTAATTTTTTCTTTAATGAATTTCTCAATCCAAATATCCAATATTTTCTTTGAATGTATGTTCTCATCAAATTTATTCCACCATGTAAGTTTTGGTTATGAGCATCCTCTATAATTAATGAAGAAATATGCCCTTTGTCGAGAATAATTGGATGTTTTATCTCAAATCTAGCATTGTAATTTTGTAATCTACCGCCTACTCTGATAATTTTATCCTGATCAATAAATGGATGTAAACTTAGAATTTTTGAAGAAATTTTTACTTCTTTATTATTATTTAAACTGTTTAGCTCTGAACCAAATTGATATGCCTGCTCCTTTTTTATAATTATTTGTTCTCCATATCTAATTTCCTTAACCGATAAATAACCCGGATAAGATATTTTCTTTGTTTTCATATTTATAAATCGAACTATGTAGCATATAACTCTTTTTAATTTTTGTATGCAGGAATATTTTTCTAAGAGATTATGTATAATATCCCTGTTTCTTCTTCAGCTTTTGACTGAGACGGCCAATTCTCTTTTAATTCTTTTAACCAATTTGGCCCACTCCACCAAAGATCAAAATTTATCAGTTCACTTGGCGAAAAACCCTTGACGCTGCGTCCGCTGGATTATCTTCTGATTTAACGTGATTCCACTCTACTTCTGTATATCTACGAATATAATCTGTCCTATGTTTAATAAATTTGACTTTGCTTTGACCACTTTTATTCCAAGCCAACGTTATAGTAGAATCACTCCACGCGTATATCTTGGCTGCATTATCAATCGATTCTTTGACCTTTTGTAATAGTTTACTCAACAGATGAGCTGCGCACAGTTCTAGTTTCGGAATTGTTTTCTTATTTTTGATTGGATTTACCCTGCTTTTACTAGCTACTATTGTAACCAATCTTCCTACTTTAGCATATACTACTGCCGCATATGCTTTTTCAGACGCGTCTGCAAACCCATGCAGCTCAACAATCGAATTTAATTTACTTTGGATCCATCTAGGTATTCTGATTTTTTCCAACAGTAAAAGTTTTTCTTTATATCCCGCCCATTCCTGGGCATTGTCTTTTGATAACTCTTGATCCCAGCTATTTTCAGCCAGCCAAAGTTTCTGCACAAACAGCTTTCCTGTGATGGTTACTGGAGCTAACCATCCTAACGGATCCTAATTTTTGGTAGGGGGGGAAGTTCTTTTTTTTTTTTTTTTTTTTTTTTCTTTTCTATTTTAACGTTAACCTAAACTTTTTTTTGTGGGGGTCCCTTTAAGCCTTTTTTTTTTCTCTTTCTTTTTTTTTTTTTTTTTTTTTTTTTGTTGTGGCTTTTTTTTTTTTTTTTTTTTTTTTTTTTTTTTTTTTTTCCCCCTTATATATTTTTTTTTTTTTTTTTTATGGTTATTCTTGTTTTTTTTTTTGTCGCGTGCTGGGGAATATATCTTTCTTTTTTTTTTTTCTCTTAGCTGAGGCAGTCCCATAGGTTACTGTTTTCAATTTGTACGATTTTATTTTGTCTTCAGGAGAGTCTCTCCATAATATGTATTGGTATTCTTGATCTTTTTCATCAATGAATATTTGTCTGTACATTTTTTCTATGTCCGCTGATATGACGTATTCCCATTTACGCCAATTCAAAATTATATCAAAGATTTCTTTCTGGACTCTAGGCCCAACCCACATGATATCATTTAAGCTTTTGTTGTTAGTCGTTTTTGCCGAGGAATCAAACACTACTCTTAACTTTGTAGTTAGACTGGAATCTCTAAGTACGGCTTGATGGGGTAGGTAGTATTTTCCTTCCCTCTTCGACTCAACCATATGCCCAAGATCAATATATTCTTTCATAAACAATTTATAAACATCTCGAAGTTTTTCATTTCACGGAAACTTCTTCTCCATGTTTATTAATCGAGCCATTGCTTGCGGCTTTGATTCCCCTAAGGATGTATCGTCCTTAACTGGAATTCGAACAATATACCTACCATTTGAAATAGAGGTAGTTTTCATAAAATTGTTTTCACAAACTTCGGTCTCTACATCACTTTTATCTTCATTTTCTAGTTCCCAAAACTTTCTTAGTCTTGCACTTCAATAGTAGTTGCCACTATCGAATGAGTACCCTTTGACTTAGTGCATCCAGAAATGATCCAACCGAAGTTTGTATTCTGGCCTAACAGACCATTAATTTTTGCTATATCCTTCTTTAAAATTTGTGTATATAGATCGGCACCAATGATTACATCAACTCGGCCTGGCTTATTAAAGTCCGGGTCAGCTAATGAATAATTTTGCCATTTAGTCTTATCTCTATTAATTTCTGTAATCGGTAAAGCTTTCATTAATTTGGGCAATATTATTGCCTCAGTCACTTCGACTTCTTTGAGTTAGAAGGCTTTATTGTTATTTTAATTTTATATTTGGATACACAAGTATCCGTAGAAGATATCCCATTAATTTCCGTCTTAGTTTTCATTTTTGGCAGTTTTAGTATTTGTGCTGCCTCCTCTGATATGATAGTGCTTTGCGATCCACTATCAATGAGAGCTCTTAAATTTTCAAAATTGCCGTTGGCAGATTTCACTTGAATTCTTGCTGTTGCAAGTAATGCCTGAGTGGCAGTCACACAAGGGTTGACTTTTTCCCGTTTTTGTATATTTGTATGAAGCATCGTATGATGCAATTTATTGCACAAGGAACATAAGTATTCGCTTGAGCATTTTTGATTAGATGAATGTTTTAGGCATCTTGTCCATAATTGCACTTTTTTAGCGATTTTTATTCGCTCTGTGGGATTCATCCCGCTAAATCTGTGGCATTCAGTCGCAAAATGCCCCATCATTTTGCAGATCGGACATTTTTCTCCCCTATTCGAATAATTAAATTGTTTAAAATTGAAACTATTTGCCACATTTGACATTTTTTTATTAGGTTTTTCTTCCTGAAAAGAGCATGTCGCACATAATCGCTGCTCCAAGAAATCCATAACATCAGATAGTTTCTGTATGTCTTTGGTTTTTTTAACATGAATTTCATATAATTGAAGAGTCTGCGTATTAAATTTCCCGAGCACCATATGAGTAAATAACACATCAACTTCGTCGGTCAGATTGGCCTTCAGCTTAACGATGTGTATTGCTTCATTTGCGGTATCAATAAAATGCTTAATCTGCTTGACAGAATCGATATTTAAAATCGTCAAGTCCATCAAGCGATAAAACTGCTCCGAGAAAATTTTTCTATGATTTTCGTACCGCTTGGTCAGAAGCTCCCATGCGGCATCATAATTCTCCGCGGAACCTAATAATAGATGAGCGACCACCTTTCGAGCTTCACCTTTTAAGGCGGACTTCAAATAATTGAATTTTAGGGAGTTATTTAGACCTTCCCTTGTATGTATCAATTCCACATACAATTCCTGAAAAAGGTCCCAGTCTTTAGCATCTCCGCTAAATGTGGGTACCTCAATTTTAGGTAGACTTGGTAAGTACTCAATTTTACTCAAAGCCTCCATTTTAACAGAACCTCGTTCTTTTATCTGCTCATTTATTTCAGCAGAAATACTCTGAACGTCAAACTCTAATTCGCTAAGAGTTAACTTTTGGTCAAAGGTACAACTACCAGCTTCTAATTTTATGTTCGATATAGATTGCCAAAGAAAATGTAACCTGTCCTTTCTAAGATGTAACATACTCCGCTTACCGTCCCGCATTTCTATATAGGTTTCATCCAAGTAGGTTTTAAGTTCATTAATTCTTTTTTTTAACCCAGCCTCTTTATCTTTTTCCTCACTAGATTGTTTTTTTAACTGTTCATATTCAAGTTTTATTTGACTTATTGTACCTAAAACTTGATCATACCTCTTTCTAGTAAAGTATTCATGTTCAATAACAATAATAATAATAATAATAACAATAATAAAAAAATTTATCTTAAATATCTTATCTGTTGTCCGTAGCTGCTGCTGTTTTTAGACGATGCTGTAGTTGCAGTTGCCGATGCTGTAGTTGTAGATGCTGCCGATGCTGTAGTTGTAGATGCTGCCGTAGTATTCTCCGCTGTTGTAGTCGCCGCTGATGTACTTGCAGTAAATTTTTATATTTTTTAATATATCGCACGAAAATTTTATATTTTGGCGTCGATATTACCGGATTTTGTCGATTAGCACTTTGTTTACCGTACTATATACCGATGACCGTATTGCTGATGTTTAGGCCTCAAGCACGCCTTACCGCACTTTTTTTTAATGGGTATTTTTGAGAACAACCTTTGGCTATATTTTAAGCCTAACAAAGGTGTTTTTAAATTAAAACAATAAAAATTCTTCTGAATATTTATGTTTATTTTTATTATTTATTATTCTCTGTTCCTTACCACGGGTGGGGGTATCAATAGATTTTATTTCGCAACCTTAGATTTTTAAGGTGCTGGTTTATAACTCTTCGTCTCTTACCACTGGTGGGGGATGACTTTTAGAGCTCCTTGACGGACAAAAATGAATAGAGCGACCCGAAATAAGGACGTCTTCATTTGTTGAGTTATTATTTCAAACTTATTTCTTTATTAATATTCAACTCTTACGTAGCTACCATGAGAATCTTATTTTACTCTTATCTAATGACCCACGCAGACATACCTGCTTATCTTTGTGTTTTTATAGTGCACATATGTTATCGCTTACGTGCCTAGGATATTCGACCCTTCTTGGGACGTCCCATATTTGGGTTACAGTTTTATGACCTCATTGTATATTCGACCCTTCTTGGTACATCCCATATTTGGGTTACAGTTTATGACCTCATTGTAAAATACGGTTTACCTAAATATATCTATAAAACGTGTTCATGTTTGAACAGTGCCAGGTTCCGCATTGCCAGCATATATTTGGATTATTTGTTTAAACGTCATAATACAGCAAAACATTGTCATCGTAACGGATTTTTTTCAGTCGAAGAGAAGTGGTTCCTTGCAGTAAGTTTGGCAGCTCGGAATCCACTGCTTGTGCCTCCTCGATTTCCTGTAGAGTGACCGAGACTGGCTTTTCAGCTCCTTTGACGTGACGATTTCAGTCGTAATCTGCGAAATCTATCCCAGATGACGGAGTTGCCTTGGCGACGCTTTTCAGGCCGTTGCCTAAAAGCATAAACGAGAGGCTTGTGGTCCGTTTTGATGCAAAATATGCGACCCTCAAGGCAATGCTTAAAGTATTTTATGGCTTCACAAATGAAGAGAAATTTCCGATCGTAGGTGCTGTATTTTTTCTCAGTGTCTGTGAGTTTCTTTGAGAAAAACCAAGTAATTGCGTGAGGCCGTCGATTACCTGTTCTAATCCGGCTCCGATAGCATCACATACCAGGACGAGTTGTGAAGTTGGACTCGCATGAGCCAACAGTACCGCGTCTGTGACACTTTGCTTGCATGCCTCATAGGCGGCGATACGATCTGGTGTCCATTCGACCAAGCGTTGGTCGTTTTTTTGACATTCCTCAGGAGCTCTGAAAGTGGTGCCTGGATGTGTGACGAACGGGGCAGGCAACTTCGATAATAATTGATGATGCCTAGAAATCGTCCGAGTTCGCAGATAGTTTTGAATAGCTTCTACTCGATGACTTGGAGGGTTGACTCCGTGCTCATTGATGATGTAACTTTAAAACTGCACCTCGTCCTGGCCCAGCTGACACTTGCTAAAGTTGATGCTAAGTCCATGACTACGAAGGATCTCCAAGACGGCACGAAGATGATTTTCGTGTTCCTCAGGTATGTTAGACATGATCAGGATATCGTCTATATAGCAATAAACGAAATGGATGCCCCGAAAAATATTGTCGATGAATCTTTGGAAGGTTTGCGTAGCATTCTTTAGACCAAACGGCATGTAGACGAACTCGATTAGGCCAAATGGAGTGCAAACGGCGGTTTTAGGGATATCGCACTCAGCCATTGGATTCTGATAGTACGCCTTGATAAGATCGAGTGTAGAAAATATTTTTTATATTTATTTTGAGCAATTGGATAACAGTCAGGTACCGTTATAGCCTTGATAAGATCGAGTGTAGAAAATATTTTGTATATTTATTTTGAGCAATTGGATAACAGTCAGGTACCGTTATAGTATTCAGCTTGCGATAGTCCCCGAAGGAATGCCAACCACCATCCTTTTTGCTGACCATATGTAATGGGCTTGACCATTGGCTCTTGGAAGGGCGACAAATGCCTTCATTGATCAATAAGTTTATTTCTGCTTTCGCGGTGATTAGTTTCTCAATAACAATTTGTAACAATAATGAAGTGGTCCGAAAATCGTAACTTTTACGAATTTCCTACTTCAGGCGAGATGTTGATTTAAGAGTGGTGCCGCACGCAATATACAAAAATTCTTCAACTCTCGCTCGCCAGCAATTTGGGTGGTGTTCTTGCCACGCCCCCCAAGGTGCCTATGTTCACTATTCCTACAAAAAAAACTTGCGTGCAAAGGACAAGCTACTTTTAGGTAAGAGGATCACTACTCATAAATAGCCGATAGGAAAAGGTTTATTGGATAGAGAAAAAAAAGAATTCATTTGCAAAACAAGGATTTGTTGCACCTCCAAATGCCGAACCGTTCTGGTGTTTTTAGGCCTGGTTTGCCCACCCAACCTGTGGCTACCATATGATGGACGTTGATGCACTACGAGCAGTACAAACAAGTGGCCCAACGATACCAAGCACGTGCTTGTTACGCGCGGGACCCTTTATAATTTCGGGCAAAATGCGAGTTCGCGAGGAAAATACATGAAACAAATAAATACGGGACACATGGCTACAAACTATGATTGAAGCAAATGAGATAAAATTTTAGTTTTTAATATAGGGATAGAAGTTGAAGTACAAATTAAATGATAAAGATTATTATAATTAGTACAGAGAACGCGAAAGGGCTCATGCAGACTAAAATTAGATGTACATCGGGGCAAATTAAGAGGGTAATAGTTTCGTGTTAGTCTAACGGGAATATTAAAAGTTAAACGGTTTACCAGTTCTACAGAATCAATATCACCTCTTATAAGATTTTGCATAAAAATAGTACCAAGCATTATTCTACGGTTTTCAAGTGTAGGTAAATTAAGCAATAGTAATCTACTCTGGTAGGAAGGAAGCCTTACGTTTTGATCCCAGTTCAAACTACGAAGCGCAAAAAGAAGAAATTTTTTTTGTACCGACTCAATACGGTCGATGTGCACTTGATATTGAGGACTCCAAACAGAAGAACAATATTCCAAAATAGGACGGACAAGGGAGGTAAATAACAATTTGGTTATATAAGGGTCATCAAATTCTTTTGACCAACGCTTTATAAATCCAAGGACACTCATAGCTTTGTTGACAGTCGACATTATGTGGCAGTCAAATTTAATGAAATAAGTGGCAATGCTTATAAAATATTATTGAAATTAACATAAGTGATTTAATGGAACGGATTCTTCAAATTAAACTTAAAAATGGGATTGAGCAAAATCTCTGGACGGCATTACATCGAACATATAAACGAACTATCAAACATGCAAACGAACATACGTTCGAACTTGAGTTACTTTTGGAGAAAAGAGGCTCGATCGACTTTTTTACTTTTGATTCTAATTTAAGGCTCGAATTTTCACCTGATTCTTTCCTTTATGTTTTCTTTTTCTTACTTGGGATCGCATTTCTTGAAATTTTCTTGGTAACTGTTTGGATTAGTCTTCTCTTTCTTTCTGGTAAGTAATACTTGGAAATTTTCACTCACCACAGACATTGCATATCCATCGTCGAAAGCGCTTTCTCGGACGAAACTGCGGCTGAAAATGTAAGCTATAAAAAAAAAAACAAGAAAATCACATATAACACCCCTTTTCTTTCTAGGAAAAGAAAATTTTCTCTTCTCTCTGTAGAGAGGTTATGTACGGTTGAAACTAACCAAAAATCACTCAAACCACTTTTTTTCATTCCGCTTATTCCTTCTTTTTTTCTTTTCCTTTCAAATTGCTCGGATCTCAAAAATGATGTAACTAAACTTATTCACTAAAAAAAATAACTTAACTTAAATTTAAAACGCCGAACCGCATATTTTCCGCGAGTTAAACGCCTTTTTCTCTTTTCAGCCTCTGGGCCGATATTCCGCGTGGCCGTTGGCCTACTCCGGGAAAATTTAGGTTGGGTGCACGAGAGGGTTGCCGAACACTTGCCGCGAGACTGGCTCACTTTTCAACCATTTTCCGCCGGATAAACAGGATTTTTTCTTTTGTTTAGAAAAGCTGAGCGGTTTCGAACGCGGCTGCTTCGGGACTGTCCGCTCGATCTAAAATGTTCGGGGTTTGGCCCCCTGAGTGGAACTCAAGCCCCGCTTTGAGCTTTTTGCTTGTTTTTATGCTGCTTGTCCTGGCTGCTGGTTCCCGCCGTTAGCTTCGAAAATATGTAAGATCAGCCTCCTCCGAATCGTGTTGACTGACTTTCTTCCGGGCGAAGTAAGCGCCAAGCCTAGTAAAGCCTAGTAAATAACACAATCTTGGCAAGAATTTCTTTACCTAAACTGAACTTTCCGCCGCAACCATCTGACCATAAGGACGTGAGAAGAGGGAATGAAGGCTAGGGACACCTGACTTTTGGCGCTAACCCTTGCCGAGGCCTTTAGCCAGAGAGATAATGCCCCATAACAAGGTTGACATTTCCCCATATTACTCTCCTTCAACTCTTTCTATGCCACTTCTTAGTTACACCATCGTCTCTTAGATGGCGCACCTCGTTCAAATCTCTTTACCCTTCAGATACAAGCGTTACATCAGATAGACGGCGTGGGCGATCGGATATTGGACTTCGTGAGGTTTCTATGTAGTGTCTTACATCGTGTCGGGTGCTTGTCCTATGTGCTGGTATGGTGACGTCTACGAATTCCTGCAGGAGGTTTTGAAATCTGTATTTAGCATTAATGGTAGACACAAAGTGATGTTTCGCGTCCGAAATCAATGCCGGGCTCGACAAGTTGGCGTTTGCATCAATCAGTTTTTTGCCCTTGACGTCGATGAGCTGGTTGATTTGGGACAAGAAATACGATAAAAGGCCTCTTGAAGGAACGGCGAAGTTCAAGGTTTAGGTTAACCACCACGCTGCCGTAAGTGTGAATGATAGTTCCATTTGCTGCATATAATGTGAGATCGCTTTGTTTTGCGTAGCCCGAGTCTGTGAGGAATCTATGGTGTTAGTTGCGATCGGTAATGTGAAGACGGATTTTCGAGAACATATTAGGTTGGGATGGATATTCGCCGTTGTTTGTTTGGCTGCCACCCTCCAGCACTGAAGGCGACAGCTGCATTAGTGTAAAGGATGTGCAAAGGAGCAAGGAGATTTGCACTTGCGTGCACCAGTTTCAAAACGACGATGGTAATAACAAAACTCTAGCTGATCATCTGACTGCTGCGCCTGGGCATGGGAATCATTCGGAGATTGAGTGCGCAGCTGAGAACCAGAACTATACTGAAACGAACCACGTGGCACGCTTGTCTTTTGAGCTCACCTTGGATTGTGTCGACCTTTTTGGCCAGTTGACGTAAGGATTCGGTAATAGTCTTGAGCGCGTCCGGCGGAGTCACCGCATTCACCGTAGTGCTAGCGGTTACGTTGCTTGAGTCGATGGCAAAGGTGCTGACAGAACCCATGGTTTCTAGCATTTTGTCTGCTATTTTTGCAAGTTTCTCGAGATCATTCTCCTCCCATATCGATAAAATAGGGTGAATGTTTTGGGGCATCTCGGCTAGGAACAGTTTGCGGATTATCGATCCGCTGCTCTACTCAGGATCCAGACGGCGAATTTGAGCCAGAATTTGCGAAGGCTTCAGACCAGCAGTTCCTCCTCCTTGAAGTAGACGGCGTAGCTTAGATTTGGCTGACAACCGAGACTTTAGAGTATCATATTTGTTGGCCGCTGGCGGTTGAGTGACTAAATCCTCCACAGTCAAAACAACGTATGGATCCAAATTTACTGTGATGTAGTCAAATTTGTCGTCATCGTTGTTGACGCCATGCAAACGAAATGAATATTCCACTTGGACGAACCACAATTGCGGATTGTTGCTCGTGCCGTTGGAGTCGTGGTATTTGATTGCGCTGAAGAAGAGTTAACCTGCAATGACTCGACTTGGGCTTGCAGATCTCTGATCGTGTTCAGCAATTGTTGCGACTCGTCGGTCATGTTGAGGCTGGCCTCGTTGTCAAAGATTAACCTTCTAGGAACAAGCGAGCGCAGGTTGTATCGGCGTTCGGCGGGCATACAGTTTTTGATGTGTTGGTGGCGGCGCTTCAGCTTTGTGTGTGTCTGATTGTGGCCAAAAGTATGAAGTTCTGTGCAATTTTTAATCTTACCTTATTTTGGCTCAATTAAAGCAATTTGCAGTTTGTTCAAGATCGTGGTCACCACTTGTCGACGGACGATAGTTCATCCGATAGGTCTTAAGATTAAATTTAGTATATATCGAGAAATGTATGGATTTGATCTCGACCGCTGAACGGTCATGTTTGAGCGGCCATGTTTGGCGCTATGATTTTAAGCTTCCGCATTAATTGTCGCGTGGTGAATTAAGGAGGACATACTGCGGTAAGATTAGTGAACAGAATTGTGGTAGGTTATGTTCTAAGTGAATATTTCCAGAATAAAACGGCTTTACAACGGCAGTCAGCCTGAAGTAACCTTTCTACTCGCGGGGGGGAAATCGGCCGTCAAAGGCAACTCCGTGGGGACAGCGACATGGTCTTTTATTCGCAGTCCTAAAAGTCGACTGCAAGGCGCGGGCAGCGCAGAGACACGCGGACAGCGTAGACACGCGGGCAGCGTAACGCGCAGGCAGCGCAGAGAAAGACGCGGGCAGCGTCGGAACGCGGACAGCGTAAGGATTGGTTAAGTTCCTGGGCAGAATGCATCATTCCTCCAGACGAAGTAACCGGTTGAACGAGGAGCAGGTCACTCCTGTATCAACGAGTGCGGGTCAGACACACGGGAGCAGTGGCGCGGGAAATAAGCCGGCTAAGAAGAAGGTAGTTGCTACTACGGCGCCGCTGATTCCTAGCCAGACCACTGCGATCACCGTGACAGCCTCCCAGCCTGGGAGTGTTGTTACCACGGTTGGAGGCACCGCACCAGGACAGATCCGGCCACCTCCAGTGTTGGATCTCTTGGAGAGAATAGCAGCGCTGGAGAAGGAGCTGGAAAATGTAAGAGCTCGCAACAATTTTAGTGCTGGCGATTCAATAACCGTCGGCGAAGGCGGTGGGTAACGCCGCGTCAGGGCCGCCGCCATCTTTGTTCGAGCCGCCATCTTTGACGTGCAGTAACGGGATCTCACATAACGGGGTCGGTACGAGCAGTACGGGACATGTGGCGCCGCCATCTTGGAGCGGGCCAGCACTGATAGCAAGTAGCAGTCATCACCCCCCATATTGTGCAACAAGTACGGCGCAGGCAGCGCATGGGTTTGCACCGCCGGGTGTGAGCATCCAGAATATCATGACGCCGACGTCAATAGCTGGATCCTACGCCTGGATGACGCCGAATGGGAACTACATGCCACGCAAGCTTCCTGATCTGCCAGTATTTGGTGGTCAGCCAGAGGACTGGCCGATCTTCTATTGTGCGTTTACCGAGACAACTCAAGCGTACAACTGCACGGATTTGGAGAACAACCAACGCTTGCTGAAGGCGCTGAAGGATGAGGCACGTGAGACCGTCAAGTCTCTCCTGATCCATCCAAGGAATGTCAGCGCTGTGGTAGAGCAGCTGCGCTTCAGGTATGGCCGACCGGAGCAACTTATTCGCAGCCAGCTGAGTGGTATTCGAGAGGTGCCCCCCATTTCGGAGCACAACCTGGCGAAGATTGTACCCTTCGCAACCCGTGTGAGTAACCTCACAGCCTTCTTGCAGTCAGCGAAGGCAGATCAGCATTTGGGGAATCCAACACTAATGGAAGACCTTGTGGCCAAGCTCCCTACCAGCAAGATTGTGGAGTGGGCAAGGCATGCTGCGACGATTACACCTTTCCCAACCATTGTGCATTTCAGTGCTTGGTTGACGGAGTACGCGAATGTAGTGTGTACTATCGTGGACGTCGAAGGGAAAGAACCGAGGCGTCGATTGCTGCACGCAAGCATCGACCATAACCAAGGCGATCAACAGGGTCACCCCAGAAGTTGTCCAATTTGTGGAGGACAACATGCAGTCAGGGACTGCAGAGAATTCATTGGAGCTTCGCCGCCGGACAGGTGGAGATATGTGAGGAGGCATCGATTATGCTTTACTTGCCTACAAAGTGGTCACATGACTAGATCCTGCAACTCGCATGGTGAGTGTCAATTTAATGGATGCCGGCAGAGGCATCACAGCATGCTGCATCAGGCGGACAGCCAACGCAGAAGATCGCCGCAACAAGGCAGCGATAGAAGGTACAACGAGGGAAACCAGCAGTCAGCAGTTTCCAGGCGTACCCAGAACGGAGGAACTCCGCAGCCAGCGGAGACGCCCGTAGAGAGGAATTTAAGCTGTGTCGACGCAGAAGGAGGCCGTCTACTGTTCCGTATATTACCAGTCACACTGTACGGGGCTGGTCGACGAGTGGATACGTACGCACTCCTGGATGAGGGATCGTCCGTAACGATGATCGACGACGAGCTACGGAGAGACCTTGGGGTTCAAGGTGAGCGTCGACAACTTAATATACAGTGGTTTGGAGGTAGAGCAACCAGACAGCCTACCAACGTCGTGAGTCTGCAATTCAGTGGATTGGGCAAGCAAGTTCGCCATGCGTTGCGAAGCGTGTATTCCGTTCCGGACCTGAGCTTGCCGATGCAGACCCTACACCGACGAGATGTTCAAGGCGTGCATAAGGACGCACGACTGCCGATGAGACCCTACAGCAACGTGGTGCCAAAGTTGCTGATTGGGCTTGATCACGGACACTTGGGATTGCCACTACGAACGCGACGGTTTGCCAGACAGGGACCGTATGCGGCCGCAACCGAGCTGGGCTGGGTTGTCTTTGGGCCCGTAAGTGGACAATCAATTTCGCCATCACCGATGTCCTGCCTTTTAACCGTGCCAACGGATGACACAGTTCAGAGGATGGTGGAAGACTACTTCGATATTGAAAACTTTGGCGTGAAGCTCGCACCACCAGTCGCAGGCAGCGATGATGTGCGGGCACAAAGGATACTCGAAGACACGACGGTGAAAGTGGGCCCACGTTACCAGACAGGTTTACTATGGAAGGACGACCACATTGTGCTGCCACCAAGCTATGACATGGCGTACAAGCGGTTGGTCAATGTCGAGAAGAAGATGAAGCGGAACGGTCAGTTCGCGCAGGCCTACAGCAGGATCATCAAGGATTACGTGTCTAAAGGATACGCTCGACGATTGGAGCCCAACGAGGTCGCGGTAGAAAGCGACAGGCTATGGTATTTGCCTCACTTTGGAGTCGAAAACCCGAATAAGCCAGGCAAGATTCGTTTGGTTTTCGACGCTGCAGCCAAGGAACATCGCTAAACTCGGCGCTGGACAAAGGACCGCAACATTTCAAACCGTTGCCAGCCGTACTCTTTCACTTTAGAGAAGGAGCCGTCGGAGTTTGTGGGGACATTAAGGAAATGTTCCACCAAGTTCTGATCCGACCCGAGGATAGACTTTCCCAACGCTTCTTGTGGAGAGATGGCGACGACAACAGGGATCCTGATGTCTACGAGATGAACGTGATGACCTTCGGAGCAGCCTGCTCGCCAAGTGCTGCGCATTACGTGAAGACTGTGAATGCCAAACAGTTTGAGCATTCGGATCCGAGAGCAGTCAAGGCCATCATCGACTGTCATTATGTGGATGACTATGTGGACAGCTTTGCTACCGGTCGCGAAGCCATCAGCGTATCTACCCGAGTGAAGGAGATACATGCGAACGCTGGATTCGAGCTATGCCAGTTTTATCCAGTTCACCCGCTGTGGAGACAGCATTGGGTCCACCAGGACACGTGAGGTGCGACGGATGGGGTGAGTCTGAACAGAAAATTCTGGGAATGTATTGGCAGGCAGCCACGGATTGCTTCAAGTTTAACGTGAAGTATCATCGAACTCCGAGGAGCGTAGTAAACGGAGAACGAGTCCCTACCAAGAGGGAGTTTTTGAGCTTGGTTATGTCTACGTTTGATCCTCTGGGATTTCTTTGCTGTCTCATGATAACAGCCAAGTTGCTGTTGCGAGAGATCTGGAGGCAGAAAGTGCAGTGGGATGAACCACTACCGGACGAGATCAACAAAGCCATTGTGAATTGGCGTAAAGAGATGGACGCCGTGGGACAGTTCCGATGTCCTCGCCATTATTTTGGGCGCGGACTTGTACGGGGAATAGAGTTGCACGTCTTCGTGGATGCGAGCCAATCAGCTTTCGCGGCAGTGGCCTACTGGAGGGTCACTTATGAGGACGATGACGTGCTAGTGAGCTTTGTATGTGCCAAAACAAAGTGCGCTCCGATGCGAACAATGTCAATCCCACGGCTGGAGCTGCAGGCAGCAGTTCTTGGAACAAGACTGATGGACGCTGTTAGGCTGGAACACAGCGTGGCCATCAATGATATTGTGCTATGGTCAGTGCTTCGATGGATCGGCAGCACACATCGCCGTTACAAACAGTTTGTCGGTAATCGTGTGGCCGAAATCTTGGAGTCGACGAAGGTAACCCAATGGAGATGGGTGCCAACCGCCGACAATGCGGCGGATGATGCAACGCGTTCGCAATGCCACGTGGACCTCAGTCAGCAGTCACGATGGCTAAGCGGACCGGCGTTTTTGAGGCAGCCAGCGGGTAGCTGGCCACAGCCTGAATCTGGAGTTGAACGAGATCTGGATATAAACGACGTCGAGGAAGTCTCAAGTGAGTTTGCGTTGGTCGCCGCACTCAGGACTACAGCCTGGGTCTTAAGGTTTACGCGCCGATGTCGTAGACAAAGGAGCGAGCTCGAGAAATACGGACTTACCGCAGCAGAGTGTGATGCGGCGGAGAACCTGTTGGTCAGACAGGCACAACGAGAGGCATTTCCCGATGAGATGCGGGCGACAGAGGATTGCAAGGCCGTCGCCAATGGAAGCGACATTCGAGGGCTGATGCCCTACATAGATGACCGCGGTGTTCTACGAGCCTACGGTAGAGTGGATGCCGCACTGTGCATGCCGTACAGTGCGAGGAGGCCAATAATCCTGTCACATCGACACAGTCTTACGGAGATGATTGTGTACCATTTTCACGACAAGATGAAGCATCAGAATGTGGATGCGACGATTGCCGAGATCCGGATGAGATTCTGGGTCACGAAGCTGAGACGAGTCCTACGGAAGGTGACCTCAGCATGTAACGTGTGTAAGTTACAACGAGCGCGGCCGGTGCCGCCGATCATGGGATCCCTCCCGGAGGATCGCTTGGAGGCCAACGGATGGCCGTTTAAGAACACTGGACTGGATTATTTTGGGCCACTGATGGTAACTGTGGCTCGACACAAGGAGAAGCGATGGGTAGCCCTGTTCACGTGCTTGACGACCAGGGCGATACATCTGGAGTTGGCGCATGACCTGTCGACGGATTCCTGCATAATTGCGATCAGGAATTTCGTCTGCCGTAGAGGGCCAGTGTACAAGCTGCGCAGTGATAACGGCAAGAACTTTGTGGGAGCTGACAGGGAAGCCCGACGATTTGGTGATGTGTTCGAGCCGGAAAGAATTCAAGGAGAGCTCTCTGGCAGAGGCATCGAGTGGGTTTTTAACTGCCCAATAAACCCATCTGAAGGAGGAGTCTGGGAGCGAATGGTGCAGTGCGTCAAGAGGGTCCTGCGCCACACACTGAAAGAGGTGGCGCCGCGGGATCACGTACTGGAGAGTTTCCTGATCGAGGCGGAGAACATAGTCAATTCGCGTCCGCTCACCCACTTGCCGGTGGATGCGGACCAGGAGGCGCCTCTGACGCCAAATGATCTACTCAGAGCCAACTTGCCCGACACGCCTGGCGGAGACGTGGAGCTGCCCAAGGAGTGCGCTACACGGAAACAATGGAGGATAGCCCGGCTACTGAGGGACCGTTTCTGGAAGAGGTGGGTCTTGGAGTACCTGCCTACACTTGTGCGCCGCGAGAAGTGGTGCCGGAGGACGGAGCCGATTCGCCAGGGTGACATGGTCTTCGTTTGCGATCCAGCCTTGCCCCGAAGAGAGTGGTGCAAGGGAATCATCGAGGAGGTCTATCATGGAGTGGATGGAGTCATCAGACGCGCTAGAGTACGCGTGAGCGACAACGGCCTATCTAGGATTATGATGCGTCCCGTCTCCAAACTTGCAGTTTTGGATTTGAGTGAAGCGGTTCTTCACGGGGTCGGGGATGTCGACGGACGATAGTTCATCCGATAGGTCTTAAGATTAAATTTAGTATATATCGAGAAATGTATGGATTTGATCTCGACCGCTGAACGGTCATGTTTGAGCGGCCAGTTTGGCGCTATGATTTTAAGCTTCCGCATTAATTGTCGCGTGGTGAATTAAGGAGGACATACTGCGAATTGTGGTAGGTTATGTTCTAAGTGAATATTTCCAGAATAAAACGGCTTTACAACGGCAGTCAGCCTGAAGTAACGTTCCTACTCGCGGGGTGGAAATCGGCCGTTAAAGGCAACTCCGTGGGGCCAGCGACACCACTATAGTAACAGAAGTTTGTTACCACTATTTGATTTATAGAGTTTATTCGTTTTATTATAGTTTTACAGAGTTTAAAAATTACACACGTTGTTTTCTCGAAGCTTGACGGCGGCAGAGAGAATGGGACCAGTCAAGTTTATTCAATTTACGATTTTGGTTATAGTACACTTCCATCCGCTGTGTCGCTTCTTAGCCTGGACCGCCACAGACTGCTTGGTTCGCCCTGCTTGAGACTGCTTGCTTTAGCTGAGTAAAGGGTATTTATTAGCTATAAAAATAATTTCGGGTTTTAGGCGTGTATTTTTAAAGTATCCATTTATGCCAGCTTTTTTGAATTTTTTCCAACTTGTTCAGCTTTGACAAAGTTTAGCTTCTAAACCAATGAATGGAACTCAATGCTGTGTATATGAAAGTTAAAGGGCATTCTCTTACCTTTACTTTTCTCTTTAATGACCGAAATCGGTTTACCACAACTCGAGTTGGAAATTAAAAAAGTGCAAAAAACGTTTTTTACATTTAAAAAAAACTGTACCATACAAAAAATTAAAAGTGCCCTTTTCTTACTCAGGGAGATGTACCTTAACCGAAAATCACAGTTTCATGAAGTGCGTATTTCATCAATTTTTTTTTGTAAGCCCGTGTAGTCGATAGTTCTTTCTTGTTAATGAGTGCTAAATCAGAACATCACAAACTGAAGGTGAATCTAACATTGCGGTCAGTACACAATTTAAAGACATTTCGGCTTTGAATGTATGTGTATATGCCGACACCAGTTTTATGTTGAATGTGTCTCAGGCATTCGGCAAAACAAAAGCCTATTTATACATACATACATACATAACGACGTTCTTTAATTTAATATGTATATATTTAACTCCTTTATTTAAATTATCTAAATTATGGAAATGGGGGAAGGATGCGGTGCAGTTGACGAAAAACTTATAAAGTTCATTAATGAACATAATTTAGAAATCTAAGTTTACCAAAACGTATGAGGGTTGTATTTCTGATTAAAATATTTATAATTATTAAATTTATATTCTTTCCAGATTGCGGATATACCTTTGTAGGCCCACCCATATACCGATTTAAAAAAAATTTTAATGATTAGAATTAATAAAAATAATAATTTTGTTTTACTGGGAGGTACAAATAATACAAATAAAAAAGTATAGTTTTGATGAACAAAATTGTTATAAAAAAGATAATTTTTATGAACAAAATGTATAAAAAATGGGGCCATCTACCGGGCATTTAATTATTTGCTTCTAACTTTTTACTAAGTGGTCCGATTAAAAAAGTCTTCTACATTTTAATAACCAAACAAAATAGAGCTTACACTGTTGCTCTAGCATAAAAAAAACTTGCGCAGCATATTAACCCCTAGAATCTGTATCTTCTAGCTTTTATAGTTTCCGAGATCTCAGCGTTCATGCAGACGGACTGACAGACGTGGCTAGATCGACTCGGCTAGTGATCCAGATGAAGAATATTTATACTTTATAGGGTCTGAAACGCTTTTTTTACTCCACGAGTAACGGTTTTAAAAATCAAATTAATATTCTCGAAAAATATCAATTTGATATGTTCGAAATATCAATGTGGCATTAAATATATAGGTTTTTTATTGATAATGTTCAATTGAGTGCAATTTCTTATCAATTTTTTTTCTGTGATTTTTGATTATATGGTATTAGTGAATGCACTTACATCCTTACTTTATATTCAAATCGTAAATGAATATTTTGCAAAACAAATAGTGCTGTGCTTTTACACAAGCGAATCCGTTTTACAAATTCTTCATCAATGTAATGCTCGAAGTAATTTTCTTGGCCTTGATATCTGCGCCGATATGTTCGCACTTCAGACAATTCGACGATATTCCAAAGAGTAGGAGAATAGATCGCTCGGGAATTCGTTATACCCTTGCAGAAGGTATTATTATAATTTCAGTTAGAAGTTTGCACGCAGTGAATGAGACGTTTCCGACCCATAAAGCATATATCCGCAAACTAGTCTCGCAGTTTTAAAGCTATCAGGCTGAAACGTTCCCAAAAGTATTCTTTCTAATGCAGGCAGTTAATATTCCTACTTATTAAAGCCAGCCGGATATAGATATATAGCTCCCATAGAAAGTAAAAAAGTTATAGCTTCAGTGTTTTTTTGACATATAACCTCCTACGCTTGGGAATAAGAGTGTTTTAATAGTTTTGAATTTCATATTAAATAGTATCAAAATCGGACTACTACATCATATAGCTCCCATAGGAATGGTCGGAAAATTAATGGAAAATTAATAGGAAAAATATGTTAGCTGCGTTAATTTTTATTGTAGTCTCTTCTACTATGGAATATAAGTTAATTTTAAAAACTCTGAATTTCGAATTAGATTTAACATAAATCGGACGGCTATATTAAAAAGCTACCATAGAAAGGATTAATCAAAAAATGTCGAAATAATACGAACACGCAAATAAATCGAAATATGGAATTCTCGGAACACTTGCCGTCTGTCTATCCTATAAAGTTCTAGCAACCGTTCGACGCGAAATAAGAAACTTTCGACCGTCATACTGCGATTGCTTCCATCGAACTTCAGATTCCATTTGTCTAGTCGGGCTCCTTTCGACGCCTGGAATAGCCGACTCTGGTCAAATTCTGGGTGGCGTGGATAACTCGTCTCCGGGCAGTTATTTCTTGGCTGATTTGGTGGGGGTGCATCTGGGCGCCGGTGATCTCGAAGCCGATGCGTCTGGCTGTTGAGCGTCTCCTGCGACAAAGGTTCGAGAGGCGGAGTCTCTTGGTACCTCAAGAAACTGTCAGATGGGTTTGTCGTAAATCGATTCGGCGGTTGCAGTACCTGTTTCTCCACCCTCATGGATTGCGAAGAACGCAATTCCACTACTTGCGCCTTTAGTGCTTCTATCTGGGCTCGCATCTCTGCCTCAGCCTCATTATGCTGCTTTATTAGCGCACGCATAATCTCCTCTCTTCTCTCGGCCGCTTCCAGTCTGCTGGTCGGATTGGCCTCATATTGCGGGAGCACATTTGAGCGTCCCTTTGGCTGTCCCAAGGGCAAATTCTTTCCCCTACAACTCCTTCGGTGTCATCAAATTGATCCATGTTGTCTTCAATGGATCTACTCTCGTCTTGCTCTTCCGATTTGCGGAAGATACTCAGGTTGTCTCTGTACAAAGAGCTGGTTGCGTTGCGGGCTGGAAAAGCACTTTCTTCTTTGCTCTCTTCATTTAGTCCAGAGAGTTCGTTCTTTTAATATAATTTTCACTATGTCGTGTGCACTAAAGGTTTGCGAATACAAATCAAAAATGATGAGGGGTGCTGTTTTGTGATTACTAAGTATCTCTTCAGTAAAGACCTGTCCAATAATTAAGCCCACAAAAAAAAACAAATATCCCTAACTAGAGGTATTAGCAGCTTCTACACAACTGGGTGCCACTGAACTAACAGCTCTACTGTCCTTCTAGTCAGCTTTAACGTTCACAATGGGAACTAGCTGCGTATAGAAGAAAGGTCTGTCCGAAATCCCCCTCCCGCCAGTCGTCGGAAATACGGTTATCTGACCGATCACTCTCGGGATCCACAACCGTCTTCCTATTTCTCTGGACTCGAGCATATCAAACAACCGGACCATCCAGCCCAGTACGTCGTGTAGCGTCATCCAGAGAAACTAAAATACGTTCCCCGCCCATATATGTCAAAGGAAGCCGTAAAGACTCGAGCCTATCAAACGACCGGACTCTTGGCCTAGTACGTCGTGTAGCGTCGGCTTTACGTTTCCTGTCAGTTCCCTCACCCACCTTTTCTGTCCTGGATCGACAAATGCACAATAGATCCGCACCCCAATGGCTAAATGCGTTACCGTAACATCTCCGCTCTTGCTCTTTCTGGACTCGAGCCTATCAAACGACCGGGCTCCGCCTAGTACGTCGTGTAGCGTCGGCCAAAAAGCACATCTAAATTGTATTTACGTTAATTTCAAAAAGCGTCAGTTGGCATATAGTAGTACAGTATTAAAAGATAGGAAACCTCATATTCGATTAAAATAATTTTAGTAACTTTTCCTATATTAAAACAAAAGATATCTATGATTTTAATAAGAAAACAGAGTATAAAGTCAATCCTCCATTCTGAGACAAAGTCCTGGTTGAGAGGCCTCTCAATTCTGGCTGTCGCAGAAGTTGGGGACTTTACCTTCTAATAAGAATACATTTTAACCGCAGAAAATATATCCCAACTACCTAAATCCCTTGCTCTAAATATATAAAAGTTATCTGGCACTGTGAGGAGTTGAATAACTCCCCACAAATTCACGCAGCAAAACTACTGATGGCCGGCCGCTTTCCAGTTACGCGGCGAATTAGCGTGGTAGCGGCGTGGCGAAGAGCAAGTGGAGAGACACGTGCACGTATAGAGTTTGGAGAAAGAGAGTTTGGAGAATGAGAGTTTGAAGAGTGAGAGTCTGGGAGAGATAACTCGGCCAAAGAGAGTTTGGGGAGCAAGAAGCGGAGAGTGAGAAAGTGAAGACTTCGCAGGCAGAGCCAGAGTTCCGTGTGCAAAAAGGGAAATGACGGATCTGCACCGGACTTTGGACTCTGCCGTGGACTTTGGTCCAGGACAAGTGCCACATCTCAGCGGCGGAGCGAAAGAGGAAAATAACGGTTTCCAGAGGCCCTATATAATGCCGCGGGGCTCTGGCAACAGGATCAGTCGATCACGAAGAGTCAATCTATCATGATCAGTCCAGACATAAAAGTGAACAAGTAAGCCACTACAGTGAACTACGAGTGAACAACAACAAGTCGAAACGCCGGAAGCAGCGCCGTGAACTGCCAGGAATCTCCGAATTGAGACGCAGGTAGCTGAAGTCCAGAGGGCATCACACGGCTAAGTCAAGGCGATCCGTTTCAGTTCTGTCTCAACCAAATCCACGCTCCTCGCCGGAGGGTCGAACAGAGTTTGAGCGGTGTAAGCCTGCGACAAGAAATCGTGAACTCAGGGAGAAGCCTATCGGCCAGAAGGGAGATCGATCAATCGTTTGTGGTCTTGAGTGGAGCACTCCAACAGAGCCCTACGTCGAGTCGTGTATTCCCGGAGCGGCGTGCGTCCGAATCCCGAGTGAAACGAGCCAGAAGGGAGATCGGTCAATCGTTGTTGGCCTCGAGTGGAGAACTCCAGTAGAACCCCGCGGTCAAGTCGTGTAGTCCCGGATTGGCGTTCGACCAAGATCCCAAGTACCAGAAGCCACGCAACGTCCAGCCACGCAGCCAGCACATCCAGGAGCAGAGCGACGGGCATCATCAGCAACGGGCCAGCCACTACACCACGACAGAGCGAGCTACGAGGAAACGTCACGGACGATAAGCCAAGGGGTGAAGCTAGGGCGGAAGCAAAGTGAAGCGCTCGGCAGCATCCTTGCGTAACTTGGACTGCCAGTGCGATCTGAGTTAAACACTAGTGGGACCATCCGGGAAAGAGCCAGGGACAGGCGGTGGTGTGTCGAAAGGAAAGGTTCCTGGAGATCGCGGCCTCTGTTCACCCTAGTCCGAGAACGGTGACGCTTCCCTAAACCCGTGCAGCCGATCTCCTGGCGAGTCTAAGGCGACGAGTAGTCGTCGTTTCTACTTATCAGCAACGAGCGGCGTCGAGCATCTTCAGGGAGCGTAAAGGATCTCCAGGGAGCTTCGAGACTCTTCAGGGAGCTACAAGGATCTTCAGGGAGTTCACGGAACCGGAGCCGCAGTCCATAAAGGGGGCACCGGATCGACAAGGCGACCAGGAGTCATCAACGGCCACAAGTGGCGATACCCTCTCGTTCGCAATAAAACCCGCTGAGTACCCGAGAATTCTGTGCTTTCTCACTGATCTACTGGGCGGTCACGTTTTTATAAAAATTTGGTGGGACGAACACACAACTATACTGAGCTAGCCGCACGAATCTCGTAGCGAGCAGACCTAATAAATCAGTTCGTTACATCTGGCGCGCAAAACGTGATTGTTCCAGCAGTGAAAGCAACATAAAGCAGAATGGGGAAGAGTTGGATTTACCGTCTTAAGAAAGAGGACTTTACACACAGACGGAGAACGACCCAGACCTCGTCGATATCTGGGCCGAGCTGGAAGCAACATACGCCGATAAACCAGTTTCCAGCATAAAGGTAACAAACGCCGAAGGGGAAGACCTATTGGCAAGCCTAAGTATCAACAACATGCAAAAGGAGGCGCAAAGGAGAGACGTAAGCCAGGACAGAAAAACGGAGTTTAAGTATTTTCCTCAGAGCTACAAGGTATCGGACGTAGGTACGCTAATGAACCTAGCCGACGAGTATGAGGAACTGGAGAAGGTACGGGAGGCATTCGCGCAAAAGAACAAATTCTCAAGGGCAAAACCAGCAGCCCCTGCGCAAGCAACGTGCAGAAGGTGCGATGACAGTGGCAACCAGGAACCCCGTGGGAACAGTCCATGGACATCGCCCCTACAAGACCACCGGCAGCAGGCGACCAACGCACCGTACGAACGCCAGCGGGCACCAATCCAAAACCAACAGAGGCAGCCAACAAACCCCTTGAGGAGGCCACCAAACACCACCCAGAGGCCACGGGAGAGAACCCACATCTCGGACCCCCAGAAGGCCTGCCGAAAGTGCGGCGGTCACGGACACTGGGAACGCGGCGTGCGTGGGTGTGCGGCAAAGTGGGTGTCAGAAGCGTGGAGTGCTGCAATCGAACGGGAAATGGTCAGCGATCTCAGCCGCAGAGAGGCGGGCGGGAGGTAGAAATCGCATTCGGCAACAAACGATTGACCATGAGCCTGCTGATACTACCAGGGGTAGTGGATTCGTTGGTGTTAGGATGGAATTTCCTCACGCAAGTCGGAACAGAAATAAAGTGTTCCGGGCACGAGATCACAATACCGGTTAGAAACCGACACAACGGGTGGCTCGAGGAAAAACTATCGGTGGCAGTCGTTCAACACACAAGCGAGGATACCGACACAACAAAATTCCTGGAGGCGGAACTAGCCGACTTTAACACCATGACAGGAACATCGAACATGACCGAGCATCGGATCACGATGAAGGACGACAAGCCCATCAAGCAACGGTACTACCCCAAGAATCCTAAAATTCAAGGGGAGATCAATGCGAAGGTGGATGAGCTTCTCCAAATGGGGCATATAGAGCACTCGAAGAGCCCATACAGCTCCCCCATCGTGATGGTGAAAAAGAAGACGGGCAAGTGGAGACTCTGTGTCGATTTCAGGAAGAATTATATTCTCGACCAACTGAGGGAAGCAAGATACATCAGCAGTCTGGACCTGAAGGATGGGTACTGGCAAATACCACTAGAGGAAAGCAGCAAGCAATACACGGCTTTCACGAGAAAATAAAGACACAACCGCAAAAGTACCCGGATTACGTGATGCAGGGAGACACCCTGTACAGGAACATACCACACAGAGCAGGTAGCGAGGACGTCGCAACGTGGAAAATGTGCGTCCCGAAAGCTCTGCGAGAAACGGTGCAGAAGGAAAATCACGACTCACCTTCAGCGGGCCACGTTGGAAGCCGAAGGACGATTGCACGGCTGGCAGCCCGATATTACTGCAAGAAGATGCGAGATATGCATGAGATTCAAGCCGAATCAAATGCAAGCGGCTGCCAAAAGGCTAACGCAAGTGCCAGAGGAACCATGGGCAACGGTATGCGCGGACTTCGTCGGACCCCTGCCGCGTTCAAAGCACGGCAACCAAATGCTGCTAGTACTGGTAGACCGGTTCTCCAAGTGGACTGAGCTAGTACCATTGCGCAGCGCGACGGCCGAATCACTAAAGAAAACTTTCAGAGAACGAATAATCGCAAGGGATGGAGTCCCGAAGGTGGTCATAACGGACAACGGAGTACAATTTGCCAGCCGAATCTTCAAGGGTTTCCTAGCCGATATGGGTATCAAACAACAGATCACAGCTGCATACACCCCGCAAGAGAACCCGACCGAGCGAGCTAATAGGACTGTAAAAACAATGATTGCGCAGTTCGACGGGCAGGACCAGAGAAATTGGGACGAGAAATGGCCTGAAATCATGCTGGCAGTAAACACCAGCGTCTCGGAATCCACTGGCTACACCCAAGGCAGAGAACCCAGACTACCGAGCGCCCTATAAACTCAGGGAGATCTTTGAGATCATACGTCGAAATCTGGAAAAAGCCTTCCAGGATCAAGCCAGGCATTATAATCTAAGGAGGAGGCAATGGACACCAGCAGTGGGTGACGTCGTGTGGGCCAAAGAACACCACCTATCCTAGGTACGACGGGCCACACCAGGTCGTGGATTTCGTTTCGCCTGTAATATGCTAAATACGCCATGTAAATACAAATAAAGAGCGGTCCATACATATAAGCGAGCTTAAACAACAACAAATACAAGATACAAACAAGCAACAGCATTAGGCGGAAACAACAGACGAGTAACTACAAGATAACTCCAAGGAATCTCCAAGGATACTACAAGATAATATAACGAACTGATTTGTTAGGTCTGCTCGCTACGAGATTCGTGCGGCTAGCTCAGTATAGTTGTATGTTCGTTCCATCAAATTTATATAAACGTGACCGCCCAGTAGATCAGTGAGAAAGCACAGAATTTTCGGGTACTCAGTGGATTTTATTGCGAGCGAGAGGGTATGATAGCACGGCAACCTTGCCGTCGCCGCTCGTGGCCGTTGCTGACTCCGGGTCGCCTTGTCGATCCGGCGCTCCCCTTGTGGACTTCGGGCTCCGGTTTCGTGAACTCCCTGAAGATGCTTGTAGCTTCCGAAGCTCCCTGGAGATCCTGTATGCTCCCTGAAGATGCTCGACGCCGCTCGCCGCTGATGCACAGAAACGACGACTACTCGTCGCGCCTTAGACTCGCCAGGAGATCGGCTGCACGGGTTTAGGGAAGCGTCACCGTTCTCAGACTAGGGTGAACAGAGGCCGCGATCTCCAGGAATCAATCCTTTCGACACACCACCGCCTGTCCCTGGCTCTGTCCCGGATGGTCCCACTAGGGTTTAACTCAGATCGCACTGGCAGTCCAAGTTACGCAAGGATGCTGCCGAACGCTTCACTTTGCTTCAACGCCTAGTGTAAACGAACGTTCCGCCCTAGCTTCACCCCTTGGCTTATCGTCCGACGTTTCCTTGTAGCTCGCTCTGTCGTGGTGTAGTGGCTGGCCCGTTGCTGATGCTCCTGGATATGCTGACTGCGTGGCTGGACGTCGCGTGGCGTCTGGTACTCGGGATCTTGGTCAACGCCGATCCGGGACTACACGACTTAACCGCGGTGCTCTACTGGAGTTCTCCACTCGAGGCCACCAACGATAGACCGATCTCCCTTCTGGCTCGTTTCACTCGGGATTCGGACGCACGCCGCTCCGGGAATACACGACTCAAACCGTATGGCTCTCCTGGAATACTCCACTCAAGACCACAACGACTGACTCGATCTCCCTTCTGGCCTAATGGCTTCTCCCTGAGTTCACGATTTGTTGTCGCAGGCTTACACCGCTCAAACTCTGTTCGACTCTCCGGCGAGGAGCGTGGATTTAGTTGAGAAAGAATTGAAACGGATCGCCTTGACCTGGCTAGGTGTGTGATGCCCTCTGGACCTCAGCTACCTGCGTCTCAATTCGGAGATTCCTGGCGGTTCAATCCCGAACGTCTCGACGTAGCGATCTTGTTCCTTGTGGGCTCCCACGACGCTGCTTCCGGCGATTCGACTTGTTGTTGTTCACTTGTGGTTCACTGTACTGCACTTTTGTATCTGGACTGAACTTGATAGATTGACTCTTCCTGATCGACTGATCCTGTTGCCAGCGCCCGGCGGCATTATATAGGGCCTCTGGGAACCGTTATTTCCCTCTTTCTCTCTGCCCGCCACATCTCTACATTCCGGGTCCAAAGTCCGCCGCTCCTGCTTGACCCACTTGCCTTCCACGCACGGCCTTAATTTGTGTTTCTGTGTGTTGCCGCTGCTCTGCTTGTGCTTTTGGTGCCTGTGGCACGTCTGTGCGTCGCTCCGCTGCTGAGATGTGGCACTTGTCCTCCTGGACCAAAGTCCACGGCAGAGTCCCAAGTCCGGTGCAGATCCGTTATTTCCCCTTTTGCACACGGCACTCTGGCTCTGCCTGCGAAGTCTCCACTCTCTCACTCTCCGCTTCTCGCTCTCCAAACTCTCTTTGGCCGAGTTCTCTCTCCTACCGTCGGAGTCTCCAAACTCTCATTCTCGACTTCTCGGTCTCCAAACTCTCACTCTCCAAACTCTCTTTCTCCAAACTCTCTATTTGCAAGAGTCTCTCCATTTGCTCTTCGCCGCGCCGCTACCCCGCTAATTCGCCGAGTAATTGGTAAGCGGCCGGCCATCGGTAGTTCTGCTGCGGGAATTTGTGGAGAGTTATTCAACTCCTCACAATAACTCCAAGGACTATCCAAGGATACTACAAGATAACTCCAAGGACTCTCCAAGGATACTACAAGATAACTCCAAGGACTATCCAAGGATACTACAAGATAACTCCAAGGACTCTCTAAGGATACTACAAGATAACTCCAAGGAATCTCCAAGGATACTACAAGATAACTCCAAGGACTATCCAAGGATACTACAAGATAACTCCAAGGACTCTCCAAGGATACTACAAGATAACTCCAAGGACTATCCAAGGATACTACAAGACAACTTCAAGGACTCTCCAAGGATACTACAAGATAACTCCAAGGACTCTCCAAGGATACTACAAGATAACTCCAAGGACTATCCAAGGATACTACAAGATAGCTCCAAGGACTCTCCAAGGATACTACAAGATAACTCCAAGGACTATCCAAGGATACTACAAGATAACTCCAAGGACACTCCAAGGATACTACAAAATTCCAAGGATTCTATTGAACTCCAAGGATACTACGAAACTCCAATGATGCTACGAAACTCCAGGGATACTACAGGATACCTCCAAGGATACTAAAAAACTCCAGGGATACTACAGGATAACTCCAAGGATACTACAAAAACTCCAAGGATACTATGAAACTACAAGGATGCTACGAAACTCCAAGGATACCACAAAACTCCAAGGATACTACAGGATACGTCCAAGGATACTACGAAACGCCAAGGACACTACAAGATAAGTCCAAGGATGCTAAAGGAAACTGCAATAAATTCTGATTGGGAAGCTCGTCAGGAGAACGAACCGAAGCATCCAAAGTCTCCTTTGGAACTAACCAGAGCACGCGTTTCAAATGTCTGCAGAAGGAAGGGAGAAGACGGCACAGAAAACAGTACCGTACTGTCCGCATAGGATAAGGAAGGCGAAGGAAATAGCGGTATCGAAGAAAAAGGAAGACGAGAAACGACAACGCCAACACCAGCCGCAGCGGAGCCATGGACCACCGTGGAAGCGGCAACATTCCGCGCCGGAGGTCGTCGGAGAGGTCGCGAGGCCGAAACTAATGCGGCAGACGTCGGCACCCGATGGTCAGCGGTGGCGCGAGATTGAGAAGGACGAGTGGCCCGAAGGAATCGCGGAGGTGCAGGCGGTGAATGAGGCGCGCATCCTGGCAGGCAGGCGAAGTGTCCGACGCGCGTTCCGCGTAAGGTTGGGTCCCGCGGGCATGAGGCTGTTCGAGAAGCAGCGATGAACAAATAAATATGAATAACACGTTAAAAGAAAGAAAAAAAAACAAAACACGAAGACCGGCGTAGGGCTGGGAACGACACGGTTGAAAGCAGGGAAAGATTAAAGGAGCATACATAGTTTAATCAGCATCTGAAATGGAAAAGAAAAGGAATTAGCTGTGAAAGAATAAGAGTAAACAAACCAGCACTTACCTGTTGCTTTGATTGGCGAAGCAAATTCGAATTCCGCTCTGAACTCGATGTCAACGTTGCCAACCAAGAGCAACTAGCCGAGGGCGAATGAAGGGCAAAAGAGCCTGGAAAGAGGAGAGAAGGATGAGAGGAAAGAAAAAAGATAAAGAAAAGTTGAAGAAACTTACCCAGAAATGAAAAATCACCATGAAGTAGAGACGGAAATGAAAAATCACCATGAAGTAGAGACGGGGGCGCCTCGATAGGGCGGTCGATTGGCACACGATATATGGCAAAATCATGGTGAGGTGAATATCGCGAGCGATCAAGTGGCAACGCCGCCCCAGCGATATCGATAGCTGATGGGTAGCGAAAGAGGAAAATAACGGTTTCCAGAGGCCCTATATAATGCCGCGGGGCTCTGGCAACGAATCAGTCGATCACGAAGAAAGTGAACAAGTCAGCCACTACAGTGAACTACGAGTGAACAACAACTAAATCCACGCTCCTCGCAGGAGAGTCGAACAGAGTTTGAGCGGTGTAAGCCTGCGACAAGAAATCGTGAACTCAGGGAGAAGCCTATCGGCCAGAAGGGAGATCGATCAATCGTTTGTGGTCTTGAGTGGAGTACTCTAACAGAGCCCTACGGTTTGAGTCGTGTATTCCCGGAGCGGCGTGCGTCCGAATCCCGAGTGAAACGAGCCAGAAGGGAGATCGGTCTATCGTTGGTGGCCTCGAGTGGAGAACTCCAGTAGAGCCCCGCGGTCAAGTCGTGTAGTCCCGGATTGGCGTTCGACCAAGATCCCGAGTACCAGAAGCCACGCAACGTCCAGTCACGCAGCCAGCACATCCAGGAGCAGAGCGACGGGCAGCATCAGCAACGGGCCAGCCACTACACAACGACAGAGCGAGCTACGAGGAAATGTCACGGACGATAAGCCAAGGGGTGAAGCTAGGGCGGAACGTTCGTTTACACTAGGCGTTGAAGCAAAGTGAAGGGCTCGGCAGCATCCTTGGACTTGGACTACCAGTGCGACGAACACACAACTATACTGAGCTAGCCGCACGAATCTCGTAGCGAGCAGACCTAATAAATCAGTTCGTTACAGCACGTAAAGGTACAAGCTACGGCTTCTAGATGGTTGTTCCTAGCAATATTCCCTAAGGAATTGGCGCATCCGTTGTTCAGGCACCAATTTTTGCCGGCATAAGCTCGCCGGATGGGGTGGGTTCTTGGTAAGACTTTTTCCTCTCCAACATAACGAGAATAAATATTAAGATGCCTGAAAAATTTAGAGTCGTAAAGTCCGTCGGTCCGTCGTGTGCCAAATGGATCGTCGCGAGCCGCGCAATACGATCCCCTATTGTCAAGGTTGTCCGTCAAAAGTTATGTCATTATTCTTCACCTACTCCACTTATCGCGTCAGCATCCCCCTTGTTGAAAACTTAGCACTTCATGATTTTAATTTCGTTTTCACATTATAAATTTATTGAATAAGATATTGGCTAGTGCCATTTATGAGTAATATTATTATTGGGAATACATATAAATTTAATTTTAATTGACCAACAAAGAACTAGATTGACCACGCTCGAATGTTTGGCAACGCATGCAAAATGTCTACACCCGCACAAATGTAAAGGGAGGAGGAAGTACCCTGACAAAATTTGTCGCAACCTGCGCTTACATAAGGATGGGTAAACCATTTTTATACCCGTTAAAAGGGTATAGTAGATTCGTTCAAAAGTATGCAACAGGTTGACGGAAGCGTTTCCGACCATTCAAAGTACACATATTCTTGATCAGGATCACTAGCCGAGTCGATCTAGCCACGTCCGTCTGTCCGTCCGTCTGTCCGTCCTTCTGTCCGTCCGTCTGTCCGTCCGTCTGTCTGAACGCTGAGATCTCGGAAACTATAAAAGCTAGAAGATTGAGATTTGGCATGCAGATTCTAGGGGTTAATACGCAGCGCAAGTTTTTCACGCCGATGTGCCACGCCCCCTCTATCGCCCACAAACCGGGAAAAACTGTGGCACCCACAGTTTTGAAGCTAGATTAACGGGAAAAGGAATATGTATTCGTTTCTTCAATACATATTGATAGACCAAAGTGGAGCTGGTACTTCCCATGTTGAATTCCGGGTTATTAATGTCCTGGTAAACTAATGCTCGTCCTTCGGGATATAAAGTAATAGGACATCCCTCAATAGCAATCGTGGGCAGTTCGGGAGGATTTCCTTCAGAATGGTCGCAGTCCTGCTGAATGTTCATGGACTTCCTTCAGAATGGTCGCAGTCCTGCAGAATGTTCAAGGACTTCCTTCAGAATGGTCTTGGCTCCAGTCTTCGATGGCGCTATAGTGCCCTGGAGATCAGAATAAATTCTGTCTGTCCTCTCTATCTGGCCACGGTCTTTTATACCAGTGTAGAGCTTTTTCTAGGCTTTCGTGATAGTTGAGTTATTTAGGTGTTCCCACCTATGATTTCCCCTATCGGTAGTGTCAATGCCCGACTGATGCACTTTGCCAGCTACTGGTGTAGGATTACGGTCATTGTATGTATGTCATTCCAAAGAACGTCAAGTTGCACATTCCTTTGCTTGTTTTCGGTGAGTCAATGTATCGATTGCCCCTCTTTCTTTGCCTTGAGATTCTTTGTTGCTTTTCTACGTGCACCTTTCTCCATCAAATAAATTGAAGGAGAGGGCGTACGTAACAGGCTCGAAGTGATCGATACGGACACGCTTGGAATGACTTCGCAAAAAGGAATTTTCGTACGACAAATAAATTAGCGCTTTTTTTTTTTTTTTGTTCCTACTATTCAGGTGCCCTTACACGTGTGGCTTCTACCCACTCCTGTACCAAGAGTGTCATGTTCTATTGAATAAGCTCGTCGGGCTATTACATTTCGTTACGTAAAAGTATTCTGAAAAATATATTTTGCTCATTTCTTAATAAAAATAATTAACAAATTTTTGAGATCGTTTTTGGTTAGCAGCGTGGATTAAATAATTTCATGATCGGGTCCAGATTGTGAATCATATCATAGTTTTTAATTTTACTTGAGGGATGTTGAGTGGCAATCATTAATTCGTGAGGCTTTCCGTCCCTGGACGGAAACATACATACATAGACATACATACCTGTAAAGGAGAATAAAAGACAAAAATTACAAAAAAAATTAATACCTGCAAGAAGAAAATACGTGCTGTAGTCAGCAAAGAAAAACACAGAAATATATCGTATTTCCGTGTACGAACATGGGCGTTGCTGCCTACCGAAATTTTCCACCTCTGCGATTGGATTACCAGCGGGGTATCACCCGAGGTTTTGCCTAGTGCTTCTTTCCTCCCAGAGATAACAAATGGTTTTGGATATATGTTTGGGTTTTTATACCCTTGCAGAGGGTATATTGATTTCAGTCAGAAGTTTGCAACGCAGTGAAGGAGACGTTTCCGACCCTATAAAGTATATATATTCTTGGTCAGAATGACTAGACGAGTCGATCTAGCCATGTCCGTCTGTCCGTCTGTCCGTCTGTCCGTCTGTCCGTCCGTTTCTACGCAAACTATTCCCTCAGTTTTGAAGCTATCGAGCTGAAACTTTACCAAAAGTCGTCTTTCCATTGCAGGTAGTATATAAGTCGGAGCCGACCGGATCGGACCACTATATCTTATAGCTCCCATAGGAATAATCGGAAAAATAATTGAAAAAAAATTATAACTTATGTGCTTTTTTTGACATATTAACTATTGCTTTTGGGAATACCATTTTTTCAACTGTCCTGAATTTCGAATTTTATAAAAATTTTTTATAAAAATCGGAAAAGTAAAGGGAAATTAATTGAAAAAAAATTAGAGCTTTGTTAATTTTTATTGTATTCTCTTCTACTCTGGAATATAACTTTATTTTATTATTTCAGAATTTCGAATTAAATTTAACATAAATCGGACGACTATATTATATAGCTGCCATAGTAAGGATCGATCAATTAATGTCAATAGAATTCCTAAACTGCTATAATTTTGTTCTTTGTTGTTTGCAAATCTAAATTTAACATTTTTGTATTTTAAAAAAGAATAGGAACGATCTGCAAGGGTATATAAACTTCGGCTGGCCGAAGTTAGCTTACTTTCTTTTTTTTTATTTTTTTTTATACATTTGTTTTTTTTTTTTCTTTTTTTATTTCTCGCTCTTTAATCCTTGGCGGTGAGAATTTTCCGAAGGGCTCGGACCGCCTCAGCGGCGTACTGCGGGTGTTGCCTGTTCAGTTTGGTGATATCGTGGTGCACCGACCGTAGTATGCGCCGCTCCTGCCTCTGCTTTCGGCTGCTGTCTATTTGCTGGTCCGCTAATATTTCTTGGTGTCGCCTTAGGTCCGCCTGGTCCCGCCGCTTGCGCTTCTTGAGGGCCTCGCTTTTCTCAGCTTTCTCCTCCGGGAGCAGTAGTAGTTCGAGCCATTTGTTTTTGTATTTCATCTTCAATGCGCTCCAGTCTTGCCTGAAGCACAGAGATACATACAGAGATACTACCACGTTGCTGAGAAACGTCAGGTCTGCCGAGATTCGGTATCTGAGTTTTTGCAGCTGTCGCGCAGCTCGTAACACTTGTGTTGTCGACATGGTGTTTCTGATGAAGTGCCGTCGCGTTGTTGGGTATATATAGCGGCACGTAATCGGCCCGATTCCGACGTTCCGAGCTTTTTCACTCTCTTGGAAGGCGGAGGATCCTCGGATTTCATTTAGGAGAGTTAAGCGATATAGAGGTCTTTGGCATGAAATATGCCAACGCTCTTCCCACCGATATTCCCCAGCTCGTATAACGCCCTGCCCTTACGCTGGTTTGCTGCGGGTGTTATAGGCCTTTTCTGCGCGTTCATGGGTCCTGTTTAGCCCCTGGCTCACTTTTTGGCGGATGAGGTCCATTTTATCCGGCAGGTTTATTTGCGGATCTCCGGTCTGAATCCGGAGCTTCCTTAATATCAGATAGGCCGAGGCATGTGTAATCATTTGTGTCCCAAACATGGCATAGTAGGGTTCCATGCCTATCGATTCGTGTCTGCCACTCCTAAGGGTACATTCTATTCGGCTTAATTGGGTATCCCCATTTCGCTGATCCGATGCAATCGTTGCCCGCAAAATTTGGAGCACCGATCGGTTTACCCTCTCCGCTGCATTCGCTTGCGGGGAGTAGAGTCCCGTTCTCACGTGTCGAATACCATAGCGGTTCATTAGCTCGGCAAACATTTGAGACACAAATTGTTTTCCATTGTCAGAGTGTATGTACTCGGGTACTCCATGGAAAATTCGTGTTTCGAGGAATTTGACTACCTCTGATGCCACTGCATGTCTCATAGGCTGCAGCCAGACAAATTTGGAGAAATGATCGAGGCATACAAAAATCACTGAATTCCCAGTTTTGGTTCTTGGATACGGTCCCATAAAGTCGATAAACAAACTTTGAGCGGCCCGTTCTGTGACCCTTTGTTCTCCCATGGGTGGGCGGTTATTTTTGTTGGTGGTCTTGCTGATCTAACAGACCTCGCACTCTCTCACTACCTTTTGCACATCTACCGCCATCTTTGGCCAGTAGTAAAACTGTCTCAATTTGGCTAGGGATTTGTGCAAACCCCCATGCCCTGCGGTCATGGCATGATGTGCTCTCCAGACAAAGTCAGATCTCAGCTCGGCGGGTACCCAGAGCTTCCATGCTCTGGCTTCATCTACGGCATCCCCTGACTTAAAGCCTATCCGCTTGTATATAAAGCCGTTCGTTGTTTGTACGTCTGGGCCTTTTAACACACTTTGGTCCACTGCCTGTACTAATTTCACGTATTCCGGGGAGTCCAGGTTTATATGTATATCCTTGTTCTTCCGCTTTCGCTTTCTGTAGCTCGTCCATTTGCACTCGGGAGAGGGCATCTGGTACTACGTTAAGGGCTCCTCTACGATGTTCGATGGTGAAGTCAAACGGTTGCAGCTTCAGACTCCATCGTTCTAATCTGCCGGATAAATCCTTTTGACCCATAAGCCATTTTAAACTAGCATGATCGGTGATCACCTTGAACGGCATCCCTTCCACGTAAACGCGGAACTTGGTGATGCTGAGAAGGGCGGCATAGCATTCAAGCTCTGTTATGTTATGCTTTTGACGCGGTCTTTCTTTAAACAATCATGAAGAGGGGCCGCTGCTTGGGCGTAGTTTTGAATGAACCTCCTGTACCAGCCAGTCATACCCAAAAACCTCCGCATCTGTTTAGCGGGGAAATTCTTGAATTGACTGGATTTTCGAATCATCGGTTCGTATGCTTCCCCCATCCTACTACATAGCCCAGATATCTAGCCTGGCTATAGCAAAACTTACTTTTGTCAACTTTAATTGTCAGTTTTGCCCGCTGCAAGCAGTCACTGACCTGGCTCAACATATCCAGGTGCTTTTCAAAAGTAGGTGAACAAACCAGTAGGTCATCGAGGTACACGAATACATTCTCACGTAGCGCCGCCGGTATTACCTTATCCATAAGTCGGCACATTCTTTGCGCTGCATTGCACAGACCAAACGGCATGACTGTAAACTGATACAGCGGTCGGCCGGGTACTGTAAACGCGGCTTTCTCTCTACTTTTTGTTTCCAGGGGTATTTGCCAAAAAGCGCCTTTTAAATCGATGGCGGAAATATAGTATGTTTCCTGTAAACGACTTAACAGTCCTTCGATGTGTGGCAATGGGTATGTATCTTTGATTGTCCGGGAATTGACTTTGCGTGCGTCGAGGCAAAGGCGATTTTTCTGGCCTTTCTGTACTAGAGTCACTGGTGAACTCCAGCTGTTGTTGCTCTCTTCGATCACGCCTAGACCAAGCATGCGATCTAGCTCGGCATACACCAGCTTTTGTTTGGCTGGGGAAATCGGATAATGCCGTTGCTTGATCGGCAGGTCTTCGTCGGTTACTTCTATCAGATGCTGCTCCAGGCTGGTCTTTCCTAAACCCTTATCCAGACATGATGGGTATGTCTCAATTACTCGTCTCAGCTGACTGTGTTGTTCTGGAGATAGCTGATGAGGCATGTAGGCGGTTTCGGGCTTCGAAGGGTCGTTCATATCCAAGTCCCCGGTCATTAAGTCGTACTCCGGTGGTGCTTCGATGGCTGCAAACTCGGTTCCGCCCTTACCAAGGAATGTTAGGCCAAACGCCTCCCAGAAGTTAATTCCGAAATAAAAACGTTGTTCCTCGCTAAGCTCCCTTATGGGCCACGTCCGGTTCCTTAAGAAAGCTTCCGCTCCTCTGCCAATGCAATTCGCACTAGCGCCTGTATCCAGTAACGCTAGTATTTCTTCTCCGTCGACTTTAGTCTTGGCAAAGAAACGGTTATCGTTTTGTATGCTTACTACCGTGTCTACAACTATCTGCTTTAACCTGCGATATTCTGATCGGGTGTCATATAGCTTCTGCATCTTCCGTACGTCCCGTGTGGTGTTTTCTGTACCTTCTAAGCCTTGGAAAATACGCTGTTTTGTCAGAGCATACTCCCTCTCTCGTTGTTCTAGGCTCTTATGGGGAGAGATTTGTCTGGGAATGGTTGTTTCTACGGGAATGTGACTGCCTTGGTACGACTGGCTGTCCCGTACTGGCTTGACGGACTCCACGGAAAAGCCGCTGGGTTAGCGTTTGCATCGCCTCCTATCTTCTCACAGACCCGTCAAGTGGCGTCATGAAAGTTAGTAAGGCAGGGATCTTCTTTTGGATGTTTTTTATAGAAATCCGCGGCTCTGCAAAATTTAAAGCAGACTAGTTCGTGGAGCGGTCCTTGGCATCTTTGTCGGTCTTCGTAGCCAGTTCGAGTGTCTCGCCGCTTCCAGTTGAACTCTTTCACTATAACAGCGTCTGGAAAGTCCTGCTCGATGCGGTATTCATAGATTTCACTGACCGGCCTATTTCTTGCGACCCGGCCGTTACTTCTTAACCAGCGGTCCACTCTAAGTCCTTCCTTTTTCAGCTCTGCTAGCGACCTAATCGGGGAGGTCAGCAACAAGCTTCCCATCTGGGCATTTAAATTGTCCTTGAGGAGCTCGACAAACTTCCCTTCTTCTAGCTTGTTCTGCAATCTGAAAGGCAGGTTATGCATATCAGATACATAGTCGCTAAAGGATTCGTTTTGCCCTTGTCGCCGTTCCATCAACTCCTTGATCTTCATCAGGTCACTCCCGGATGAGGAAAAAGCGCGTTTCATTTCCCTCGTTAACGAGTAGTAGGCAAACTCGTAGTCCTCGGATCGATCTTCCATTAGCTGCCAATACCACTTGCTGGCAGCTCCTACCAACAAACTGTGGAATTCTCGGAACACTTGCCGTCTGTCTATCCCATAAAGTTCTTGCAACCGTTCGACGCGAAACAAGAAACTTTCGACCGTCATACTGCGAGTGCTTCCATTGAACTTCAGATTCCATTTGTCTAGTCGGGCTCCTTTCGACGCCTGGAATAGCGGACTCTGGTCAAATTCTGGGTGGCGTGGATAACTCGTCTCCGGGCAGTTATTTCTTGGCTGATTTGGTGGGGTTGCATCTGGGCGCCGGTGATCTCGAAGCCGATGCGTCTGGCTGTTGAGAAACTGTCAGATGGGTTTGTCGTAAATCGATTCGGCGGTTGCAGTACCTGTTGCTCCACCCTCATGGATTGCGAAGAACGCAATTCCACTACTTGCGCCTTTAGTGCTTCTATCTGGGCTCGCATCTCTGCCTCAGCCTCATTATGCTGCTTTATTGGCGCACGCATAATCTCCTCTCTTCTCTCGGCCGCTTCCAGTCTGCTGGTCGGATTGGCCTCATATTGCGGGAGCAATATGTCATCAAATTGATCCATGTTGTCTTCAATGGATCTACTCTCGTCTTGCTCTTCCGATTCGCGGAAGATACTCAGGTTGTCTCTGTACAAAGAGCTGGTTGCGTTGCGTGCTGGAAAAGCACTTTCTTCTTTGCTCTCTTCATTTAGTCCAGAGAGTTCGTTCTTTTAATATAATTTTCATTATGTCGTGTGCACTTGGGCCCGTAAGCAATGTCACTCACTTCACTCTTTCCTATTCTTAAGACACGGTACTGACTAAAGGTTTGCGAATACAAATCTAAAATGATGGGGGGTGCTGTTTTGCGATTACTAAGTATCTCTTCAGTAAAGACCTGTCCAATATTTAAGCCCCACAAAAAAAAACAAATATCCCTTACTAGAGGTATTAGCAGCTTCTACACAACTGGGTGCCACTGAACTAACAGCTCTACTCTCCTTCTAGTCAGCTTTAACGTTCACAATGGGAACTAGCTGCGTATAGAAGAAAGGTCTGTCCGAAATCCCCCCTTCCGCCAGTCGTCGGAAATACGGTAATCTGACCGATCACTCTCGGGATCCACAACCGTCTTCCTATTTCTCTGGACTCGAGCATATCAAACAACCGGACCATCCAGCCCAGTACGTCGTGTAGCGTCATCCAGAGAAACTAAAATACGTTCCCCGCCCATATATGTCAAAGGAAGCCGTAAAGACTCGAGCCTATCAAACGACCGGACTCTTGGCCTAGTACGTCGTGTAGCGTCGGCTTTACGTTTCCTGTCAGTTCCCCCACCCACCTTTTCTGTCCTGGATCGACAAATGCACAATAGATCCGCACCCCAATGGCTAAATGCGTTACCGTAACATCTCCGCTCCTGTTCTTTATGGACTCGAGCCTATCAAACGACCGGGCTCCGCCTAGTACGTCGTGTAGCGTCGGCCAAAAAGCACATCTAAATTGTATTTACGTTAATTTCAAAAAGCGTCAGTTGGCACCTTCTAATCAGTATAAATTTTAACCCCAAAAAATATATCCCGACTACTTAAATCCCTTGCTCTAAATATATAAAAGTTATTTTTGGCACGTAAAGGTACAAGCTACAGCATGCCTAGTTTGCCCATCCAACTGCCATAGGTTTCTAGATGGTTGTTCCTAGCAATATTCCTTAAGGAATATGAAAAGTCCTCCGTTGGGCGCCAATTCTTTTACGTGGGCATATTAGTGCCCTAGTCCTGTAAATGACTTGGGCCGAGTGAAAGTCATCCGATGATCGGGCACCAATTTTTGCCGGCATAAGCTCGCCGGAAGGGGTGGGTTCTTGGTAAGACTTTTTCCTCTCAAACATAACGAGAATAAATATTAAGATGCCTGAAAAATAGTAAGAGTCGTAAAGTCCGTCGGTCATCAGTCTACATTGCCCCACAAGCTTAGCTGTCGCTTGATCGTAACACGATCGGGCAATGTTTCGGCCACATTCCCTACCCTTCACACAATCGTGTGCCAAATGGATCGTCGCGAGCCGCGCAATACGATCCCCTATTGTCAAGGTTGTCCGTCAAAAGTTATGTCATTATTCTTCACCTACTCCACTTATCGCATCAGCATCCCCCTTGTTGAAAACTTAGCACTTCATGATTTTAATTTCGTTTGCACATAAGATATTGGCTGTGCCATTTATGAGTAATATTATTATTGGGAATAGAAATAAATTTAATTTTAATTGACCAACAAAGTTTGTTAGCGGAGAGTATCGAATTTATCACCTGTACAAGGTGCACACGTCAACAAATTGATGACTCTTCACGACTACAAACGTCGCTCTGAGGGCTCTTGTGATTGTTCATACAAACACAAGGCTGATACTCGCCGCTGAAAAGTCAATGTTTTATTATATTATAAAAAGTTACCTTATACAAAGTGTATAGTTGTGTCCCCTTGTATTAGGTCAACAAGAGGTCATTGTAAGAGGGGTTCCCAGGCAAAAACAAACACGAGAGAATAACTTCAAAACGTTATAATTATATCTTCAATATATGTATGCACAAATGTGTGACAAAGGTTTTTAAATTCGTTAGACCGGCGGCGTGCGTTCAGCGTGGTTCGACCGTACAGACTCAGCCTTCTTAATCTCGTTCCTTCTCATGCTCTCGCTATACACAGGTCCAGATGAGCGAACGATCAGCTGCAACTCCATAACACGTCCGAGTAACCATTGTGACGGTGGGAACCGGTCGTCCTTGATGATGAAAAGGTCGTCGAGCCGAAAATTTTCAGCCTCTTGGCACCACTTTGGTCTCTGTTGTAGATGCGCTAACCAGTCACGACTCCAAGCCTTCCAGAAATGTCGTATCATCGCCTGCTGGATAAGGAACTGCTCTGCGAAGGATCTGGATTGCGGCTGATATTCCGGCGGCGCCAGCATTGAGTCTCCGATGAGGAAGTGTGCGGGGGTGAGCACTTCTAGATCGTCCGCATCAGCTGTCAGAGGGCAAAGCGGCCTTGAGTTGAGACACGCTTCTATGGTTACGAGGACTGTGGACAACTCTTCGTATGTAAGCCGTCGATCTCCAATGACCCTCTTTAGATGGTATTTAACCGACTTTACATTGGCCTCCCAAAGCCCACCAAAGTTAGGTGACAGAGGAGGATTGAAGTGCCACTGTGTGCGCTGCGTCGCAAACTTAGGGGCGATGACCTGCTCGTAATCAGCTCGCATCTGCCTGTACACCGCCTTTATTACGTTGTCTGCACCAACAAAGTTGGCTCCGTTGTCACTGTAAAGGTGCTGAACCATTCCTCGTCGTCCGGTGAACCTGTCCAGAGCCAGTAAAAAATGCTCCGTGGTGAGACCTGTCACAGCCTCCAAATGCACCGCCTTTGTTGCGAGACAAATGAAAACGGCGATGTATCCCTTGTAGAAGCTAGTGCCTCGTAGACGTGCTGCTTTGATCTCTATCGCGCCTGTGTAGTCGACACCAGTTGCGATGAATGGTCGACTAGGAGGGTTGACTCGATGAACGGGCAAGTCTCCAATAAGCTGAGTCGTAGTAGTTGGTCGCGTTCTGAAGCAGCGAACGCATTTTCGTATAATCCTTCGAACTGCTTGCTTTCCTGTCAGGATCCAAAATCGCTGACGCGTGTGCGCCAAAGTCATCTGCGCACCTCCGTGTAGCGTTAGATAGTGTGAATGACGTATTACTAATTCTGTGAAATGATGAGAACTTGGCAGGATTATTGGATGACGACGTTCGTGCGACAAATTAGAATGGCGAAGTCGTCCCCTCACTCGCAAAATGCCTTCCACTAAGACCGGCGACAAATTTAGTAACTTGCTTCGGGGGGGCAACCTTTTGGAGTTCCTAACTGCAGACAAGTCGGTTGCGAACGACTCGCGCTGTACGATCCGCACGACCGCTAACAAAGCGTAGTCGAGCTCCTCAATACTTAAGGGCCCAAAGCGTTTCTCCTCCTTGCCGACAGCGTTGTTCTTAAAACGCATGATGTAGCCTGTGACTCGTAAAGCCTGGCTGAGTGTAGAAAATCTCTCAAGAAACGATGGTTGCGCGACTGCATGGTGAACGCGCACTTTAGCCACCTTCGCCTCTAACGCGGCGTCGTCAACGCCAACTTGTCCGAAATCTGTCGATGGCCAAAAGCCTTGATTGCGCACGAGCCACTCTGGCCCTCGCCACCACAGCTCGAAGTTCTTTAGCTCGATGGGAGAGAGCCCTCGTGTAGCGCAGTCCGCTGGATTTTCGGAAGTGCCTACGTGTCTCCACTGAACTGGCAAGGAATGATCCAAAACGAAGGCGACTCTATTCGCGACAAAGGTCTTCCATCTATTGACATCCCCGTGCAACCAGTGCAGTACAATTGTAGCATCCGTCCAATAGAAAGTCTGGACCGGAAAGGAACTCAGACACTTAGCCAAAGTTAGCAACCTTACCAACTTGATGGCTAATACCGCTCCACTTAACTCTGTTCGAGGTATAGTTAAGGGCTTCGCAGGAGTAACCTTTGATTTTGCAGCCATCAGGGAAGAATAGCACCTTCCGTCCTGATGCTCCACCCTTAGATACACAGCAGCTGCATAAGATGTGGAAGATCCATCGCAAAACGCATGCATCTGAACTGAGGATATTGAAGATGGGGTGTAATGGATCCACCGATCTATGCTTATCTCGCCGATCCTTAGCAAGTTGTCTCGAAATCCTCGCCATCGCTCTGCAATATTATCAGGAACCGCATCGTCCCAGTCCAGAACCGTCTGCCAGCCGTCTGCATGCATTTTCTTGGCCATGGTAACCCCCTTCAATATTAGCTTTCCCGGCGCAATGAGACCCAGTGGGTCAAACAACCTTGCTATACTGGATAAGATCATCCTCTTAGTGGAGCTGACTGGAATTTCGAAGTTGATCTGGTATTTAAAGCAATCCTTATTTGGGAGCCAATACATTCCTAAAGCCTTAATAGGATCTGTAGTGTCCCAACTTAACAGGGTCTGACTGCAATGGTACTCAGACGGAATCGAGAGCAACAGTCTCGAATCGTTGCTGGACCACTTTCGCAACTCCATGCGCGCGGATTTTATAGCACCCGATACCTGAAGTCGCTTTTCCTCTGCCTCTTCTATAGTATGTCCTCCAGAAAGAATGTCGTCAACATATATCTCGTTCATCAGCACCTCGTCCGCCTTAGGGAATGAAAGCTGCTCATCCTTCGCCAGCTGTTGAATAACCCTGATAGCCGTAAACGGTGCTGAAGCCGTCCCAAAGGTTAGTGTCGATAATGCATAAACGTTGAGTGCTCCATCCGCCGCCCGCCATAAAATCCGCTGATATTGGGCGTCTTCTGGGTGCACATCTACACAGCGCTACATCTTCTGTATATCCGCCGTGAAAACAAAACGATATTTCCGACAGTTGAGTATAACCGACGACATGTCGTTCTGCAAAGTGGGTCCGGTACAAAGTATGTCGTTCAATGTCGCCCGTTACTAGTCCGTGAGGAGGCGTCAAAAACAATTCTCTGTTTGGTCGAATGGAGTTCCTCCTTGAAGACCGCATGGTGCGGGAGTACGCAGGAAGCTACATGCCTATTCGCAGATGTGCGCTTCACTAGACTGCTTTCACTGCCCACCGCAGGCGCTATTTGCTCAAGCGAAAAGTACTCCTCGATCTCCTCCACATATTTGTTCCACCGCTCCGGATTGTTTGACAGACGCCGTTCCAGCTGCATAAATCGATTCAGCGCCATTTGATGAGATCTCCCCAAAACCATTGCTGGATCTAAATATGTTTTAAAGGGCAATCGTACCACGTAGCGGCCATCTGATCGACGCACATGAGTTTTCTGAAAAAATGTTTCGCACCAGAGGTCCTCCTCTGTTTCTGTCGAGCGATCAGGAACTGACTCGACTTCGCAGAATCGCTTGAGCAATGATTCAGTGTCCAAAGTTGCTAGATGACAGCGTAACTGCGTAGATTTCCTAACTCCTTCTGCTCGTCCAGACAGTAACCATCCAAAACGAGTACTTTGAGCTATGGGCTCGTCTGGCAATCCAATCCTCGTATCCGGCAGCATGATTTGTGCCAACAAGTCCACTCCCACGATGAGATCAACTCGTTTCGATCGGTAATAATTTGGATCCGCCAACGGGAGCCCTTGTATGTGACTCCATCGCTGCGGCGAAAAGCTAAGCCTGGGGAGGCAGGATGTTACGGAATTGAGCACATATGCGGAATTTACATCTAATGAAAAATGGGGATTAATAATACTGGTAATTTTAAAATTGGCCGTATACTTGCAACGAACACCGCTCCCTTGACCTACACCAAAAATGGATGCTCTGGCTGCCGATCGTTTCAAATGAAGGGACTGAACAACGTGCTCGGAGACTATGGTAGCCTCAGATCCTTGATCGATGAGCGCATTTATTACTGCCTGCATGCCGTTGGTCGGATTTTGTACCATAATACGAGCCGTAGCGAGGAGTACATTCTTCGAGGAAAATTCGGATGACGTCGCCGAATGACATCTGTAGGATGCGTGCGGATTATGCTCCGACACTGTTTCCATGGATGCTGGCGTCACAAACTGCGGTGTCGGCGGCCGGGCAGTATGCGATTGAGCGTGGTTCGAAGGCTGGATCTGAGCCTGAACCGGGAAATGCAGAAACGTATGATGACGCTGACCGCAAACTTGGCAGCTCTGGCTGCTGGTGCAGCGAGACAGGGCATGCGACTTACTCAGGCATTTAGCCCTGCTGACTATGTCCTTGCGCCTCTAACAGTCCAACTGCAAGAAGAGTGGACAACGACGCAAGATGTGGTAGCCGCCACAGTGATAACATGCGTTGTTCGAACGCTTTACATGCTCCTGTGCATTATGCACTCGCACGCGTTTAGTCGGGTCTGTTGAACCTGGGCCAGCATTGGAGTCGTACGACGAGCTTCGATTCTCAATCGCATCCATTATGACAATGGATCGTTCAGAAATTATTCCAAATCCTTATAAGACGGAACCGTTGAAAAACTGCCTTGGTGGTGCTCCCAAGCGTTGTGTGTCTCCTTGGGCAGCTTCGATGCTACGTAATGCGATTACCCGTCCAAGGCTTGAACGCGGCGGAAGGCAGCTAGGCAAACATTGACCGTGCTTAGCATCGACCGTATAGAATCGGTAGTATCCTTTTGTAGTCTGGGCAACGCATAGATTGCGTTCATGTGGTGCGAGAAAACGAGTCGAGGATTATTGTACCTCTTAATCATCATTCCCCACGCCACTGCATAGTTTACATCCGTGAGCTGCATTTGACGAATGTCATTATCACGACCAGTTGGCAGCGAACCCTTGAGAAAGTGCAATTTTTGGACATTGCTCAAATTGTGGTTGTTATGTATTAGGCTTCTGAAGGCATCGTAGTAGCCTGGCCAGTCCACACACGCACCCGAAAATTTAGGTACCGTCATTTGCGGCATGTTTACTCGCAACTCCGGATCGGCGTTCCCGGCTGCTGCTGGTGGCGTAGTTGTTTCTGGTCCAAGCTTGTCGAAGTCTTCGGCGAGAGCGCAGTAGACGTCTATGTAACGCTCCTCGAATTCTGATTGGAAATTCTTCGTGGCATAGCTTGAATCATCAAATCCTTCTAAATTAACGATCACCGAATGCGCCTCCCGAAAAGCGTTCCGTAATTCCTCCACTTGGTCTAACCTTTTTTTGAGATAAATCCGACTCTTTCTCGTTTGCGAATCTTTCCTAAAATTCTGCAGAACCGACCTAAGGGCTTGGTGACGATCTAATTGCAAGTTCACCAACTTGTCCAAATCCGAAACAATCGACTCAGGGTCCATGTTGACAAGTGTGAGACTAAGGCTTCCACATCTCACCACCCCAAACAATTATGCAATATGAAAAAATCGGAAATAATTGTCTCGCACACAACTTGTTAACTCACTCAGTTTTGCATACCAGAACCACACCACAAAGAAGAAGCGAAGAGAAGGGGGCGCCCTGCAAATTCCAATCTGCCGTTATTGCGCTTATGTATCGATGTCTTCTTTTGCACTGCCTCGTAGAGCCGGCGTGTCGATCTGACGCATCCGCGATCTAACGGAATTTATTTAACGGAATTATGACGAACTTTGTAAGAATTTTATTTGCTTTGCAGGTTCCCCTCATGGGCCACCATGTATAGTTGTGTCCCCTTGTATTAGGTCAACAAGGGGTCATTGTAAGAGGGGTTCCCAGGCAAAAACAAACATGAGAGAATAACTTCAAAACGTTATAATTATTCTGATCTTCAATATATGTATGTACAAATGTGTGACAAAGGTTTTTAAATTCGTTAGACCGGCGGCGTGTGTTCAGCGTGGTTCGACCGTACAGACTCAGCCTTCTTTTTCTCGTTACTTCTCATGCTCTCGCTATACACAGGTCCTGATGAGCGAACGATCAGCTGATCGGGTCGCTCTCAAACTATCGGGACAAGCAGTAAACTGCACGCAAAGATATGATTTAAAAAATAGCTAGGTATTATATTTGCGTGTTTTTCATCTACTATATCGTTCTTCCAATTATTTCACTAGTCGGATGACAAAAGTACTAACCTCGCCCAGAAATTCATTATGGAAGTTTTCAGAATAAACGGTAGTCATGGGTACTGTGGCACAAACTATGGCTTTTTCTACGTTACTACAGTGAACAAGTGGGGAAACGTCAAGACGGAAGGTCTCGGTGTACAAATGCTATAGATTATTTATAGTGATAGGCGAATTCAATTTAGATAAAATATATTTTCCTTTAATGTAGAAATGCGGTTCGTTTCTAAGAGTGATCGCTAGAGCCTGCTGATTAATCATGGTGCACGGATATATATATATATGTATTTGACAAAGGAACTGTGTTCCAACAAACTTACCCCGTTGCTGGTCCTGGGCGATGAGATCTCGACGCGCTGGATCCTGGGCTCTTTGAAGAAATTAGTAACATATATGTATATATACGTGCAAAACACTATCGCTGAAACACACAAAAAAATACCGTTCTTAAGCACAATCACTTAATATATATATATGTATGCAGGTATGTATGTTTATGTATGTAGGTTGGAGTATCCCACGGCGGCACACGTCTGGTCTGATCGGCGTTCCCGGCTGCTGCTGGTGGCGTAGTTGTTTCTGGTCCAAGCTTGTCGAAGTCTTCGGCGAGAGCGCAGTAGACGTCTATGTAACGCTCCTCGAATTCGGATTGGAAATTATTCGTGGCATAGCTTGAATCATCAAATCCTTCTAAATTAACGATCACCGAATGCGCCTCCCGAAAAGCGTTCCGTAATTCCTCCACTTGGTCTAACCTTTTTTTGAGATAAATCCGACTCTTTCTCGTTTGCGAATCTTTCCTAAAATTCTGCAGAACCGACCTAAGGGCTTGGTGACGATCTAATTGCAAGTTCACCAACTTGTCCAAATCCGAAACAATCGACTCAGGGTCCATGTTGACAAGTGTAAGACTAAGGCTTCCACATCTCACCACCCCAAACAATTATGCAATATGAAAAAATCGGAAATAATTGTCTCGCACACAACTTGTTAACTCACTCAGTTTTGCATACCAGAACCACACCACAAAGAAGAAGCGAAGAGAAGGGGGCGCCCTGCAAATTCCAATCTGCCGTTAATGCGCTTATGTATCGATGTCTTCTTTTGCACTGCCTCGTAGAGCCGGCGTGTCGATCTGACGCATCCGCGATCTAACGGAATTTATTTAACGGAATTATGACGAACTTTGTAAGAATTTTATTTGCTTTGCAGGTTCCCCTCATGGGCCACCATGTATAGTTGTGTCCCCTTGTATTAGGTCAACAAGGGGTCATTGTAAGAGGGGTTCCCAGGCAAAAACAAACATGAGAGAATAACTTCAAAACGTTATAATTATTCTGATCTTCAATATATGTATGTACAAATGTGTGACAAAGGTTTTTAAATTCGTTAGACCGGCGGCGTGTGTTCAGCGTGGTTCGACCGTACAGACTCAGCCTTCTTTTTCTCGTTCCTTCTCATGCTCTCGCTATACACAGGTCCTGATGAGCGAACGATCAGCTGATCGGGTCGCTCTCAAACTATCGGGACAAGCAGTAAACTGCACGCAAAGATATGATTTAAAAAATAGCTAGGTATTATATTTGCGTGTTTTTCATCTACTATATCATTCTTCCAATTATTTCACTAGTCGGATGACAAAAGTACTAACCTCCCCCAGAAATTCATTATGGAAGTTTTCAGAATAAACGGTAGTCATGGGTACTGTGGCACAAACTATGGCTTTTTCTACGTTACTACAGTGAACAAGTGGGGAAACGTCAAGACGGAAGGTCTCGGTGTACAAATGCTATAGATTATTTATAGTGATAGGCGAATTCAATTTAGATAAAATATATTTTCCTTTAATGTAGAAATGCGGTTCGTTTCTAAGAGTGATCGCTAGAGCCTGCTGATTAATCATGGTGCACGGATATATATATATATGTATTTGACAAAGGAACTGTGTTCCAACAAACTTACCCCGTTGCTGGTCCTGGGCGATGAGATCTCGACGCGCTGGATCCTGGGCTCTTTGAAGAAATTAGTAACATATATGTATATATACGTGCAAAACACTATCGCTGAAACACACAAAAAAATACCGTTTTTAAGCACAATCACTTAATATATATATATGTATGTTTATGTATGTAGGTTGGAGTATCCCACGGCGGCACACGTCTGGTCTGATAACTTGCGGGCAGCGGCGTCTCCGATGTCTTGCTCACTTCACTTTGTGTAGTTGTTGCTCTACTGGCATTCATAAAAGCCGGAGTTCACAAATTGTTTTCACTGTTTTTTTTCACTTCACGTTTGTCTGTAACTAAGGCATTTAATTGCCTTTATTTGTCACTTTGTATGGTTTTCTTTTGGGTCTGTGTCTTACACTTTATTGTCTTTTAGACCTGACGACATATCACTTGCTTCATGGCGTGTTTCTGGTCCTGGCGTCCTTGCACGGAACGCTTGTACATCTTGACCACTTTCAGGATGATTAAGACAGCTAGTAGAACGATGAGGATCTTAATGTTTTGGTTCACTTCTCGGATGTCGTCCTTGTGATCAATTATTTCTACATTGTTGATCACATCAGCCGTATTGTTGTCGGCTTTGGAGCTGGTACTTCCCATGTTGAATTCCGGGTTATTAATGTCCTGGTAAACTGGTGCTCGGCCTTCGGGATATAAAGAAATAGGACATCCCTCAATAGCAATCGTGGGCAGTTCGGGAGGACTTCCTTCAGAATGGTCGCAGTCCTGCAGAATGTTCAAGGACTTCCTTCAGAATGGTTTTGGCTCCAATCATCGATGGCGCTAGGGAACACAGTGCGTACACTATAGTGCCCTGGAGATCAGAATAAATTCTGTCTGTCTTCTCTATCTGGCCACGGTCTTTTATACCAGTGTAGAGCTTTTTCTAGGCTTTCGTGATAGTTGAGTTATTTAGGTGTTCCCACCTATAATTTCCCCTATCGGTAGTGTCAATGCCCGACTGATGCATTTTGCCAGCTACTGGTGTAGGATTACGGTCGTTGTTCTGACCGTATGTCATTCCAAAGATCGTCAAGTTGCACATTCCTTTGCTTGTTTTCGGTTAGTCAATGTGTCGATTGCCCCTCTTTCTTTGCCTTCAGATTCTTTGTTGCTTTTCTACGTGCATCTTTCTCCATCAAATAAATTGAAGGAGAGGGCGTACGTAAAACTAAGCTTACCAAAACTAAAGAGGGTTGTATTTATGATTAAAATATTTATAATTAGTAAATTTATATTTTTTCCAAAATGCGGATATACCTTTGCAGGCCCACGCATATACCGATTTAAAAAATTGTAAATTTTTAATAATCGAATTAAATTGCTTTAATAAATATAATAATTTTGTTTTACTGGGAGAGTACTAATACAAATAAAAAGGTATAGTTTTGATGAACAAAATTTATATAAAAACAAGAAATAAAAAAATTATATTCCCAAGATTAGAAGGTAATATGTCGAAAAACGCCGAAGATATAATTTTTTTCCATTATTTTTCCGAATATTCCTATGGGAGCTATAAGATATAGTTGTCCGATCCGGCCAGTTCCGACTTATATACCACCTGCGATAGAAAGGCGACTTTTGGTAAAGTGTCATTTCGATAGCTTTAAAACTGAGGGACTAGTTTGCGTAGAAACGGACGCACAGACGGACGGACGGACGGACAGACGGACGGACAGACGGACGGACAGACGGACGGACAGACGGACGGACAGACGGACGGACAGACGGACGGACAGACGGACGGACGGACAGACGGACGGACAGACGGACGGACGGACAGACGAACGGACAGACGGACATGGCTTGATCGACTCGTCTAGTCATGCTGATCAAGAATATATATACTTTATTGGGTCGGAAACGTCTCCTTCACTGCGTTACAAACTTCTGACTGAAATCATTATACCCCCTGCAGTGACATATAACCTCCTACGCTTGGAAATAAAAGTGTTTTAATAGTTTTGAATTTCGAATTAAATAGTATCAAAATCGGACAACTACATCATATAGCTCCCATAGGAATGATCGGAAAATTAATGGAAAATTAATAGGAAAAATATGTTAGCTGCGTTAATTTTTATTGTAGTCTCTTCTTCTATGGAATATAAGTTAATTTTAACAACTCTGAATTTCGAATTAAATTTAACATAAATCGGACGGCTATATTAAATAGCTGCCATAAGGATTAATCAAAAAATGTCAAAATAATACGAACACGCAAATAATTCGAAATATAACATTTCTGTAATTTGTAATCGAAGTTGGCCGAGGTTAGCTTTCTTTCTTGTTTCTAGAATTACTTGGATGACTTTTACTTAAAAATTCATATTGAACTGAGAATTGAATCAGCTGTTTTCAAATAAAGAGTGGAACTAGATTGACCACGCTCGAATGTTTCGCAACGCATGCAAAATGTCTAAACGCGCACAAAGGTAAAGGGAGGATTAAGTACCCTGACAAAATTTGTCGCAACCTGCGCTTACATAATATATGATGGACGTTGATGCACTACGAGCAGTACAAACAAGTGGCTCAACGATACCAAGCACGTGCTTGTTACGCGCGGGACCCTTTATAATTTCGGGCAAAAATGCGAGTTCGCGAGGAAAATACTTAAAACAAATAAATACGGGACGCATGGCTACAACTATGATTGAAGCAAATGAGATAAAATTTTAGTTTTTAATACAGGGATAGAAGTTGAAGTACAAATGTACAAATGATAAAGATTGTTATAATTAGTACAGAGAACGCGAAAGGGCTCATACAGACTAAAATTAGATGTACATCGGGGCAAATTAAGAGGGTAATAGTTTCGTGTTAGTCTAACGGGAATATTAAAAGTTAAACGGTTTACCAGTTCTACAGAATCAATATCACCTCTTATAAGATTTTGCATAAAAATAGTACCAATCATTATTCTACTGTTTTCAAGTGTAGGTAAATTAAGCAATAGTAATCTACTCTGATAGGAAGGAAGCCTTACGTTTTGATCCCAGTTCAAACTACGAAGCGCAAAAAGAAGAAATTTTTTTTGTACCGACTCAATACGGTCGATGTGCACTTGATATTGTGGACTCTAAACAGAAGAACAATATTCCAAAATAGGACGGACAAGGGAGGTAAATAACAATTTGGTTATATAAGGGTCATAAAATTCTTTTGACCAACGCTTTATAAATCCAAGAACACTCATAGCTTTGTTGACAGTCGACATTATGTGGCAGTCAAATTTAAGCTTCGGGTCCAAAAGAACACCTAAATCGTTTACTGAATATATACGATCAAGTGGGGAGTTCTGAAGCGAATAACTTATAAACGTAGGGGTACCTCTATAAAAGGTCATCACGTTACATTTCAGGCAGTTCAAATTCACACCATATCTGAAAATTATCAATGTCTGATTGTAAGCCAAAACTAGACTCAATCTTATTATATGTCAAACAAAGCTTAACATCATCAGCATACATTAGTACACGAGAATGTGTTACGATAGAGGAAAGATCGTTAATAAACAAGGTAAACAGCAAAGGGCCCAAATGACTACCCTGGGGCACTCCCGATGTCACGTTGATCATTTTGGAGACAGCGTTCTTAAATATAACTCTCTGAGTCCTTCCATTCAAATAACTTGAAATCCAAGTTAATAGATTACATGGAAACCCAAGCTGATCTAATTTGAATAAAAGGAGAGAGTGGTTAACAGAGTCAAAGGCTTTGCTGAAATCTGTATATATAACATCAGTCTGTATTTTTTTCTTAAATCCATTTATTACAAGAGATGACAATTCAAGGAGATTAGTAGTGGTCGATCTTCTCTTAATAAAACCATGCTGACACGGTTATATTAGCGAGGAACATAAGTGTTTCAAGTGAGAAGTAATAATTCGTTCAAATGCTTTCGGAATTGCCGACAATTTAGAAATACCTCTATAATTCTGGGCATCCGCCTTCGCACCCTTTTTGTGGAGTGGAATAATGAAAGAGTCCTTCCAGATAGTTGGAAAAATTGATGATGAAATAGACAAGTGAAAAAGTTTAAGAATCGGTTTACAAATGGTTGAAGCACAAAACTTAAGCACACACCCAGGGAGTCCATCAGGACCGGGAGAATAAGTTGGCGTTGTTGTTTCTAAGTCTCTTAAGAGAGAAATTTCGGTAATTCCGGGGAAAAATACAATTAGCTCTGTTTAAGGGGTTAGGGTAGATAGATTTTGACCAAGCAGCCGAACTATAAGTAGTTTGGAAAAACTCGGCAAATAAATCCGCAATTTCAGAATCCGTCGATGCCTCTTTTGAGTTTAAACGCATCGAAGAAGGCAATGCCGAAGACTTACGCTTAGCATTAACAAAGTTATAAAACTGTTTCGGATCATTTGAAAATTCGAATTTACATCGATTTAAATACATAGAATAGCAGTGACTGTTGAGAACATTGAAATCTGAACGAGCCACCACATATTTCGAAAAATCAGATGGCTTACCCGATTTTTTATACTTATTATAAGTGTTGGATTTAAGATTTTTAAGTCTTTGAAGCGCATTGTTAAACCAAGGAGGCCTGTTTTGCTTCGAAAGAAGCCTGTCAGGAACGCATTCGTCAAAAAAAGTGTTTAAAACGCTATAGAAATGTTCAATTGCACTTTCGATATCCATGCAATTGTACAAATCTGTCCAATCATATTGCGAAATCATATAATTTAATTTATTATGGTCACATTTACGAAAACATCTCACTTTAGTTTGAGAAACTAAAGGAGAAAGGGTATCAGTACAGGGGAGGCCAATTGTCAATTCCAATGTAGGTCTTCAGGTACAACAAGTGCGTCAATTCTAGATACCGTTACTTCATGCGGATCTGAAACAAATACAAGGTCCAATTGTTTGTTTATTGAATTTCGTATAAAGCTTACTTGCTGTAACGATAATTCGAGAAGGCCATCCACAAAATCATGGGCTGATAAAGGTGTAGTGGCAGGTGAGTCAGTAGGAAGAGACCAAGAGATATTAGGGAGATTAAAGTCACCCAAAACAATTAAAAGGTCTCTGTTGGAAAGAAGGGATATAACGGATTTAATAGCAGACAGATGGTGTTCATAAATGAAAAAATCTGAGCCAGGAGGAATATAAGAGCAGGTTACAAAAATAGATAAGGATTGCAGGGAAACTTTGACACTAACAAATTCAATTTCGTTAGAGATATGAAAGTTAAGTCTCTCCGATGTTAAACTAGAGGTAACGGCAATCAGTACACCACCCCCCCTACGTGGGGAGCGATCGGTCCTATAGGTGTTAAAATTTTTTGCCAGAACTTCAGAGTCAGATATCTCTGGTTTCAGCCAAGTTTCCGTAAAAGCCAAAATATCTTCAGTAAATGCTGAGGAGTCAGCTTAAAGCTTTGGTAGCTTCATATTGAGTCCTCTAACATTTTGATAAGCCAAAAATACATTTTTTAGTTTTTTGGCGCTGTGGAAGGCCTGCTATTTGGCACAGTGGAAAGCCTTTTATTAGGCGCAGTGGGAGGCCTGTTATTTGTTCTCGGTTTATTGGGAACAAATTCTTTTATTACCAAATCATCTTTAAGCCAAAAGCTTTCAGAAATAGTACATTAAACACATCAGGCGGAGCAAATTTTTTAAAAGATGAAATTTTACGGGCGTACGAAAATCGAAATTGTTCAACCGCAATATCCTCGGATGGAAATTTTTCTCGTATAAATTCCAAAACATCCTCAGATTTGGTATCCGGGGTAAATCTAGAAACAAATAATTGTTTCCTATGTGGAACAACTGAAAGTTTCTTTCGCCCCCAGCAGCAGTATGAACCTCACTCGGCGGTATCCATTGCCACCGCTGAATCGACAGAAATTGCTGAAGTTACCGGGTTCGCAATAGGGGTGGGTGCCACCAATTTTTTTAAGGGCCATTATAAGAAAAAATCAAAATGTAAATATTTAAGAAAATAAAATAAAATTTGAAAAGTACCTCAAGTAAATTTGCCACTGGGATTAAATTCCAAAACCGCAAAGACACAAATCACAAAAAGTATAAGAGCGCGGATCACGAATAAACTCGGAGAGCGCGAGAGAAAAGTATTCTATCGACTGAGCGTGGCTTGTGGAACACCAACAAACTATAACGCACGGACAGTTACAATGTAAAGCAGACGAGAGAGACAGTGAGAAAGCACCCAAAAGTCTACACGAAATTTAGAGATGTACAAAGAGAGAGAATTTTACAGTTATAATAGAGAGCGGGAGAGAGAGAAGAGAGAGAGAGTACAAAAGTTTCAGCAAAAATTAGGAGAGTGCAAATTACACTAACAAAGCAAAGATATTAAACAAATCTAATGGAAAAGTTAAAATAAACTATAACCACGTACCCGTTAACTGGGAGATCAATTTAAACCACTAACACAGTTGTTAGGCTAAACTTTGTTAATAAAATAAACACAAGACACCTGTAAAAGATCACGAAATAAAGCAAAAACTCAGAGCACAATGGTAAACACAACCGTTCACAAGCGACGCTAAATCGTAATTGTAAAAGGATGAGTAAACCATTTTTATACCCGTTAAAAGGGTATAGTAGATTCGTTCAAAAGTATGCAACAGGTAGACGGAAGCGTTTCCGACCATATAATGTACACATATTCTTGATCAGGATCACTAGCCAAGTCGATCTAGCCACGTCCGTCTGTCTGAACGCTGAGATCTCGGAAACTTTAAAAGCTAGAAGATTGAGATTTGGCATGCAGATTCTAGGGGTTAATACGCAGCGCAAGTTTTTCACGCCGATATGCCACGCCCCTCTAACGCCCACAATCCGGGAAAAACTGTGGCACCCACAGTTTTGAACTTAGATTAACTTGAAAAGGAATATGTATTCGTTTCTTCAATACATATGGATAGACCAAAGTGGACCCCCCCCCCTAACGCTCACAAACCGCGAAAAGCTGTGGCGCCCACAGTTTTAAAGCTAGAGCAAAAGTGTAAACGCCATTTTGTTTGGGTTATTAATACCTACGAAATTTTTAAAATCGTCCCACTCAGTAAAAAGTTATAATCAAATAATGAAATGTCCGGTAGATGGCGCCACTTTTAAGCGGCTGCTTGGTGTGCCCTGCTTGAGACTGCTTGCTTTAGCTGAGTAACGGGTATTTGATAGTCGAGGCACTCGACTATAGCGTTCCCTCTTGTTATTTTTCTCTTTTAAACTAATTTTTAAATTCTCATTAGAATACTTTCAGCAATGCAAGAGACATAGGTGTGAGGGAGGATTCATATTTAAGAAATGTTTACATTGATGGCACGGAAACTCGCATTGTGTTAAATTTCTGTGAAAAATTTAACTGTACAGTCGAAATTAATACGTGTAAGTATCACTTAAGGACTTAATTAATTTATTAATTAATTAATATTTTTTTTTTTTTACATATATGCTTTATTTATTGAATCTTCTCTAAAATGAGACTAACAATAAGTATATCAAATCTTAATAATATAACTTAAATTACAGTCATGTAGACTGAATCTGGACTAATGGGCCCTAATATTTATAGCTGGGCTGGCAGGTCGTTTCGATGTAGACGAGATCGGTCTGAGACCCGTGTTCGGTTTCTTGCGAGATTATTTGGGTGCAGTGTAAGCTTATTATAGTAGGCCGTTTTCTGCTTTGATATTTCATCTTTAACCGGTGGTATGCCCAGATCCCTGTGGATGTTTTCGTTCCGAACATACCATGGTGCCCCAGTAATAGTTCACAGGATTTTTGATTGTGAGCGCTGTATGATGTCAACGTTGCCGTTGCTCGCATTCCCCCACAGCTGGGAGCCGTAAGTCCAAATGGGTTTAAGGGATGAGTTGTAGAGAAGAACTTTAAAGTCCAGACACAGGGGTGATCGAGAATTTAGAATCCAGTGCAGGCTGCTAGCTTTCAGTTTGAGGTGTACTTTCTTGCATTCAATGTGCCTCCGCCAGGTTAGGCGCCTGTCGGGGTGTACGCCGAGATATGTTAAATCGTTGGCTTGGGGGATCTGCGTATTATGCAAAGTTAACGGGGAGCACGATTGTCTATTAAGGGTAAACGTATATGTTTACACTTTTGTTCATTAATTTTGATACGCCAGTCTGATAGCCATTTCTCGACTACCACCAAATGATCAGCTAGTTGAGCTGTTGCTCTAGTTGGGCATCTCGAGCGGCTCAGAATTGCGGTGTCGTCAGCAAATGTGGACGTGGTCAACCTCTCGCTCGTAGGAATGTCTGCTGTGTATAGGACAAACAGGGTAGGGCCCAGTGCGCTATCTTGTGGGACTCCGGCTTCAATGTTATACTCGTTGGACGACGTTGCATTGCATCTCACCTCGAAGACTCTGTGGTAGAGGTAAGACTCAAGTAGCTTATGAGTGTTTTCTGGTAATAAATTTATGATTTTATGCATAAGGCCTTCAAGCCATACTCGGTCGAATGCCTGGGAGACGTCGAGGAATATCGCACTACAATATTCCCGATGTTCGAAGGCTGTAAGGATTTCTGATGTTATCCGGTTGACTTTCTCGATGGTTCCGTGGCTTTCTCGAAACCCGAATTGATGTGCCGGAATTACGTTTTGTTCTCTTAAATATGGTGTTATGCGCGTGAGCAGGCATTTTTCTAGTAGTTTGGATAGGCACGATGGTAAACTTATTGGCCTGTACGATGAGGGAATTGTGTGGTCTTTCCCAGGCTTCTGAATCATTATAACCACAGACTTTTCCCATTTTTTGGGGTAGTAGCCAAGTTTAGTGATCCCGTTAAATATTTTGCATAAAACATCCACTGCGCAGTTCGGAAGTTCAGTTATCATTTTTGGGGTTATTAGGTCGCCCCTGGAGCCTTTTTCGGTTTTAATTGCTTCCTGATGACGTTAGCAATTTCAGGAGCTTGAAACAAAATCGGATTAATTGCAATTTCGGAGCTAAGCGGCGGTAGTTGAAAAGAGTTTGTGGCGGCGCTTGGCTGAAATACATTTTGTAGGTGCAAAGCAAATGTTTCGACTCTATCTTCGTCACTGCGGGCCCAAGTACCCGAGGAGTTTCTAATAGGAGTGACTGATTCTATCGGAGAGCTTAAATTTCGGTGGGCTCTCCACAAGGGATGCTTTGTGCTGGTCGGCGACAGTCTCTCGATGTACCGGCACTGCGCAAACTCTTCTTCTTGCTTAAGGGTTTTGGTGAGTCTGCGGGTGGCTTCATTAAAAAGTTGCTTCGAATGGGGCGATCTGCAAGATTGCCAAGCTCGTCGTAGGCGTCGTTTTTCCCGAACTAGTTGTTCGATTTGCAGATTAGTTTTGTAATGGCTGCTACGCACAATTGTCTCTTCTGGTGTTGAGATTTTGGCTGCTGCCACGAGTACCGACTCCAGGGCATCAGCACAGAAGTCGATGTCATTCTCAGTGTCAAGCTTCGGTGTAAGCTCAATGTGGGAACTTACGTACTTTTTATATTTTAGCCAGTTAGTTCTATGCGAGGTCAGCCTGAAGGGGTGCTCGATTATATTGGGGCTTTGAAGGAGAGTTATTAAAACAGGCGAGTGATCCGAAGATAAGTCCGATAGCGATTTGGCGCTTTCTAAGTTTCTTGGGATGTTCTTGGTCACAGCGAAGTCAATTAAGTCCGGAAGTTTTCTGGGATCAGTTGGCCAGTATGTGGGGCTGCCAGGAGAGACATAGTCGAGTTTGTTGCTCAAATTTATAATTGCTTTATAAAGTTGTCTTTCTTTAGGTGTCACGAGTCTTGATCCCCAGTGCGTGTGCTTGGCGTTGTAGTCTCTTCCTGCTAAAAAGTGATCTCCGAGTGAATTGTAGAAGTCCAAGAACTGCTCTTCAGTTATTGTAAAACGCGGTGGGCAATAGACAGCGGCTATAGTGATACTGCCGTTGCCTGCTTGTAATTTTATAATTTGTTGCAAACCTCTGGTGAAAGTGGTGATTTATGCGTTCCCTGAATAAGATTCCGGTTCCACCGTGGGCCTTGCCATCCGGATGATCTGTATAAGGTATACCCTCTTATTTGGAAGTTGTATTTACTTGTTAGATGAGTTTCTGCCAGCAGCATTACATCTATTTGGTTTTTATTGAGGAATTGAGTTATTTCAAGTTTGTGCCGTGAAACGCCATTGGCATTCCACATGGATATTCGAAGGCAATACATTTATTTAGATTGTTGGGATGTGAGCAAATTTATTAAAATTATGATTTTGCATAAGGTTTTGCATCGTTGTTTTCATGAAGGACATAAATTCACTCATACCCTGTTGTAAAGTCAGCATCATGGTTTCGATGTTGCTTGGTATTTGTCCAATAGGTTGCTGAGGTGTGATTATATTTTGCCCAGAGCAATGAGTTTGTGGGATTCCCGTCTGGTTGCCAAGTCCTGATTTTAGGGCACTAACGTATGAAACTCCCACATTTGTGTTGAGGGGCCCAAATGAAGATCTGGCACCTTTCGCAAAGAAGACATCAGGTGTTGTTTGGGATTGTACGTAGGCATTTTGTGCATTCTGGGAGCGTACGTATTTTGCCTGTTGCAGCCGACTCTTTATAGACCGGGCAGCCTCGGTAGTTTGCGGTATGATTTTCTCCACAGTTAGCGCATTTCTTCGACTTTGGGTCTTCTTTGTTTGCAGGGCACGGCTCAGAGTTGTGGAAGCCTCCACAAGCTACGCAGACGGGTCAAAGCCCGCAGTTGTTTCTGGTGTGCCCATACTCTTGGCAGTTTGTGCATTGCATCGGACCATTTCGCTTATGCGGTTCTTCAACAGTAATCCTTCTATGCAACAGGAATTGCAGTTTGTAGATCGGGTGCACTTCATTCTTCTTCAAGGCTCTGCTTTCTGGCTCCAGTTCGACCTTAAAGAGTGGTTGCGGCTATTTAAAGCTTGGTTTCGTGTATATTCCCTTTGACAAGAGGAGTAACATAGAAGTTGTCATTCCCGACCAGCGCAACAATTTTCTTTACTAGGGCATTTGAGTTCTGTTCCCTTATGTAAATTGGTGGGGGCTTTGGCTTCTTTTTTACAGCCTGTCCCGTCTCGGATTGATTATTTTCAATATCGGACAACAGGGCGAATCTGTTACTAGATGCCCCTGGTTGTTCGTTGCCTCTTTTGGGGCAATTATTTTTTGGTTTATTTCCAACCATTTTATTTTGCGGGCTTAACTTTCGTTTGATTTGGATGTAGCGATCCATGCCAGTCTGTATAGCCGGACCGACTTGTTGTTGTTTTGTATTGCCGTTATTGGCACTCGTACTTACAATTGGCATTATAATTTTATTCGGCGCTGCAGAAGTTGCTAACGCATTCGAAATCGCGTTGTTAATTACGGAGACCGTTGATGTTGTTGTTGCAGTGGTTGCGGTTGCAGAAATTAACGAGGTCGCAGTGCTCGTGGCTGGTGGGTGAGTCGAAGCTGGGGGTGGGGTTCTACACTGCAAGCTCCATGAAGTTATCCATACAGAGTTGTTCACAGAAGACTCCTCCTCCAATTCGGTTGTCGAGTTTGGAGCCGTCTGTGAAAAAATTTATACAGTCGTTTTGTCCAAAGGGGTTAGCCGCCCGAGCCTGCCTGGAGAAAAAGACTGTTTTAATCTGTTGATTGCATTTGTGTGCCTTCTGATGGGATAGATGAGTGCCCTTATTGTTGATTGAGGCCTACTGCCTTTTTGCAAGTGAAGAGTGCAATGTTAGCTTTTCGCATTCTGTCTGCTATAGTGAAATTCCAGTTCAGTTTCTTGTCTAGTACAAGCCCCAAGTATTTTGCACTGTCGCTAAACTCTAGAACGGAATTTTTTAATTTTGTGGCAGATAGCTTTGGGATCTTATACTTCCTGGAGAAGAGAATAAGGTCGGTTTTACTTGGATTTACGTTTAACCCACTTTCAGATGCCCATATTGACAGTTTTCTTAGTTTACCTTTCATGATGTCACAGAGGCTTTGCGGAAACTTTCCCCTTAGCATAACAACAACGTTGTCTGAATAAGCAACAATCTTTCACTCTCCATCTTCTATGTTGCGTAGCAGAGTGTTTACTGCTAGGATCCATAGTAGAGTACCCCCATTGTGAGTACCTCTCGTAATCTTGCAGCTTTCGAGAAGGATTCAATTCCCGAACAGGATTTTCCCTAATCCTCTCTTTTGCCTGCCTAATGAGCTTTTTGAATTGAGCTAGACTGTGTTTATATTTGGACCAGTTTTCTTCGCAATTTTGTCTTTCTGCTCTGTTGAAGAGTTTCCTACATTATACCCTCAGCTTGTCTATTTCTTGTTTGCACCAGGGTGGTTTCCATTTGCTTCTCGGCTTGCTGATTGGACAGGATGCTTTATATGCGCTGTTACAGGCTTTAGTAAAGGCTTTCGTAAGATAATTGAGATATTTCTCCGATGGAGGGATCTGCTCTGGAGCAGCTGGTAGGGCTTTAGCCAGTCTGATTTTAAAAGCTGTCCAGTTGGTTCTATGGGGTTTGAGAACGTTACTGTTTTAGGATTGGGCGCACATCATTTTATGTCAATATATTTATGATCTAAAAACGAGTCTTCTATAGAAACACTCCACCCTACAAGCTGGTCATAAATGTGGTTTGAAAAAGGGGTTAGGTCTATGATCTCCTCCCTGTCCCTAATTACAAAAGTGTGGAAAGAAGGTATTGAAAAAGTAACTCCCCCTCTCATTTATGTTGGTGCTGACCCACATCTCGTGGTGGGCATTTGCGTCGCATCCGATCAGCAGGCCAGTGCCACAATTTTCGCAGCCCTTTACGAGATTCCTCAGTTTGCGACCCGGTATCGGGTTCAAAATTTCGTACGCTAAATATGCTGCCGCTGAGTCCACAGATCCTATTGAATACAGTCCAGGGCTCCTGGATCAACACCAGGTCGGCTTCGTCTCTCGCTAGACGAAGCATGAGGGCAGCAGAGGCTGCTTTACAGTGGTGGAGGTTTATCTGCAGGACCACTAGAGACATCGTGCAGATTCGCCTCTATCACTGTAGAGTCCAGGTCATCACCGAACTCCTCACCCATGGAGTCGGTACCTTCATGACCCAGCCTGCTGAAACCCTGAAGAAGGGATGCATCAGATATCACCGACTCGCAGTCCTCCTCATCTCTGCCAGGCTCCTCCATCTCGGCTGCCAGCACCTCTTCGACACCAGGTTCATCCTTCTGTTTGGTGTCCGACTTGTACACCCTGATGTGCACCGACCTAAAACCGAAGTTTAGCTCTCCGTGCATAGCCTCGATCGGTGCGATCGAGTCCTTATTCAGGATCAGCAATACCTGACGCAATGGGCCCTGCGTCTCTTCTACCTTTGCCACCTTCCAATCGGAGGGCTGCAGGCTGGGGTTGCATCTCCGCAACATAGAGAGGATCTTCTCCGATTCCTTAAAAGGGGACGGGATCCATATAACGGCTCTCAGCCTATTAGGAATGTCCTTCCAGTCAACAGCGACCAGCTTGGCATCCGGGTTTACCTCACCCAGACTACCTACGGTTGCTGTTAATAGCTCTGCCGACCTAGTCCCTTCGCACGCCATCACCTTGACGTTACCTTTGTACCACTCCGCATCTTTGCAGAGGTCCAGGGTCCGCTTCCAGCACCTCGTAGCATTGTACAGCCAGTGCTGCCTCAACCGACTTCCACTGGTTCCTTGGAATTCTACCCTCCGTGTCGCCTTGGTACAGAATTACAATAAGGATCTTATCCTTGGCCATTTCTGCGAAGCTTTTGTTCGCCGCAATTGGCACGTGCGTACGCATCTTTTTCGGTGCGCTTTGGGCCGCGCTTTCCTGGGAGCGTTGTCGCTTAGGATTCTTAGGGTCCTCCTTCGGCCTCTTCATTACGAAATTGGGCAGTACAGACTTCCCCAATACACTTACTTTTGGCACTCCCCTGAGGGGGTGGTGATTTTGCTTGTAGCCTGTTTTTTAAGGATAGCGGCGGCGGATTTCCTCTCCCCGTACCTGTCCATCTTGGCCTTGCTTGTGGATGACCTCCCCTTCACCCCTGCACCCGACTGAGTTGCAGCTGCGCAGCTAAGGCGACTGGTTACAATAAGGATCTTATCCTTGGCCATTTCTGCGCAGCTTTTGTTCGCCGGAACTGGCACGTGCGTACGCATCTTTTTCGGGGTGCTTTGGGCCGCGCTTTCCTGGGAGCGTTGTCGCTTAGGATTCTTAGGGTCCTCCTTCGGCCTCTCCATTACGAAATTGGGCAGTACATACTTCCCCAATACACTTACTTTTGGCACTCCCCTGAGGGGGTGGTGATGTTGCTTGTAGCCTGTTTTTTAAGGATAGCGGCGGCGGATTTCCTCTCCCCGTACCTGTCCATCTTGGCCTTGCTTGTGGATGACCTCCCCTTCACCCCTGCACCCGACTGAGTTGCAGCTGCGCAGCTAAGGCGACTGGTTACAATAAGGATCTTATCCTTGGCCATTTCTGCGAAGCTTTTGTTCGCCGCAACTGGCACGTGCGTACGCATCTTTTTCGGGGCGCTTTGGGCCGCGCTTTCCTGGAAGCGTTGTCACTTAGGATTCCTAGGGTCCTCCTTCGGCCTCTCCAGCACGAAATTGAGCAGTACAGACTTCGCCCAATACACTTTCTTTTGGCACTTCCCTGAGGGGGTGGTGATGTTGCTTGTAGCCTGTCTTTTGAGGATAGCGGCGGCGGATTTCCTCTAACCGTACCTGTCCATCTTGGCCTTGCTTGTGGATGACCTCCCCTTCACCCCTGCACCCGGCTGAGTTGCAGCTGCACAGCTAAGGCGACTGGTTCTACCCCTTGAATCAGTGGCCATGGTTGGAGGTGCCTGGCGGTAGGCATAAAACGCAAGTGGGTGGTTCCCCTGAAAACAAACCAGTATGAGCGACGAGGTTGAAGAAATCCGGGCTGGGATGTCAGCCCAAACGCCGATGGGAAGTACGACTGCTACCATCGGCGGGCACGGGGAGGAGCAATCCTCTCTTCGTGTCGTCAGCGGTCGAACCCCTGGGATGACGGGAGCAGGTCATCTCAGCGGCAATGCTACTGCCATAACATCTCAGGCAAAGTTAAGTCGCACGGGTGCCGTTGTCGCAGTAGACTCGGACTCGGAGAGCGTGCTAAACGAAGCCAAAACAAGACATACCCGCTTGCTGAACCAGGTTGAAACTCCCATCGTAGGAAAGGGCCGAATCGTAGAAGCGAGGGTATGAAGGCTAAGGCGCAATACAAGGCAGCCCTCAAGACTAAAAGCCGGCTCCAGGACAAAGCAACCCTTTCCTAAGAGGAGAAGGAAAGGCTAGCCTGGGCAGAGCAAAAGGTTGAGGATGGAAGGCTGCACTTCGCAAGCAAACCCGCGATGGCGTCGACAAGCGGATTTTCGAACCAGGTAGAGGAGTTTGCCAACAAAAGGCAACGCTAGCACGAGAGTGCCGCCAAGGACGCGGGCCCAAGGAAGCAGGCTCTCCGCCACCCAAAGTAGCAGTGAAGCTCAACAAAAAGGCCAGGGTCTGTGATGTACTCAACCGACACCTGATCGTGGCACTTATTGACAGAAACGACGAGACGGAGGCGCGCTGGAGGATCGCCCATGCTCGACTCGTTGAGTCTCTCTGTGAACGTATGGAAGAGGCACCCACAGCCCCCATGCCCACATTCGATGGTGCAGGGTGGCTGAACGGTGTTAAAATCCTGAAGTGCAACGACGATCCGACCAGGAAATGGCTGACGCAAACGGTCGGCCAATTAGAGGCGTTGTGGGAGGGGGCCAAGCTAGAGGTGGTGGACAGGGAACTAACCCAATCCTCACTAAAGGCGAAAGTGGTCTTCCCCATCGCAATCCAAGGGGCTCAGGCACTGAACCTTCTTCAACGGCAGAATCCAGACGTCATAACGGCAGATTGGAAGATTCTGCACGTAACCAACCCACTACCCAGTGAGGGGGGCCAAAGTGTGGTTCTCCAAATCAAAGAGGAGGCGGAGGATCTGCTGTGCCCAAGTTTCGGGAAGATGGCGTAGAGAATGGGTACTGTCTACCTGCGTCTCAATAAGCGCCACCCCGAAGGCAAGGGCGCACACATACTGCAGGCAGGCGAGATGGAGAAGGACATAGGTCCTGCAGCCATCGTGGATGCCGCCCAGGACCTCGCTCTGGATGACTTGGAAGACGAAGAGGACGGTGACCGGACAGTTATAACCAACCCGTCGAGTGGAGATGAGCCAGCCGCCCATGACTCTGAGGGTCCTGCAGCTCAATCTTAATAAAAGCATAATCGCATCGGCGGAGCTCCTGATTGCCCTGGAGCGGACCCTTGCCTTGGTTCAGGAGCCATGGATTACCTCGGGCAATATCGTGGCCGGACTAAGGTCCTCAAACTACAACACATTCTACTCACCAGCGGTATGCAGGAACAAATGCGACGCACTTGTACGGAAGGGTATCCATGCTATCCTTATGCCTCATTACAGATCTGACGACTTGACTACGGTGATGCTAGAAAGCGAGGAGAAGCGCCTCTTGGTAGCGTCCTGTTACATGGCACACGATAGACCGTCGCCACCAGAAGAGCTGAACAACTTAGTGGAATTCGGCTCGAAGGATGACCAACTCCTCATTGGTGCAGATGCCAATGCACACCACAGCGTGTGGGGAAGCACCTACATCAACGACAGAGGTGAATCACTCTTAGACTTTATTCTATCTACAAATCTATATATAGCAAACGTGGGGGAGGAACACACCTTCGTAGGAGGCACCTCGTCAAACCTGCTAGATATAACACTTGTAAAGGGACAGAGTACTTTGGTCTCCGATCGCCATCCTTCTCAGACCATAGGTATATTCAGTTCAGATACGATTTTAAAAGTACCCAAGGAACACGAACTGGGAAAAGTTTACAAGGACATTCAGAACAGTAAAATCCGTGAAAGACATAGAAACGTCCCTAGAGACCCTGTCCAAGGAATTACTGGATGCGTATCACGCAGTATGCCCGACATCAAGAACAAGGAAAAAGACGAAGCCACCATGGTGGAATCGGGAACTGACACTCAAAAGAAATAACCTTCGAGAATTCTTCAAAATCGCCTCAACGAGGAATACAAAATCAGGGATTTCAAGAAGGAATCACACAGGGCACAGAGAAGCTCGTGGAGAAACTTCTGCTCCAGCATCGAGAGCGTCCCGGAAACAGCTAGGCTCCGGAAGCTGCTTTCGAAGCAGCCTACCATACAGAGTCAGCTAAAGCGCGATGACGGTCAGTGGACTGAGAGCAGTGCAGAGGCCCTAACAGCACCTATGCAATCGCACTTCCCAGGATGCACGGATGTCCTAGACGCCAGCACGCACCAGGACATAGCAGCTGGCGAAGAACGCCCCCCCATCGATCTAATAACACCAATGAAAATCAACTGAGCCATAGACTCCTTTGCGGGCTATAAGGCACCAGGACTTGATGGAATATTTCCAGCCATGTTGCAGGCGACCAAAGAAAGGATGGTTGTATGAAATATACTCGGCATGTCTAAGCACGGGCTATATCCCAATCCAATGGAGGACCTCTCGGATTGTCTTCCTTCCAAAGGTGAGAAGGCCGATAAGTCTTACCTCTTTCATACTCAGAACTCTGGAAAAACTGCTGGATCTACACATCAGGAATGATGTAGGGAAACTTATGTCATCCAATCAACATGCCTACACCGAAGGGAAATCTGTGGAAACGGCACTACACTCGCTAGTAGCAACCGTTTGGAGAGCCCTACACATTAAAGAATATGCGCTTGGAGTATTCGTAGATATATCCGGAGCATTCAACAATGTCAAGACGGATGCTATAACGGATCGCCTAAAAGCGACCAGCACGCACCCCGCAGTAAGCCTCTGGATAAGAAACCTGCTTAGCTGCAGACGGGTACTTTCAGAGTGGGGCACTGCTTTCATGGTTAAAGGGGCACACAGAGGCACACCAAAAGGTGGGGTCCTCTCGCCTTTTCTATAAAATTTGGTGGTCGATGATCTAAATAAGAGATTCGAGAGGAGATCCCCAAAAATAACTGGCATAGTTACATAGTTACGACATAGGCATAATTATTACGGGAGTCTGTCCATCGACCCTCAGCTCCATAATGGTATCAACACTCAGGGAGAGATGTGAGTGGGCGGAAAAGGTGGGACTCAGTATCAATGCGGACAAGACGGACCTCATTCTCTTTACTAAGAGATACAAGGTACCGAAATGGACCCCCCCCCCCCCCAAAAAAAAAAATGGCGCAACCAGGCCGACCCCGAAAGCACAGGTCAAGTACCTCGGAACTATACTGGACTGCAAGCTGGCATGGAGACCCAATATATACGCTATATGCTTCCAAGAAGATGCTTAGCAGCACATGGGGCATGTCTCCTACTCTGATGCACTGGATCTACATCTCGGTGGTTCGTCCGACTCTGATGTATGGAGCCTTAGTGTAGTGGCAAGCTACTGAAAAGAAGACCTACACCGAGCTTATGGAGAGAACTCAGCGGCAGGCACTGGTCTGCATAACGGGGGCGCTGAGGTTAACCCCAACTAAAGGTCTGGAAACGATCCTCGGAATCGCCCCAATAGATATCCACGTTCAACTAACTGCAGGAAAGGCAGCACAACGTCTTATTGCATCAGGCAATATGACGACGCAAAGCTTCGGACACAGTTCAATCCGCCGAAGCGTGATCAACAAAACGGACTTCATGACTCCCAGAATGTGCCCGGAGGTTAAAACAACCTCGTTCATGGGCCCAGACGATCAGACAACATATACACAGACGGCTCCAAGATGGAAGGAGGAGTGGGAGCGGGCTTATACTGTACGGACACTAAAATACTATATTATATATATATTCTGGGTGTAGTTATAACTGGCAATGAGAATACAGAAAGAAGGACAGTTTCTTATGTTCCTACTTGGATATCTTTTATATGAAAAATTCCTAACCTTTTATCTTGTTCATTTGATAACTGATAGTAAGACGATCCTACCTTACGTTCAACAATGGATGGTAGAAACTCTGGTGCCAATGTTGCACTAAAGTTTTTGATTGCACTACTTTGGTAAAAATTTCGAGTTAAAACCTAATCACCTTCCTTTAAACTTATATTTCTACTACGCAAATTGTATCTAGCTGCATTTCGATCATGTGCCTCGGAAACGTTTTGACGTGCGGCTATCCGCATGGTTTGAAACGCATCTGGATATCCTATTTTCCCCCGAAAGTAATTGAAGTTGACGTAGTATCTCATAATCTTTCCCCGTTTAATAACCTATTTTGCCCAAATGCTACGGGAATATCCCGTACTTTGGTGAACGCTGCACAGTGTTTGGGCTTGTATGGAGCTGCGGCCAAAAATATGTCTGATGGTGATATTGCTATGAAATGTTGTCTAAAATTGTATAAAAATGTTTTAAACATAAGTTAAAAAAATGGTGTACATCGACTCACTATTTCTTATAGCTCCCGTACAAACGGATTGTGCCACTTTTAATAAAATTGGGTTTTTACGACTTCTTTGTAATATTTGTCCCCAAGAGTAAAAACAATCATTTATTAATAAAATATAACATTAATTCATCTAACAACAAATGCACACCGGGTAACAATTTGGTTTTTTTTTCCCCGTTATAAAAGGGTCTGAGCTGGAGAGCAATCAATTCACCAAATCCCTGTTTGTGTCAACTCTTGACGTTTTCCTAATGTGTTAATTGAGACACCTTTTGGGCACAGCTTAAGAGAATTCTTTCTTTATTATTCAACAAGTCAGCTTGATATTGGAGAATGGACGATTTCTTGCGTTTGTAATTCCCTTTTCAAGTCAACACTATATCCATCTTTTATGATGTTCGCTTCAATATCCTCAATGAGCTTTTTTTGCCTTTCTGCGTTAGTGTCATTTTCATCGCACCATAAATTAAAAACATAAAAACGTGCGAATTCGAACTTATTAGAAACACCTATCAAAATTAAAAGCAAGGAAATAAACAAAAAATAAATGTAATCTATTAGTAATTCAATATTTAGTGTTGGAAACCTATTTACAATCACGAAAGACGAAGACAAAGGAACAGCACAGCAAGTAAAAAGCGGAAAAAACTATTTTTTCGGCCAGTTTGGCCCTTGAAAAATTTATGAAGGTGTATTTTTTCGATTGTAGGCACATCTGCAAATCTCTGCAGCCAATTTTAAAACACTTGTTACCTGAAAGCCAGACGAACAAATTGGCATACCAACAAATTGTGGAATTTTGTGGGATCATCACTAAAACCTTAGCTACACAAAAAAAAAGAAATAGACTCAAAACATGTATTATATCAAATTGATGTAACGAGAACAATTTCACAAGTACGATTATTATACACATCTCGATTAATAGATAATACCTTCAACTTCAAAATCCATATCACAGAATATTAATTTGAACACGAAATATGAGAAATACACGCTTTTAAAGTTTAATGTTGCTGCGAAAAATTAGTGATGCGAGCAGTTTCGCTTTGCAACTAAGCACGTGCTTACGACTTTAGGTCTCGTTTTTGAAAGTACCGATAGTTTTCCAGAGAAATCTGGTATGCCACAAAGAGGCTTGAGAAATTAAGAGAATTTTTGAGAAAATTTGCATACCTTTTGCCAATTTTGGGTTCAGTCGATTTTTTTAATTTCGGCCTATGGGGGCATCCACTGTGCGCTGGATCTTAATGCGGCACTAATTTTTGGTAACATCCCAAGTGGTGTGATCCTGATTTATATAGGCCCGTATTGGGGCCAAAATTGATCTGTTTAGCTCTCGCTGGCATTAGCCTGAGGCGAGTAAATCGCTCTACAATTATGCTTAACTCTGAAAATAGTTAGACACAAACTGTGACCCATTATCGGTCAATATAGTATCAGGTACGTCAAAAGTACAAAACAGAAAATTCGCAGATTCGGTTTGAGGTAAACTTTCGAAGTGGGTGGAGGAAATTGAATCTTGTAAAGTGATCTACTATTATAAGGATTCCAATGTTTCCATTTCGTGATCTTGGGTACGGCCATGTAAAGCTTCTGGAAAGGTCGATCGGACATAATGGGCTTTCCCACAGGTGGTTTTAAGACTACGTTAGGATGCTTTGTCTGACGACAAACATCGTAGCTAATTATGTATTCTCGTATCTGCTTTACCATCTTCGGCCAAAACAAATATCTTCTGATTTTTCCAATAGTTTTTCCTACTCCACTATGAGCTGCGTTAGGCGGGTCACGGGCTCTGATAATAACATCTAGTGTTAGTCCAGCCGGTACCCATAATTTCCATACTAATTGGTCTTCAATGTCATTGCCTGGTTCAGTTTTTTTATAAATTATCCCAACTACGATCTTTAAATCGGTTAACTTAGCCTGATTAGTACGACTATTTTCTATAAGATTAACATACTCCCCTTATTTGAACTCATCGGAATTATGATCGACTATTGGTCCCTGTTGTTCTACCTCGGATACGACAGGTTCATTTTGGGTTCCTTTTCTATGCGTTATTCGGAAGGAAAACTCTTGTAATTGTATTGCCCAACGAGCCAGACAATTCCTTTTGACTCATAAGCCACTGTAGAGACTCGTGATCAGTAACTATTAGTCGTACAAATAGAAAACAGTCCTGCTTGAGACTGCTTGCTTTAGCTGAGTAACGGGTATTTGATAGTCGAGGCACTCGACTATAGCGTTCTCTCTTGTTGACTCATCATAAGTTTCTACGATCAATCGACGCGCTTCAGCTGCCGATTTTTTGGAATTGAACGCGAAAGCAAAATCTCCCGCAAATGACGCTTATTCGGTTCGAGTTTCGACATTTTCGTGCACCAACAAAATGATAGAAAATAAGAATACACGAACGAGACAATGTAGAGTTGTTGACCGTTACTTTAGCTCGCCATTTGGCGTTCCCGATGAAAATTTCTCAGCGTTTTGTGAAGATGGCACAACCTACGTCTACGTACGCCCGAAACTTACGGAGTACAGAGTAGTTTCTTTGAGCCTTCGACAGCTTTTCGGACATATACTGTGTTTATACGATGCCGAATTCACGCTTTCATTTCACGCATTCAGCCGATTCGTGTGTATAAACGCCAATTTATGAATTCGGCAACATAGGAAAGTTGACTATGATTTCAGCCTGAAAGCGTCTACTGGTGTTGCGCGACCAACTTAACGCTATACAGACCAGGTGGCCACGCTGTGCATAAAAGTGAAAATTAAAGGGCAAATTCAAAAAAGAAAATGGAATACCTAGTGAAAAAGCAATGGAATCGAAGGGATCTTTTTGTGACGCCGAAATTACCGAGCTGGTTGGCCTGGTGAAGGAGGACCACATTTTGGGCAAGCACGATGGCAAGACAAAGCGCAAAAATCGGAATTACAAGGACCTCGCAGAGTCGATTAGGGCTAAAAATATAAACAAGACCGGAAAAAACAGTATTTTTAAGTGAAATGCAGCAATGCAGTCAGTGGGACTGGAAGGAAAACGTGCGCCCACTTCGACGAGCTTGAGGAAATGTATGGCACTCGCCCTGTGTTTCAGGCTGTAGGACGGCTTCGATGACCTAGCCAATGAGGTGTTTACCGAAGCAGAGGAGTTAGATGAAACCAATGCCCCTGAACTCCTGGTGGAGACATCCATGCCTAGGAGCCGCCAAACTTCTAGTAAGCATATTAACTCTCATTAACGGTAACACGATGCTAATGCTTAATGATTTCACTTGGTTTTCAGACAAGACAAACGTTGTGCAGTTGATTTAAAGGAGGCAGTCTCATGCAGGGCAAAACAAGCAGCCGCATAAAAGTGGCGCTATCTACCGGACATTTCATTATTTGATTATAACTTTTTACTGAGTGGGAAGATTTAAAAAATGTCTTCTACATTTCGGTAGGCATTAATAAACCAAACAAAATGGCGTTTACACTTTTGCTCAAGCTTTAAAACTGTGGGCGCCACTGCTTTTCATTTCTTCGTGTATATACAGTAGTCGCCTTCGCACACTCTCTTTGTGCGCTTCGTCACTACGTGAACTGCTGATATGTCACTACTGATATGTCAAAAGACACCAAATCAAAATATTTGTTCATATTAGATTACCATTAATTTTCTGTCAGCTATATGATATAGACGTCCGATTTTTATCAAATTTAAATCGAAAATCAGAAGTTTTAAAAAAATTATATTCTCAAAAGCTTTATGTAATATGTCAAAAACACCGAAGCTATAATTTTGTTTCCATTATTTTTCCGATTATTCCTATGGGAGCTATAAGATATAGTTGTCCTTTCCGGCTGGTTCCGACTTAAATACTACCTGCAATAGAACGACGATTAATAACATTTGGGAAACCGCAAACTAAGCCGGTTTCTAGTTTATGTGAGACATGTACCTGTCATTGTTGTTGTTTGTTAGTTTTCTTCTTTTTCTTTGCTTTACTTAAACGTGCTATTCAATTTAAATTGTAACTTAAATGTAAATGTAAGTTAAAGTATAATTTACAAATGATAAATAAAAAAATCAGTAACTTACTTGGTAACAAACGGGGTTTGAACCCCTAACCTCACGACTTGCAGCTACTTTGTTTTTATAGCAAAACACGCAACTTCGAAATGCAATTGCAAGAGAACCATGCCTTTCCGCCGATAATCTTCTGCACGTAGATTCCTAAGAAATCGCGGTCCATCGAGGTTAATTATTTCGCGATTCTAGACTATTACCGCGATTTTGTCTTAGTTTCAAAGAAACATTTCCAAATAATAAAAAAGTTTTCTAAAAAGTTGTTGATTAGAAGAGACGATGTCACCAGGGTAAAATTTTCTTATTATTTAAAAAAATATTTCTAAAAAATGTACTCGATCAAACAAAAACACCTCTTAACGAGGTATAAAAATAGTGACGATCGCACCTTCAACGTACAAAAGTTCTGATATCAAATTTTGTGACGAAAAATGATTTTAGATGCGACCAAATAAGTACGCTACCTAAAATTTACTCTTTCGGCCCGCTTTAACAAATATTTTATATCTACACGAAAGTTTTCTGTTGTAGCGTGCCGAATGAATAAATTTTAGGTATCGTACTTATTTGGTCGCATCTAAAATCATTTTTCGTCACAAAATTTGATATCAGAACTTTTGTACGTTGAAGGTGCGATCGTCACTATTTTTATACCTCGTTAAGAGGTGTTTTTGTTTGATATCAGAAGTTTTTGTTTTGACCACAGTCGAAGTACCCCAATACCATGACTAGGAGTCGTCCCCATATGGCTTGGCTATTGAAAAAACCAGAGCACACAGTTCTGACCCCTAATTTTGGCAACTTAAAAAAATTCTAACTAAAAAAATAATTTTTTTTCGGTCAAATCCTGATACGCGTGTTTACTTATTTTCAGAATAGTATACGTAAAAAAAGTTTCAGGCAAATCAAAAATGTGACCCAATAAAAAGTGTTCGGTTTGTAAAAGAACCGCCCATTTATGAATTTATTTATTTACTTATTTATTTATTAATTAATTATTTAATTTATTTTTTTATTTACTTAATTATTTATTTATTCATTTAATTTTTATTTACCTTTTTATTTATTTTTATTTATTTATTTATTTACTTATTTATTTATTTACTTATTTATTTATTTAATTATTTATTTATTTACTTATTTATTTATTTACTTATTTATTTATTTACCTATTTATTTATTTACTTATTTATTTATTTATTTATTAATTTTAAGAATTGTATAATGGAACGCTTTAAAACAATTTTAACGATTTCTTGACCCTAAAATACATTTTGGATACGCACATACTAAATTCAATGCTTAGGCAGCGTAAGTTGCTTTGAGCTGGCAAAAGTGGCTATTTTCGTTTCTGAATAACTTTTAAACGCGAATTTTTACAGTAATGTGTTATATACCAAAATTTAAGGAATCTCAAGGGCTATACAGTCTAAAGTTTTAAAGAAAATCGTTAGAGCCGTTTTTGAGAAAAATAAAAACAGCTAAAAAAAAAAGTCAAAAAAAATTTTGTTTTGTGCGTATCTTTTTAACTATTACATTTACACAAATTACATATAGTAGTTTAGAAGTTACAGCCTTCCGTATTTTAGCTATTTATAGCTGTTTTTCCGCTAAACTAGCGGGTTTTTCCAAAAGTGGTAGAACTAAAGTTTCTTATATCGATCTGATGAACATCATATCAAATTTTCAGGACTGAAAAAACATGTTTTGGACAAACTGACAAACTGACAAACAGAATTAAAATTTCATTTTGGGAAGAAGAACAAAATCTTGTTTTCGGTATAACTTTTGAACGGAGCGTCCGATTTTCTTATATGACTTATATGACTCATATTAAGCGCATTTTCAGTAGGAATACAACTAACATAGTGCGGGGGGGCCGATTATCCCCACCGGCCAAATTTCCCCAGATCCAAATTTCTAAATTTTCACTTTTACACTTTCACCGCTCTCTCTCCCAAACCAATTGATTTTCTTGAGGTCTTGGTATGCAATCCTTTAAGTTTTAGGAATACCTTTAATTTGGTGTATCACTCGCGAGGATCGGACCATTACAGCAGATTTTCAATTCTGCGGCTATATAATAGTAGTCGCCTTCGCACACTCTCCTGGTGCGCTTCGTCACTACATGGACTGCCGTCCATAGTGATATTTCATTGTCCCAAGTAAACCATGTTCAAAATTTGTTAGGACGATTACTGGATCTCTGCTTTGTTTCAAGTCCAGATTCTGTCTGCATAGTTAGAACCTCTGCCATTACTTTACCTGAAGACCCATATCACCCAACGCTGGAGCTGACTATTGACACGGGTACAAAATTAATTGAAATATCTGAAAAGTCAGCCAAACGCATCCCCTGCTTTCGTAGAGCAAACTTTGCTCTTATCAATAGCCTTATCGCTAGCGCGGATTGGTCAAATCTGTACTTATGTACTAATATGACTGAAGCTGTTAACATATTTTATAATGTATTAAACGCAGTTTTTGATACATGCGTTCCTACGTATTATCCTAAAATTTCTAACCAACCTCCGTGGTTTAGTAAAGAGCTGTCACGACTTAAAAATGTGAAGTCTAGACTCTACAAAAAGTTTAGTGCATACGGATCACAAGCTGCCTTTTCCCGATACTTAAGTGCTCGGTCGGATTTTACCGTTCTTAACGCTCAGTGTTACAAAAACTATTTAGCTCGTTGCAAGACACAGTTTACACTGGATCCGAAACAGTTTTATAATTTCGTTAACACAAAGCGTAAATCTTCAAGTTCCCCATCAACCCTTAATTTTGAAAATTTTTCCGCAAACACTGATCAGGCCATAGCCGATCTTTTTGCACAGTTTTTCCAGACCACCTATTCAACATCAAGTCCGTCAGATCAGTCTTACCCATATGACATGCCTAAGTCAAACTTAATTTTTTGTCCCGTTATAAGTGAAAGCTCACTTCTTTTAAATCTGCAAAGGGTCAAATTAGGCTACTCTCCGGGTCCTGACGGAGTACCTGGATGTGTGCTCAAGTATTGCGCTGAGACTTTGTGTAGACCATTGCACAAACTTTTTACTTTGTCTTTAGAAACTTCAGATTTCCCGGATCGATGGAAGGAATCGTTTATTATCCCGCTTCATAAAAAGGGGAGCAAATTGAACGCATGTAATTACAGAGGTATTTCAAAGCTATCAGCTATTCCGAAGCTCTTTGAGAACATTATTACTCCCCATTTGCAACACAGTTGTAGGTCTCTTATTTCCTGTTGTCAGCACGGATTTATAAAACGTAGGTCAACGACAGCCAACCTTTTGGAGTTTACTTCATTTGTTTTAGACGGTTTTAGAAAAAATCGCCAGACTGATGTGGCTTACACAGATTTCAGTAAGGCGTTTGATTCTGTAAACCATCCGATTTTAGTTCGGAAATTGGACCTCTTAGGGTTTCCTGATGATCTTCTTAGGTGGATCTTAAGTTATTTGAACAACAGGACTCAAAGGGTTATTTTTAAAAACTCTCTTTCATCCCTAGTCCGAGCTACGTCTGGTGTACCACAAGGAAGTCATCTTGGTCCGCTCCTTTTTACATTATTTATTAATGACCTTCCTCTTGTCCTAACGAACTCACGTGTACTTATGTACGCAGATGACGTTAAGTTATGCCTGCAATTTAATGATCCCTCACAAAGTTTAGCTTTACAATCCGATCTCAATGCATTTCAAACATGGTGCAGGAATAATGACTTAAACTTAAATGGTTCTAAGTGTAAACTAATGACCTTTTTTCGTGTCAGCCCTCACTATTCATCTTATACTTTGAGTGGCTGTATGTTAGATAGAATAACGCATGCTGACGACCTTGGAGTCTATATGGACCCAAAACTTAAATTTTCTGATCACATCACTACCATGGTAAATAAAGCCAGGGGCGTGCTTGCATATATCAAAAGGTGGTCGAAGGAATTCGATGATCCATATGTCACAAAGACCTTGTATATTTCATTAGTCCGACCAATTCTTGAGTACTGCGCTCCAGTTTGGAGTCCCCAATATGGGGTGCATATAGACCGCATTGAGTCAGTGCAAAAAAACTTTTTAATATTTGCCTTACGTGGTCTTAACTGGGATACAAGTCTATTACTACCATCCTACACTAGTAGACTACTCCTAATTAACTTACCATCATTAGTTAACCGAAGGACTATGCTTGGCATTACGTTTATTAGGAATCTTATTCATGGTGATGTGGAGAGCTCCGAGTTACTGGGTCGCCTGCATTTTAATGTGCCTAATAGATTCACAAGAAACTATATTCCTCTAGTTTTAAATCATTGTATCTCTAATTATGCAATGCATGAATCTTTTAGAGTACTCTGCAATGACTATAATAGACTATACCACCTAATATCTACTACCGACTCACTGCCTATCCTTAAATCAACAATACTATCCTACTTAGCAAGTAATTAGTTTTACTTTATGCATTTTGACTGTATGTATTTTAATTGTCTATTGTGAAATTGTCTTTTTCTTTGTCCGCGATTTCGTTTACTCGCGTTTACTCGCATTGCTTGGTGTCGAAAGGGCCACTTGTTTGTACTGATCATAGTGCATCAACGTCCAAGAACATTCTTTTTGAATTGCAAGGCGATTTTCAAAGTATGAGTGTAGGGAAGCGTAGGGTTTTTTGAATGCAACTTATCTGAAAATTAACATTTTTCAAAAGTGTAAAAGTTTGTGTAAGTTGCTTACATCTGCTAAGCATACTTTTGTAAAATTTGGATTCGAAATTCCAACGGAGCCAAGTCCTACACCGTTTGGCGGGAACCATCCTTTTTTTGGACTTTCAAAAGTTTTCAGATAAGGTGACTCTATGTAGATGTCTAAAACAATACGAAAAAGCAATAAAACTTCCAAATTCCAACGGAGCCAAATCCTACACCGTTTGGCGGGAACCATCCTTTCTTTGGACTTTCAAAAGTTTTCAGATAAGGTTACTCTATGTAGATGTCTTAAACAATACGAAAAAGCAATAAAACTGCAGCAGTTAATGTTATATTATATATATTATATATATATATATTATATTATGTTATATTATATTATATGCCTTCTTAACAAAAACAACCATAACAATTAAAATTTACCATACCCTACAAAGATTTCGCCACGATACCCTACAAGGTAGACTTGGAGCAAAAGCGGTGTGACTCTCAAACGGCGCAAAAGAAAAAAACGCCAAGTACCGAAAACTATTGATAAAGATCCCCTTTATACGTGCATATATTTACCTGATTTTATTTCCCACCTATCTTCGCTCTGGCACTGTTGAAACAGAGGATATTGTTATCCTTAAATTTCTATCATTGTAAAGGAGACGTGATCAAACATAGCAAAGAAGTGAGCAGTGGAGCGCCACACTTTGGGGCCATGCGCAGAGGGCGAAAGGTCGAACGGAAAAGGAAAGATGAGGCCAAGGATTAACGGCACCAGAAGGCCTATATAAGCGGGCCCAGCGCTTGAAGCTGGACCAGTCATCGAGCATTAAATCGCGGACACTGGCAGTGGACACCAAAGGAGGAATACGGATCAACGCCCGCAACGAGTCGCGCAGGACATCGACGAGGACAAGCATCCAACCGCGCAGAAAGCCAAGATTCAGGTACGATCGCAACAGCCCGGAGGGAAGGCTGTGGTGAAACGTTCATCTTTCTCTGGACGTTTGCAACAGAAACTGGTGTATCTTAGTAGTACATCATAGTAGTATCAATAATTAAAAGGAGAACACAAAGAACAAAAAGGAAAAATTACATTTGAAAAGTATCTGTAAATAAAATAAACGAAAAACCAGTATTTTTATTTTGCAATTGCGGAGGGTCAAACGTGATTTTTAGGTCATAGTTTCTTTGGAAATATTGCTTAGAATGGTCTATAGAATGCGTTCTCCCCCTACGATTCATAACTTTCTTCACGTCCATACTAATGTGTAAATTTTAGGGGTCCTTTGATATTTTTCATAAAGTACTGGGTTTTTTTCTTTTGTAAATTCGGAGGGTCAAACGTGGTTTTTAAAATACAGTTTTATTTGCAATATTGCTTAGAATTCTTCCTAGCTTACGTTTCCCCCCTATTGACTTAGTCTATTGTATATATATATTCGATCAGTTAATACCAAAGTGAAGTGGAAAACCGCAGGACAATAGCTGACACGAAGCGAGAAGACAAAGTGTGGTACGGAAATCGCACACGAATTAGGCGGTATAAAGCAGAAATAAAGGAATTGTTGTGTAAATCGATATTGTTGTGTTCTCATTCGGTGTACTGCCACATATATAAATTTATGGACCGAATCCAGACGATCCCCTGAGCAAGATCACCCAACTCGGGGCGATAAGAAATCGTTACACTGGCGCCCAACGTGGGGCGTACACTCTAATAGTTCCAAGAACAAGAGAAACCAATAAAATCAATCCGAAAACATGGCTCCAGTATGGATCTGGGGACTAAAAAGAAAGATCTCCAAAGATACGGAGATGAATTCAAAATCAAGCTAAGTAGACTCGTGGACGAGATGAGGAGACAGTTCGGCGAGTGGGTGGAAACACAAGGCAAATATGCGGAACACATAGAACGGTTAAAACATGTAGTCATACTACATCAGCGAACATCCCCAGACAGCAGCAACAGACTCCATAAAAATACAGGTACCACCCAAACCAAACTATCAGCTGCCCGAAGCTCCCAAAGATTACTGAAAAGAAACAAAACAAGTAAGGTAATGGGGATTTAAATTCGACGGAACAGAAAAGGCCCTTGAGTTCCTAGAACAGGTAGAATGGTCGGCAGATACTTATGGACTGGACATAAACCTAATCCCTCGAGCAATGCCAGAACTTTTGTCAGAGATGGCATGTATGTAGCCAATAATGAACACTGGGACCGGTGGGCGGAGTTTATAAACAGCTTCCAAGTTTATTCCCTTCCGAGGAACTATTTTCAAAAACTTAAGGAAGAGGTAAATCGAACAAGACAGAGAGTAGGGGAACGGTTCAAAGTGTATATGGTGGAGATGCAGACAATGCGACCCCTGCGTTTTTTAGGGAGGAATTAGCTCAAAGCCATATTAGCGAAAGGCTTTCCGGATTTTAAGGCATATGCCAGGCCATTTCAATGCGATAGCCTAATACAGCTAATGAAATTAGCTTTCGAATTCGAAGAGTTTGTGAGAGACAGGAAACAACTACGTCAGGAAATAAGAACTCGTCCGAGATTTATGGCAGTAGAGGTACAATACCAGCCAACACCAGATGAGTGCTGGCGGCTTCAAGAAAGCTAATCATAAGGTCCACAACCGAAACGGATTCCTAAGCAACCCAATGATGGCTTGCAGACGATGTGGGGAGGACGAACACCATGTGGCATTTGAAACAGATGAGAGCGATGTAGGTCTAGGAGCTTACACAATCGGCCGAAAAAAGGGAAACAGGTCATATCAAATGCAAGCAGGTCGTTGAACGAAGCAGAGAAAAACTACTCCGCCACAGAGAAAGAGTGCTTAGCCATCGTATGGGCAATCAGGAAAATGAGGCTGTACGTAGAGGGATACAAGTTCACTGTCATAACGAATCAAATGACACTCAAATGACTAAACTCGATCAAGAGCCCGACAGGCAGAATCGAGTGATGGGCCCTCGAGCTACGTCAATACGACTTTGACATCGTATTCAGGAAGGGACCGTTGAACATAGTAGCCGACGCTCTCTCACACCAACCGATACAAGAAGAAGCATGTTTGCTAATGAAAGGGGCAAAGCAGGAGGAAGAGGAGGACTCAAGGACATGCCCTTGGATACGATCCCTCAGGGAACGGATACACGATAAGCCGACGAAATTGATTTTTTAGAGTAAGCAAGACCAAATCCACCCATCTCGCCCGGAGAGTCGAACAGAGTTTGAGCGGTGTAAGCCTGCGACAAGAAATCGTCAGTTTAGGGAGAAGTCTATCGGCTAGAAGGGAGATCGATCAATCGTTTGTGGTCTTGAGTGGAGTACTCCAGGAGAGCCCTACGGGTTGAGTCGTATATTCCCGGAGCGGCGTGCGTCCGAATCCTGAGTGAAACGAGCCAGAAGGGAGATCGGCCGATCGTTGGTGGCTTCAAGTGGAGAACTCCAGTAGAGCCCCGCGGTTAAGTCGTGTAGTCCCGGATTGGCGTATGACCAAGATCCCGAGTACCAGAAGCCACGCAACGTCCAGACACGCAGCCAGCATATCCAGGAGCAGAGCGACGGGCCGCATCAGCAACGGGCCAGCCACTACACCACGACAGAGCGAGCTACGGGGAAACGTCACGGACGATAAGCCAAGGGGTGAAGCTAGGGCGGAACGTTCGTTCACACTTGGCGTTGAAGCAAAGTAAAGCGCTCGGCAGCATCCCTGCGTAACTTGGACTGCCAGTGCGATCTGAGTTAAACACTAGTGGGACCATCCGGGAAAGAGCCAGGGACAGGCGGTGGTGTGTCGAAAGGAAAGGTTCCTGGAGATCGCGGCCTCTGTTCACCCTAGTCTGAGAACGGTGACGCTTCCCTAAACCCGTGCAGTCGATCTCCTGGCGAGTCTAAGGCGCGACGAGTAGTCGTCGTTTCTACGCAGCAGCAACGAGCGACGTCGAGCATCTTCAGGGAGCGTGAAGGATCTTCAGGGAGCTACAAGGATCTTCAGGGAGCTACAAGGATCTCCAGGGAGTTCACGGAACCGGAGCCCGCAGTCCACAAGGGGAGCACCGGATCGACAAGGCGACCATGAATCATCAACGGTCACGAGCGGCGATAGCAAGGCCAGCCGAGCCAGTCATACCCTCTCATTCGCAATAAAACCCACTGAGTACCCGAGAATTCTGTGCTTTGTCACTGATCTACTGGGCGGTCACGTTTTTATAAATTTGGTGGGACGAACACACAACTATACTGAGCTAGCCGCACGAATCTCGTAGCGAGCAGACCTAACAAATCAGTTCGTTACAATACTTCTGGCTGGGATTACAAAGGGACTTACGAAACTTACTGCGCCCCCTCCTTCAATTTATTTGATGGAGAAAGATGCACGTAGAAAACAACAACGAATCTCAAGGCAAAGGGAGAGGGGCGATCGAGCCGTTGACTTACCTTAAACAAGCATAGAATGAGCAATTTGACTATCTTTTGGGTGTCATACGGTCAGAACAACGACCGCAATCGACCTACGCACCGGCAGCTGGCAAAGTGCATCAGGGCATTGACACTACTGATAGGGGGAATCATAGGTGGGAACACCTAAATAATCCAATCTATTACGGGGGCCGATAAAAAGCTCCATTTATTCTGATCTCCAGGGCACTATAGTGTACGCACTGTGTTCCCCAACGCCATCAACGACTGGAGCCAAGACCAAAGAGCTGAAGAAAGTCCTTGAGCATTCTGCAGGACTGCTAACATACTGAAGGAAGTCCATCCGTGCTGCCCGCGACGTCCATTGAGGGATCTCCTTCTGCATCCTATCCTGAAGGACGAGCATCAATTGCAAGGATATTAATAGCCAAGACCTCAATAAGGGAGGAACCAGCTCTAAAGCGGATAACGAGACAGCCAATGTGATCAACAAGGTAAAAATCATTGATCACAAGGACAACATTCGGGAAGTCAACCGAAACCTGAAGATTGTGATCTGCCTCATCACCGTTGTAGACATCCTGAAAGTGCTCCAGATGTACAAGCGTTCCGTGCAAGGACGCCGTGACCAGAAACACGCCTTGGAGCAGATGATATGCCGTCAAGCCTAAAGGAAGTGAATGTGCAAAAGCAGCCAGCGCCAAAACAATAAACAGTGCAAAAAGCAAATAGCAATTAATGCATTAATTGCAAGCAAAAGTGCAAAAGAAAATTACAAGTGCAATGACATTGGAGACGCTGCTGCCTGAGACCCTACCATCGGAACCGACGTGTGCCACCGTGGGATCTACATACATACATGCATAGACATATTTACCTGCATATCATAAGTGATGGTGTTTAAGAACCAAGTTTTTTTTTGTGTGTTTTTAACGATAGTGTTTTGCACGTATATATATATATGTTTCTAATGTCTTCAGAAGTCCACATTCCAGCAATCCAGTTTTTTTTTTAAGTGTAAAAAACGTTTTTTGGACCTTTTTATTTTCTATCTCGAGTTCTGATAAAACGAATTTGGTCATCAAATACGCATTTTACAGGTAAAAGAATGCTCTTTAACTTTCTTATACACAGAATTGTAGGATTTGCTTGTCTTTTGGCTAAGATTGCTTTCGGCCCAAAAGTAGGCAACGGAAATTGGCCAGAACGATTTTGGACGGGGATAAGTCTCTTGAGCCAAAATTCCGAAATTTCACCAAAGTGGTGAGCGAGGTCGTACTCAGGGTCCCGACCCGAAGTCAATTTCGTTTGGAGGCACACCAAGTTTACCAGTGGATCGGAACAGAAGTAGTTGCAAGTGCGGGAAGATCAAAATTTTAAAGAAATTAAAGAATATCTAAAAATTACTAAAATTCCCGGCAATCGCCGTTGCAAGTGGCTTAAAAACCAATAAAACACAAGTTCTAAAGTGCCAACCCCTAGTGGGTAAGTTTTTTGAGTGCGAGAAGTTGATAAAGTGGTGTTTGAACGCCCTAATGTTTTTAGGTGGCACCTAATTACATAACCTCGGTCCGCCAAAAGCCAGGCTTGGGCGTAAGAGGCGTCTGGAGAACGAAGGCCAACCGGAAGCAATCGCAAAATCGCAAAAGGCCAACCGATCAACCAGCACCAGCAGCAGCAGAATCCGAGATCCCCGCAGCAACCATAGCGCCGAGAATTTGATTTATTTATATTATCTACATATCTTTTCTACTTTCTACATCTACGTTTATATGTTGTAGAATAGCCCACTAGCCAACAAAATTTAGGCCATACAGTCCATATGCCGTAGGGAAATAAAGCCCCAGAAAGAAATGAAATTTTGAATTAACCATCCTTGGAAATACGAAAGCAATTCCAATTACATTTAGAACTTAAAGTAACGAATTTTACGCGGCAGTTTACGCCGCTAGGAGCAGAGCAACAGCAGCAATTTAGGTTAAGTAGTTTAAGAGTATAATTTAAATGAAGAGAGAAGGTCAATAACATGAAAATTATGCATTAGAGCAGAACAGTCCCTTCTTCCCGTTTTCGTTTCCCTTCCCTCTCCCATGTTTTAACCACTAAAGATCAGTTAAAGTAAATTTTGAGAGTACCGTACCGCTTTAGATTGCGTGAGCAAGGCGAGCGAGAGCAACTTAGCTCTCTTAAGTAGTTGATATTCTCTTCCACAGGCCCGTCGAGAAGCGCTTCATCGAGGGAAAAACAAAGTGAGTTAATTGCAACGTCTTACTCTTACAGAATTTCAACTACCTTTATAAAAAAAAATAACAATAAATAAAGCCGACTCAAGCAGTCTAAGGGAATTAAAGTCATCAAACAAAAAAAAAAACAAATATGAAAATTTAAATCTTTAAAATGCTGTACTGAAAAAAAAAACTACATCCAATTTCGTAAATTTTCTCCCATAAAACCCTACCCAACTCCCTGCTCAATAAAATAAAATTTTAAGTCTCACATATAATGGCATAATTTAATATACTTACATTCTACCCATTCTACCCGCTCTCTACATTTGTACATTTATATACATGAACTCAGAAATATTCAGCGATCGCTAAATTTAATTTTTAGTCATTAAATTCGCAATTTTAATTTCAAGCTAAATGTTAATCAGTTCTTAGGTTCCTAATGAACTTGTTTAGAATTAATTTTTGTTATTTAATAGGATTATTCTATGTTTAAAAATAAAATTTATAATGTTATCTAAAGTTGAGTAGAGTCAATAGGGAAGCCATGCGTCGTCGAATGTTATATGTCATGTAAAGTGTAGTCGCCTTTTAGGGATCGCCATAAATGTATCTGGTCGATGGTGATCATGGTAGGGAGGGCAAGTCAGCTTAAACAACCGCTGACATAAAGGCACTACATCCTTGTTCGTCCTTGTCTGTCCTTTGCTAGTCAATAGTCCGGTCCATTAGTCCTGCGGAGATCCTCGTACCATATAGCACGCGAAGTAATAAGATTTTGTTGTTTGTCTATAGAGCAAGTAGCAGCGTTCCTAAAACCTATCCCCGACCCCCCTTTACTGGTAACTCATGCCGGAACCAGCGCGTGCTCAACGTAGGCTACAAATTACATCTGCTCTCGAAACGTAGTTCGCTACAGTATTCTAATATATAACAATAAACTTATTTGGCGCCCAAACGTGTGTGGCCCGATTCTGTCATGGCGACAGTTCGATCCGGCAAGGCCAGATCCATTAAAAAAAATATTTAAAACCGTCAGTAACATCAGACGTTAGTCAAGAGAATCTCCACAGCATTCATCCTCTAGATTAGGTGCGGCGAGGAGTGATTTACGGATCAAAACTCCTTGCATACTATTAGGCTGCTGGAAAAGTTTTAGCTACTTAGCTTTAACGCCGCTACCTAATTAAACTTACGCATAGGGCGTTGTTTATTGGCTTAATAAATTTGCCATCCCGTCTTTTAGCGTGGGAAGTATTAATTTTTTTTTGTACTGAAGTCTAATATGGAATTGTACAGAACACTTGTTGCCGGTTGCCTGGTGTATCTGGTATAGTCTGTGTTTTATGCGAAGTTCAAGAATTTTATTAATACCAGATGTTAAATGTAAGATTAAGAGAGTGTTTTCGAGAATCTGAACAATAGGAGCCGGATGTTGCCGTTTTGCCATGCGGTGAACCGATTAAGTAGGTATTTTTGTTAATAGATCGTCATCTGAAAACGATATCTTTCACCTTTCTAGTCAAATTTTTTTTGTAATTTATTTTTGTTTTGCGTATTAATCTTTTTGTAGTGGAGTTTCAGGCGGAATTGTACAGAACACTTTTGGCCGTTTGCCTGGTGTGTCTGGTATAGTCTGTATATAATACAAGTTGCAAAAAGTTATTTGATACAAGATGTTAAATGTAAGATTAGTGAATCTGTTACATGGAAATCCAGATATTACAGGAGCCTCTTGTTGCCGTTTGCCTTGAGGTGAACCTTTTTATTGTTTTTGTGTAATAGTTCGTCATCTGAAAACGACATCTTCCACTTGTAATTACATTTTATTATTAAAAAATTTTAGAGTCAATAGTATTAAATTTCATTACCGACAGGACTTAGCAGGACAAGGAACTTTACAAAAAGATAGCAGAAAACGATTGCATGGCACCCCAGATTTTGAAAGTTTATTTTGATTTTTGGTTTTTTTTTTTTTTTTTTTGTTTATTTATTTATTTTTTTTGTATATTTCTTGATTTATTTCTGTTGGATTAGTCAAACTATTTATTTATTTATTTATTTATTTATTTATTTATTTATTTATTTATTCATTTATTTATTTATTTGTTAAATTAGTTATTTTTTATTTTATTTATTTATTTATCTATTTATTTATGTATTTGTTTTTTTTATTTATTTATTTGTATTAGTTGGTAAATATTTTTCAATTATTTTGCACGAATCCTAAAGGATAGGTTTTTGAAATGCCCCTAGCACACAGCACAGAAGACTTAACCAAAATAGTAGAGAACGTTTGTCAGATTTGTGCAAAGGGTATTTCCTTTCCCATCCAATTGCTTCACGCTACTTGCGGTCACGATTTTCACCGAAATTGCTTTGTTGCCAAAGCGGGGAAAACAAAAATCTGTCCTGTCTGCTCTAGCTCACTATCCTTTGCATCAGCGGAGAATTTAGCAGTTGATACTCCAACTAAACCTTCTGGCTCAAGAACCAAAACTCCAATAGTGCCACTTAACGTAGTAACTAGGTCGAAAGCTAATCAAGGCAAACCACCAGCCGAAATCACAATGTCTACTGGTAACGATCAACAATCGTCTTCAGCCCCGACTGAACCTCAAACTGATTTTCAGTCGGCAATGGCCGAAACTATCAGGGTAGCCATTTCAGAAGCCTTAACGACTGCATTGGCCCAGCAAACAAAATGTTTCGCTGATGCTTTGGCCCAACAAACAAGAACTATGACCCAAGCGTTCGCTGGGAATTCGCAAGCCCAAGCGGCAAATTTTTCGCCTAACCAGATAATGTTAGACCCGATGTATAACCGAGGTAATACCGATCCCCAAGTTCCACCAAATCTAGGTCAGAATCGTAGTAGCAATTATTCGCCTGCCTCAGCAAGCAGCTCCTTAAGGCCAGATAAGATTGCTCAAATCATGGTTGGTTGGAAGCTACGCTTCTCAGGAAAAGGGCCAATGACTGTCGAGGACTTTATATACAGAGTAGAAGCTTTAGCAGGACAATCATTGGAGGGAAATCTTGAGCTAGTGGCTCAGAATGCTAATTTGCTGTTTGACGGAATCGCGAGCGATTGGTATTGGCGTTTTCATAAAAGCGTATCTGCAGTGCGTTGGTTCGAGTTAGTTGAAGGACTTAAAGGCCAATTCAAAGACGATAGAACTGACAGGAACATTCGAGCGGAAATAGACCAAAGAAAGCAACGGGGAAACGAAACTTTCGATGATTTCCATAGGATAATCGCTGCCCTTGCAGATAGACTGTCGCAACCAATGTCAGAGCAAGCAATGGTTGAAACTTTGCGGGCGAACCTCCTTCCAGAAGTCCAACATGAGATTTTGTATGAGCATACCCGAACTGTGCAAGAATTAAGACGACTAGTAAGGACCCGAGAAATTTTTATGCAAACCGTAGGAAAGCCGCAAGGATTTACACCGCGCCACGGACCACCCAGGAGGCAAGTCTGTGAGGTGCAATGTCAGGTAGAGACAGTAACAGAGAGCGAAGAGTCAGATGAAGATCAAGAGTTAGCGGCCATAAATCTGCGATGTTGGAACTGTAAAGAAAAGGGACATCCACATACCAAGTGCCCAGTACCGAAGCGGGTGTATTGTTTCGGATGCGGAGAAGACGGCCAGTACAGTCATACCTGCATCAAGTGCCACCCGACAAAAAACTCAGCAGAGCGTGCCACAAAGGCACGCAAACAGATGGTCTCGAAGGCAACGATGACCGACCAACCAGATTCACTTCACTAACCCCAAAACCAAAATCAACTGTCCAGATTTCTTCCAAAACTGAGTTAGAGAGCAATCATACCACTCGTTCAACAAGCCGTAGGGACAATTACAAAAGTTTAAAAAAGAAAGAACGCAAGCTGTTGCTCTCAGCCATAGTGGGGCAACTTAACGATTTCAGGCCTTACGCGCAGGTTGAAATTTTGGGCAAAATGGTAGTTGGTTTACTGGACACTGGAGCGTCAGTCAGCTGCATAGGTGGGAGTCTGGCTACAGAGCTACCAGAACTAAATATAAAATACTCTAGAATAACAGCAGGAATTCGAACAGCAGACGGGCAATCCCAACCGATAAGTGGTCGGCTAACTACAGAAGTGTCTTTCCGGGGCGAAAAGAAAACACTAACCTTCTATGTAGTACCATCCCTAGCAGGAGATTTGTATCTAGGAATAGATTTTTGGAAGCATTTCCAGTTATTACCCGAAGCCTTCCGGGGCAACAATCCAATAGTGGCAGCATTAGAAGAGCCAATATCTCGTGAGCTCTTGCCTGACCAGCAACAAGCGCTACTTCGTGCAATTAAGCTTTTCCCGTCGTACGCGGCGAAAGGTCTGGGAAGGACCCAACTACTCTCACACTCCATTGATGTGGCTCAAGCAAAACCCATAAAACAAAGGCACTATGCGGTATCTCCGGCAACGGAAAAACTTATGTATGCGGAACTGGATAGAATGCTAGAGCTAGGTGTAATAGAGGAGTCGTCCAGCGCTTGGTCCTCACCAGTAGTTCTGGTCCAGAAACCTGGTAAAGTAAGGCTGTGTATTGATAGCCGAAAGCTGAATGAAGTGACGGTTAAAGACGCATATCCAATGCCACTTATTAATGGAATTTTAGGTAGGCTCCCAAAAGCAGAATTCATAACTAGTTTGGATCTAAAAGACGCCTTTTGGCAGATCCCGCTAGAGGCTAATTCAAGGGACAAAACGGCATTCACAGTGCCTGGAAGACCCCTCTATCATTTTGTTGTTATGCCCTTTGGGCTATCTAATTCTCCCCAGACTATGTGTAGGCTAATGGATAAGGTGATCCCAGCGTCTCTAAGGAACGAGGTGTTTGTGTACTTAGACGACTTACTAATAGTCTCAGATACTTTTGAAAGACATATAGAAGTTCTGAAAGAGGTTGCGTCTCACCTTCAAAATGCCAAGCTGACCATAAACGTAGAAAAAAGCAATTTTTGCATCAAGGAGGTTAAATACTTGGGACATGTGATTGGCCATGGAACCGTAGGCACAGACCCAGATAAAATAGCCGCAATTCTGGAGTTCCCTAGCCCTCGCTCCATGAAACAGGTTCGCCGTTTCTTAGGAATGACGGGTTGGTACAATAAATTTATAAAAAACTTTGCCGCGTTAGCTTCTCCAATTACCGATACGCTCAGAAACAGAAAGAAATTTGCTTGGACTGAGGAAGCTCAACAAGCTTTTGAAATCTTGAAAGAACACATGTGTACGGCCCCTGTGTTGCATAGCCCAAATTTTGACGCTCCGTTTTCCATCCATTGTGATGCAAGCAACACTGGAGTGGGCGCTGTTCTAATGCAGGACGACGCCGAGGGAAACGAAGTTCCAATCTCCTTTATGTCCAAGAAACTAAACAAATGTCAATCAAATTACACAGTCACCGAAAAGGAGTGTTTGGCAGCTGTTTTGGCGGTAAAAAAATTCAGGGCATATGTGGAGGGACAAGAGTTCACAATTATTACCGATCACGCGTCCTTAAAGTGGCTAATGTCCCAGGGAGACCTCAGTTCTCGTCTTGCACGATGGTCCTTAAAATTGCAGGGATTTAAGTTCAAAATCAGCCATAGAAAAGGAAGTCAAAATGTAGTACCAGACGCCTTGTCAAGGACTTTTACGGAAGACCTTTCGGGCTTGGAAATATCTAGTTTAGTGGATATGGATGCCAGTGAGTTTAAAGGGAAAAATTACGAAGATCTAAAAGCAGCTATTTCCACAGGAGTACAACAATTAGGTGAGGTTAAGGTCAGCAACGGATTTGTTTATCGTCGCGCTGAGCACGCTGCAGACGAGAAAGTGGCAGATGAATCCTGTTGGAAGCTGTGGCTTCCTAAAGAGCTAGTTCCAGATTTGTTAAGAAAAACGCATGAAGATCCCTTAGCAGCACACTGTGGCATAGCCAAAATGTTAGAAAACTTGAGAAGATATTTCTATTGGCCAAATTTAGCGGTAGATGTAAAAGATTTTGTCAATAGGTGCGAAGTGTGCAAGACAACAAAGCATCCCAGTCAGACTTTGAGACCAGCCTTGGGAAATACTGGCCAATCTGAAAGGATTTTTCAAAGGCTCTACGTCGACTTTTTAGGGCCGTATCCGCGTAGCTCGGAAGGGCATATAGGGCTTTTTATTGTGGTCGATCATGCTTCAAAGTTTCCCTTCCTGAAAGCCGTGAAGAAATTTACCACCGAGGCTATCCTTCCATTTCTTGAAAAAGAAATATTCCATTGTTTCGGCGTACCGGAAACTATTATTTCCGATAATGGAGTGCAGTTCAAATCAGTGGCGTTCAACGCTTTACTCGAGAAATATGGAATCGCCCACTCCTATACGGCGATTTACGCTCCACAAGCCAACGCTTCAGAAAGGGTCAATAGATCGGTGTTAGCTGCCATCAAGGCGTACATAGATCCGAGTCAAAAGAACTGGGATAGTAAACTTAGTAGCATCTGTTGCGCGCTGAGGTCAAGTTTTCATTCGGGCATAAAAACGACACCGTACAGAATGGTTTTTGGGCAGCACATGGTAGTAGATGGAAAATCATATAAAATCATTAGGGAGCTAGGATTGCTAGAGGATAGAAATGTACAGTTCAGTAAGGATGACTCGCGAGACATAATAAGGCGTACGGCTCAGGATTCGATGGAAGCCCAAAGGGAAAGGAATGAAAGGGCTTATAACTTGCGGAGCCGAATTGTGTCTTACAGACCGGGTCAAGAGGTCTTCCGCCGGAACTTCCAGCAAAGCAACTTCGCAAAGGGTTTTAGCTCAAAGCTAGCACCGGTTTTTATAAAGTCTAGGATCCGAAAAAAACTGGGTTTAGCCTATTATGAAATTGAGGACCTCCAAGGAAGATTAATTGGCAAATACCACGCGAAAGACTTGCGACAATAAGACAAGCTGGTATCTCCCTTGTGTCGATAGCTCACCCCAAGTGAGATTTTGGTGGGGGGGAACTGTAGGATTTGCTTGTCTTTTGGCTAAGATTGCTTTCGGCCCAAAAGTAGGCAACGGAAATTGGCCAGAACGATTTTGGACGGGGATAAGTCTCTTGAGCCAAAATTCCGAAATTTCACCAAAGTGGTGAGCGAGGTCGTACTCAGGGTCCCGACCCGAAGTCAATTTCGTTTGGAGGCACACCAAGTTTACCAGTGGATCGGAACAGAAGTAGTTGCAAGTGCGGGAAGATCAAAATTTTAAAGAAATTAAAGAATATCTAAAAATTACTAAAATTCCCGGCAATCGCCGTTGCAAGTGGCTTAAAAACTAATAAAACACAAGTTCTAAAGTGCCAACCCCTAGTGGGTAAGTTTTTTGAGTGCGAGAAGTTGATAAAGTGGTGTTTGAACGCCCTAATGTTTTTAGGTGGCACCTAATTACATAACCTCGGTCCGCCAAAAGCCAGGCTTGGGCGTAAGAGGCGTCTGGAGAACGAAGGCCAACCGGAAGCAATCGCAAAATCGCAAAAGGCCAACCGATCAACCAGCACCAGCAGCAGCAGAATCCGAGATCCCCGCAGCAACCATAGCGCCGAGAATTTGATTTATTTATATTATCTACATATCTTTTCTACTTTCTACATCTACGTTTATATGTTGTAGAATAGCCCACTAGCCAACAAAATTTAGGCCATACAGTCCATATGCCGTAGGGAAATAAAGCCCCAGAAAGAAATGAAATTTTGAATTAACCATCCTTGGAAATACGAAAGCAATTCCAATTACATTTAGAACTTAAAGTAACGAATTTTACGCGGCAGTTTACGCCGCTAGGAGCAGAGCAACAGCAGCAATTTAGGTTAAGTAGTTTAAGAGTATAATTTAAATGAAGAGAGAAGGTCAATAACATGAAAATTATGCATTAGAGCAGAACAGTCCCTTCTTCCCGTTTTCGTTTCCCTTCCCTCTCCCATGTTTTAACCACTAAAGATCAGTTAAAGTAAATTTTGAGAGTACCGTACCGCTTTAGATTGCGTGAGCAAGGCGAGCGAGAGCAACTTAGCTCTCTTAAGTAGTTGATATTCTCTTCCACAGGCCCGTCGAGAAGCGCTTCATCGAGGGAAAAACAAAGTGAGTTAATTGCAACGTCTTACTCTTACAGAATTTCAACTACCTTTATAAAAAAAAATAATAACAATAAATAAAGCCGACTCAAGCAGTCTAAGGGAATTAAAGTCATCAAACAAAAAAAAAAAACAAATATGAAAATTTAAATCTTTAAAATGCTGTACTGAAAAAAAAAACTACATCCAATTTCGTAAATTTTCTCCCATAAAACCCTACCCAACTCCCTGCTCAATAAAATAAAATTTTAAGTCTCACATATAATGGCATAATTTAATATACTTACATTCTACCCATTCTACCCGCTCTCTACATTTGTACATTTATATACATGAACTCAGAAATATTCAGCGATCGCTAAATTTAATTTTTAGTCATTAAATTCGCAATTTTAATTTCAAGCTAAATGTTAATCAGTTCTTAGGTTCCTAATGAACTTGTTTAGAATTAATTTTTGTTATTTAATAGGATTATTCTATGTTTAAAAATAAAATTTATAATGTTATCTAAAGTTGAGTAGAGTCAATAGGGAAGCCATGCGTCGTCGAATGTTATATGTCATGTAAAGTGTAGTCGCCTTTTAGGGATCGCCATAAATGTATCTGGTCGATGGTGATCATGGTAGGGAGGGCAAGTCAGCTTAAACAACCGCTGACATAAAGGCACTACATCCTTGTTCGTCCTTGTCTGTCCTTTGCTAGTCAATAGTCCGGTCCATTAGTCCTGCGGAGATCCTCGTACCATATAGCACGCGAAGTAATAAGATTTTGTTGTTTGTCTATAGAGCAAGTAGCAGCGTTCCTAAAACCTATCCCCGACCCCCCTTTACTGGTAACTCATGCCGGAACCAGCGCGTGCTCAACGTAGGCTACAAATTACATCTGCTCTCGAAACGTAGTTCGCTACAGAATTGAGTTCCATTCATTGGTTTAGAAGCTACACTTCGTCAAAGCAGAAAAGTTGGAAAAAATGCAAAAAAGCTGGCATAAATGGCTACTTTAAAAATACACGCCTAAAACCCGAAATTATTTTTATATCATTTTTTTTTTTGTAAACTGGTGTAATCAGGTCGCTAAATGTAAAAATAATTATTCTGTAATCTCTAATTTTAAGACAGAAGTATTTAATAACTATGACACTTTAAGACCAGACAGCACTTGTTTTACCAGACTACTAAATGGAGAAAAATCTCGATGTAATAAAATCAGAGAATATAATAAAAAAATTGATGTAATCCAAGAAGGAGCCATTTTTATTAATGCTCATAATACTGTAATTGATACTCATTTAAATGAGTCATTTTTAATTACCTTTAATGGCACTACTTTAATAAATAATATTTCCTACACTAATGTAGACCATAAGATATTGGAATATATCACTGCTTAACAATATAATTTCTTAATATCCGAATATCTTATGTCAAACGATTCGGAACTTACTTTTGATAACATTAACATATTAAACCCTTTTATTCAAATTAAACAAACTCAAATCCCAATAACAATAATAGTGATCATATTTACTTTAATATATTTAATTATCACAATTTTATTAAAATTCAAAAAATATCTAATATGCAAACCACGACAAGCTCATATTGAAGCAGAAATTGTAGTCGAGTTGACCACTCATTTAAATTCGCTTTATCCATCAGTTCCAATGAATCGGGACGATCCAATTTAGGATGGGGGAGTTATCCAACCCAAGATCCCAGGCTCCTTACCCAGTTTGTAAACAACTTCTACCTGGGAACTTCTTACTCAGCTTTCCCTCGAAATCCAAAGCTCTTATTTATCTTCCCCACTCCAATAAGAATTAATTATTAAGTTCCAAATGCGTCGCGGTCCTTCTACTGTGAACAATTGCGCTTGCGTCGCGGTTCTTCTGGCCTTCTACTGTAAACTAAACCGGGTATCCCAAATCCCAGCTCCCAGCGAGGCCCAAAATTGCAGAGTAATCTGTTTAATCGATTTCCACAATCAATCATCACCCAATTTATTCCGACTCTCTTGAGTCCATCTCTTATTCAATTCTTGACAAGTCCCTAGATTTTCTTAAACCGAGGTTTGCTTATCAGATAATCGGCCCTTGATGAGGCAATCCGTTTTTGCATCCGAATTGATCGGTCGACCCAATAGAGTATTGTGAGCAGTGAAAATTAAATAAGTTCGGTACTAATAGAAATTGTGTAAACTAGTGAATAAAAAAAGGGAAAAAAATAAAAATATATATTTTTTTCTAAAATTCGCTAAGCGACTTATTAATATGTACAGGTGATAAATTCGATACTCCCGCTAACAAAATTTGTTGGTTAATTAAAATAATTCCATTATGCATTATCAATAATAATATTACTCAGGCTGGGATGACACATTAAATTTTTATCATCAATTTATTGTGCGGCGAACCAGGCGAATTCAAATGACAGTACCTTAAAATGTATTTATTTTCCCCATAACGCTTATTTGTGCTTAGCATTTGTTACGGAATTTTAATTAATCAATAATTGTGGCGCGAATTCATGTTATTCCTGTCTCGCTCGCACTCGTTTGAACTCCCATAAGGGAAAAATTGTTACAATAAATTGATGATAAAAATGGAATGTGTCATCCCAGCCTCATAAATGGCATTAGCCAATATTTTATTCAATAAATTTATATTGTGAAGTGCTAAGTTTTCAAAAAGGGGAAAATGACATAACAATGACATAACTTTTGACGGACAACCTTGACAATAGGGGATCGTATTGCGCGGCCCGCAACGATCCATTTGGCACAAGATTGTGTGGAGGGGAAGGAATGTGGCCGAAACATTGCCCGATCGTGTTACGATCAAGCGACAGCTAAGCTTGTGGGAGAATGTAGACTGATGACCGACGGACTTTACGACTCTTACTATTTTTAAGGCATCTTAATATTTATTCTCGTTATGTTGGAGAGGAAAAAGTCTTACCAAGAACCCACCCCATCCGGCGAGCTTATGCCGGCAAAAATTGGTTCCTGAACATCGGATGACTTTCATACGGCCCAAGTCCTTTACAGGACTAGGGCACGAATATGCCCACGTAACAGAATTGGCGCACAACGAAGTTAGTATTATTTCGTATTCCTTAAGGACAAGGGTTTTTATACCCTTGCAGAGGGTATATTGATTTCAGTCAGAAGTTTGCAACGCAGTGAAGGAGACGTTTCCGACCCTATAAAGTATATATATTCTTGGTCAGCATGACTAGACGAGTCGATCTAGCCATGTCCGTCTGTCCGTCTGTCCGTCTGTCCGTCCGTTTCTACGCAAGCTAGTCCCTCAGTTTTTAAGCTGTCGAGCTGAAACTTTACCAAAAGTCGTCTTTCCATTGCAGGTAGTATATAAGTCGGAGCCGACCGGATCGGACCATAGGAATAATCGGAAAAATAATTGAAACAAGAAAGGAAGCTAACTTCGGCCAGCCGAAGTCTATATACCCTTGCAGTTAATTCCTATTTAATTACAAATCAAACAAAAACACCTCTTAACGAGGTATAAAAATAGTGACGATCGCACCTTCAACGTACAAAAGTTCTGATATCAAATTTTGTGACGAAAAATGATTTTAGATGCGACCAAATAAGTACGCTACCTAAAATTTACTCTTTCGGCCCGCTTTAACAAATATTTAATATCTACACGAAAGTTTTCTGTTGTAGCGTGCCGAATGAATAAATTTTAGGTAGCGTACTTATTTGGTCGCATCTAAAATCATTTTTCGTCACAAAATTTGATATCAGAACTTTTGTACGTTGAAGGTGCGATCGTCACTATTTTTATACCTCGTTAAGAGGTGTTTTTGTTTGATATCAGAAGTTTTTGTTTTGACCACAGTCGAAGTACCCCAATACCATGACTAGGAGTCGTCCCCATATGGCTTGGCTATTGAAAAAACCAGAGCACACAGAGCGCATATATTAAAATAATAAAAACAATTTTTATTGTGGGGGCAATGGTTAAAATTTTTTTTAATATCTTAATTTGTTTTTTATTTTTAAGAAATTGAAAACATTTTTTTTTAGAAATTTTTTTTGAAAGAAGAGGTTTAAGAGGAATTAATGAAAAAGACATGAAGTTATCAATTCATATAACCGGAGATACAGATTTTCAATGAGAGGGTACTTTTCCAAATTTGACAATTTTTGGCAACTTAAAAAAATTCTAACTAAAAAAATAATTTTTTTTCGGTCAAATCCTGATACGCGTGTTTACTTATTTTCAGAATAGTATACGTAAAAAAAGTTTCAGGCAAATCAAAAATGTGACCCAATAAAAAGTGTTCGGTTTGTAAAAGAACCGCCCATTTATGAATTTATTTATTTACTTATTTATTTATTAATTAATAATTTAATTTATTTTTTTATTTACTTAATTATTTATTTATTCATTTAATTTTTATTTACTTATTTATTTATTTTTATTTATTTATTTATTTACTTATTTATTTATTTACTTATTTATTTATTTACTTATTTATTTATTTATTTATTAATTTTAAGAATTGTATAATGGAACGCTTTAAAACAATTTTAACGATTTCTTGACCCTAAAATACATTTTGGATACGCACATACTAAATTCAATGCTTTTAGGCAACGTTAGTTGTTTTGGGCTAGCATAAGTGGCCATTTTCGTTTCTGAATAACTTTTAAACGTGACTTTTTACAGTAATGTGTTATATACCAAAATTTAAGGAATCTCAAGGGCTATACAGTTTAAAGTTTTAAAGAAAATCGTTAGAGCCGTTTTTGAGAAAAATAAAAAAAGCTAAAAAAAAGTTAAAAAAAAATTTGTTTTGTGCATATCTTTTTAACTATAACATTTACACAAATTACATATAGGGGGCGCTTACAGCATTTCAAAATACCTTTCAAACGAGATACAGCACAAGTCTGTAGCTTCAGTAGTTTAGAAGTTACAGCCTTCCGTATTTTAGCTATTTTTAGCTGTTTTCCCGCTAAACTAGCGGGTTTTTCCAAAAGTGGTAGAACTAAAGTTTCTTATATCGAGCTGTTGAACATCATATCAAATTTTCAGGACTTTAAAACCATGTTTTGGGACACACAGACAAACTGACAAACTGACAAACAGAATTAAAATTTCATTTTGAGTAGGCCCACAAAAATTTGTTTTCGGTATAACTTTTGAACGGAGCGTCCGATTTTCTGATATGACCCCTCATATTAAGCGCATTTTCAGTGGGAATACAAATAACGTAGTGCGGGGGGCCAATTATCCCCACCGGCCCCAACAGATCCAAATTTCTAAATTTTCACTTTTACACTTTCACCGCTCTCTCTCCCAAACCAATTGATTTTCTTGAGGTCTTGGTATGCAATCCTTTAAGTTTTGGCAATACCTTTAATTTGGTGTATCACTCGCGAGGATCGGACCATTACAGCAGATTTTCAATTCTGCGGCTATATAATAGTAGTCGCCTTCGCACACTCTCCTGGTGCGCTTCGTCACTACATGGACTGCCGTCCATAGTGATTACAAAAATCTGAATTTCGATTTAGAACAAACCGAATTATAGCAATTTTGACAATAATTGATTGATCATTCCTATAGGAGCTATATAATATAGTCGTCCGATTTATGTAAAATTTATTTCGAAATTCTAAAATAATAAAATAAAGTTATATTCAAGAGTAGAAGAGAATACAATAAAAATTAACAAAGCTATAATTTTTTCCTATTAATTACCCATTAATTTTCCGATCATTCCTATGGGAGCTATATGATATAGTCGTCCGATTTTTATAAAATTTAAATCGAAAATCAGAAGTATTAAAAAAACGATATTCCAAAGAGGAGAAGGAAATATGTCAAAAGACACCGAAGCTATAATTTTGTTCATATTAATTTGCCATTAATTTTCTGATAGTTCCTATGGCAGCTATATGATATAGTCGTCCGATTTTTATAAAATTTAATTCGAAATTCAGAACTGTTAAAAAAATGATATTTCCAAGAGCATAAGGTAATATGTCAAAAAACACATAAGTTATAATTTTTTTTCAATTATTTTTCCGATTATTCCTATGGGAGCTATAAGATATAGTTGTCCGATCCGGCCGGCTCCGACTTATATACTACCTGCAACAGAAATACGACTTTTGGTAAAGTTTCAGCTCGATAGCTTAAAAACTGAGGGACTAGTTTGCGTAGAAACGGACGGACGGACGGACAGACGGACAGACGGACAGACGGACAGACGGACATGGCTAGATCGACTCGTCTAGTCATGCTGACCAAGAATATATATACTTTATAGGGTCTGAAACGTCTCCTTCACTGCGTTGCAAACTTCTGACTGATATCATTATACCCTCTGCAAGGGTATAACAAGAGGGAACGCTATAGTCGAGTGCCTCGACTATCAAATACCCGTTACTCAGCTAAAGTCAGCAGTCTCAAGCAGGGCAAACCAAGCAGCCGCTTCAAAAAATTAAAAAAAATTATTCTACATTTCGGTAGGCGTTTATAACCCAAACAAAATGGCGTCTACACTTTTGCTCTAGCTTTAAAACTATGGGCGCCAAAGCTTTTCGCGGTTTGTGGGCGTTAGGGGGGGGGGGGGGTTTCCAATTTTGGTTTATCAATATGTATTGATGAAACGAATACACATTGCTTTTCCCGTTAATATAGCTTCAAAACTGTGGGTGCCACAGTTTTTCGCGGTTTGTGGGCGTTAGAGGGGGCGTGGCACATCGGCGTGAAAAACTTGCGCTGCGTATTAACCCAAAGAATCTGCATGCCAAATCCCAATCTTCAAGCTTTTATAGTTTCCAAAATCTCAGCGTTCATACAGAACGAGTCACAGTTTTTCGCGGTTTGTGGGCGTTAGAGAGGGCGTGGCACATCGGCGTGAAAAACTTGCGCTGCGTATTAACCCCTAGAATCTGCATGCCAAATCTCAATCTTCTAGCTTTTATAGTTTCCAAGATCTCAGCGTTCATACAGACGGACAGACAGACAGACGGTCAGACGGACAGACAGACGGACAGACAGACGGACAGACGGACAGACGGACATGGCTAGATCGACTCAGCTAGTGATCCTGATCAAGAATATATATACTTTATATGGTCGGAAACGCTTCCTTCTGCCTGTTACATACTTTTGCACGAATCTAATATACCCTTTTACTCTACGAGTAACGGGTATAATAATGAGGGGTGCTGTTTTGCGATTACTAAGTATCTCTTCAGTGAAGACCTGTCCAATATTTAAGCCCCACCAAAAAAACAAATGTCCCTAACTAGAGGTGTGAGAAGCTTCTACGCACTTGGTTCCACTTACCTAACAGCTCTTCTCCTCCTTCTAGTCAGCCTTAACGTTCACAGCGGGAACTAGCTGCTCCTAGAAACAGGATCTGTCCGAAATCCCCCTCCCGCCAGTGGTCTGAAATACGATTATCTGACCGATCATTCTCGGGATCCACAACCGTATTCCTATTTCTCTGGACTCGAGCCTATCAAACGACCGGGCAACTCGCGTAGCACGTCGTGCAGGGTCGGCCAGAGAAACTAGAATCGTCCCCCGACCAAATATGTCAAGGGAAGCAGTAAAGATTCGAGCCTATCAAATGACAGGACCCTTTGCCTAGTACGTCGTGCAGCGTCGGCTTTACGTTTTCCTGTCGATTCCCCCATCCAGCTTTCATGTCCTGGCCCGACAAACGAACAATAGATTCGCACCGCAACTGCTAAATGCGTTACCGTAACGTCTGCGTTCCTGCTTTTTCTGGACTCGAGCCTTTTAAACGAGCAGACTCTTGGTCTAGTACGTCGTGCAGCGTCGGCCAGAAAGCACATCTATAATGTAGTTATATTAATTTCAAAATTAAAAAGGTCGGTCGGCATATGGTTGTACAGTATTATAAAAAACCTCGTAGTTTCCGATGGATATGTGTAGTAATTTTCTTATGAAAGAAACAAGGGCTATCTATGCTTTTAAAAATATAATGAAAGGTCCTAAAGTCATACCTCTATTCTGAGACAAAGTACTGATTGAGTGGCCGCTCAATTCTGACTGTTCCAGAAATTGGGGACTTTAGAGTTCAGACCTTTAAAAGTAAAAACAAATTAATAAGCACGTGTTAATCTACTCATAACCAGCAAATAGACAGCAGCCGAAAGCAGAGGCAGGAGCGGCGCATACTACGGTCGGTGCACCACGATATCACCAAACTGAACAGGCAACACCCGCAGTACGCCGCTGAGGCGGTCCGAGCCCTGCGGAAAATTCTCACCGCCAAGGATTAAAGAGCGCGAAATAAAAAGAAAACAAAAAAAAAAAAAACAAATGTATAAAAAAAAAATAAATAAAAAAAAAGTAAGCTAACTTCGGCTGGCCGAATACCCTTGCAGATCGTTCCTATTCTATTTTAAAATACAAAAATGTTAAATTTAGATTTGCAAACAACAAAGAACAAAATTTTAGCAGTTTAGGAATTCTATTGACATTAATTGATCGATCCTTACTATGGCAGCTATATAATATAGTCGTCCGATTTATGTTAAATTTAATTCGAAATTCTGAAATAATAAAATAAAGTTATATTCCAGAGTAGAAGAGAATACAATAAAAATTAACAAAGCTCTAATTTGGTTTCAATTAATTTCCCTTTACTTTTCCGATCGTTCCTATGGGAGCTATATGATATAGTCGTCCGATTTTTATAAAATTCGAAATTCAGGACAGTTGAAAAAATGATATTCCCAAAAGCAATAGTTAATATGTCAAAAAGCACATAAGTTATAATTTTTATACCCTTGCAGAGGGTATAATGATTTCAGTCAGAAGTTTGCAACGCAGTGAAGGAGACGTTTCAGACCCTATAAAGTATATATATTCTTGGTCAGCATGACTAGACGAGTCGATCTAGCCATGTCCGTCTGTCCGTCTGTCCGTCTGTCCGTCCGTCCGTCCGTTTCTACGCAAACTAGTCCCTCAGTTTTTAAGCTATCGAGCTGAAACTTTACCAAAAGTCGTATTTCTGTTGCAGGTAGTATATAAGTCGGAGCCGGCCGGATCGGACAACTATATCTTATAGCTCCCATAGGAATAATCGGAAAAATAATTGAAAAAAAATTATAACTTATGTGTTTTTTGACATATTACCTTATGCTCTTGGAAATATCATTTTTTTAACAGTTCTGAATTTCGAATTAAATTTTATAAAAATCGGACGACTATATCATATAGCTGCCATAGGAACTATCAGAAAATTAATGGCAAATTAATATGAACAAAATTATAGCTTCGGTGTCTTTTGACATATTTCCTTCTCCTCTTTGGAATATCGTTTTTTTAATACTTCTGATTTTCGATTTAAATTTTATAAAAATCGGACGACTATATCATATAGCTCCCATAGGAATGATCGGAAAATTAATGGGTAATTAATAGGAAAAAATTATAGCTTTGTTAATTTTTATTGTATTCTCTTCTACTCTTGAATATAACTTTATTTTATTATTTTAGAATTTCGAAATAAATTTTACATAAATCGGACGACTATATTATATAGCTCCTATAGGAATGATCAATCAATTATTGTCAAAATTGCTATAATTCGGTTTGTTCTAAATCGAAATTCAGATTTTTGTAATCACTATGGACGGCAGTCCATGTATGAAAATCAATTGGTTTGGGAGAGAGAGCGGTGAAAGTGTAAAAGTGAAAATTTAGAAATTTGGATCTGTTGGGGCCGGTGGGGATAATTGGCCCCCCGCACTACGTTATTTGTATTCCCACTGAAAATGCGCTTAATATGAGGGGTCATATCAGAAAATCGGACGCTCCGTTCAAAAGTTATACCGAAAACAAATTTTTGTGGGCCTACTCAAAATGAAATTTTAATTCTGTTTGTCAGTTTGTCAGTTTGTCTGTGTGTCCCAAAACATGGTTTTAAAGTCCTGAAAATTTGATATGATGTTCAACAGCTCGATATAAGAAACTTTAGTTCTACCACTTTTGGAAAAACCCGCTAGTTTAGCGGGAAAACAGCTAAAAATAGCTAAAATACGGAAGGCTGTAACTTCTAAACTACTGAAGCTACAGACTTGTGCTGTATCTCGTTTGAAAGGTATTTTGAAATGCTGTAAGCGCCCCCTATATGTAATTTGTGTAAATGTTATAGTTAAAAAGATATGCACAAAACAAATTTTTTTTTAACTTTTTTTTTAGCTTTTTTTTATTTTTCTCAAAAACGGCTCTAACGATTTTCTTTAAAACTTTAAACTGTATAGCCCTTGAGATTCCTTAAATTTTGGTATATAACACATTACTGTAAAAAGTCACGTTTAAAAGTTATTCAGAAACGAAAATGGCCACTTATGCTAGCCCAAAACAACTAACGTTGCCTAAAAGCATTGAATTTAGTATGTGCGTATCCAAAATGTATTTTAGGGTCAAGAAATCGTTAAAATTGTTTTAAAGCGTTCCATTATACAATTCTTAAAATTAATAAATAAATAAATAAATAAGTAAATAAATAAATAAGTAAATAAATAAATAAGTAAATAAATAAATAAGTAAATAAATAAATAAGTAAATAAATAAATAAATAAAAATAAATAAATAAGTAAATAAAAATTAAATGAATAAATAAATAATTAAGTAAATAAAAAAATAAATTAAATTATTAATTAATAAATAAATAAGTAAATAAATAAATTCATAAATGGGCGGTTCTTTTACAAACCGAACACTTTTTATTGGGTCACATTTTTGATTTGCCTGAAACTTTTTTTACGTATACTATTCTGAAAATAAGTAAACACGCGTATCAGGATTTGACCGAAAAAAAATTATTTTTTTAGTTAGAATTTTTTTAAGTTGCCAAAAATTGTCAAATTTGGAAAAGTACCCTCTCATTGAAAATCTGTATCTCCGGTTATATGAATTGATAACTTCATGTCTTTTTCATTAATTCCTCTTAAACCTCTTCTTTCAAAAAAAATTTCTAAAAAAAAATGTTTTCAATTTCTTAAAAATAAAAAACAAATTAAGATATTAAAAAAAATTTTAACCATTGCCCCCACAATAAAAATTGTTTTTATTATTTTAATATATGCGCTCTGTGTGCTCTGGTTTTTTCAATAGCCAAGCCATATGGGGACGACTCCTAGTCATGGTATTGGGGTACTTCGACTGTGGTCAAAACAAAAACTTCTGATATCAAACAAAAACACCTCTTAACGAGGTATAAAAATAGTGACGATCGCACCTTCAACGTACAAAAGTTCTGATATCAAATTTTGTGAAGAAAAATGATTTTAGATGCGACCAAATAAGTACGCTACCTAAAATTTATTCATTCGGCACGCTACAACAGAAAACTTTCGTGTAGATATTAAATATTTGTTAAAGCGGGCCGAAAGAGTAAATTTTAGGTAGCGTACTTATTTGGTCGCATCTAAAATCATTTTTCGCCACAAAATTTGATATCAGAACTTTTGTACGTTGAAGGTGCGATCGTCACTATTTTTATACCTCGTTAAGAGGTGTTTTTGTTTGATTTGTAATTAAATAGGAATTAACTGCAAGGGTATATAGACTTCGGCTGGCCGAAGTTAGCTTCCTTTCTTGTTTTTGATTTATATTCACAAACCTTTAGTCAGCGTTTATAGCTGATCGCGCGTGTGACGGTGTCTTAAGAAAAAGAAAGAGTAAAGTGAGTGCCATTTGCTTACGGGCACAAGTGAACACGAAATAGTGAAAATTATATTAAAAGAACGAACTCTCTGGACTAAATGAAGGGAGCAGAGATCTCGGAAACTATAAAAGCTAGAAGATTCAGATTTACCATGCAGACTCTAGGGGTTAATACGCAGCGCAAGTTTTTCACGCCTATGTGCCACGCTCCCCTAACGCCCACAAACCGCGAAAAACTGTGGCACCCGTCTGTATGAACGCTGAGATCTCGGAAACTATAAAAGCTAGAAGATTGGGATTTGGAATGCAGATTCTAGGGGTTAATTCGAAGCGCAAGTTTTTCACGCCGATGTGCCAGGCCCCCTCTCACGCACACAAAGCGCGAAAAACTGTGGCACCCACAGTTTTGAAGCTAGATTAACGGGAAAAGGAATGTGTATTCGTTTCATCCATATATGTTGATAGACCAAAGGGGTCCCCCCTAACGCCCACAAACCGCGAAAAGCTGTGGCGCCCACAGTTTTAAAGCTAAAGCAAAAGTGTAAACGCCATTTTGTTTGGGTTATTAATACCTACCTAAATCGTCCCACTCAGTAAAAAGTTATAATCAAATTATGAAAGGGCCGGTAGATGACGCCACTTTGAAGGGGCTGCTTGGCTTGCCCTACTTGATTCGAGGCACTCGACTATAACGTTCCCTCTTGTTTTTAAAATGCTTTCCTAATTCCATATCCTGTTGGTTGGAGCTGCCAGCAAGTGGTATTGGAAGCTGATGGAAGATCGAGCCGAAGACTACGAGTTTGACTACTACTCGTTAACCAGGGAAATGAAACGCGCTTTTTCTTCATCCGGGAGTGACCTGATGAAGATCAAGGAGTTGATGGAACGGCTATCGCCAGAACAACACAGTAAGCTGAGGCAAGGAATTGAGACATATCCATCTTGTCTAGATAAAGGTTTAGGGAAGACCAACTTGGAGCAACATGTAATCGAAGTTACCGACGAGGACCTACCAATTAAGCAGCGACATTATCCGATTTCTCCAGCCAAGCAAAAGCTGGTGTATGCCGAGCTAGACCGCATGCTTGGTCTAGGCGTGATCGAAGAGAGCAACAGCAGCTGGAGTTCACCAGTGACTCTAAAGCAGAAAGGCCAAAAAAATTGCCTGTGCCTCGACGCACGCAAAGTCAATTCCCGGACAATCAAAGTAAGTTTTGCTATAGCCAGGCTAGATATCTAGGATATGTAGTAGGAGAAGAATGCATCCGAACGGACGATTCCAAAATCCAGTCGATCCAAGAATTTCCCCAACCAAGCTCCGCCAAACAGATGCGGAGGTTTTTGGGTATGACTTGCTGGTACAGGAGGTTTATTCAAAACTACGCCCAAACAGCGGCCCCTCTTCATAATTGTTTGAGAAAGACCGCGTCAAAAAATTTGAATTGTCCGAAGAAGCAATTAAGGGATTTGAAGAACTAAAAGCTAACATGGCATCAGCACCTGTACTTGTAACCCCTGACTTTAAAAAGCCCTTCATCATCCAATGCGATGCATTAACGACTGGAGAAGGAGGAGTTTTGGCGAAAACCCGATAGCGTACATGTCAGTCAAACTGAACAAGGCGCAGCGGAATTGTAGCATAGCTGAACGGGAATGCTATGCCGCCCTTCTCAGCATCACCGTTCAAAGTAATCACCGATCATGCTAGTCTAAAATGATTGATGATTTATCCGTCAAACTAGCACGATGGAGTCTAAAGCTGCAAGCGTTCGACTTCACCATCGTACATCGTAAAGGAGCACTTAACGTAGTACCAGATGCTCTCTCACGAGTGCATATGGACGAGCTACAGAAAGCGAAAGTGGCAGAACAAGATATACAAATAGACCTGGACTCGACGGCTTTCCAGTCCCCGGATTACCTGAAATTAGTGCAGGGAGTGGACCAAAGTGTGTTAAAAGGCCAAGACGTACAAAGAAAGGACGGCTATGTATACAAGCGGATACCTCTGGGTACCCGCCAAGCTGCGATCTGACTTAGTCTGGAGAGCACATCATGCCATGACCGCAGGGCATGGGGGTTTGCACAAATCCCTAGCCAAATTGAGACAGTTTTATTACTGGCCATGGATGGCGGTAGATGTGCGAAGTCTGTAAGATCAGCAAGACCACCAAAAAAAATAATCGACCGACCATGGGAGAACAAAGGGTCACGGAACGGGCCGGTCAAAGGTTGCTTATCGACTTTATGGGGCCGTATCCAATAACCAAAACTGGGAACTCAGTGATTTTTGTATGCCTCGATTATTTCTCCAATTTTATCTGGCTGCAGCCTATGAGACATGCAGTGGCATGAGGTAGTCAAATTCCTCGAAATCCGAATTTTCCATCATTACGGAGTACCCGAATACATACACTCTGACAATGGAAAACAATTTGGTCTCAAATGTTTGCCGAGCTAATGCACCGCTATGGTATTCGACACGTGAGAACAGGGCTCTACTCCCCTATCGAAAAAACTACCGGCAGAGCTGAGGGATACAATGTCAAGCTTGGCCCGAATCGAATTCGCTGTGTTGTACTCCAGCGTAGGGGCAAGGCGTTATACGAGATGGGGAATGTCGGTGGGAAGAGCGTTGGCATATTCCATGCGAAAGACCTCTATATAGCTTGACCCCCTAAATGAAATCCGAGGATCTTTCACATTCCAAGAGAGTGAAAAAGCTTGGAACGTCGGCATCGGGCCGAAAAGGTGCCGCCATATAAGCCCAGCAACGCGACGGCACCTTACCAGAAGCAACACGTCGACCCCTGATATGTACCCGCAAGTTGTGAGAGCTGCCCGTCAGATCCACAAACTGCGCAACAGGATACATGGCGACATAGCATACCTCAACTTCCTAGTGGAGAGCGTGTCCGGGCTCCAGCAGAGCCTGGAACGAGCAAAAGACGAGATCCAGCTACGCTGTATCCAGATTCTGCTGCAACCAGAGGAAGAGGAGGCGATCATCGATCTCCGGAAGGAGATAAAGAAACTAAAACGAACTAAGCGGCGGGACCAGGCCCAGCTGCGCCGAACAGGAGTCAGCGGCAGGAACGGCGGTTGTTAAGATCAGTGCTTATCCGAATTAAGGAGGCAGCATCCACAATACGCCACCGAGGCTTGAAGAGACCTCAGAAAGATACTTAAGGTTAAAAGGTTAAAAAGAAAGAAGAAATATAATAAAAACAATTCAAGAAAAAATTACAGTTACGAATTCTTATTTTTTGGGCGGCTTAAGTTTGACCAGAGGGGACAAACAGCAATATAGGGCGAATCGCCAAATAGCGATTTCGTTTTATCTTTCTTTCCTTTTTGTTATTGGCCATAGCACGTATTTTCTTTTGCAGATATTAATTTTCAGCTTTTTCTCTTATCCGATATTGTCTTTTACAGGTGTGTGTGTTTATGTATGTTTTTGTTCAGGGACGGAATATTTTTACAGATAATATGCCCACGTATTAATGATTGCAATTCGGCATTTCTCAAGTAAAATTGAAAAATATTATGTGACACAACATTGGCACGATCGTGATTTTTTGAACGAAAATAGCCCATCTACACATGAAACTCAAACATTTGTTAATTATTTTGATTAAGAGAAGAGCAAAATATATTTTACCTTATACTTTTTCATAACATAATTTACGAATGACAAAATTTAATAGCCCGACTAGCTTATTCAATAAAACATGAGACTCGTTAGCACAGGAGTGGGTCGAAGCCACACGGTTAAGGGCGCCTAAATAGAGAAAAAAAAAAAACAGGCGAAACCAAGGAGGCCGGACGAAGATTTTTTTTTCCATGAGACTACGCATCGATTACTTCGAGCGTGTTACGTACGCCCTCTCCTTCAATTTATTTGATGGAGAAAGATGCACGTAGAAAACAACAACGAATCTCAAGGCAAAGGATGAGGGGCGATCGAGCCGTTGACTCAATTCGACGATCTTTTGGGTGTCATACGGTCAGAACAACGACCGCAATCGACCTACGGGTAACCATACACTGGCAGCTGGCAAAGTGCATCAGTCGGGCATTGACACTACTGATAGGGGGAATCATAGGTGGGAACACCTAAATAATCTAATCTATCACGGGGGCCGATAAAAAGCTCCACACTGGTATAAAAAAACGTAGTCGGATAAAGAAGGGTACAGAATTTATTCTGATCTCCAGGGCACTATAGTGTACGCACTGTGTTCCCCAACGCCATCAACGACTGGAGCCAAGACCAAAGAGCTGAAGAAAGTCCTTGAGCTTTCTGCAGGACTGCTACCATATTGAAGGAAGTCCATCCGTGCTGCCCACGACGTCCATTGAGGGATCTCCTTCTGCATCCTATCCTGAAGGACGAGCATCAATTGCAAGGATATTAATAGCCAATACCTCAATAAGGGAGGAACCAGCTCTAAAGCGGATAACGAAACAGCCAATGTGATCAACAACGTAAAAATCATTGATCACAAGGACAACATTCGGGAAGTCAACCGAAACCTGAAGATTGTGATCTGCCTCATCACCGTTGTAGCCATCCTGAAAGTGCTCCAGATGTACAAGCGTTCCGTGCAAGGACGCCGTGACCAGAAACACGCCTTGGAGCAGATGATATGCCGTCAAGCCTAAAGGAAGTGAATGTGCAAAAGCAGCCAGCGCCAAAACAATAAACAGTGCAAAAAGCAAATAGCAATTAATGCATTAATTGCAAGCAAAAGTGCAAAAGAAAATTACAAGTGCAGTGTCATTGGAGACGCTGCTGCCTGAGACCCTACCATGGGAACCGACGTGTGCCGCCGTGGGATCTACATACATACATGTATAGACATATTTACCTGCATATCATAAGTGATGGTGCTTAAGAACCAAGTTATTATATTATTATTATTATACTCGTAGAGTAAAAGGGTATATTAGATTCGTGCAAAAGTATGTAACAGGTAGAAGGAAGCGTTTCCGACTATATAAAGTGTATAAATTCTTGATCAGGATCACTAGCCGAGTCGATCTAGCCATGTCCGTCCGTCCGTCTGTCTGTCCGTCTGTCTGAACGCTGAGATCTCGGAAACTATTAAAGCTAGAAGACTGGGATTTGGCATGCAGATTCTAGGGGTTAATACGCAGCGCAAGTTTTTCACGCCGATGTGCCACGCCCCCCCTAACGCCCACAAACCGCGAAAAACTGTGGCACCCACAGTTTTTAAGCTAGATTAACGGGAAAAGGAATGTGTATTCGTTTTTTCAATACCTATTGATTCCCTGCTTGAGACTGCTTGCCTTGGACCTTGTATTTGTTTCAGATCCGCATGAAGTAACGGTATCTAGAATTGACGCACTTGTTGTACCTGAAGACCGATATCATCCTACATTGGAATTGACAATTGGCCTCCCCTGTACTGATACCCCTTCTCCTTTAGTTTCTCAAACTAAAGTGAGATGTTTTCGTAAATGTGACTATAATACATTAAATTATAGGAATTCGCAATATAATTGGACTGATTTGTACAATTGCATGGATATCGAAAGTGCAATTGAACTTTTCTATAGCGTTTTAAACACCTTTTTTGACGAATGCGTTCTTGACAGGCTTCCTCGAAGCAAAACAGGCCTCCTTGGTTTAACAATGCGCTTCAAAGACTTAAAAATCTTAAGTCCAACACTTATAATAATTAATGCAAAGCGTAAGTCTTCGGCATTGCCTTCTTTGGTACGTTTAAACTCAAAAGAGGCTTCAACGGATTCTGAAATTGCGGATTTATTTGCCGAGTTTTTCCAAACTACTTATAGTTCGGCTGCTTGGTCAAATTCTACCTACCCTAACCCCTTAAATAGGGCAAATTGTATTTTTTCCCCCGTAATTACCGAAAGTTCTCTCTTAAGAGACTTAAAAACAACAACGCCAACTTATTCTCCCGGTCCTTATGGACTCCCTGGGTGTGTGCTTAAGTTTTGTGCTTCAAACATTTGTAAACCGATTCTCAAACTTTTTCACTTGTCTATTTCATCATCAATTTTTCCAACTATCTGGAAGGACTCTTTCATTATTCCACTCCACAAAAAGGGTGCGAAGGCGGATGCCCAGAATTATAGAGGTATTTCTAAGTTGTCGGCAATTCCGAGAGCATTTGAACGAAATATTACTTCTCACTTGCTACACTTATGTTCCTCGCTAATATCACCGTATCAGCATGGTTTTTTTAAGAGAAGATCGACCACCACTAACCTCCTTGAATTGTCATCTGTTGTAATAAATGGATTTAAGAAAAAAATGCAGACTGACGTTATATATACAGATTTCAGCAAAGCCTTTGACTCTGTTAACCACTCTCTCCTTTTATTCAAATTAGATCAGCTTGGGTTTCCATGTAATCTATTAACTTGGATTTCAAGTTATTTGAATGAAAGGACTCAGAGGGTTATATTTAAAAACGCTGTTTCCAAAATGGTCCACGTGACATCGGGAGTGCCCCAGGGTAGTCATTTCGGCCCTTTGCTGTTTACCTTGTTTATTAACGATCTTCCCTCTATCGTAACACATTCTCGTGTACTAATGTATGCTGATGATGTTAAGCTTTGTTTGACATATAATAAGATTGAGTCTAGTTTTGGCTTACAATCAGACATTGATAATTTTCAGATATGGTGTGAATTTGAACTGCCTGAAATGTAACGTGATGACCTTTTATAGAGGTACCCCTACGTTTATAAGTTATTCGCTTCAGAACTCCCCACTTGATCGTATATATTCAGTAAACGATTTAGGTGTTCTTTTGGACCCGAAGCTTAAATTTGACTGCCACATAATGTCGACTGTCAACAAAGCTATGAGTGTTCTTGGATTTATAAAGCGTTGGTCAAAAGAATTTTATGACCCTTATATAACCAAATTGTTATTTACCTCCCTTGTCCGTCCTATTTTGGAATATTGTTCTTCTGTTTAGAGTCCACAATATCAAGTGCACATCGACCGTATTGAGTCGGTACAAAAAAATTTCTTCTTTTTGCGCTTCGTAGTTTGAACTGGGATCAAAACGTAAGGCTTCCTTCCTATCAGAGTAGATTACTATTGCTTAATTTACCTACACTTGAAAACCGTAGAATAATGCTTGGTACTATTTTTATGCAAAATCTTATAAGAGGTGATATTGATTCTGTAGAACTGGTAAACCGTTTAACTTTTAATATTCCCGTTAGACTAACACGAAACTATTACCCTCTTAATTTGCCCCGATGTACATCTAATTTTAGTCTGTATGAGCCCTTTCGCGTTCTCTGTACTAATTATAACAATCTTTATCATTTGTACATTTGTACTTCAACTTCTATCCCTGTATTAAAAACTAAAATTTTATCTCATTTGCTTCAATCATAGTTTGTAGCCATGTGTCCCGTATTTACTTGTTTCATGTATTTTCCTCGCGAACTCGCATTTTTGCCCGAAATTATAAAGGGTCCCGCGCGTAACAAGCACGTGCTTGGTATCGTTGGGCCACTTGTTTGTGCTGCTCGTAGTGCATCAACGTCCATCAATATATTTTATGACATCTAATCCCATTAAAATCAGGTAATTTATGGATTATGCTAATTGTGGTGGAGCCCGCATCCGGAAATGAGGGGGCGGGGCCATAAGTATGTTAATTAGAGATGGAGCGGGCCAATTATTTGTGCTTAATCCGCATATTATAAAGGCAACCCCGCAACAGGGGTAACCGATGAAAATCTAGCCAAGACACAGCTCGATCGCAGCAAGAAACTCATTACGATTTAAATAGGATGAATTTTTGGAAAAAGGAAGAAGGTCACCCGGGGATAGAGGAACCAAACCACTCGTTAAGTAAGTGTCTCACATTTTTATACAGAGTAAAAGGACAGCGATCTGCACCAGACACGGTCCACAGAAGAGTAACGACCGGCAACCAAAGGACCAAAAGGATTAACACTCGAGCGATTACATTTAGCAACCTGGCTGGAAGATACGGGTGAGAAAAATGAAGGGCAATAGGAAAACAAATTCGAGTGGACAGGAAAATACAAATAAACAATAAAATGGATCAAGAAAATGACAAGCCTAGGAACAAAAAAAAATGCCTGACTAACTATACCGTAGGAGAACCAAGAACGGTACCCGTGGAAAAGGACGAAACCCCTTGAACACTATGTGTTGGCCGAGGATATCGCCTTCGAGTACTCCAGGAATGCCACGACCATCCGACAGGTGAACATTTAGGGAATACGTTCCTGATAGGCTTCCTCCAAAGCCGAACAGGCCCCCTTGGTTTACCAATGCGCTGAACTATTCTATAGTTTTTTAAACACATTCTTTAATGAATGCGTTCCTGATAGGCTTCCTCCAAAGCCGAACAGGACTCCCTGGTTTACCAATGCGCTTCAAAGACTTAAAAATCTTAAAACAAACACTTATAAAAAGTATAAAAAATCTAGTAAGCCGAGCTATTTTTCGAAATATGTAGTGGCTTGTTCCGATTTTAATGTTCTAAACAATCATTGCTATTCTATGTATTTAAATCGATGTAAATTTGAATTTTCAAATGATCCGAAGCAGTTTTATAACTTCGTTAACACTAAGCGTAAGTTATCGGCATTACCTTCAGTGCTTCGTTTAAACTCAATGAAAGCATCGACGGATTCTAAAATTGCTGATTTATTTGCTGACTTGTTCCAAACTACTTATAGTTCGTCTTCTTGGTCAAACTCTAACTACCCTAATCCCTTAAATAGGGCAAATTGTATTTTTTCCCACGTAATTACCGAAAGTTATCTCTTAAGAGACTTAGAAACAACAACGCCAACTTATTCTCCCGGTCCTGATGGACTTCCTGGGTGTGTTCTTAAGTATTGTGCATCAACCATTTGCAAACCGATTCTTAAACTTTTTCATTTGTCTATTTCATCATCTGTTTTTCCAACTATCTAGAAGGAAAATTTCATTATTCCACTTCACAAAAAGGGTGCGAAGGCGGATGCCCAGAATTATAGAGGTATTTCTAAATTGTCGGCAATTCCTAAAGCATTTGAACGTATTATTACTTCTCATTTGCAACATTTATGTTCCTCGCTAATATCACCGTGTCAGCATGGTTTTGTTAAGCGAAGATCGACCACCACGAACCTTCTTGAATTGACTTCCATTGTAATATAGGGATTTAAAGAAAAAATGCAGACTGACGTTATATATACAGATTTCAGCAAAGCCTTTGACTCTGTTAACCACTCTCTCCTTTTATTCAAATTAGAACAGCTTGGGTTTCCATGTAATCTATTAACTTGGATTTCAAGTTATTTGAATGAAAGGACTCAGAGGGTTATATTTAAAAACGGTGTTTCCAAAATGGTCCACGTGACATCGGGAGTGCCCCAGGGTAGTCATTTGGGCCCTTTGCTGTATACCTTGTTTATTAACGATCTTCCCTCTATCGTAACACATTCTCGTGTACTAATGTCTGATGATGATTTTAAGCTTTGTTTGACATATAATAATATTGAGTCTAGTTTTGGCTTACAATCAGACACTGATCATTTTCAGATATGGTGTGAGTACAACCTCTTAAATTTGAACTGCCTAAAATGTCACGTAATGACCTTTAACAGAGGTACTCCTACGTTTATAAGTTATTCGCTTCAGAACTCCCCACTTGATCGTATATATTCAGTAAACGATTTAGGTGTTCTTTTGGACCCGAAGCTTAAATTTGACTGCCACATAATGTCGACTGTCAACAAAGCTATGAGTGTTCTTGGATTTATAAAGCGTTGGTCAAAAGAATTTGATGACCCTTATATAACCAAATTGTTATTTACCTCCCTTGTCCGTCCTATTTTGGAATATTGTTCTTCTGTTTGGTGTCCACTATATCAAGTGCACATCGACCGTATTGAGTCGGTACAGAAAAATTTCTTCTTTTTGCGCTTCGTAGTTTGAACTGGGATCAAAACGTAAGGCTTCCTTCCTACCAGAGTAGATTACTATTGCTTAATTTACCTACACTTGAAAACCGAAGAATAATGCTTGGTACTATTTTTATGCAAAATCTTATAAGAGGTGATATTGATTCCGTAGAACTGGTAAACCGTTTAACTTTTCATATTCCCGTTAGACTAACACGAAACTATTACCCTCTTAATTTGCCCCGATGTACATCTAATTTTAGTCTGCATGAGCCCTTTCGCGTTCTCTGTACTAATTATAACAATCTTTATCATTTGTACATTTGTACTTCATCTTCTATCCCTGTATTAAAAACTAAAATTTTATCTCATTTGCTTTAATCATAGTTGTAGCCATGTGTACCGTATTTATTTGGTTCATGTATTTTCCTCGCGAACTCGCATTTTTTGCCCGAAATTATAAAGGGTCCCGCGCATAACAAGCACGTGCTTGGTATCGTTGGGTCACTTGTTTGTACTGTTCGTAGTGCATCAACGTCCATCATATATATCCGTGCATCATGATTAACACGCAGGCCTTAGCAGTCACCCTTAAGAATGAGCCTCATTTTTATATTAAAGTAACGTATCTATTGTCCAAAGTTAGTTTACCCATCACTATAACTGATCTGGAGCATTTATACATTGAGACTTTCCGTCTTGACTTCTCCCCACTTATCCACTGTAGTAAAGTAGAAAATGCCATAGTTTGTGCCACAGTGCCTAAAACGGTTGTTTACTCTGAACTCTCGTCAAATAAATTTCTCGGTGAGGTTAGTACTTTTGTAATCCGCCTGGCAAACTAAATATAAAAGATAATTTAGCATAATTAAACACACTATTACATTATGCAGCTATTTTTAATAATTTCTTTACCTAAGTGAACTTTTTATAATATATTAAAGCTTTGACTTTTCAGCAGCGAATATCAGCCTTGTGTTTGTATGAACCAGCACAAGAGCCCTCAGAGCGACGTTTGTAGTCGTGAATAGTCAGCAATTCTGTTGACGTGTGCACCTTGTACAGGTGATAAATTCGATACTCCCGCTAACAAAATTTGTGGGTCAATTAAAATATTTTCATTATGCATTATCAATAATAATATTACTCAAGCTGGGATAACACATTACATTTTTATCATCAATTTATTGTGCGGTGAAGCTGACAGTACCTTAAAATGTATTTATTTTCCCCATAACGCTTATTTGTGCTTAGCAGTTGTAAAATTTTTACGGAATTTTAACTATAAACGGTAACACTTATATTTGACAAAAAATAGGATACTAGTTCAAATTCAAAATGAATGGACAAACAAAACCTGTGGCCAGGTATCGTAGAGTAACTTGTAGGCGCTCCGCGGGTACAATACAATTCCGTCAACACGTATTTATCTTTTGGATAAATGGCTTGATTTTTTTAAACAGTTTTCAAAGCTGGTGCGAATGTATATATTTCCATCTTCATCATCTTTTTTTTTGCGCATATGCCTATGGTTAAATCTTACACACCATATTCTATTATTTTAACCAATCAAAGTTTTCACATAATTAGGATTTAACCTTCTTCCCCCCTTTTCAACAACCAGTTTGCACAGAATTTCTTCCTTTAATTTTTCCGCGCATTTTTAAATTTTTTTTACTAGACTCAATTTTTGTCGACTGCTCTGCTGCTAGCATCAATAATTGTGCCGCGAATACATGTTATTCCTGTCTCGCTCGCACTCGTTTGAACTCCCATAAGGGAAAAACTGTTACAATAAATTGATGATAAAAATGGAATGTGTCATCCCAGCCTCATAAATGGCACTAGCCAATATTTTATTCAATAAATTTATATTGTGAAAACGAACTTTAAACCATGAAGTGCTAAGTTGTCAAAAAGGGGAAAATGACATAACAATGACATAACTTTTGACGGACAACCTTGACAATAGGGGATCGTATTGCGCGGCCCGCAACGATCCATTTGGCACAAGATTGTGTGGAGGGGAAGGAATGTGGCCGAAACATTGCCCGATCGTGTTACGATCAAGCGACAGCTAAGCTTGTGGGACAATGTAGACTGATGACCGACGGACTTTACGACTCTTACTATTTTTAAGGCATCTTAATATTTATTCTCGTTATGTTGGAGAGGAAAAAGTCTTACCAAGAACCCACCCCATCCGGCGAGCTTATGCCGGCAAAAATTGGTTCCTGAACATCGGATGACTTTCATACGGCCCAAGTCCTTTACAGGACTAGGGCACTAATATGCCCACGTAACAGAATTGGCGCACAACGAAGTTAAGATTATTTCGTATTCCTTAAAGACAGGGGTTTTTTTAAGTAGATTAACACGTGCTTATTAATTTGTTCTTACTTTTAAAGGTCTGAACTCTAAAGTCCCCAATTTCTGGAACAGTCAGAATTGAGCGGCCACTCAATCAGAACTTTGTCTCAGAATAGAGGTATGACTTTAGGACCTTTCATTATATTTTTAAAAGCATAGATAGCCCTTGTTTCTTTCATAAGAAAATTACTACACATATCCATCGGAAACTACGAGGTTTTTTATAATACTGTACAAACATATGCCGACCGACCTTTTTAATTTTGAAATTAACGTAACTTCATTATAGATGTGCTTTCTGGCCGACGCTGCACGACGTACTAGACCAAGAGTCTGCTCGTTTAAAAGGCTCGAGTCTAGAAAGAGCAGGAACGCAGACGTTACGGTAACGCATTTAGCAGTTGCGGTGCGAATCTATTGTTCGTTTGTCGGGCCAGGACATGAAAGGTGGGTGGGGGAATCGACAGGAAAACGGAAAGCCGACGCTGCACGACGTACTAGGCAAAGGGTCCGGTCGTTTGATAGGCTCGAGTTCAGAGAAATAGGAATACGGTTGTGGATCCCGAGAATGATCGGTCAGATAATCGTATTTCCGACGACTGGCGGGAGGGGGATTTCGGACAGATCCTGTTTCTAGGAGCAGCTAGTTCCCGCTGTGAACGTTAAGGCTGACTAGAAGGAGGAGAAGAGCTGTTAGGTAAGTGGAACCAAGTGCGTAGAAGCTTCTAACACCTCTAGTTAGGGACATTTGTTTTTTTGGTGGGGCTTAAATATTGGACAGGTCTTCACTGAAGAGATACTTAGTAATCGCAAAACAGCACCCCTCATTATTTTTGATTTATATTCACAAACCTTTAGTCAGCGCTTATAGCTGATCGCGCGTGTGACGGTGTCTTAAGAAAAAGAAAGAGTAAAGTGAGTGACATTTGCTTACGGGCACAAGTGAACAGTTATATTAAAAGAACGAACTCTCTGGACTAAAGGAAGGGAGCAAAGAAAATAGTACTTTTCCAGCCAGCGACGGGGAGAATCACGCGTTCCGCAACACGGGGAGCAAATCAAGCACGCAGAAGTGCAATTTATTATACCCGTTACTCGTAGAGTAAAAGGGTATATTAGATTCGTGCAAAAGTATGTAACAGGTAGAAGGAAGCGTTTCCGACCATATAAAGTATATATATACTTGATCAGGATCACTAGCCGAGTCGATCTAGCCATGTCCGTCTGTCCGTCTGTATGAACGCTGAGATCTCGGAAACTTTAAAAGCTAGAAGATTGAGATTTGGCATGCAGATTCTAGGGGTTAATACGCAGCGTAAGTTTTTCACGCCGATGTGCCACGCCCCCCCCCTAACGCCCACAAACAGCGAAAAACTGTGGCACCCGTCTGTATGAACGCTGAGATCTCGGAAAATATAAAAGCTAGAAGATTGGGATTTGGCATGAAGATTAAAAAAGTTATAATCAAATTATGAAAGGACCGGTAGATGACGCCACTTTGAAGGGGCTGCTTGGCTTGCCCTGCTTGATTCGAGGCACTCGACTATAGCGTTCCCTCTTGTTTTTAAAATGCTTTCCTAATTCCATATCCTGTTGGTTGGAGCTGCCAGCAAGTGGTATTGGAAGCTGATGGAAGATCGAGCCGAAGACTACGAGTTTGACTACTACTCGTTAACCAGGGAAATGAAACGCGCTTTTTCTTCATCCGGGAGTGACCTGATGAAGATCAAGGAGTTGATGGAACGGCGACAAGGGCAAAACGAATCTATTAGCGACTATGTATCGGATATGCATAACCTGCATTTTAGATTGCAGAACAAGGTAGAAGAAGAAAAGTTTGTCGGAGTCCTCAAGGACAATTTAAATGCTCAGATGAGAAGCTTGTTGTTGACATCCCCGATTAGGTCGCTAGCGGAGCTGAAAAGGGAGGACTTAGAGTGGACCACTGGTTAAGAAGTAACGGCAGGGTCGCAAGAAATAGGTCAGTGAAATCGATGAATACTGCACGGATCAGGATTTTCCAGACGCTGTTACAGTGGAAGAGTGGAAGAGTTCAACCGGAAGCGGCGAGTCGCTCGAACTGGGTACGAAGACAGACAAGGATGCCGAGGACCGCTACACGAATTAGTCTGTTTTAAATGTGGCAGAGCCGCGGACTTAAAAAACATCCAAAAGAAGATCCCTGCTTTACTAAATTTCATGACGCCACTTGTCGGGTCTGTGAGAGGATAGGAGGCGATGCAGACGCTAACCCAGCGGCTTTTCCGCGGAGTCCGTCAGGCCAGAAGGGGGAAAGCCGGACGGACCAAGGCGGTAACATTCCCGTAGAAAACACCATGCCCAGAAAAATTCAATCCCATAAGAGCCTAGAACAACGAGAAAGGGAGTAGGAACTGGCCCGACAGCGTATCTTCCACGGCTCAGAAGATACAGACAACACGATACAGACAATAGGTCCCGTGTCGTGTTGTCTGTATCTTCTGAGCCGTGGACCTAAATAACCCAATCTATCACGGGGGCCGAGAAAAAGCTCTATACTGGTATAAAAGACCGTAGCCTTATAGAGAAGGATACAGAATTTATTCTGATCGCCAGGACACTATAGTGTACGCACTGTGTTCCCCAACGACTGGAGCCAAGACCAAAGAGCTAAAGGAAGTCGTTGAGCTTTCTGCAGGACTGCTACCATATTGAAGGAAGTCCTTCCGTGCTGCCCACGACGTCCATTGAGGGATCTCCTTCTGCATCCTATCCTAAAGGACGAGGATCAATTGCAAGGATATTAATAGCCAAGACCTCAATATGGGAGGAACCAACTCTAAAGCGGATCACGAAACAGCCAATGTGATCAACAACGTAAAAATCATTGATCACAAGGACGACATTCAGGAAAACCTGAAGATTGTGATCTGCCTCATCACCGTTGTAGCCGTCCTGAAAGTGCTCCAGATGTACAAGCGTTCACTGCAAGGACGCCGTGACCAGAAACACGCCTTGGAGCGGATGATATGCCGTCAAGCCTAAAGGAAGTGAATGTGCAAATGCAGCCAGCCGTAAAACAATAAACAGTGCAAAAAGCATACGGCAATTAATGCATTCGTTGCAAGCAAAAGTGCAAAAGAAAATTACAAGTGCAGTGACATTGGAGACGCTGCTGCCTGAGACCCTACCATCGGAACCGACGTGTGCCACCGTGGGATCTACATACATACAGGCATAGACATATTCACCTGCATATCATTGTGTTTAATTTTTGTGTTTAAGAACCAAGTTTTTTTTTTTGTTTAACAAAGGGGTAAGTTTGTCGGAACACAGTTCCTTTATCAACCATTTAAATATATATCCGTGCAGTCACCCTTAAGAATGAGCCTCATTTTTATATAAAAGTAAAGTATCTATTGTCCAAAGTACGTTCACTTATCACTATAACTGATCTGGAGCATTTGTACATTGAGACCTTCCGTCTTGACTTTTCCCCACTTATCCACTGTAGTAATGTAGAAAAAGCCATAGTTTGTGACACAGTGCCTAAGACTGTTGTTTACTCTGAACTCTCGTCAAATAAATTTCTCGGTGAGGTTAGTACTTTTGTAATCCACCTGGCGAAGTACATATAATAGATAATTTAGCATAAACAAACACGCTATTACATTATCCAGCTATTTTTAATCATTTCTTTACCGCCACTCGCTTCACTTTCACTCTGACATCTTTCGAGCGATTTCATATGAAAAAGGTTCTCGCCCAATATTATCGCTTCGCTTCTCGCTAGCACTCTGACATCAGCCTAGGGCACTAATATGCCCACTTAACAGAATATAAACCTAACCAGCTAAAAGCAGCGGGCAAGATGCTATCACAAGTACCAGGGGAACCCTGGGCAACAGTCTGTGCGGACTTCGTCGGGCCATTACCAAGTTCAATCCATGGCAACACGATGCTGCTGGTGATGATGGACAGATTTTAATTTTAAATTTGTTAGATAGTGTAAGGCGAAAGCGCCCTAAAGCTTTCGATCGCTCTAGCGAATGCGCCCCCTTCTCTCGCCCCGTAGTTAAGATAGGCTTAAGCGTTGTACAATGGAATTAAAGAGATTAGTTGTTATATGAACTTCAATGCGCACTAGGACGGTCTACATTTGTATGGAAATTTTTAGGTCCTACTCTCACCCTTTTAATCGGCGCGCATTACTTCATTTTAGGCATATCCAAAGATATTTTTAAAAAATAACGCGTTTTAGGATCTGCAAAATGGCCTCAAAGTTTATTACTCATACGCACTGCTTACTCTGTTAAAAAAGTTATTTTAATCTAGGTGGCGTAGATTTCAGCCGAACATTTGTTTCATTGCTCCCCTTTTTAAACCAATTATTCTAACAAAATTCCAAATTTGACAATGTTTGAAATAGGAGAATGATATTTTTCGATAAAGCACTGACTGTCATTCGTGTCGTATGAGTAATTTTTAAGGAATCTTTAGAACCATTTTGCAAGGTCTAAATTTCATAACAAAAATGTTTAGTTTTTATACCCGTTACTCGTAGAGTAATTAGATTATATATATTAGATTCGTGCAAAAGTATGTAACAGGCAGAAGGAAGCGTTTCCGATCATATAAAGTATATATATTCTTGATCAGGATCACTAGCCGAGTCGATCTAGCCATGTCCGTCTGTCCGTCTGTCCGTCTGTCTGTCCGTCTGTCTGTCCGTCTGTCTGTCCGTCTGTATGAACGCTGAGATCTTGGAAACTATAAAAGCTAGAAGATTGAGATTTGGCATGCAGATTCTAGGGGTTAATACGCAGCGCAAGTTTTTCACGCCGATGTGCCACGCCCTCTCTAACGCCCACAAACCGCGAAAAACTGTGGCACTCACAGTTTTAAAGCTATATTAACGGGAAAAGCAATGTGTATTCGTTTCATCAATACATATTGATAGACCAAAGTTGGAAACCCCCCTCCCCCCTAACGCCCACAAACCGCGAAAAGCTGTGGCGCCCATAGTTTTAAAGCTAGAGCAAAAGTGTAAACGCAATTTTGTTTGGGTTATTAACGCCTACCGAAATGTAGAAGAAATTTTTTAAATTTTTTGAAGCGGCTGCTTGGTTTGCCCTGCTTGAGACTGCTGACTTTAGCTGAGTAACGGGTATTTGATAGTCGAGGCACTCGACTATAGCGTTCCCTCTTGTTTTCAATTAAATTTTTTTTCACACTTTAATCTAACATATGAAAGGGTTCTAATACGATTTTATTTTTTGAACCGCCCTAATTCGCACACTTCCTTTCGATCTCATTAATGAAGCCCGAAATTCCCTGCAAACACAAGTTTCGCGTTTTGTTAATACAAAACAGTATTAAATTTTCATAGTGACCCCGACGTGATTTGCAGTGGAACTCGATTATTTTTTTGTTTTGGTGAAACGAACTAATTAGAAATCAAATAAATCGCGCCATGCATATAAAACATTGAAGTTTTTTTTGCAACTGTTGCCGCTGCTTATGATCTGTTGCTGCGGATTTACATAATCATTGCTGCTCGTGCCGCTGCTTGGAATTTGTTGCTGCCGCTGGACAATTTTGGCCGCTGCAGTTTTCAAATCGCTGTTAGCTGCCTCAGTAAAGTTGTTGCTGCCGATTACATAATTCGTCGTTGCTGGCGCCAAGTTTTGGTGCAATCAATTTAAAGTCGTCGTTGCTGCCGCTGCAGTTTTCCTTGGTTGGCATTGCCGCAGTTTCCAAGCGCCGTTAGCTGGACCGTATTTGTTGTACCGCTCATCGCCAAATCTACCGCCTTTGGTCCCCTACGGGAGGAAATCAAATGGATTCGTCCAACCAGATATGCTAAATGCTAAAGTTTAAAGTTTATCTATGGAGTAAAATTGTGTTTTGGCCTCTTTGCATTTGTGTGAAAAATTCGGTAGTGCACTTGCATGCACTAACCATTATAATTCTTATATACATGTAAGATAATTGTATATTATCTGTGGTTTATTAAGAAAGTTTAGGATTATAATAGTTTGTAGATATAAGAGTTACATAAGTTTTGATATTGAATAACGCGACTTTTCAACTGATTTTGCGACTGAAATTATAGCTTTACGACGAACGACTTTTTTTCCACAACTTCTCCATGTCTTGTTTCGGCTGATAGTGATGAACTATCGAATATCGTTTGAGAATGCACCGTGATAAGGACTGCCAGCCTAGGTCCAATCCACCAGCTCACATTCGGCCATCCTGAAAAACATCTGTCCCAGATGTCTCATCCTCTTCAGTTGATAGGTTTTCATCTTCCTCCTCGTTGCTAGCATAGCGCCACAGCTTCATGAAGTCAGCGCTAGTAGACGTCTGTAGTGGACCCTCAAAATCGGCAGCTTTGCGTTTAACCTGTATGACTTCATATGGTCCCATATATTTGTTGGCTAACTTTTTGCCGGTTATAAACTGCGTCACCTTGATTGCAACCAGATCACCCAACTGGTAACCATGATGTCCTTTCCTTTTCTTGTCAAAGTTCTTCTTGTAGATCTCCTGAGCTTTTTCAATTTGGAGGCGAGTTTCATTCCAAATTTCGTTACGTTCTTTTTGTTGGTTTATTATCATCTCATCTTAAAGGATCTTTAGTAGTTCGGCACTAGAGTTCTTCCTCATTCGCATCCCAAACATAACTTCGAATGGCGTGAAGCTAGTTGATGCGTGGACATGCGCATTTATGGCCTGCTGCACTTGTGATGTGTACTTATACTACTTTGCGGGCTCCAATGCTGACATTTTTGAGAGTACTGAAATTATTACTCTGTTCACCCGTTCAATTTGTCCGTTGCCCCTTGGAACACCGGCTGTAGTCTCAATGTGGTCAATCTTCTTCGCTGTGCAGAATTCCTTAAAAGAGTGTGATGTAAATGCAGCTCCTTTATCGCTGATAATTCTCTGTAGGCTGCCAAATATTGAGACCCAGGACTCCAAGTGTTTGATCACTTCCTCTGCGTTTGTTGACTTAGTGGGAAACAACCAAGTGTATTTTGAAAAGCCATCCACCATTGCAAAAATGTATCGGTAGCATTTTGATGTCATGTCTAATGAGCCCAGATGGTCCACATGAAGCGTTGAAAGGGGAGTATCTCCTTTGTCTATAGCGTGCAAGAAGTCGTCCTGCTTCCTCAATTTCTGATTATGTGTGATACATTCGATACAGTTGGAAATGGTCTGCTTCACTTTCTTCTCGAAGTGGGAAGTGTGGAAATCCTGCTGGATTGCATGCATCGTCTTTTGCGTTCCCATGTGTCCAAAGTTGTGCGAACTTGTTATTATCTGCTTTTCCATGCATTTTGGTACTGCTAAAAGCTCTTGCCCACTTACTTGCTTATAAATCAAGTTGTTTTTGATTATATAATCGGCATCCGGTCCATGCTTTAAAATTTCGCGAACCGCCATTAAATGTTCATCATTTAATTGGGCTTTCTTGATCTGCGTGTGAGCTTCGGATGACACAATCATTATAGGGAAACGACTTAAGCTGTCGACATGTTGCATTCTAGTTCCTGCGCGATGCTCCACGTTGAAGGTAAAGTCTTGCAAGTACATCAACCACGGCGTAACTTCCTGAGGGACATCTTTTTTTGAGATCGTCTGTTTGAAGGCTGCACAATCCGTTACCAGGTCAAACTCAATACCCAGCAAATAATGGCGAAGTCTCTTTGTCGCTAGGAAAGCTGCCTTTACCTCAAGCACGTAACTAGTCGCTTTTTCTTCTTGTGGTGTGGGTTTCTTACTCCAGTAAAAAACCGGGTACCACTTCCAGCATGTGGTTGCAACAGCGTTCCACCAAAGCCATGTTTTAAAGCATCAACGTGTAATTGAGTTTAGGCGTCTTGAATCCAAATTTTCAGGACTGGCACCTCTACAAGTGCTGATTTCAATCGATCAACGGCTTGCTTCTGTTCTCCTTCTATTTTGAAAATAGCATCCTTTTTTAGTCTAGCGATAAAGGCGTAATCCTTAATAAACTTGCGAAAATACCCTGTTAGTCCGAGGAACGCCTGTATACCTTTGATGTTGACCGGCATAGGAAAGTTTTTGATTGCCTTGATTTTTTCCTTTCCTGACCATTTTCTATTTCGTACCCAAGAAAATTGATACGCTGTTTTAGAAAGTGACATTTTGACCACTTTATGTCAAGACCGTACTGCTGGGCCTGCTTCAAGACGCGTTCCATGTTGCTTAGACATTCTTCGGCCGCTTGTCCAAAAACAACAATGTCATCGATGTACATTTCCATAATACCTGCATTTATCAACTGTTGAAAGATATAAGTGACATACCTTACAAAAACTGCGGGAGAATTGCAATACCCGAACGGTGCTCTGTTTAATTCGAATAGACCCTCTTTGGTCACGAAAGCAGTGTATTTTCTTCTGGCTTCATCAATTTCGATATGGAAAAATCCATTTTTGAGATCGAACAATGAAAAATATTTCGCCTTTTGCCTCTTGTCAAGCACCTCGTCTATGAGTGGAACTGGAAATCGATCTTTAAGAACCTTGGTGTTTAAAATACGATAATCTATGCACAGCCTGTATGTCTTGTCTTCTTGGCTAGCACAACTTTACTAGCAACATCTGAACAGGACTCTCTTACAATTCCCTGCTGCAGCCATTCCTCCACCTGTTTGCGAACTATTTCCCTTTCTGCTGCTGAAGATCGGCTTGGTTGTTCTCTAAAAGCTATGTTGTTGCAATTAGGGATGATTGTCATCTTTACAGGGCAGGTTAGCCATTTACTTGACTGCTGTTTTGCCTGGAACGTCTAGTTCTAATTCATGACTCACCACGTTGTAGATGTTATGGTCGTTCTCGGCAACGATGTCGTCTCCTCGTTTGAAAGCGTATTTTCCATTCTCCAGCCAACAGTAAACTTTTTTAAGAAGTCGAATCCAATAATGGTGTTTACATTAATTTTGCTGTCGGGAACGATGAGAAACCTATGTAGCGTTTGGATTCCATCTACCTCCACGTCGACATTAAGTGCACCCAGCACCGAGGTTGCAATGTTTCCAAGCCCGTAAAGTTTTGCAAATCTTTTCTGCATGGGAATTTCGGCAAACTTATCCTTGTAGGTCCTCATACGCATAAGCGACACATCAGCTCCAGTGTCTACTAGGCATGCCACACTCTTTTTGTTGATCGCTAGTACTTTACACCGACAATTTGCTTTTCACCTGTACAATTCTTTGAAGTATGCCCAGCTCCGTTGCATTTAAAGCATTTCGTCTCCTCTTTACATTCGGCTCTCATATGCTCAGTTGAGCCGCAATTGAAGCAATGCCTCTGGCTCTGATTTTGTTTCTGATCAAACCGCTTTACTAGTTTTCCTGCTTTACCGAGGTCAGTCTGATTTACTGCTTGCTTGCGCTGCATATTGGATTTCGTCATCATTTCGATCGTTTCAAATCGGCTTCGTAGCTCCTTGAAGGTTGTCGCACTGCATAGAGGGTATTTGAGATCGTCACGAAGCTTTAATCCATCTGCTATGTAGCGGATCACCGACTCATCCTCCACAACTCCCAGAGCTGCTATCTTACGCATGTGCAAAACATATTCGTGAAAATTCTCGTTGTCGTTCTTCTTTCGCTCTCGAAGCTGCTTGTGTACTTCAGCACTGGTCAGCGTCTTATCAAACTCGTCCAAAAGTACTTCGCATAGGGTATCATAGTCCGAAACAGTGGTGGACTCCAGGAATAACATTGCAGTTCCCTTCATTTCCATACGAGCGTTCACATATTTTTGCTTCAACGTTAGCTCGTAGCCACTGGCATTTTCGTTGAAACATTTAAGCCACTGTCTAATTGGAATTGACACTCCATCAAAATCGGGGACAACTTTAGAGAAACTCTCAATTGGAACAACGGCCCTGCTTGAATCACTTTGCCCAATTTTTGCAGCAAGAAGTTTTAGCACTTCGCTCAACTCGTTGTTGTTGGTATAAACTTCCTCGTAATTATTGGTGTATTTCAGCTCCTGTTGAAATTCAGCTTCGTATGTTGAATCACTACTACTAGCGAACTTAGCTTGCTCCTCGATATTATTTCCCATCTCTTCCTCGTCCAGCGGCACGAAGAAGGTATTATTCATATTCACCACTGCTGCTGCATTTTGCGAATCTTCTGGTTTCTTTTGTTTTCCACCTGGATTGACTTTTTTGTTCTTTTTCGCGGATAGAATCATTTTTGTCAACTTTTTGCAATGTCAAAGTCAAAGTGTTGGGTTTTTCCCGAAATCAAACGACGCTCACTCACACCAACAGATTTTTCACATGCTCGACGGTTGAGCCCCCATGTAAGATAATTGTATATTATCTGTAGTTTATTAAGAAAGTTTGGGATTATAATAGTTTGTAGATATAAGAGTTACATAAGTTTTGATATTGAATAACGCGACTTTTCAACTGATTTTGCGACTGAAATTATAGCTTTACGACGAACGACTTTTTTTCCACAACTTCTCTGTGTCTTGTTTCGGCTGATAGTGATGAACTATCGAACGCACCGTGATAAGGACTGCCAACCTAGGTCCAATCCACCAGCTCACATACATACACATATACATATACATATACATATATATATATACATATTTGAAATTATACATACGTAAATAAATCACTTTGGACCTAAATCAAATAAATATTTGTAAGCGACCTGGTTTTTTATTTTTTAAAAATTCAAATTCCCACAATACTTGTCGTAGTGAACACCAATTTAATTTAGCAGAATTAAAGTGGTAAAAGTTTAAAATTCTGAAAAGTTTCGATTCCAGCATTAAATTTCCCGGCAAATTTTCTGCCGCGCATTTTTTCTCCCATATTCCCGCGATAGTCTGCAACCGGCTGGAAAGCGAACTGGCTCCCACTTCCTGAGGACTGTACACTCATCGGATTTGCGGACGACATTGCCTTGGTTACGGTGAGGAAAGAGCTCGACGAAGTAAAGACTTCCTGCAACGCCGCTGCAGGCAATATTTGCCAGTGGCTACAACGCAACGAGCTCAAGATGGCTGAACATAAGAAGGAGGCAATCTTGGTGATCCACAGAAATCCTTTCTAAAAGGTCCATAAAGTACCTCGGTATCATGATTAATGATGAGACTGCTGACTTTAGCTGAGTAACGGGTATTTGATAGTCGAGGCACTCGACTATAGCGTTCCCTCTTGTTTTCAATTAAATTTTTTTTCACACTTTAATCTAACATATGAAAGGGTTCTAATACGATTTTATTTTTTGAACCGCCCTAATTCGCACACTTCCTTTCGATCTCATTAATGAAGCCCGAAATTCCCTGCAAACACAAGTTTCGCGTTTTGTTAATACAAAACAGTATTAAATTTTCATAGTGACCCCGACGTGATTTGCAGTGGAACTCGATTATTTTTTTGTTTTGGTGAAACGAACTAATTAGAAATCAAATAAATCGCGCCATGCATATAAAACATTGAAGTTTTTTTTGCAACTGTTGCCGCTGCTTATGATCTGTTGCTGCGGATTTACATAATCATTGCTGCTCGTGCCGCTGCTTGGAATTTGTTGCTGCCGCTGGACAATTTTGGCCGCTGCAGTTTTCAAATCGCTGTTAGCTGCCTCAGTAAAGTTGTTGCTGCCGATTACATAATTCGTCGTTGCTGGCGCCAAGTTTTGGTGCAATCAATTTAAAGTCGTCGTTGCTGCCGCTGCAGTTTTCCTTGGTTGGCATTGCCGCAGTTTCCAAGCGCCGTTAGCTGGACCGTATTTGTTGTACCGCTCATCGCCAAATCTACCGCCTTTGGTCCCCTACGGGAGGAAATCAAATGGATTCGTCCAACCAGATATGCTAAATGCTAAAGTTTAAAGTTTATCTATGGAGTAAAATTGTGTTTTGGCCTCTTTGCATTTGTGTGAAAAATTCGGTAGTGCACTTGCATGCACTAACCATTATAATTCTTATATACATGTAAGATAATTGTATATTATCTGTGGTTTATTAAGAAAGTTTAGGATTATAATAGTTTGTAGATATAAGAGTTACATAAGTTTTGATATTGAATAACGCGACTTTTCAACTGATTTTGCGACTGAAATTATAGCTTTACGACGAACGACTTTTTTTCCACAACTTCTCCATGTCTTGTTTCGGCTGATAGTGATGAACTATCGAATATCGTTTGAGAATGCACCGTGATAAGGACTGCCAGCCTAGGTCCAATCCACCAGCTCACATTCGGCCATCCTGAAAAACATCTGTCCCAGATGTCTCATCCTCTTCAGTTGATAGGTTTTCATCTTCCTCCTCGTTGCTAGCATAGCGCCACAGCTTCATGAAGTCAGCGCTAGTAGACGTCTGTAGTGGACCCTCAAAATCGGCAGCTTTGCGTTTAACCTGTATGACTTCATATGGTCCCATATATTTGTTGGCTAACTTTTTGCCGGTTATAAACTGCGTCACCTTGATTGCAACCAGATCACCCAACTGGTAACCATGATGTCCTTTCCTTTTCTTGTCAAAGTTCTTCTTGTAGATCTCCTGAGCTTTTTCAATTTGGAGGCGAGTTTCATTCCAAATTTCGTTACGTTCTTTTTGTTGGTTTATTATCATCTCATCTTAAAGGATCTTTAGTAGTTCGGCACTAGAGTTCTTCCTCATTCGCATCCCAAACATAACTTCGAATGGCGTGAAGCTAGTTGATGCGTGGACATGCGCATTTATGGCCTGCTGCACTTGTGATGTGTACTTATACTACTTTGCGGGCTCCAATGCTGACATTTTTGAGAGTACTGAAATTATTACTCTGTTCACCCGTTCAATTTGTCCGTTGCCCCTTGGAACACCGGCTGTAGTCTCAATGTGGTCAATCTTCTTCGCTGTGCAGAATTCCTTAAAAGAGTGTGATGTAAATGCAGCTCCTTTATCGCTGATAATTCTCTGTAGGCTGCCAAATATTGAGACCCAGGACTCCAAGTGTTTGATCACTTCCTCTGCGTTTGTTGACTTAGTGGGAAACAACCAAGTGTATTTTGAAAAGCCATCCACCATTGCAAAAATGTATCGGTAGCATTTTGATGTCATGTCTAATGAGCCCAGATGGTCCACATGAAGCGTTGAAAGGGGAGTATCTCCTTTGTCTATAGCGTGCAAGAAGTCGTCCTGCTTCCTCAATTTCTGATTATGTGTGATACATTCGATACAGTTGGAAATGGTCTGCTTCACTTTCTTCTCGAAGTGGGAAGTGTGGAAATCCTGCTGGATTGCATGCATCGTCTTTTGCGTTCCCATGTGTCCAAAGTTGTGCGAACTTGTTATTATCTGCTTTTCCATGCATTTTGGTACTGCTAAAAGCTCTTGCCCACTTACTTGCTTATAAATCAAGTTGTTTTTGATTATATAATCGGCATCCGGTCCATGCTTTAAAATTTCGCGAACCGCCATTAAATGTTCATCATTTAATTGGGCTTTCTTGATCTGCGTGTGAGCTTCGGATGACACAATCATTATAGGGAAACGACTTAAGCTGTCGACATGTTGCATTCTAGTTCCTGCGCGATGCTCCACGTTGAAGGTAAAGTCTTGCAAGTACATCAACCACGGCGTAACTTCCTGAGGGACATCTTTTTTTGAGATCGTCTGTTTGAAGGCTGCACAATCCGTTACCAGGTCAAACTCAATACCCAGCAAATAATGGCGAAGTCTCTTTGTCGCTAGGAAAGCTGCCTTTACCTCAAGCACGTAACTGGTCGCTTTTTCTTCTTGTGGTGTGGTTTTCTTACTCCAGTAAAAAACCGGGTGCCACTTCCCAGCATGTTGTTGCAACAGCGTTTCACCGAAGCCATGTTTTGAAGCATCAACATGTAATTGAGTTTTGGCGTCTTGACTCCAAATTTTCAGGACTGGCTCCTCCATAAGTGCTGATTTCAATCGATCAACGGCTTGCTTCTGTTCTCCTTCTATTTTGAAAATAGCATCCTTTTTTAGTCTAGCGATAAAGGCGTAATCCTTAATAAACTTGCGAAAATACCCTGTTAGTCCGAGGAACGCCTGTATACCTTTGATGTTGACCGGCATAGGAAAGTTTTTGATTGCCTTGATTTTTTCCTTTCCTGACCATTTTCTATTTCGTACCCAAGAAAATTGATACGCTGTTTTAGAAAGTGACATTTTGACCACTTTATGTCAAGACCGTACTGCTGGGCCTGCTTCAAGACGCGTTCCATGTTGCTTAGACATTCTTCGGCCGCTTGTCCAAAAACAACAATGTCATCGATGTACATTTCCATAATACCTGCATTTATCAACTGTTGAAAGATATAAGTGACATACCTTACAAAAACTGCGGGAGAATTGCAATACCCGAACGGTGCTCTGTTTAATTCGAATAGACCCTCTTTGGTCACGAAAGCAGTGTATTTTCTTCTGGCTTCATCAATTTCGATATGGAAAAATCCATTTTTGAGATCGAACAATGAAAAATATTTCGCCTTTTGCCTCTTGTCAAGCACCTCGTCTATGAGTGGAACTGGAAATCGATCTTTAAGAACCTTGGTGTTTAAAATACGATAATCTATGCACAGCCTGTATGTCTTGTCTTCTTGGCTAGCACAACTTTACTAGCAACATCTGAACAGGACTCTCTTACAATTCCCTGCTGCAGCCATTCCTCCACCTGTTTGCGAACTATTTCCCTTTCTGCTGCTGAAGATCGGCTTGGTTGTTCTCTAAAAGCTATGTTGTTGCAATTAGGGATGATTGTCATCTTTACAGGGCAGGTTAGCCATTTACTTGACTGCTGTTTTGCCTGGAACGTCTAGTTCTAATTCATGACTCACCACGTTGTAGATGTTATGGTCGTTCTCGGCAACGATGTCGTCTCCTCGTTTGAAAGCGTATTTTCCATTCTCCAGCCAACAGTAAACTTTTTTAAGAAGTCGAATCCAATAATGGTGTTTACATTAATTTTGCTGTCGGGAACGATGAGAAACCTATGTAGCGTTTGGATTCCATCTACCTCCACGTCGACATTAAGTGCACCCAGCACCGAGGTTGCAATGTTTCCAAGCCCGTAAAGTTTTGCAAATCTTTTCTGCATGGGAATTTCGGCAAACTTATCCTTGTAGGTCCTCATACGCATAAGCGACACATCAGCTCCAGTGTCTACTAGGCATGCCACACTCTTTTTGTTGATCGCTAGTACTTTACACCGACAATTTGCTTTTCACCTGTACAATTCTTTGAAGTATGCCCAGCTCCGTTGCATTTAAAGCATTTCGTCTCCTCTTTACATTCGGCTCTCATATGCTCAGTTGAGCCGCAATTGAAGCAATGCCTCTGGCTCTGATTTTGTTTCTGATCAAACCGCTTTACTAGTTTTCCTGCTTTACCGAGGTCAGTCTGATTTACTGCTTGCTTGCGCTGCATATTGGATTTCGTCATCATTTCGATCGTTTCAAATCGGCTTCGTAGCTCCTTGAAGGTTGTCGCACTGCATAGAGGGTATTTGAGATCGTCACGAAGCTTTAATCCATCTGCTATGTAGCGGATCACCGACTCATCCTCCACAACTCCCAGAGCTGCTATCTTACGCATGTGCAAAACATATTCGTGAAAATTCTCGTTGTCGTTCTTCTTTCGCTCTCGAAGCTGCTTGTGTACTTCAGCACTGGTCAGCGTCTTATCAAACTCGTCCAAAAGTACTTCGCATAGGGTATCATAGTCCGAAACAGTGGTGGACTCCAGGAATAACATTGCAGTTCCCTTCATTTCCATACGAGCGTTCACATATTTTTGCTTCAACGTTAGCTCGTAGCCACTGGCATTTTCGTTGAAACATTTAAGCCACTGTCTAATTGGAATTGACACTCCATCAAAATCGGGGACAACTTTAGAGAAACTCTCAATTGGAACAACGGCCCTGCTTGAATCACTTTGCCCAATTTTTGCAGCAAGAAGTTTTAGCACTTCGCTCAACTCGTTGTTGTTGGTATAAACTTCCTCGTAATTATTGGTGTATTTCAGCTCCTGTTGAAATTCAGCTTCGTATGTTGAATCACTACTACTAGCGAACTTAGCTTGCTCCTCGATATTATTTCCCATCTCTTCCTCGTCCAGCGGCACGAAGAAGGTATTATTCATATTCACCACTGCTGCTGCATTTTGCGAATCTTCTGGTTTCTTTTGTTTTCCACCTGGATTGACTTTTTTGTTCTTTTTCGCGGATAGAATCATTTTTGTCAACTTTTTGCAATGTCAAAGTCAAAGTGTTGGGTTTTTCCCGAAATCAAACGACGCTCACTCACACCAACAGATTTTTCACATGCTCGACGGTTGAGCCCCCATGTAAGATAATTGTATATTATCTGTAGTTTATTAAGAAAGTTTGGGATTATAATAGTTTGTAGATATAAGAGTTACATAAGTTTTGATATTGAATAACGCGACTTTTCAACTGATTTTGCGACTGAAATTATAGCTTTACGACGAACGACTTTTTTTCCACAACTTCTCTGTGTCTTGTTTCGGCTGATAGTGATGAACTATCGAACGCACCGTGATAAGGACTGCCAACCTAGGTCCAATCCACCAGCTCACATACATACACATATACATATACATATACATATATATATATACATATTTGAAATTATACATACGTAAATAAATCACTTTGGACCTAAATCAAATAAATATTTGTAAGCGACCTGGTTTTTTATTTTTTAAAAATTCAAATTCCCACAATACTTGTCGTAGTGAACACCAATTTAATTTAGCAGAATTAAAGTGGTAAAAGTTTAAAATTCTGAAAAGTTTCGATTCCAGCATTAAATTTCCCGGCAAATTTTCTGCCGCGCATTTTTTCTCCCATATTCCCGCGATAGTCTGCAACCGGCTGGAAAGCGAACTGGCTCCCACTTCCTGAGGACTGTACACTCATCGGATTTGCGGACGACATTGCCTTGGTTACGGTGAGGAAAGAGCTCGACGAAGTAAAGACTTCCTGCAACGCCGCTGCAGGCAATATTTGCCAGTGGCTACAACGCAACGAGCTCAAGATGGCTGAACATAAGAAGGAGGCAATCTTGGTGATCCACAGAAATCCTTTCTAAAAGGTCCATAAAGTACCTCGGTATCATGATTAATGATCGGCTGACATTTAAAGCCCATCTGCAATACGTCAGAGAAAAAGCTGCAACCCCACGACAGGGCCGTCACAGCGAAGCAATAAGCTTATAGCAAGTGTGGTATCCTCGGTGATACTCTAGGGATCGAACATTTGGGCACCAGAAAAGAGTGCAGACGCAGCTATAGGCGATGCGCTCTCAGGGTATCCAGTTGCTTCTGCACAGTGTCAGAGGAAGCGGCACTGGTGATATCCGGTATGATACCACTAGACCTGCAAGCTGACGAGAGACAAACCGGAAACTCAGTCGCACGGGAACAGCGATGCCAAACCATCAAGAGCTGGAAACGAAGGTGGAATAGCGCCAGCACGGGCCGCTGCACTCGGAGGCTCATCCCAAGGCACCCATCAGGTGCCACCTCTTCAACAGAGAAAGGCGCGACCTAGAAGAGGTCATCCAGGATCTTTCGCCAGACACACTGGTAAAGAGTATGCTATCGAGCGAGGCTGCATGGAAAGCGGCAGCAAATACGGCCGCCATCATCATGAAGAAGCTCCGACGACGAGAAAGGGCCAGAACTCCAGTTAATGGATGAATGACCTCCTTCCCGTCTCGTGAAGTAATCACCTCACCCAATCCATACCCCACCCACATCCTAACCCCTGTTATTTGTATCAAACTTGTTAATAAAAAAAGAGAGCGCAGCCCATTCTTTCGAGTTCTCTTTCGTCGTTTTCGTTTTCCATTGCTGGAAGGCGCAAGCTTTGCTGCTACCTGAACGCTTTGGTGTTTGAGCTTGGCGTGTGCTCCCCTACCTTACGTGCGGTGTTAACATTGAATTGTAAAAAATAATAGGATTTCTTCAATTTATTTAATTCATTACAAATAACTCCCCTACAGGAGGCGTGGCACATCGGCGTGAAAAACTTGCGCTGCGTATTAACCCTCAGAATCTGCATGCAAAGTGCCAATCTTCTAGCTTTCATAGTTTTCGAGATCTCAGCATTCATACAGACGGACAGACGGACAGGTGGACGGACGGACAGACGGACATGGCTAGAGCGACTCGGCCAGTGATCCTGATCAAGAATATATACACTTTATGATAGGAAACGCTTCCTTCTACCTGTTACATACTTTTGGACGAATCTAATATACCCTTTTACTCTATGAGTAACGGGTATAAAAATGCCTAAAGCAGAAACTAGTAACAAGGACATCGAAGAGTTGAAAAATGATAAGTATAGATCGAACGAAAAGATATTTAAATGGGGGTCGATTCTCTTTAAATACGGATGAGTTAGAATGTCGATTAGAAATCCTAAATACGCACATGTAAAATGCTTCGCTTATACAACATCAAATCGAAGCGAAAGTTGGAGTTGATGTGTACCGCGAAGAGTTAGAAGAGTTAGGGAAATTAGCAACGCTAGAAACAGTCAAGGCATTCCAAGTTACCGCGGATAATTATCCAAAAGCCTTGGCTAGCCTAAGGCGGGTGTACGATATTAAGTATTTAATTTTCTTTAACAATATATCGACACTGTTTAATCTACCAAAAATTTCCAAGACATCAGCTAACGCCTTGAGAAATCTGATCGACACAGTCACAGCGCAGTACGATTCTCTTTTGTCCATTGAGGATGACAAACGTATTACTAATGACGTCTTCATCCATCTAGTAATGGGCAAAGTCGATGCAAGATTACTAAAAGAAAATGGGAAGAATTAGATTATACCTCGCTTCCTCTTTGGAGCGAGTGTGAGTCAGCCCTGAATAAGCGGTATCAGCATATGTCCGATGAAGCGCCCAAGCCAAAAATTGTTCAGCAGATCCAGACTTATCCTAAGAAGAATGGAAACAGAAGTTTTTTGTTTGTTGCTGCTATGGACGACCCCGTAGTATGTCTGTTTTGCACCTCAGCAGAAGATCAAGTAGGAAACTGCACTGCTTTTGCTGCCCCAACAGTTCAGCAGAGATTCGATTTCGCACAAAAGGCGCCCTTGTGCATTGTAGTATGCCCACATATCGGATACATACTGTACATTAATAACGTTAAATTATAAATATGCGAAAGTCCAACGGCCAGCACATTTTCAAGTGCGTTGGTAATATAATACCCCAAGCATACAACTGTCGCCGACTTACTTGAATATGATTAATATGTCGCACACACTGCATACCACCTTTTGCTTAAACAGCAAATATTAATATATTCGCTTAAAACTAATGAACAGGAAAAAGTCTATAAGAATATTGGCATCTCAACTGCCCATTCAGCACAAGCCGCCTTAAGGGGCTGTGCTTCCATTTAATTGGTTGCCAGCGTGGTGAATCACTATGGACGGCAGCCCATGTAGGGACGAAGCGCACCAGGAGACTGTGCGAAGGCGACTACTATATTGAAAATCTGCTGTGATAGTCCGATCGTAATAAATAATAATCCAAATTAAAGGTATTGCTAAAACTTAAAGGATTGCATACCAAGATCTCAAGAAAATCAATTGGTTTGGGCGAGAGAGCGGCGATAGTGTAAAAGTGAAAATTTAAAAAGATATGCACAAAACAACATATTTTTAAACTTTTATTTTAGTTTTTTTTTTATTTTTCTCAAAAACGGCTCTAAAGATTTTCTTTAAAACTTTAAACTGTGTAGTCCTTAAGATTCCTCAAATTTTGGTATATAGCACATTACTGTAAAACGTTTAAAAGTTATTCAGAAACAAAAATAGCCACTTTTGCCAGCCCAAAACAACTAACGCTGCCTAAGCGTTGATTTTTGTATATGCGTATCCAAACTGTAGGGTCAAGGAATCGTTAAAATTTTTTTTAACCAGTCCATTTGGGAAACTTTTGTTTTACGACTTTTGAAAAAACAAGCTAGTTTGGCGGGAAACCCGCTAGAAAAGGCTAAATTTCGTAAGTCCGTAACTTGCAAAATATTAATGCTACAGACTTGTGCTTCACCTCATATTAAAGGTATTTTTAAATAAAATAAACGCCTTAACAAAATGTATGTAAATGCAATGGTTAAAAAACCATAAGCAAAACAATTTTTTTTAAACTTTTTTTTAGCTTTTTTTTTTTAAAACGGCTTTAACGATTTTCTTTAAAACATTAATCCGTAGAGGCCTTGAGATTCCTTAAATTTTGGTATGTAACACGTTATTGTAAAAAGTCTCGTTTAAAAATTATTCAAATAGAAAAATGGCCACTCTTGCTAGCTTAGAACAACTATGTATGTGCGTATCCAAGCTGTATTTTAAACCGTTCCACAAAGAAAACTTTTTTTTACGGCTTTTGAGAAAACTCGCTAGTTTAGCGGGAATAAAACGCTAGTACTAGATCCTATGGAAGCAAAAGTATGAAGAAGTCAGTAGTAGATATACTTAATATGACTCATGTTTAAAACTAAAACCCCTGATATCAAACAAAAACACCTCTTAACGAGGTAAAAAACTAGTGACGATCGCATCTTAAACATACAAAAGTTCTGATATCAACATTTCTGACGAAAGATGATTACACACATGATTAAATACACTTTTTAAATTTTATTTTTTCGGCACTCTGCAATAGAAAATGTTCGTGCGTTCTTAAAAACTAGTCTGTTCTTAAAACTAGAGTGCCGAAAAAAAATTTTAAAAAGTGTATTTAATCATGTGTGTAATCATCTTTCGTCACAAATGTTGATATCAGAACTTCTGTATGTTTAAGGTGCGATCGTCACTAGTTTTTACCTCGTTAAGAGGTGTTTTTGTTTGATAAATGCACAATTGCAATGTCAGCATATTTCCCCGCTGCTGGCGAATGCCCAGCAACCAGACACATTCATAATTGACGACCACATAAACAAAGACCACTTGGTCGAATACAAAACACAATAAAGGAATTATAATTATTGTGAGGAAAGGATGATATATTTACATGGCGACTACGACATAAACAAGAAACGGATTATTACAAGTGTGAGGAGCGACAATCAAATATTTACATGGCGACTAAAATAAAAACAAACAACGGATTATTACAAATGTGAGGAGCGTCGATCTTCAACTTACATGGCGGCCGTGACCATTAAAACGGCATCTACATGGCGAATCTACATCTATATCTACAGTGAGAGCGAAGGAGCGACCGTGGAAAAATAAAACTGAGTGAGTAGAAATGGAGTTATGGCAAAACGAGGGAGCGTAAAAAACAAAATAACCAAAAGAGTAGCTTATGTGAGATATTATTTAAAAAACAACCGCCACCCCCCTGGGCCACAGACCAAAAATTGCAAGAAGAACTTGATTTTCTAAATTTAAGTCTTATAAAAACAAAGCCAATAACTTGCGCTGTATAAAAACCTGTGCGATGACCGGCACCCGTACCGCCTGAGCCCAAAGGCCCCGCACAGCTGCTGCAGAACTACAAGTGTGGGGGGCAATCAGCCACCTTATACATCCATTGCGGCTAAGACCACTAGCTGCAACCCGTTACCCTCGCAACCTAATCAACATATTTCTAGAGCTGATGCCACGGGCCAACCGGCCACCTTCTACATCCATTGCAGCAAAGACCACTAGCTGCAACCACGATCTACCGACCCCTCCGCCACGGACACATCAAATACATAATTTACAGCCAAACGGTACATCAAATTTATAATTGGCGCTCAACGATAAATAAACCCGATCGAATTCGCGGAAGAGTTTGTGAATTAATTTCGGAAAATAGAATTTGAGGAAACACTACACACCCAGCAAAATCATGTAAGTGAACCCATCTTTCAAACATTTTATAAACAAATCTGCGTAAAGTTATAAACGTTTGTTTGTTCTCAATGTTGCTCAACATGACCACCGATCGTACTCAATGTTGATCAACATGGCCAATGACCAACGCATCAAGCAGTACTACAGTTGGTAACAGTACCAGACGCCCAGTGTACCCACGGCAGATAATATTTGCCGATCAGTATATTCTACATAGTCAATGTCAATGTCAATGTCAACGGTTGACTCGATGTCGCAGCGGTCAGCACATTCTGCAGTGTCAGCCGACCCAATAAGGTTCAGCGGGCGAGCCCCGGCGGCGTCCAGCTGATTTCTTTTTTATAAATTAAATTACTAGTATAAGACATAAATAAATATAATAAAATTTAAAATAAAAGAATTGGAAAGATTTCCCAAAATGGGTTTAATAGATACTAAATATTTTTGACAATATATCGACTATGTTTAATTTGCCAAAGATTTGAGCGAGTGTGAGTCGGACCTGAACAAGCGCTATCAGCCAATGAGGTTGCCGAAGAGGATTGCAAAAGCCAAAATTGTTTAGCAGAGACAGGCTTATCCTAAGAAGAATGGAAACATCAGTTTTTCGTTTGTCGCTGCCATGAATGATCCTGAAGTATGTGTGTTTTGCAACTCAGCAGAACATCAAGTAAGAAACTGCACTCCTTTTGCTACCCTTAAAGTGCAGCAGAGATTCGATTTCAGAAAAAAGGCACCCTTATAAGGCGCCCTTCGAAAGGGCCACACGGTAAAAACGGCAAATCAAAAAGATGCAGGGTGTATAAGTCCTCACACCACAAAATGCTACACATTTATTCGCCGAATTTAAATCTCGCGACTGCAGCGGATAGAAATAGTCTTATCAGAGCCATCGTGAGCATTAAAAAACAAGAAAGGAAGCTAACTTCGGCCAGCCGAAATCTATATACCCTTGCAGTTAATTCCTATTTAATTACAAATTACAAAAATCTGAATTTCGATTTGGAACAAACCGAATTATAGCAATTTTGACAATAATTGATTGATCATTCCTATGGGAGCTATATAATATAGTCGTCCGATTTATGTAAAATTTATTTCGAAATTCTGAAATAATAAAATAAAGTTATATTCAAGAGTAGAAGAGAATACAATAAAAATTAACAAAGCTATAATTTTTTTCCTATTAATTTCCCATTAATTTTCCGATCATTCCTATGGGAGCTATATGATATAGTCGTCCGATTTTTATAAAATTTAAATCGAAAATCAGAAGTATTAAAAAAACGATATTCCAAAGAGTAGAAGGAAATATGTCAAAAGACACCGAAGCTATAATTTTGTTCATATTAATTTGCCATTAATTTTCTGATAGTTCCTATGGCAGCTATATGATATATAAAATTTAATTCGAAATTCAGAACTTTAAAAAAAATGATATTTCCAAGAGCATAAGGTAAATTTTTTTCAATTATTTTTCCGATTATTCCTATGGGAGCTATAAGATATAGTTGTCCGATCCGGCCGGCTCCGACTTATATACTACCTGCAACAGAAATACGACTTTTGGTAAAGTTTCAGCTCGATAGCTTAAAAACTGAGGGACTAGTTTGCGTAGAAACGGACGGACGGACGGACAGACGGACAGACGGACGGACAGACGGACAGACGGACATGGCTAGATCGACTCGTCTAGTCTTGCTGACCAAGAATATATATACTTTATAGGGTCTGAAACGTCTCCTTCACTGCGTTGCAAACTCTGACTGAAATCATTATACCCTCTGCAAGGGTATAAAAAGTGGCTAATTAGTTTTGGGTCGAGCGTAAATTTTGGGTCAAGTAAATTTTGTGACCGAGGAGCTCTCTCAGAGACTTAAGATTAAGAGAGACAACGCGTGTTTGAGCTTGCGGGGAATTGGTGGATCTAACGCTCAAGCAACCAAGAATATATACACGATTGTCAAGTCGCGAGTGGGTAGCAGTCAGTTGTCCTTCGAATTTTTCATATTAAACGAGAGAGAATGCTATAGTAGAGTGCCTCGACTCTGAAATACCCGTTACTCAGCTAAAGCAAGCAGTCGAAAGTAGAGCAAACCAAGAAGCCTCTTAAAAGTGGCGCCATCTACGGGGCAATTAATTATTTGCTTATACATTTTTACTGAGTGCCCCGATTAAAAAATGTCGTCTTCTGCATCTTTGCATCTACGTTCGTTTTAAATCTACTGCTGAAGGTTTAAAAGTGCCTTTATTGACAGCAACATCCAAAGACGAAAACTTCGCCTCGCCTTGAGTTGTGCGCAGCTCACTTTCTAGCGGATTTTTATAGTTGTGTAACAACATTGCTTAATTTTTGCGATTACAAAAGTGTTCCAATGGGCGGACTCGGGCACACTTTGCATTGGATCAAAACACATCCTTCGTAGTGTGGCAGCATATTTATACACACATTATATAAAGCACCTACATTAATCCTAAGCATAATTTTAAACATTAATCCTAAGCATAATTGTAAATATTAATCCTAAGCATAACTGTAAATATATACCGATAGTAGCCCTAAGCATCCCTGTAAACACACACACACATATACATAGCCTGTTATATATATGTATACACTCTGTTAAAGTTTCTAGCTGTTAAGAGAATGTTAGCCAAGGAGAGAATAAAGGAGAGAGAGTCAATCTTGAGAGTGATCCCGACCTGAACTGGTGCTCGTTTTCCTCTGCTACAGTAGTTGATGGTTTTTCTCTCAAATCGAGATGGAGGGATCTAGAGTGGTCCGAAAAAGCAATTTGGCGACATGTCCCTACGAAAAAAAGCCCAGCGGAAATCGTGTCACGAAGATGTGACGTTGAGGATCTCACAGCTTTCATTTGGTTCGCTGGTCCGTCGCGTCGCGTCGTTTTTGCTTGATTCAGAAATAAATTGGCCTGTAAATCGGCACTTCAAAGTTCCTGCTGATGTATCGATGATGTTCATGCTGATATCGATATCGAAACAATCGTATTCATAATCGTTCATAACAGAGCACCTCACTTTGTCAGATTTTGGGAGGCAGGTGTCAAGTCTGCAAAACATGTTCCTTTGGACTGGCAGTGAAGACATCCAGACCAAGGAGGAACTCTAAACTCTCCCCACCAGCGTGAAGGCCGTCCTAAGTTTCAGGCCCCTCAGAGCGATCAGCACCGATCCAGCCTAAGGCGAGGAACAAGTGGCACCAGGAGGTTCCAAACGTCGTCGTGGGAGCTCCTGTCTTTGTCACCGAGGACAATCTCTCGCTGCAGGAGTGGATGATCGGGCGCGGTCGAGTGGCGGAGTAAAAACGAAGGACAGAGAAATTGTCAAAACCTGATAGTACCCCAAGTGGTACAAGTACCCCGCTGTTATAATAAAGTGTAAAGCAAAATGGAAATGCTAAGAAACCCAAGTAATACAAGTACCCCGCTGTTATAAAAAAATTTAAGTTCTAAAAAAATAAAGATTTTTATTAATTATAAATAATATAATAAAAGCAAATATAATAAAACCAAGCAAACCAAGCAGCCGCTTCAAAAAATTTCTTCTACATTTCGGTAGGCGTTAATAACCCAAACAAAATTGCGTTTACACTTTTGCTCTAGCTTTAAAACTATGGGCGCCACAGCTTTTCGCGGTTTGTGGGCGTTAGGGGGGGGGGGGGTTTCCAACTTTGGTATATCAATATGTATTGATGAAACGAATACACATTGCTTTTCCCGTTAATATAGCTTCAAAACTGTGGGTGCCACAGTTTTTCGCGGTTTGTGGGCGTTAGAGGAGGCGTGGCATATCGGCGTGAAAAACTTGCGCTGCGTATTAACCCCTAGAATCTGCATGCCAAATCCCAATCTTCTAGCTTTTATAGTTTCCGAGATCTCAGCGTTCATATAGACGGGTGCCACTGTTTTTCGCGGTTTGTGGGCGTTAGAGGGGAGGGGGGGTTTCCCATTTTGGTCTATCAATATGTATTGATAAACCAAATACACAATTTTTTTCCCGTTAATATAGCTTCAAAACTGTGGGTGCCACAGTTTTTCGCGGTTTGTGGGCGTTAGAGGGGGCGTGGCACATCGGCGTGAAAAACTTGCGCTGCGTATTAACCCCTAGAATCTGCATGCCAAATCCCAATCTTCTAGCTTTTATAGTTTCCGAGATCTCAGCGTTCATACAGAACGGGTCACAGTTTTTCGCGGTTTGTGGGCGTTAGAGAAGGCGTGGCACATCGGCGTGAAAAACTTGCGCTGCGTATTAACCCCTAGAATCTGCATGCCAAATCTCAATCTTCTAGCTTTTATAGTTTCCAAGATCTCAGCGTTCATACAGACGGACAGACGGACAGACGGACAGACGGACAGACGGACATGGCTAGATCGACTCGGCTAGTGATCCTGATCAAGAATATATATACTTTATATGGTCGGAAACGCTTCCTTCTGCCTGTTACATACTTTTGCACGAATCTAATATACCCTTTTACTCTACGAGTAACGGGTATAAAAAGCCAAACAACATTTTTTTAAATGTGCCTGTGCGAGGACCGGCGCCGCCTGAACCAATGGGCCCAGGACAACAAAATAGATCACCTGTGCGAGGACCAGCACCGGTAACCCCCGAGTTAAAACGGGCAAACGCGCAGATGACAACAACAAATTAATAGAGCAAAAAGACGACAACAAAACAAAAAAAAATTTGACCTATACAAATGATCAAGCAAAATCGCGTCTTAACAAGGTAAAAAATTAGTGACTATCGCACCTTTAACATAGAAAAGTTCTGATAATCATCTTTTGTCACAAATGTTGATATCAGAACTTTTGTATGTTGAAGGTGCACTCAAAAAAAAAACAGCCCGAAATCGCCATTAAATTAAAAAATTCGCCATGGATTTAAGTCGATGGCGATTCTCGTTACATTTTAGAAAGGATTTTTCTTAAATATAGAAAACATTTTCTAAAAAGTAGAAACATTTTTTTAAAATCGAGAAAAATTTGCCATACATTTCAGAAATTTTCCTAAAATCTAGAAAGTACTTTTCTTAAAGTTAGAAAGGATATTTCTTATTTCCAGAACATTTTGTTTCTAAAAATCAGAAAAAATACCACAAATAATTTTTTCAAATAAAATTCATTTTTATTTTGTGCGCTATCGATATGTTTACAAACTCTCAAATAAATATGCTGAAAAAAGAATAATTATATTTCCTAAAAATATGAGAAAGAAGAGGGAAAAATTATAAATGTTTCCTAAATAAAAAAAATAAAAAAAGAACCTAAACAAAAAAGAGAAAAAGAAAAGAAATAAAGAAAAAATTAAATATTTTTTTTTATATTAAAACAATAATATTTTTACTTACCTGTAAATTACCTAGAACAATACCTGATATTAAACTATTTTCTGTAATCGAAAAATAATAATAATTAAAAAAAAGCGTATTTGCGCCAAACAATTTATTAAGCAAAATATATGAAAATATAAAAAATATACACATTAATATACTAAAAATGTTCACACATTCACCAGTTTTATACAAACCCTGAAATGTTATATATTAATATTATTTCAATAACTTACCTATGTATTTGTATATATCGCACTGTACCTTTATTAAATGCACAGGTTCAACACAACTTATTACTTTGAATGCTTATTTCAAACTGACTACAAGGGTTTAAGAGACAGCACAACGCCAGTAACATTCTCGGTTGCAATTCCCTAAAAAAACCAAACCCAATAAAAGTTACAGTTACCGACAAGAAAATTCTCGATCACATACGCATATAAACATTTACATATATACATACATACATACGCCAAAAACTGCCGTCCCAACGCGCCGCGAATAGCCGCATGTCTTCTTCTTATTCATAGAAAGAATAAAAACCATAAACGAGTGAAAAGGCACGATACCAATTTTCTAAAATGTATGGCAAATTCTTATTTCCACTTTTCTGTTTTTAAGAAAAGTATTTTTTTTTTATTCAGAAAAATTCTTTAATTATAGAAAAAGTTAGCGTGAGTTTAATAGCGACTTTCTAGATTCTAGAAAGGTCTGAAGTAAATTTTTTCTAAATTTAATGGCGAAATCGCCATTAATCTAAGAAAATTTTCCGAGGACAATATGGGCGGTTCTTTTACAAACCGAACAGATTTGGCCAAAAAAAAAATTTCACATTTTTGATTTGCCTGAAATTTTTTTTACACGTACTATTTGGAAAATAAGTAAACACGTGTATCAGGATTTGACCGAAAAAAAAATATTTTTTTAGTTAGAATTTTCTTAAGTTTGCCAAAAATCGTCAAATTTGGAAAAGTACCCTCTCTTTGAAAATCTGTATCTCCGGTTATATGAATCCTATTGACTTCATGTCTTTTGCATTAATTTCTCTAAAACCTCTTCTTTCAAAAAAAATTTTCTAAAAAAAATAATTTTTAATTTCCTAAAAATAAAAACAAATTAATATTTAAAAAAAAATTTTTAACTATTGCCCCCACAAAAAAAGAATTGTTTTTGTATTTCAATATATTCGTCATATTGTTAGTTACAATCGGTTTTTGTAAAAAGTCGGAGCCATTTTTAGTTTTTTTAATATCAATGTCTTTGTAACATGCCCTCGACTTTCTTCTATGAACGCACGCCAAAGCATGTTGTGCATCTCGCTTGCTCTTATTACATGCTTATGGTTTTCATGCTTAAGAGTCATTTAACAGTCTGTTGACCATATCTGACTAACAAATAAGAATTCTTTGCTTAAAATATTATTTAATTATTTTTTTGTTTATTATTGAATTTTTTTAAAGTTTTTTCAACATAAAAAAAATATTATTTTTTTAACATTAAAAAAATATTACCTTTTGTTAAAATAATGACCTAGGTAAATAAAAAAATTATTATATAATATTTTAAGCAAAGAATTCCAATTTGTTAGTCAGATATGATTAAATGAACAGTAAGCATGAAAACCATAAGCATGTAATAAGAGCGAGCGAGATGCACTACATGCTTTGGCGGGCGTTCATAGAAAAAAGGCGAGGGCTTGTTAAAAAACTTTCGATATTTAAAAAACTAAAAATGGCTCCAACTTTTTACAAAAACCGATTGTAACTAACACTATAGCGCATATATTAAAATAAAAATAAATTGTTTTTTTTGTGGGGGCAATGGTTAAAAAATTTTGTTGAATCTTAATTTGTTATTATTTTTAAGAAATTAAAAACTAATTTTTTTTTAGAAATTTTTTTTTGAAAGAAGAGGTTTTAGAGGAATTAATGAAAAAGACATGAAGTCAATCGGATTCATATAACCGGAGATACAGATTTTCAAAGAGAGGGTACTTTTCAAAATTTGACGATTTTTGGCAAACTTAAAAAAATTCTAACTAAAAAAATATTTTTTTTTCGGTCAAATCCTGATACACGTGTTTACTTATTTTCCGAATAGTACGTGTAAAAAAAGTTTCAGGCAAATCAAAAATGTGAAATTTTTTTTTTCCAAATCTGTTCGGTTTGTAAAAGAACCGCCCATATAGGAAAAATCACCATAGATTTTAGAAAAAATATAAATTTTCTAAATTTTAGAAAAGTTTTTCATAAAAATCTGTTCCTATGGCGTTCTTTCCTAAATTTAAGAAAACAATTTCTGAAAAATAGAAAGTTTCCTTCAAATAAGAAAAATTTTCATTTTATGGCGATTTTCTAAAATTTAGGAAAAAAATTTTTTTGAGTGTGCGATCTTCACTAGTTTTTTACCTCGTTAAGAGGTGTTTTTGTTTGATATCAACATTTCAAACATGGGTCATATAAAGTATATCTACTACTGTCTTTTTTATAAGTTTGCTGCCAAAGGATCTAGTACTAGCGTTTTCTTCCCGCTAAACTAGCGGATTTTGTCAAAAGTTCTAAAAAAAGAGTTTTCTATATGGAACGGTCTAAAATACAGTTTTGATACGCAAAAACAAAATTAAATGCTCAAGCAGGATTAATTGTTCTGAGCTAACAAAAGTGACCATTTTTGTATTTTTACAATAACGTGTTTCATACCAAACTTTAAGGAATCTCAAGGCCTTTACGGATTAATGTTTTAAAGAAAATCGTTAAAGCCGTTTTAAAATAAATAAAAAAAAGCTAAAATGCTTTTTAAAAAAATTGTTTTGATTCTGTTTTTTAACACTTCATCTTATAACTCCGTGGTTCTATTTTCCGACCTCCCGGAAGAAGCCTCGTAAACGTATATTATGCTACAAATCACGCTTGAGCACCAACATTGATAACCCCGACGTGATCCCGTTAAGTTAACGCAGCTAACCCAGCTTCACAGGACCGCATGCTAATACAGCTTCACAGGACACCCAGCTCATCCAGCTCCACAGGATACGTAGCTTTCCCAGCTTTACAGGACCGCATAGCTTATCCAGCTTCACAGGATCATTCACCACATATCCAGCGTCCTAGGATACGTCAACCCCAAACACGAATAGTAACTGTAGTACTTGCAGTCGACCTCATTCATAGATGAGATAAGTCAAAACAGAGTCGATTTTCACAATCGTCTACTTGATGATCAAAATGAGGTACAAGGCAAATCCAACAGGTCATAAAGAATTATATCAAGGATTCGTCCGAACGACGCAAACAAGATGGCTATTATGCCGGTAGGCTAAGCCAGTTGAACGATCTCTGGCAATAGTTCCGTGATCTAGATGAAGAGGTCGAGAAAGCGGCATTACCTACCGGCGATGAGTATGCCTCAAGATAAGTGGCTTTAAAGGAGCTGGTAGAGAAATATCAGCTACTATTTAGAGACAACATCCTATCGGGAAGCGGCCCTCCGAAAGTTCCGCGTCGGACACAGAAAAATAGAACCCCGGTAGTCAAGCACATAAATACACTCATAAAAAAAAATCGAAAAATTTCCTTAGAATCAAGAAAATTCTTTCTTGAATTTTTACCAAAGGCTACCTCACCATTAATTCAAGAAAAGTTTTTTGGAAGGCACCTTTAAAACAAGGAAAAATATTTCTTTAAACAATAAATGTGTTTCTTGATTCAAAGGTGGTTTTTTTCTTGATTCAAGAAATTAAATTTCTTGTTTCAAGAAATGGTTTTTTAGAAAGTGACCTTTAAAAAAAGAAAAAATATTTCTTGCTTAAAAAAATTAGTTTTACATTAACCCTAAAATATAAAATAAAAGTAACTCCGTTTTTTTATATTGCATATCTTATTTTATTACATTTTTAACATTTAACACCTAATATTTAAGAATTTGTATACCCGTTACTCGTAGAGTAAAAGGTATAAAAGGTATATTAGATTCGTGCAAAAGTATGTAACAGGTAGAATGAATCGTTACCGACCATATAAAGTATATATATTCTTGATCAGGATCACTAGCCGAGTCGATCTAGCCATGTCCGTCTTTCCGTCTGTCCGTCCGTCCGTCTGTCCGTCTGTCCGTCCGTCCGTCTGTCCGTCTGTAGGAACGCTGAGATCTCGGAAACTATAAAAGCTAGAATATTGGAACTTGGCATGCAGATTCTAGGGGTTCATACGCAGCGCAAGTTTTTCACGCCGATGTGCCACGCCCCCTCTAACGCCCACAAACCGTGAAAAACTGTGGAACCCACAATTTTGAAGCTATATTAACGGAAAAAGCAATGTGTATTTGTTTCATCAATACATATTGATAGACCAAAGTTGGAAACCCCCCCTTCCCCCTAACGCCCACAAACCGCGAAAAACTGTGGCACCCGTCTGTATGAACGCTGAGATCTCGGAAACTATAAAAGCTAGAAGATTGAGATTTGGCATGCAGATTCTAGGGGTTAATACGCAGGCAAGTTTTTCACGCCGATGTGCCGCGCCCCCTCTAACGCCCACAAACCGCGAAAAACTGTGGCACCCACATTTTTGAAGCTATATTAACGGGAAAAGGAATGTGTATTCGTTTCTTCAATACATATTGATTGACCAAAATGAGCAACCCGCGCCAACGGCCACATACCGCGAAAAACTGTGGCGCCCACAGTTTTGAAGATAGATTAACGGGCAAAATGAATGTGTATTCGTTTCTTCAATACATATTGATTGACCAAAATGAGCAACCCGACTCAGTAAAAAGTTATAAGCAAATAATTAAATGTCCGGTAGATGGCGCCACTTTTAAGCGGCTGCTTGGTTTGCCCTGCTTGAGACTGCTTGCTTTAGCTGAGTAACGGGTATTTAATAGTCGACTATAGCGTGCTCTCTTCTTAAATATTAAATTTTTGACATAAGATAAAACTTATTATTATTGGTGGTGTATTTAATTCATATAATTTAGTATCTAGTTACAGGCATAAACCATTTTCTTCGCATTCCTTCATCTGGAAAAAATAGAGTTATTGGTATATTAAATATTTGTTTTTAGATAAACAACGTTTTCGTGAATAATGTTAAGAATAGCCAAAATGCAAACACGTTGGTCAAAAGACCGAGAGAGAGAAGCAAGACAGATAAGCTGGTCAGATTATGACATTTGAAGAAGAAGAAGAGAGAAAGGACGGTCAAGAGAGCGAGAGAGAGTAGTAAAAAAATTGAAGGTTTGAAAATTGGCTTTCGGATCGGGAGAACCCCGTACCTGCGTACATATTTACATGCCTAAGTGTGTCAAACAAATACAACATATTTTGTGACGAACACGGTGAAGTGGATGTTATTTGGTTGCATACTATGCCTACAGGATCGGCCTAGCTCAGGGAAGAGACAAGGGGGTCGGTTACTTCCTAAACAGCATCACCGCTACACAATAAAACTTGTAGACAGAGTTGGGGAGGCTAAAGGAAGGAGACAGTCAATCCGAATGGATGTAAGAGAAGATATCGATCTGTTAATCCTGTTGTTGAAGAACTGAGATGGTAATGTTCTTCGGCTTGGCCCACCCTACCTGTAAGGACATATTAATGTTGAACGCCCTTACCCTTGTTAATAAAAACCGCTTTAACTCAGATGCCCATTTTACTGTTCTTTACTTAATTTCAGTTAATTTTAAACTTCACATAAATTCAAATAAACTCGAACTTCAAATACATGATTTTGTCGGGAAATTAAAAACTTTTTCGGTCAAATCCTGATACACGTTTTAATTTTCCGAATAGTACGTGTAAAAAAAGTTTCAGGCAAATCAAAAAAGTGAATTTTTTTTTTTGGCCAAATCTGTTCGGTTTGTAAAAGAACGACCCATATATATACAAACACAGTTTTTGGGACTCTATTCTAATGTAAGGACAACCACAATCATCTAAACAAACACAGATATTTAGTTATATAACGGATTTAACAATACATTAACCTCAATGGGCAATATAATCATTATTTTAATTAAAAAATTATTAATTCTTGCTAATTTACTGCGGTTGAGTCGTTTTCCTTAGAAGGTGCCATGTCAAAACTTTGCAAAATTACTAAAATTTCAAGAAACTCAGGTGCAACTCCGTTGTTTGACAGAACACACAATATGCACCCATAATTTTGTTTTGTGTACAATGTTGTTAGACGATACTTCGCATAGAACTCATTTATAGGGAGTACGACATGTACAGTCACTCACTCTAAATGAGAACACCAAAATGTTGTACACTATTTTTTGAGTTATGGAAAATACTGTTCAGCTATAAATGAGTGCAGTATACTTGAGTGCAGTACACTACTGTAAAGTACTGTTGACTGAGAAATGAATGCATTCATGCAGACCTCTATTATGCAGCACGTGGGTGGCCGATGAGAGGTTATGTGCAGCACGAGCCTATTCGAGGTTAGGTTGCTGCCCTGTGCAGTTGCTGCCACTGTGACTCCCTTGGGGAACGTCCCCGCTCTAGACCAAACGCTGCCCCAATCACGCTGCCCCTTGCACGTTTAGGGGCTGATCCAGAGGTAACTAGATGCGACGGGACGGCGAATTAGATCGAAACTAAACTAGTGCACTGGATTGGCTACACATACCTCGAAATATCTATCCACCGACTAAGACGCCTTTGGGCGTAACTCTGTTGTTGCAAATCCTCGCTGGCTGAGACCCGCAGTTCAGGGGACAATTTCAGCAGCGCTGTTTCGGGAGCGCTACGTGAAGTGAGCGGCTTGCCGAGATTTGGGGTTGCAAACTGCAAATACACAGTCTGCCGAGACCTTGGTCTGGCGCTGCCGGGTTGATTGCTGGAATGCAAACAAGACGATTAGAGTCGATCTTGCGTTTGCCGTTGTTTCTGCTCACCTATGCGGTTTTCACACACTCGCGTGCTGTTGATCGGAACTTTCCGGAACTTGCGCGTTTCACGAACCGTCTAAAACACACGGATGGATCGATTGCCTTTACTATAGGACTTGAGCGCGTGTTATAGGTTGCACACGCGTGGACTTTTAAACTTTTCGCTGAAACTATGCGTCTGTTTGCTTCGCTGATAGCAACGAAAAAGTACGCTTTAGTTGAGCGGAAATATTCTCTTGTCAATTTATAAGGTTGCCAGATCAACTTTTGACATATGTCAGTATCAGCGTATCCAGATCCTGGGTCAAGGGAACTATCGCTGTTATGCGTTAACAGCACTCTCCGTCCTGTCATGGGCAAGTCTATTGTTGACGACTGTTACGTTTGAATTTTGGGACAACAAAATTCGTACCCTCACAATTTTTCATTTTGATTTACTTGCCATAGAAGGTTTTAAAACAAAATTACAGCTTCGCCAAACAAATTATTTGGCAGATGCAACTGCTCCCACTGCAGGTATTTTAGCAATTCATCTGTCATGTTTCAGTTTGAAATATAAATATAATGCGAGTAATAAGGTGAAGTTATTATAGAACTCTACACCTATATATATATGTAAAAATGTATGTATGTACGTGGCTTTTAGCTAAACAATTAATCTAAATTTTTATAAACTTGGTTGAGAGATTTTAAAATTCTTCCTTTACATACATTTGTACGCGCGTGATCTCTGATCACCCGAGAGACTTCTCTGAGAGAAGTCGGTAGCCGGATAGTAGTCGGGCCGAGTAGGCCCTTCGTCCTACTTCGTTTTTTGTCGGTAACATTCGGGTTCGGCTGCGACGGCATAGAAAACATATGCGATTTTCATTTTTATATTTTCAAAAAAAATTATTTCTTGAATTTTTTCCATCAAGAAAGGTTTTCTATATTTAAAGGCGAATTTTCTAAAAACAAGAATTTTTTTCAATTTTCAAGGGTAGGCCGATTCAATGGCGAGATTTCTAAAATTTATAAATTTATTTTTATGAGTGTATTGACTCATCGATGGACTTGGCTATCCGATAACTACCAATGCGATGGAACGAATTAGAATCATCTCTAATTCTGGCATCAACGGCGCAAACAATTAACCCAGCGCTACAATGGGAACTATTGAGACAGGCCCATGATGAAATTGACAATATACCTGTAGCAGTGGCCGCCGCCAAAGCAAAAGTAAGTGGATTCAAGGCATTGTAGGATGAGTATAAAAGAACTTACTTCGAGAAAACGACGCTCAATTGAGCCTAAATCTATCGCTCCCACCAATTAAGATTCCTGAATTCGATGGCGAATATCTAGATTAGCCCCGATTCCACGACTTATTTGTAGAATTAGCCATATTCAGCCAACAAGAAGCTACACATTCTTCAGAGCTCCCTTTGCGGTGAAGCGAGGAACATTTTGACGGATACAGCCTTTTCGCAAGCTGGATATGAGGACACATGGAAAAGACTAAAACTGAGACCGAAACGGCAAAATATTAGTTTGCTGCAATAGGGAAAATAGTCGACCACATGCCAATCAACGGGACTTCACAACAGCTTCGAGCACTACACGATACAGTGCAGAAGACTTTAAGCACACTCAAAAACCTCGAGGTCAGCACGTAATCATGGGATCCAGTCCTTGGATCCAGGAAAAAACTAGATCATGAGACACCAGCCGCATTGGAAAATTTAGCCGATGCACCAACTGAAATTCCAACCTTAAAGAGTGTACTGACGTTTATTGAGCGCCGCGCTTGCATGTTTGAGATGATAAACACACAAACTACAACAACACTTCGCCATTAATAAGTCATTAACGAAGGGTCTTGGTCTTGAGGACTTGGTATGCAATCCTTTAAGTTTTAGCAATACTTTTAATTGGGTGTATTATTCATTACGATCGGACTATCGCAGCAGATTTTCAATTTTGCGGCTATATATAGTAGTCGCCCTCGCACACTCTCCTTGTGCGCTTCGTCACTACATGGACTGCCGTCCAAAGTGATATTGTAACTCAGGGCTGTATAGGAAGAAGGCCATGAGAGAAATTTTTTTTAAAAGGCAGGCCGAAATTATAAAACAAAATAAAAAGGTAAAATTCAATATAGAAGAAAGCTTGTACTATAAATAAAATATTGAAACTCAGAGCTGTGTACGAAGACGGAACTGATAGACATTTTTTTGAAAGGCAATTTTAAATTGTAAAACAAAAAAAAATTTCAATATAATACAACATATAGAACCTGCATACGTTAATGAGAGGCGGGGGCCATTAATATGCTAGTTACAGAGGGACGGGGGACATTAATATGCTAATTGTCCGAAAATCCGCGCATACTAACTACTACTATTAAAACATTAATACAGTCCACTTTTCGTAAACGGTAAAATTATACTGTTGGAAGGAAGTTGATTTGTCTTTAATTTGACTATTTTAATTTATATCAAACATTACAAAAGTTTTACTATTGGATATGTCAAAAATAGTTGTGTTTTGATAGTTTTGGGGCAATTGCAAACGGTCCAAAAGACCAAATGGAAACTTTTGCAATTATTCTCGTCTGATCTATTCCAAAAGCACAAAGGTCCAAAGAGTAATTTTGTTGTACTCATAACACTTTTTTATATCAATTAGGTATTCAATTATTTAACTCTTAATTAATTAATTTCGGAAAGCTGAAGATTATACACCCCTGCTGTTCGTAGTCTTATCTCTAATTTCTGTCTCAATAGACAGCACATCTGTTTAAGTTCCAATGAACCATTTACCTAGTGACCTTGTAGACGCTTACTGCTCTCTGATACTTGATGTTGCTATACGGCTCCGGTTAAGCTCGGAATCGCGCTTCTAGCTTTTCTCACATTTCTAGTGTTTAGGGTGTTCCCTTTGACCATAAGAGTTGGATTTTTCAACGCATTTGAAACTTTTCTCATAAAATTTGTTTTTGTGTACCAATGGTTTTATTTTAATTTTTTTAAACCAAAATTAACATGCCTACTTAGAAATTACAATTGTTTTTTTTTTTTTATTATTTTTCCTATTTTTCTATGGGAGCCATAAGATATAATAGTCCCATCCGGCCCACTACCTGGACTAAGCACAGACGGACATGGGTAGATGGACTTCGCTGGTGATCATGATCAATAATATATATACTTTATGTAACTCCTGCGTCTCCTAATACCGCAAGGGTATTAGAAGATACAACTGTGTAGTCGAATTCCAACTTTAACACAAAATCAAGTGCGAATGCTATAGTAGAGTGCTTCGACTATCAAATAACCGTTACTCAACCAAAGAATGCAGACGCAAGCAGGGCAAACCAAGCATAAAACTTTTTATCGAGTGGTCCGATTTAAAAAAATGTTTCTTCTACGTCTCGGTAGGTATTAATAAACCAAACAAAATGGCGTTTGCTCTTTAGCTCTAGATTTAAAACTGTACATACAGCTTTTCGCGGTTTGTGAGCGTTAGGGGGGATCAATTTTTTTTGTTCAATCAATAGATATGGAAGAAACAAATACAAAAACGTTGGGCGCGTCTTCGGCGTTTGTTGGCCTTAGGGCGATAGGGGGGCTTACATTGGCATCGGCATTGGCATGCGCTGCGTAGGAACCCCTTAAATCTGTATTTCGAGTCCCAACTTTCCAGCAGCGCCAGGGAGACGGTAGACAGGTTTTATTGATTAGGTCGTTGGCGAGCGTTATAGCCTATTTACACTACGGTGGAATTATGGAGTTATTACGTTATTGACATTGCCCTGTTTTTATACCATTGCAGAGGGTATAATGATTTCAGTCAGAAGAAAGCAAAATTAATAGGAACAAAATTATAGCTTTGTTAATTTTTATTGTATTCTCTTCTACTTTGGAATATAAGTTTATTTTATTATTTTAGAATTTCGAATTAAATTTAACATAAAATGGATGACTATATTATATAGCTGCCATAGTAAGGATCGATCAATTAATGTCAAAATAATCCGTAAACTGCTATAATTTTGTTTATTGCAAATTTAATTTTAACATTTTTGTAATTTCAAATAGAATAGGAACGATCTGCAAGGGTATATAAACTTCGGCTGGCCGAAGTTAGCTTCCTTTCTTGTTCTTACATAGGTTTTGTATAGGCAACTAGATGTGGATAAAAGTAAGGTACGGTAATTAGATGCAATCGCGACGCGTCCATGATGAGGGGAGGGCATTATATTAATTTCCTATCGTTGAAGGTCCATCCCTAGTAAAATAAAATAAAAAAAACAATAAACACTAGCTGGGATTACCCGATGCATGAAGTTAACCCAGTGGAAACACTTTTTTTTTTAAGTAATCGGGTTACTGGCTCACTCGATTGGTTACCCCAAATAGTGTGACTAGACTATTAGAGTGTTCGGGCAATTTTTTCAATTAACATTTTTATTTAAGCATAAAAACTGTGGGCCCACAGTTTTTCGCGTTTTGTAGGCGTGGCGCGTGGCACCTCGAAGACACAAACTGCGTAGGAATACCAAAAATCTGTATGGTGTATCCCAACTTACTAGCAATTGTAGTTTCCAATATGTCCACGTTTATACGGATAGACGAATCTTTAATATACATATACCTTTAATTTAATACTTATAATGACTTTTTTAAATTTTATTTATAGCTGACGCAAACGATTGGGGCAACGTTTATTCAAATATGTCTGGAGATGGTGCTCTTGGAATGGTTATAAATCATAAAGCGGATATCTGCATTGGCGCAATGTATTCTTGGTCTAAAGCTTACACGTATTTAGATCTTTCTATGTATCTTGTGCGGTCTGGAATTACATGCCTTGTCCCAGCTCCATTGCGGCTAGCTAGTTGGTATCTCCCATTGGAGCCATTCCAAGGATCTCTGTGGGGTGCAATCCTTTTATGTCTTTGTATAGAAGTAATAGGACTAATACTAGCATATAGAAAGGAGCAGGAGCTGTATATCCCGCTAAGTTACCGTGACGGCTGGTGGACTTGTACAAAATTCGGACTGTCAACTACGTTTAAGCTTTTAATATCACAATCAGGGAATAGTAAAGGCAATTCACTTACAGTCCGTGTGCTGCTTTTTGTCTGCTTTCTAAATGATTTAATTATAACCAGCATTTATGGTGGTGGCCTTGCCAGTATACTAACAGTCCCTAGCATGGATGAGGCGGCAGACACAGTCCAACGTCTGCGATTGCACCGATTGCAGTGGGCGGCAAACTCTGAAGCATGGGTCTCAACTATACGCGGGTCGGATGAGGTAAATGTTTTAACGAGGGAAGTCATAAACTTACAAAAATTCACGTATTTCTTTCTTTAAAAGCCATTGGTGAGAGATTTGTTATATAATTTTCACGTATATAGCGATGATCGGTTGCTTCGATTAGCACAGGAGCAGATAGTGCGCATTGGATTTACAGTGGAACGTCTGCCGTTTGGTAAGAAAAATAATTTACAGAGATAACATAAATAATTCATGGTCCTTCAGGTCACTTTGCTATCGGGAAATATTTGGTGCCTCAAGCGATTGACCAGTTGGTAATCATGAAGGATGATCTATATTTCCAGTATACAGTTGCTTTTGTTCCCAGACTGTGGCCACTCCTAGATCAATTTAATACGCTAATCTATAGCTGGCATTCGTCAGGTTTCGATAAATATTGGGAATACCGGGTTGTAGCTGATAACTTAGATCTGCAAATACAGCAGCAAGTCGAAAAAACTATGTCTGGAAATAAGGGAGATATTGGGCCAGAAATGCTTGGAATGTCTAATTTTGCAGGTTTCATAATTGTCTGGATATTAGGATTAACTGTGGCCACTTTGGCCTTTTTTTTTGAGCTACTTTTTAAACAATTGTAAGAAATATTATCAGACCCAATAAAGTAAATATATTCTTGATCAGCCTCATTGAAGTGTCTGTCTATACAGGTCCGTCTGTTCGCATGTCTGTCCGTTTCTACGCAAACTAGTCTCTCAGTTTGAAAGCTATGATGGAATAAGTCAGAACCAGCCGGATCGGACAACTATATCTGATAGTTCCTATAGGAATAATCGGAAAAATTATGAAAAACATTATAGTTTCAGTGTTTTTTGTCTAATAAGCTATTGCTTTTGGGGATATAATTTTGTAATCTGTTAAGTCGGACCACTCATATAGGAACGATTGAAAAATTATTGGGAAATTAATAGGAAAACAAATGTAGCTTCGTTAATTTTTATTGTAGTCTTTTCCATTCTAGAATATAACTTTATTTTATTATATTTAAAATTTCAGAATCGGGCGACTATATCAAATACCTGCCATTAGAAGGATCGATCAATTAATGTCAAAATAATACGAAAACTGCTATAACTTTGTTTATTGTAACATATACGCAAGTAAATCTAAATTTAAATATTTGTAATTTGTAATTGAATAGGAATGATCTGCAATGGTATATAAGCTTCGGTTGGCCGAAGTTAGCTTCCTTTCTTGTTTTTAGTTATGCCTGTTGCATTTTACACGTGGGCTTAGCTCTGTTGTCATATGCCATTGCATTTGACCTTTTTGACCGGGAAACTGGGTGCATTTCTTCTTGTAAGGAAATGGCCATTACTAAAATTATTAAAATTATTACATTAATTATATCATTAATAGATCAGACAGATCGGAAAAAAAGCAAAAAACACTTAAATATTTATATATTTGTTTAATTCAGCAGCTAAATAAACTTGTTTTTAAATTAAATTTAGTATTTGTCTATTTAAGAAAATTTTAACTTTGTTTTTTGAAACGGAAAATATTTTGGTAAGTAAAGTACAATTTGAATTAATTACATACATGGAATTGTGAATATTAAAACGAACAAACCAAGTTATTAATATTCCGTAAACTTAAGCTTCTCAAAACTTTTCCATTACAAAATTTATTTATTTTTTTTTTTTAGTCTTTTTTAGTGACAAAACTTTTGGGGAAAAAATTATAAGCCAGGCTCTAGCCAGATTTAAGCTATGAGAGTCGTGTACCATTTTTCACCAAAAAAGGTTTTATCCACTCTCTTGAAAATTCTATACAAAATTAAAAACGTGCTTAAAATAAATAGATAAAAGGTTTAAATAATTATTAATTTATCTGTTAACAAATTAAAAAAAGAATCAGATTAATTTGACGGTCAGAAAAAAAGTTATACATTTTTTTCAAAAACTACCCAGTTTGTGTAAGTTGGGACACTTTGAGCGTCTAAGTTGTCGGGCCTCAGCCCGACAGAGGTCGCTTTCTACATAGAAAATTTCTCTGAAATTAGTGAAAATGAGATCGTTCAAAAAGCATTTCGGATTTTTTTTGTTATTTGGTCAAAGTTTTTTAAAAATGGACGGGAAAAAATTTAAATGAAATAAAATTGATTAAATTAACATAAATAAATAGTTTTTGTGTGAGTTTTATTCATTTTTAAAAGTGTCCCAACTTACAGACCTATTTTTCAAAATGTCATTTTTTGACACTTAAAAAAAAATTCTTTTTTAGTTCTCCCTAAGGCAAATAAATATTTTTTTTTGTTTTTTTTTGAAGTTAAAAGACTAACCTTTTGATTGGTATCTAATGCGTGTATTTTTAAAAAACACGAGCATAAAATTTATACTCCTTAGTCCCAATGTGAACTCCTAGTTCATTTTAAATTATGTGTAGTATAACTGCATTGCTTTGTTATGGGTATATGTTATACTAATTCCATGCCCACATTCGATGGTGGAACATGGTTGAACGGTTTCTAAATCCTGAAGTCGTCTCTGGATGACTCGGAAGACGAAGAGGACGGTGACAAGACAGTTATAGCCAAACCGTTGGCTAACATGGCACACGAAAGACCGGCGCCACCAGACGAACTGAGCAACTTGGTGGAATTCGGCTCGAAGGATGACCAACTCCTCAATGGTGCAGATGCTAATGCACACCACTGCGTGTGATTAAGCTCTGACATCAACGAAAGAGTTGAGTCACTCTTAGACTTTATTCTATCTACTAACTTATATATAGCAAACGTAGGGGAGGGACAAATCTTCATAGGTGGACAGTACTTTAGTCTCCGAATGGAGGGTCCTTAAAACGCCATCCTTTTCAGACCATAGTTACATTCAGTTCAGAAACGATTTTAAAAGTATTCCAAAGGTAACTGTCTACAGAAACCCCCGAAACACGAACTAGGAAAAATTTGCAAGGACAGTGACCTCAAAACTCGCGACTAGCCCGGGCGCAGTAAAATCCGTGAAAGACATTGAAATGTCCTTAGAAACCCTGTTCAAAGAATTACGTATCATGCCCGACATCAAGAACTAGGAAGAAGACAAGGCCACAAGGCCAGGAAAGGATAAGCACGTGCTATATCCCAATCCAATGGAGGACCTCTCGGATTGTCTTTCTTCCAAAGGCGGGAAAGTGCAGTCACGCGAGCCCCAAAGATTATAGGCCGATAAGTCTTACCTCTTTCATACTCAAAATTTTGGAAAAGCTGACGGATCTACACATCAAAAATGGTATAGGGACACTAATGTCATCTAATCAGCATGCCCCCCGCAATAAGCCTCTGGATAGGAAACCTGCAGGCGGGTATTTTCAGAATGGGGCACTGCTTTCATGGTAAAGGGAGCACACAGAGGCACACCGCAAGGTGGGGTCCTCTCGCTTCTCCTATGGTATTTGGTGGTCGACGATCTAATTAAGAGATTCGAGAGAAGAATTCGAAAAATAACATCCTATGCGGACGTCATGGGCATAATTATTACCGAAATTTGTCCATCGACCCTGATCTCCATAACAGAAGTGTGGTATGGTGGCAAGCCACTGAAAAGAAGACCTACACCTAGCTTATGGAGAGAACTCAGCAGCCGGCACTGGTCTGCATACCCCAACGACCCCATAGACCCCACGTGCAACTAACTGCAGGAAAGACATCACAACGACTAGTTGCACTTCGTAACATGTCGACGCAAAGCTTCGGACACAGCTCAATCGGCCGAAACATGATCAACAAAACGGACAACATGACCCCCAGAACGTGCCCGGAGGATAATACAACTTCGTTCATGGGCCCAGACGACTGGAAACATATACACAGACGGCTCCAAGATGGAAGGAGGAGTAGGAGCGGGCTTATACTGTATGGACCCTGAAATAAGGCTGTCATGTAAGCTACCCAGCGACTGTAGCATATTCCAGGCTGAAGTCTTTGTCATAAGTAAAAGTGTCATAAGTAGAAGTGGCTCAAAATATAAATATAAATATAGACCATACGAGGTGGTCAACATGTTCGTGGACAGCCAAGCGACGATAAGATCCATGCAGTCATCAACGGCCTGTTCAAAAAATTTAATGGCGTGCAGGGAGGCACTAGATTACCTTAGCACGACGAAGTCAGTGCGGATCTATTGGAATCACAGCTACCAGGGCATCGATGGCAATGTTGCAAAGTGTTGTAACGCGCTGTTTTTACTGTTTGATCGCTACGTAAACGCCACGACTAGCTCAGAGATATTGTGTGTTCGTCCCACGTGACTGCCCGTGACCCAAGAAAATGCAGAATATCCGATTGGGACAAATCAGAGAAATTTATTAAGTTTTGCTTTTCGCTGGAATTGGTTTTTTCGTCAGCTGGCTGTTGCGGCTCGCCTGGTCGGCTTCGTGCCTTCCTCGGCTCAAGGTGTCGTAGACTCTAGCGGCGTCGCTCCTCGACTTCGCGACGTCTCTCCAGTTCCACCCGGCTAATAGGACTCAAAAGTTTGCACAACCTTCCTTCCGAGGTCCGGCCAAGATAATCGTGAGATCACCTGTGTCGCAAGACTCCCGCAAGTTGGCCTGACTCTAACCTGAGAGTCAAATGGCCCGACAATTCAAATCCGAGGATTCAGCCTTATTGTCAGTCCACCGTATCCCCGACGCCGGGCACAAACTTTTGATCCGCACTTACCCAGCCGGTAACTCGTCCATCTCTCGTCCTTCTCTCGTCTCTGCTCCTGTCCAGCTCCCGTCTCTGATCCAATCTCACCATTGCAGTCTCAGCCCTGTACTAGCGTCTTGAATCTGGTATCTTGAACTGGGTGTAAAGCACTTGTAATCTTGATCTCGATAACGGTCGCCCGTATACTTTTGCTCGTGTATTTCGGTTGATTCTCGTATCTTGTGCTCTCGCTCGCGTATCTTGGTTGACTGTCTCTTGGTTGATTATTGCACATATCTTGGTTGACTGTCACGAGCTGCGCCTGCGCCTTCCTTTTATAGGCTTCAGGGGTCCCGTTATTTGCCTTTTTGCGCACGGCTCGCATAGGGTCCAAGGTCCAAAGATGTCCCGTTAGTTCACGGTGCATCCTTTTTGTACTGGTCCAAAGTCCATGGATTTACCGTTCGACCTCTTTGCCCTTTGGCGGCGTGGGTCTGGTGGACCTGAATGCCCTTGGATTCTGCCACATTCTCGCTGCCTCCGCTGTTGCTAGGGGCTCTCCTGCCTCGAGAATTGTGGGAAGTTTTAAGACTCCTTACATCTCCCCCTTCCTTCGGAAATTTGTTGAAGATGGTGCTTCCCCCTCCCGGGCGCACTCCGTCGACGCGTCTCAGCCTCCTCATCCTCTGCTTCTTGTTCCTCGTTCCTTGATCCAGTCCCGCCTCTTGGCCATCAGTCCGGGCGCAGCGGTGCAATCTCAGCCTGTACACATCAATATCTTGACGACCGCGTATAGATCCTCTGGCGCCGTCCTCCTCTCCATGTTCCTCCGCGACGATTTCCTCTCCTCGGTTGCTGATCCTGGCCTCTGGACGTAATTTAAATTTCTATTTCCGCCATCCGGCAGCTACCGCTGCTACTCATGATCGCGTTCATCGATCGTGGTGAGCGGCGTTGTCATTTCCGTGTCGTCAATTCCAGTTATCGGTGTCCAATATCGATAGTACAGCGTTGCCATTTTCCATCCGCATTGTGACCACTAGTGTGGCCACTGTGAATAATCTAGTATTTTCCATATCGTAATTTCCTATCGATCGCACTATCGATCGACCGCCGCTATCCCAGCGCCCCATCCCGGTTTTTCCAATACCGCGTGGTTGCATCTGAAAATGGTAAGTTTCTTCCTCCTTTTTTACAATTTTCCAGTTATCTGACGATCTGCTTTCATTTTTGCAGCTCCATGCCGATGTTAATGCACCTGCTGATGTTTCGGGGTGCGAACCATGGCCCAGAGCGCCCCGGAAGACATCTTGAGGCTGCAAGTGCCACCATTGTCCCGCGCCTGCGGCAGGCTCGCGACGTATTTGCCGACCGCGCGGGTGTCCTCGAGCCTCTCTGATGGCATGGCTGCCGTCCTTTTTTGCCGCTGCCTGCGGCATTTGTTGGCGTTCTTGCCGGTGATAATGATAGTTTTTGGCCGCGCATTTGTTTTTGTCGTTGTCCATGCTTGCTGTTGTTGCTTATGCTTGCTGTTGTTGATCAGCGCTCGTTGTTGTTGCTGGCCGCGGTTGTTGTTGCTGGCCGCCATTGTTGTTACCCTCCACTGTCCCAGAACATACTCATTGCTTCTGTTTTAGCCCCGATTTGGGGCACCTTTAATGCGCTCGGTTCACGTTGACCTCGTCGGCCGCGGACACCTTGGCCCATCCTTCTGCCGGGTTTTCCATCTCTGCCGTCTCGCTTCCATTGCCACTTCCGGTGGCCACTCCTCCTCCACGATCGGCGTCCTCCAACTCCACGTCCGGGATTTCGCCGCGATGCCAGGGGGTCCTGCCTCCAAGACGCTGCGAGCTGTTCCCCGTTGAGGGCTCCCCGTTCCTCGGATTCGGTGCGTTGCTTGGTGGGCATGTTGCTGTTGCTGCATGAGATTTTCGAATAGGCCGATTCGCTCTGCTCTTCGCAGGGCTTGTACCGGTAACGGGACTTGGCCTCGTGTACGCCTCCTACGGAAATTTAACCGGTGAGCGTTAGCCGGTAACGGTAGTCGCGATTTTTGACCCTCCTCAGACGCGCTCCTGTGTGTGTGTACTCGTGTATCCGTGTGAGTTGCATGTGTTGTCCCTGTTCGTGCTCTCTCTTTCCCCGCTAACGGAAAGCACAGTGCTCCCTAGTTGTCATGGTCGTTTCGTTTTTTTCCATTCCGGGCTGAAGGTCATTAATGTGGGTTGTTTTCTCCTTGCCGCTTTCCTCGTGCCGTAGCTTGCAGATCTCCGGAGGAGTGATTTTGGTTATCTTAAACGGCCCATCGAATTTTGGGGCCAGTTTCGCCGCTAAGCCTACTGCCTTGGTCAAGTGGTGCTCCTTGTCCCAGACCCTGTCCCCAATCTTGGACTTCCATGGTTAACACATGGTTTTCACAGTTCCATTGGTTCTCTTTGTCGGGTTTTCTTGTGGCGTGTACAGGGCCGTGAACTGGTATCGGACCCAGTTCCTCCATGAATTTCTTGAACGCTCTGCTCGTGAACTGAACACCGTTATCCGTTATCATGACTTTTGGTGCCCCGTACCTCGAGATTATTCGTTCTCTGGTGGCCTTTTGAAGGGTTTCTGTGGTTGCCCTCCGCATTTCGGTCCACTTCAAAAAACGATCCACCGGTACTAGTAGCATCGATTTCCCGTGTTTTAACCGTGGCAGGGGGCCGACGAAATCTGCGCATACCGTGGCCCATGGCTCTTCTAGAATTTGTGTTTGCATTTTTCCGGGTGCCTGGATTTGGTTAGGCTTGTACTTCATGCAACTTTCACAGTTCCGTACATATTTCCGTACGTCTCGATACATACCCGGCCAATCTTGCGATCGTTTTCCGACTGCCCAGGTGTCCGGTCGTCGGCATATCGTTATTCTCCGTGATGACCCTTTTCCTCGACTTGGTGGGTACTCACAGCTGTCGGGCGAATACGTCCTCGTTGCCAGCCCTGTGCGGAATGTGTCGGTATAACCGATCGGCTTCCACCAGGTAATCTGGGTACTTTTGTGGATTTTGCATCACCTTTCCTCGCATTTCCTTTATCCAGGGGAATAGTGTTCGCTCTTGCAGATTGGCTTCCTTGTTCCTTAGTCTTCGGCATGTTTCTGCTAGCGGCTGCCGTGTAAAGGCGTCCGCCACTATGTTAAGCTGGCCCTTTCTGTACGCGATTTCGAAATCGTACTGTTGTAGCTCCGGCGACCATCTCGCGATTCTGCCGGACGGACTCTCGATGCTATTCAACAACTTCAGGGCCATGTGATCGGTTAACGCTTTGAAGTGCTAGCCCTCCAGGTAAGGTTTTAATTTCCTGATGGCCCACACGATTGCTAAACGTTATTTTTCTGTTGCAGAGTAATTCCTTTCCGCTCCGTTCAAGGATCGGCTGAAGTAGGAAATCACCCGCTCACCCTCATCCGAATGTTGTGTGAGGATAGCACCGAGGCCGTAATCGCTGGCGTCTGTTTGGAGTACAAACGTTTTGCTGAAATCGGGGAATGCCAGGATTGGGTCATCGACCAGCCTGGCCTTGACTGCTTCGAACGCTTGCTGGTGATCGTCCGTCCATTCCCATTTTGCTTTCTTCAGGAGGACTGCGTTCTGGGGTTGCACTAGCGTGGCGAAGTCTGGTACGAACCGCCTGTACCATGATGCCACTCCCAGATACTGGCGTAGCTCCTTCACATTTGCCGGTGGTTTAAGCTGGGCTATGACCGAGACCTTCTCTGGGTCGGTCCCAATACCTTGATCTGTGATTCGATGTTCTAAGTATTTGTTGTGTATGCAAAAGGGGGCATCTATTCCCCATTTACACTTCTCTTTACCATTCAGTCTGTACGCATTCGTCAACCAATGCAGGTCTTACTGCAGCAGCGGTCCGCCCATTGCGAGGAGTTAAATAACTCCGCACAAATATACCAAGAATTAACTGCATGGAAGACCTGCCAGGAAAAGAGAGTTTGGAGAAAGCAGTTGAAGAGAGAACGCAGAGAGTACGAGGAAGGAGAGTTGCGAGAGTACGAACCCAAAGAGAGTTTGGATAGTATGAGGAGAGAGAGTTGGTAGAGTACGAGCCCAAAGAGAGATTGGAGAGTATAAGAAGAGAGAGTTGGGAGAGTACGAACCCAAAAAGTGTTTGGAGAGATCGCGTGAGACGGAGTGAGGAGAGAGATCCGACAGAACGAGACGGCAATAGTCGGAAAGAGAGGGCGAGAGACGAGCGAGAGCGCACGCGTGCCGTAAGGCGAAAGAGTGAGCGGTGCAGCGCCGCACTTTGGACTTTAGTGTGGTGCCGTGCGCAGAGGGCGAAAAGTCGAACGGTAAAACCGCGGACTTTGGACCTTGGATTGCAGAGATGAAAAGGAGATCCCGAGTATTAACAGGACCCGGAGGCCTATAAAGGCAGGCCCAGCGCTGGAATCAGGACCAGTGATCGAGCATCAATCCGCGAGTGAACAACGCCTGGTGAGAAGCAAAGTAAAGCATACAACCATGAAAACCAGCCGGGACCAAGATCGCTACGTCGAGACGTTCGGGACCAAGCAAGTCACCGAATTGAGACACAGGTAGTTGAGGTCCTTAAAGGCAACACACGGCTAAGTCTGCAGGACATCAAGGTTGATTGTAATACCGACATCCAGACTATTTTGGCTGTAATACCTATTAGTCCGGCTACGTTGGCTGTAATACCGGTCAGTTTAGCTGCGTTGGCTGTAATACCGATCAGGCTAGCTGTGCCGGCTGTAATACCGACTAGTCCGGCTACATTGGCTGTAATACCGATTAGTCTAACTGCGGGCGACTAAGTTGGCTGTAATACCGACTGGTCCGGCTAAATTGGCTGTAACACCGATTAGTCCAGCTGCGTCGGCCGTAGTATCGATCAGTTGCGCCGGTTACAGGCAGACTTGGCAAGGACATCGCCACCAGCAAAGTGAAGAGCACGAACAGAGGACTTCAAGGGAGCAACGTGAATCGACGCCGCAGCTAGTCGCGCAGGACGACGACAAGGACAAGCAGCCGGGGACCGCGCCAAAAGCCAAGCTTCTGGTACGATCGCAACAGTCAGGAGTGAAGGCCAGGGTGGAATGTTCGTCTTTCTGTGGGCGTTAGCTACAGGGACTGCTGACGTAATCTGGCCGTATTACCGGAGCGTCAGAAGAAACTGAGTGAGCGTCTGGCGGGACCGGCCGGGACAGAGCAAGGGACAGGAAGCTGCGGCTGGCAGGTCGAAGGTCTTGCGAGCGTGGTGCCTGTTCACCCTAGTATGAGAACGGTGACGCTTCCCTAAGCCCAACGATCCAACTCTACGCCCTACGAGTGGCAGCGAAAGTAGCTTGTACATAAATAAAATTGGAGACGAGGATGCGGATTTCACTAAGCGTGTGAATAACTGTACAATTCTGAGTCCAAGTCAGATTACAACAGCAAGAGCGAAGAGAAAGTCAAAAGGAAACACCAAAGAACGGTATCGAACAGAATAAACTCCGGCGGTATTTCAGCTAAGCGGCCAGAGATTCTGTTGTTCTGTATAAAGAATAAACTCCGGCCATATTTCAGCTAAGCGGCCAGAGATTCTGTTGTTCTGTATAAAGAATAAACTCCGGCGATATTTCAGCTAAGCGGCCAGAGATTCTGTTGTTCTGTACGTGTGCATATGGACAAGAAGATAACTGTTAAACAATCTGAAAAGGAAAACGCCGAAAAGGTTAGAGAAGAATCTGACGATAGACTGGTTATTCATACAAGGAGCGTTTCGAACTTTATTTACTGGCCAACGATATCGGAGACGAATCGCGGAAGAAAGCGGCGTTCCTCACACTGGCCGGAGCCCCATTGTACGAACTCCTTGCGTCACTGGCATCTCCCAGGCAGGTCGGCGAGTTGACATTGTCAGAAATATACCAGCCTTAACCGTTCCGTGTCCCCTCGCCCATCCGAAATTGCTGCGTTCTATCATTTCCATAATCGGGACCAGCATTCAGACGAATCAGTGGGGGCGTACATGGAGGCTTTGCGGAGTTTGGATGTGGACTGCAATTTCGGAAGCGCCCTAGATCGAATGCTTCGTGATCGTTTTCTTTGGGGAATGCGTGATGAAGGCCTGCAAAGAATTTTACTTGCAGAAACTGGACTTACTGTGCAGCGGGTTTTGGAGCGAGCTGTAACGAATGAGGAAGCAGCCATTGCCTTATCTATGCGGAAACAAAGTGATTCCCACTCAGATCTTCCAAGCGCTGAGTCCATTCATGGCATTTGAACAAGTCGTAACATAAGGCCACTTACATCAGTCGTAATCAAAGAGCCTTGCGCGGGCTGCGAAGGCCAACACATTCCCAAAAAATGCCCTTTCCGAAACGCGACCTGCCACAGCTGCGGTCGCACCGGCCATATACAGAAAGGGTGTCGCAGCGCTACTCAAACACGGTCTTCGAGTTACGGTTCTCCAACGCCAAGTTCCCGATCGAACCGAAATAGGACTTCTCGAGAAAACCAGATAGTGAAGCTGCGGCCAAAAGAAATCAGTCTCAATCGCCATCAACGGCCGTACTTGCGTTTTTGAAGTAGACTCTAGATCACCGGTGACCATTATGAAGGAATCTACGTTCAGGTACATCTGGCCAAAAGAAAAGTCAGATCTAACAAGGTGTCATTTAGAACTTAATGATTACCAGCAGAACCCGATCCCGGTCAAGGGGATAACCAATAAAACCATATACTATAATCGGCGTCAGATCGAAAACTTGCCCCTGATCGTAGTCTCTGGAGTCGGAGTCAACCTATTAGGCTGTAACTGGTTCGAGCCTTTGGGGATCCGTATCGAAGGAATTAACGGTGTCACCTGCGGTAGTAGCATATCATTGGTACTAACGAAATTCGAGCATCTGTTTTTCACGGAGCTAGGACGATACACCGGGCCACCAGTGGTACTCCACGTCAATGCAGAAGTTCCTCCGATCTGGTCGCCTCCACGTCGCATTCCCTTTGCCCTTAAAAGGTTATATGAGGAGGAACTCGATCGCCTGTGCGCAAGAGGAATTTTAGAACCGGTAGAGTATTCCGAAGGGGCGACACCTACGGTTCCTGTCATTAAAAAAGACGGATCAATTCGCATTTGTGGAGACTACAAAGCGACCATGAGCAGAGCAGTCCTACCACATTGCATTAAATTCCGGATATAACACACTTCTGGCATCAGTTGAAGGCGGGTCAGTATTCGCAAAAATTGATCTAGCGCAAGTCTATCAGCACCTGTATGAGACTCTATGGAGACTATCTCCACATACAAGGGCGCATTCAAGGTTACCAAGCAGGAATTCGGAATGGAATTCAGCCCCCGGAATTTTTCAGAGGTGCATAGAGAATATCCTTCAGAATATACCGGGAGTATTGCCGTATTTCGACGATATTGTGGTCATGGGAAAGTCTGACGAGGAGTTATCAGTCAGACTTAACAAGGTCCTTTCTCGTTTCGATAAGACCGGTCTTCGTCTGCGCAGGGACAAATGCCAGTTCGGAGTGCCTACCCTCGAGTTTTTGGGGTTCAAAATCGACGCCCTAGGCATACGGCCCTCGGTGGACAAGGTCAGGGCCATCCACTCCGCGACGGCGCCAGCAGATAAGAAACAACTTCAACCCATTTTAGGGCTTACTAATTTTTATCAATTATTTCTTCCTAACAAAGCTACAATTGCAGAGCCATTGCATCGCCTTCTACATAAAAATTCTTCATGGAAATGATTGCATCAACAGTCTCAGAAGCAGTATTGGTCCATTACAACGATAATTTACCCTTGGTTTTCGTCTGCGATGCCTCTCAATATGGAATAAGAGCTGTACTAAGTCACAAAATGGAAAACGGAATGGAAAAGCCAATAGCGTTTTATTTACGTACGTTGTCTAAGGCAGAGCGGAACTATTCACAAATCGACAGAGAGGTAATCGCACTAATTTCGTTAAAAAATTCCACAACTACCTGTATGGCCGTCCATTCACCTTGATCACAGACAATCGCCCACTTCTAGTCATATATACCGCATCTAAGGCAGTGCCAAACATCATTTCATACCAAATGCTGAGGCGGGCAAATTTTTTTTGAGTGCATACGATTTCACCATCATCCACCATCCTGGAGCAAAAATAAGTAGTGCCGATTTTTTGAGCCGTTGCCCGATATTAACCGAACCGCAAACATCTACCAAGGAGGACGTTTTAATTTTCGAATGGTCAGCCCAACCTATTGTCAGCGCACTCGCCTCGCATACTGCCAAAGAGCCAGTTAGGAAAGCACTTAGCTGGGTGTTAAGGGGGTGGCCCAGTACCAAAATTAATCGAGCCAACGATCTGTACCCATAATTTATATGGCGGGACTAGTTATCAGCTAACAAGGGAGTTTGGGAACATCGCGCCTTAATTCCCACGGCTGATCGGAAAGAGATCCTAGCCGCTCTTCACGCGCATCATCCTGGAATCGTAAAAATGAAAGCATTGGCGAGGAGCTACGTTTGGTGGCCAAATATCGATGCGGATATCGAGCTCACAGTTAGGCGCTGCCAAGCCTGTCAGGAAACTCGAAATGAGCCGCACAAATCGGAATCCACTAAGAAACCTTAGTCTCGTCTTTATGTTGACTTTGCAGGACCGTTTCAAGGCAAGGAATTCTTATTGGTCGTTGATTCTTTCTCAAAGTGGCTCGAGGTTAGCGTTGTCAAGTCTACATCAGCAGCCTGCGCCATAGCGTTCCTTCGCCAGCCTTTTGCTACTCATGAAATTCCGGATGAGCTGGTTTCGGTTAACGGAACTGCTTTTACATCTGACTAATTTAAAAATTTTATAAGCAACAACATTATTCGCCACATCCGATCGGCACCTCTTCACCCGGCGACCAATGGACAGCTGAGCGAATGGTCCAAAGCACAAAAGGATTCTTAAAGAAGATGGAACGAGATACTGACATTAATCTAGCCCTGGCCCGATATATGTTCACTCAACTGTGCACACCGCATTCGACAACGGGACATTCGCCAGCAGACTTGCTCCTCAATCGGGAACTCAAATCATTTCTTGATAAGATTCAGCCAAACGAAATCATTTTGGGTAAGGACTCTGAACCAGTCAATAAAAAGATTTTTTTACAGGTATCGGAGCAAATTGGACCTATATCTTACAACGTGAACCTCGATGATAGCCGTGTGGTTCGGCGTCACCTTCGAGCTCGCTAACCTACTACCCCGTCTACTTCTACTGGCGACTCTTTCCCCGTTCCACACCCATTATCACCGTCGATGGGTCACGCCGTAAACACAGAAAAATCGCCAGTGCGACTGGCGTCAGTTTTGTAGCCGATCCAAGCGGAAGTGACACTGCGAAGATCCAACAACCCCAACAATATTACGTCGCATCTAGATGTTAAGGGGTGTTGTATATATATATATATATATATATATATATGCTTCAATCTGATGGACGTGCACTACGAGCAGTACAAACAAGTGGCCCAACGATACGAAGCACGTGCTTGTTACGCGCGGGACCCTTTTTCAAATTGGGCAAATATGCGAGTTCGCGAGGAAAATACATGAGACAAAATAGAGACGGGACACATAATGATTCTAATGGTTACAACTAAGATTGAAGCAAATGAGATAACATTGTAGTTTTTAATACAGGGATAGAAGTTGAAGTGCAAATTAATTGATAAAGATTGTTATAATTATTACATAGGACGCGAAAGGGCTCATGCAGAGTAAAATTTGATGTACATCGAGGCAAATTTAGAGGGTAGTAATTTCGTGTTAGTCTAACGGGAACATTAAAAGTTAAACGGTTTACCAGTTCTACAGAATCAATATCACCTCTTATAAGATTTTGCATAAAAATAGTACCAAGCATTATTCTACGGTTTTCAAGTGTAGGTAAGTTAAGCAATAGTTATCTACTCTGGTAGGAAGGAAGCCTTACGTTTTGATCCCAGTTCAAACTACGAAGGGCAAAAAGAAGAAATTTTCTGTACCGACTCAATACGGTCAATGTGAACTTGAAGACCAATATTCCAAAATAGGACGGACAAGGGAGGTAAATAATAATTTGGTTATATAAGGGTCATCAAATTCTTTTGACCAACGCTTTATAAACCCAAGAACACTCATTGCTTTGTTGACTGTCGACATTATGTGGCCAACAAATTTAAGCTTCGGGTCCAGAAGAACACCTAAATCGTTAACTGAATATTCTTGGACGTTGATGCACTATGGTCAGTACAAACAAGTGTCCCTTACGACACCATGCAAAGCTTGTTACGCGCGGAGCCCTAAACCGTTTTGGGCAAGTAAGCGGAATCGCGGACATGGAAAAAATACGATCTAACAATATACAGTTTAAAATACATGCTCACAAAGAATTTACAAATTATTTGAAGACAGAAAATACATAAGTCTAGTATAATTAGTAGCATTAGGGGTATCAAACAGTAAGACGTGGCACAGTGAACACGAAAAGGATCATGCAGGGCATAATTAGATCTACATATTGGCAGGGACAACGGACGAAAACGGCGAACTGTTCTACAGGGTACATTCCAGTTAAGTGAACTAAGAAGGAAAGGGGAGTCGACATCACCATTAATAAGTTTGTGTAAGCACATAACTTCATGACACTTTCTACGATGGTAGAGGGTTGGTAAGTCGAGCAGGCGCAACCTCGCAAGATAGGAGGGCAATCGACTACCTGTGTCCCAGTTTAATCCCCTCAGAGCAAATAGAATATATATATATGCTACTATATCGTATATATATATATATATATATATATATACTATATATATATATATATATAATGCTACTATATATATATATATATAATGCTACTATATATATATATATATAATGCTACTATATATATATATATATATATATATACGATCAAGTGGGGAGTTCTGAAGCGAATAACTTATAAACGTAGGAGTACCTCTGTAAAAGGTCATTACGTGACATTTTAGGCAATTCAAATTTAAGAGGTTGTACTCACACCATATCTGAAAATGATCAGTGTCTGATTGTAAGCTAAAACTAGACTCAATATTATTATATATCAAACAAAGCTTAAAATCATCATCAGACATTAGTACACGAGAATGTGTTACGATAGAGGGAAGATCGTTAATAAACAAGGTAAACAGCAAAGGGCCCAAATGACTACCCTGGGGCACTCCCGATGTCACGTAGACCATTTTGGAAACAGCGTTTTTAAATATAACCCTTTGAGTCCTTTCATTCAAATAACTTGAAATCCAAGTTAATAGATTACATGGAAACCCAAGCTGATCTTATTTGAATAAAAGGAGAGAGTGGTTAACAGAGTCAAAGGCTTTGCTGAAATCTGTATATATAACGTCAGTCTGCATTTTTTCTATAAATCCCTGTATTACAATGGAAGTCAATTCAAGAAGGGGCGTGGTGGTCGATCTTTGCTTAACAAAACCATGCTGACACGGTGATATTAGCGAGGAACATAAATGGTGCAAATGAGAAGTAATAATACGCTCAAATGCTTTAGGAATTGCAGAAAATTTAGAAATACCTCTATAATTCTGAGCATCCGCCTTAGTACCCTTTTTGTGAAGTGGAATAATGAAAGATTCCTTCCAGCTAGTTGGAAAAAGAGATGATGAAATAGACAAATGAAAAGTTTAAGAATCGGTTTGCAAATGGTTGATGCACAATACTTAAGAACACACCCAGGAAGTCCATTAGGACCGGGAGAATAAGTTGGCGTTGTTGTTTCTAAGTCTATTAAGAGAGAACTTTCGGTAATTACGGGGAAAAAATACAATTTGCCCTATTTAAGGGATTAGGGCAGTTAGAGTTTGACCAAGAAGACGAACTATAAGAAGTTTGGAAAAAGTCAGCAAATAAATCAGCAGTTTCAGAATCCGTCGATGCTTCCATTGAGTTTAAACGAACCACTGAAGGTAATGCCGATAACTTACGCTTAGCGTTAACGAAGTTATAAAACTTCTTCGGATCATTTGAAAATGCAAATTTACATCGATTTAAATACATGGAATAGCAATGATTGTTAAGAACATTAAAATCGGATCAAGCCACTACATATTTCGAAAAATCGCTCGGCTTACCAGATTTTTTATACTTTTTATAAGTGTTTGTTTTAAGATTTTTAAGTCTTTGAAGCGCATTGGTAAACCAGGGAGTCCTGTTCGGCTTTGGAGAAAGCCTATCAGGAACGCATTCATTAAAGGAAGTGTTTGAAACGCTATAGAATAGTTCAGTGGGACTTTTGCACTTTTGGCACAGTTATAAAAATCTGTCCAATTATATTGGGAAATCATATAGTTAAGTTTGTTATAGTCACATTTACGAAAACATATCATTTTAGTTGGCGAAACTAAAGGAGAGAGGGTATCAAGGTAGGGAAGGCAATTTGTCAATTCAATTGTAGGGTGGTATCGGTCTTCTGGTACCAAAAGAGCGTCAATTTTAGATACCGTGACTTCAGACGGATCAGAAACAAACACAAGGTCTAATTGTCTATTTAATGAATTTCGTATAAAGTGCACACCGCATTCGACAACGGGACATTCGCCAGCAGACTTGCTCCTCAATCGGGAACTCAAATCATTTCTTGATAAGATTCAGCCAAACGAAATCATTTTGGGTAAGGACTCTGAACCAGTCAATAAAAAGATTTTTTTACAGGTATCGGAGCAAATTGGACCTATATCTTACAACGTGAACCTCGATGATAGCCGTGTGGTTCGGCGTCACCTTCGAGCTCGCTAACCTACTACCCCGTCTACTTCTACTGGCGACTCTTTCCCCGTTCCACACCCATTATCACCGTCGATGGGTCACGCCGTAAACACAGAAAAATCGCCAGTGCGACTGGCGTCAGTTTTGTAGCCGATCCAAGCGGAAGTGACACCGCGAAGATCCAACAACCCCAACAATATTACGTCGCATCTAGATGTTAAGGGGTGTTGTATATATATATATATATATATATATATATATATGCTTCAATCTGATGGACGTGCACTACGAGCAGTACAAACAAGTGGCCCAACGATACGAAGCACGTGCTTGTTACGCGCGGGACCCTTTTTCAAATTGGGCAAATATGCGAGTTCGCGAGAAAAATACATGAGACAAAATAGAGACGGGACACATAATGATTCTAATGGTTACAACTAAGATTGAAGCAAATGAGATAACATTGTAGTTTTTAATACAGGGATAGAAGTTGAAGTGCAAATTAATTGATAAAGATTGTTATAATTATTACATAGGACGCGAAAGGGCTCATGCAGAGTAAAATTTGATGTACATCGAGGCAAATTTAGAGGGTAGTAATTTCGTGTTAGTCTAACGGGAACATTAAAAGTTAAACGGTTTACCAGTTCTACAGAATCAATATCACCTCTTATAAGATTTTGCATAAAAATAGTACCAAGCATTATTCTACGGTTTTCAAGTGTAGGTAAGTTAAGCAATAGTTATCTACTCTGGTAGGAAGGAAGCCTTACGTTTTGATCCCAGTTCAAACTACGAAGGGCAAAAAGAAGAAATTTTCTGTACCGACTCAATACGGTCAATGTGAACTTGAAGACCAATATTCCAAAATAGGACGGACAAGGGAGGTAAATAATAATTTGGTTATATAAGGGTCATCAAATTCTTTTGACCAACGCTTTATAAACCCAAGAACACTCATTGCTTTGTTGACTGTCGACATTATGTGGCCAACAAATTTAAGCTTCTGGTCCAGAAGAACACCTAAATCGTTAACTGAATATTCTTGGACGTTGATGCACTATGGTCAGTACAAACAAGTGTCCCTTACGACACCATGCAAAGCTTGTTACGCGCGGAGCCCTAAACCGTTTTGGGCAAGTAAGCGGAATCGCGGACATGGAAAAAATACGATCTAACAATATACAGTTTAAAATACATGCTCACAAAGAATTTACAAATTATTTGAAGACAGAAAATACATAAGTCTAGTATAATTAGTAGCATTAGGGGTATCAAACAGTAAGACGTGGCACAGTGAACACGAAAAGGATCATGCAGGGCATAATTAGATCTACATATTGGCAGGGACAACGGACGAAAACGGCGAACTGTTCTACAGGGTATATTCCAGTTAAGTGAACTAAGAAGGAAAGGGGAGTCGACATCACCATTAATAAGTTTGTGTAAGCACATAACTTCATGACACTTTCTACGATGGTAGAGGGTTGGTAAGTCGAGCAGGCGCAACCTCGCAAGATAGGAGGGCAATCGACTACCTGTGTCCCAGTTTAATCCCCTCAGAGCAAATAGAATATATATATATATATGCTACTATATCGTATATATATATATATATATATATATACTATATATATATATATATAATGCTACTATATATATATATATATATATATATACTATATATATATATATATAATGCTACTATATATATATATATATATATATATATATATACGATCAAGTGGGGAGTTCTGAAGCGAATAACTTATAAACGTAGGAGTACCTCTGTAAAAGGTCATTACGTGACATTTTAGGCAATTCAAATTTAAGAGGTTGTACTCACACCATATCTGAAAATGATCAGTGTCTGATTGTAAGCTAAAACTAGACTCAATATTATTATATGTCAAACAAAGCTTAAAATCATCATCAGACATTAGTACACGAGAATGTGTTACGATAGAGGGAAGATCGTTAATAAACAAGGTAAACAGCAAAGGGCCCAAATGACTACCCTGGGGCACTCCCGATGTCACGTAGACCATTTTGGAAACAGCGTTTTTAAATATAACCCTTTGAGTCCTTTCATTCAAATAACTTGAAATCCAAGTTAATAGATTACATGGAAACCCAAGCTGATCTTATTTGAATAAGAGGAGAGAGTGGTTAACAGAGTCAAAGGCTTTGCTGAAATCTGTATATATAACGTCAGTCTGCATTTTTTCTATAAATCCCTGTATTACAATGGAAGTCAATTCAAGAAGGGGCGTGGTGGTCGATCTTTGCTTAACAAAACCATGCTGACACGGTGATATTAGCGAGGAACATAAATGGTGCAAATGAGAAGTAATAATACGCTCAAATGCTTTAGGAATTGCAGAAAATTTAGAAATACCTCTATAATTCTGAGCATCCGCCTTAGTACCCTTTTTGTGAAGTGGAATAATGAAAGATTCCTTCCAGCTAGTTGGAAAAAGAGATGATGAAATAGACAAATGAAAAGTTTAAGAATCGGTTTGCAAATGGTTGATGCACAATACTTAAGAACACACCCAGGAAGTCCATTAGGACCGGGAGAATAAGTTGGCGTTGTTGTTTCTAAGTCTCTTAAGAGATAACTTTCGGTAATTACGGGGGAAAAAATACAATTTGCCCTATTTAAGGGATTAGGGCAGTTAGAGTTTGACCAAGAAGACGAACTATAAGAAGTTTGGAAAAAGTCAGCAAATAAATCAGCAGTTTCAGAATCCGTCGATGCTTCCATTGAGTTTAAACGAACCACTGAAGGTAATGCCGATAACTTACGCTTAGCGTTAACGAAGTTATAAAACTTCTTCGGATCATTTGAAAATTCAAATTTACATCGATTTAAATACATGGAATAGCAATGATTGTTAAGAACATTAAAATCGGATCAAGCCACTACATATTTCGAAAAATCGCTCGGCTTACCAGATTTTTTATACTTTTTATAAGTGTTTGTTTTAAGATTTTTAAGTCTTTGAAGCGCATTGGTAAACCAGGGAGTCCTGTTCGGCTTTGGAGGAAGCCTATCAGGAACGCATTCATTAAAGGAAGTGTTTGAAACGCTATAGAATAGTTCAGTGGGACTTTTGCACTTTTGGCACAGTTATAAAAATCTGTCCAATTATATTGGGAAATCATATAGTTAAGTTTGTTATAGTCACATTTACGAAAACATATCATTTTAGTTGGCGAAACTAAAGGAGAGAGGGTATCAAGGTAGGGAAGGCAATTTGTCAATTCAATTGTAGGGTGGTATCGGTCTTCTGGTACCAAAAGAGCGTCAATTTTAGATACCGTGACTTCAGACGGATCAGAAACAAACACAAGGTCTAATTGTCTATTTAATGAATTTCGTATAAAGCTAACTTGCTGTAACGATAATTCTAAAAGACCATCAACAAAATCATGGGCAGATAAAGGTAGTAGTCAATAGGAGGGGACCAAGAAATATCAGGGAGATTGAAGTCACCCAAAACCATCAAAAGGTCCCTGTTGGAAAGAAAGGATAGAACAGATTTAACAGCAGATAGATGTTGCTCATAAATTATTACGTAAGAGCCAGGTGGAATATAAGAACAAGTAACAAAAATAGATAAGGATTGAAGGGAAACTTTCACACTGACAAATTCAATGTCATCGAACGGTAACGGTGATCAGAACGCCGCCCCCCTACGGGAGAGCCGATAGGTTCTGTAGGTGTTAAAGTTGCTTGACAAAACTTCAGAATCAGTTATCTCTGGTTTCAGTCAAGTTTCTGTAAAAGCCAAGATATCGTCCGTAAATGCCGAGGAGTCAGCATAAAGCTTGGATAGTTTCATGTTAAGTCCTCTAACATTTTGGTAAGCCAAAAATAAACTTTTCAGTTTTTTGGTACCGTCGAAGGCCAGTTTTTTGTTCTTGGTTTGTTAGGAACAAATTCTTTTATAACTAAATCATCAGAAAGCAGTACTTTAAACACATCAGGCGGAGCAAATATTTTAAAAGACGAGCGTAAGAAAAGCGAAATTGTTCCACGGAAATTTCCTCGGATGGGAATTTTTCACGAATAAATTCCAAAACATCCTCGGATGTGGTATCTGGGGTAAATCGGGAAACGAATAGTTGCTTCCTATGCGGAACAACCGACAGTTTCTTTCGACCCCCCGCAGCAATGTGAACGTCGCTTGGCTGAGACCCAGAAACAGTACCTACATTACCTATAGGTGCGGTCGGCACCGAATTTATGGGTTCAGCTTGGCTTCCAGAAACGGGAAGACCTCTGTACTTGGCTGTTTCCATAGGCACAGTTGGCTCACTTGGCCCTGTGCCGACAGAAACTGCTGCCGCTATCGGATCAGGAGTTTGGTTTTGCCCCACGGTCGCATTAACTGCCCTTGAGCCAGCTTTTTGCGTTTGCGTTTCGGTTAATAATTTTTATACCCGTTACTCGTAGAGTAAAGAGTATATTAGATTCGTGCAAAAGTATGAAGGAAGCGTTTCCGACCATATAAAGTATATATATTCTTGATCAGGATCACTAGCCGAGTCGATCTAGCCATGTCCGTCTGTCCGTCTGTCTGTCCGTCTGTATGAACGCTGAGATCTCGGAAACTATAAAAGCTAGAAGATTGAGATTTGGCATGCAGATTCTAGGGGTTAATACGCAGCGCAAGTTTTTCACGCCGATGTGCCACGCCCTCTCTAACGCCCACAAACCGCGAAAAACTGTGACCCGTTCTGTATGAACGCTGAGATCTCGGAAACTATAAAAGCTAGAAGATTGGGATTTGGCATGCAGATTCTAGGGGTTAATACGCAGCGCAAGTTTTTCACGCCGATGTGCCACGCCCCCTCTAACGCCCAGAAACCGCGAAAAACTGTGGCACCCACAGTTTTGAAGCTATATTAACGGGAAAAGAAATGAGTATTTGTTTCATCAATACATATTGATAGACCAAAGTTGGAAACCCCCCTCCCCCCTAACGCCCACAAACCTCGAAAAGCTGTGGCGCCCATAGTTTGCTAGAGCAAAAGTGTAAACGTTATTTTGTTTTTTTGTTATTTTGTTATTTTGTTAACGCCTACCGAAATGTAGAAGAAATTTTTTTAATTTTTTGAAGCGGCTGCTTGGTTTGCCCTGCTTGAGACTGCTGACCTTAGCTGAGTAACGGGTATTTGATAGTCGAGGCACTCGACTATAGCGTTCCCTCTTGTTTATTATTAAATTGGGCACAAACGGCATTGAACTCCTCATTTAGCTTTTTAAAAGCAATAGAGATCTTCAATAGGCCGTCTCAAGTCTGCCTCATAAAGCTGCTCATCTCGACTGTCATTTCCTTGCAGGACTCACATGCCCACATGAGACCGGTACGCATTTCAATGAAGTCTTTTACTCTGCCAGTAAATCCTGCACATTTGACGTGCATGATCGACTCACAGAGCCAGCAGATAATGAACGATTCTTTTCGAGAATAGGGAAGAGAGCAATTTTTTTTAGAACAGAACAGAACAATTTTAAGGGAAAAGAAAAGTTTATTTAAATTAAATGAAAATAAAATGTGAAAAACTACCTCGAGTAAATTTGGCACTGGGATCAAATACCAAAACCGCTAAGACACAAAACACGAAAAATATAAGAGCGCGAGAATCGCGAATGAATTTGAATGCAAGATAGCGCGAGGTAATAATCTTTAACCGACTGAGCGTGGCTTGTGAGGCAACAACAACTATTACGCACGAACAGTTACAAATGTAAAGAGAAGAGAAATTAGAAGTACAGGAAGTACAGATAGTGAGAGATTACACTAACAAACAGTTTGGTATAATATAGAGCGGGAGGGAGGGAGAGAGATTACAAGCGTTTAGAAGCGTGTAAATTACACTAACAAAGCAAAGAGATTAAACAAATCCGATAGAAATGTTAAAATAAGTATAAACACGTACCCGTTTAGTGGTAGATTTATTTCAAAATATAAACATAATTGTTAGGCTAAGCTTTGTTGATAAACAAACACAAGACGCTCGCAAAAAATCACCGAAAGAGACAAAAAAACTCAGAGCACAAAGTAAACACAACTGTTCACAAGCGACGCTAAATCGATGCGTATGCGTAAGTCGGCAGCTATTTCCCATTTACACTTCTCTCTTACTGCAGCAGCGGTCTGGCCATCCACTAGCCTTACATCAACTATAATCTACATCAACTTGCTATATTGTAAATAAACAATTAAATATATATGCTTGCGCATACATAAAAGTATTGCAACTCCTTCCTGAAGAATTTACACTTATCAGCGTTTACTTTCAGGTTGGCTGCCCGCAGACTCCTGAACTCCTCTTTTAGGTTTTGTATGTGCTCTTTTATGGTCCGTCCGATGACGATAAGACGACATGATACGCAAAGGCGTGCGGCATCATCTCGCGCTCGATGACTTGGTCCGAAGCTCTTTGGAATTTCGCCGATGCCGAGTGTAGCCCAAATGGCATGACTTTCCATTGGAATAGGCCTTTTTCAGGGACTGTGAATGCTGTGTACTGTCTGCTGTCCGGCTCCAATGGTTTCTGCCAGTACCCGTCCTTTAGATACAAGCTGCTGATGTACTTTGGCTTCTATCAGGTAGTCCAGTATGTAGTTTTTAAACAGCATCGGATACGCGTCCTTTGCAGACTTAGCGATTGTTTGTCGGAGATCCACACACAGCCTCCATTTCCCTGTCTTCTTTTTGACCATAACGATTGGTGAGCTGTAGGGGCTCTTTGATGGCTCTATACAGCCTGTTTCGAGCAGCTCGTCGACCTTGGCGTTGATTTCTCCTTGCAGCTTGGGATTCTTGTGGTAACACCTCTGTTTGACCAGCTGATCATCTTTCATAGTGATGTTGTGCACAGCTACGGTTGACGTTCCTCGCATTTTCTCCAAATCTGCCACTTCTGATTTTAGGAATCCTCCTAAGTCCTCTTCCGTGAATTCTTTTGGCGTTTCCGTGACCGCGACGGACAGTCTTTCCCCTGTGCAGCTTTGTTCCTTGTCTCTTGGTGGTATTACCACCCGAAGTCCAGCGCATTCCATTTTCGCTCCAATTGTGGTGAGGAATTTCCCTTCTAGCACCAGGGCGTCTATGATTCCAGGAAGGATCAGAATCTATATTGCCACAGTTCTCGTGCCGAGTCCTATTCCTATTTCCAGCTGCGAGGTGATGCTGTCGGACTGGCGTGGGTTCTTTCTACTTAAGACATACCCTAACATAAAAGCAAGGAAATAAGTGCACTGTCTGAAACTAGTAGAATGTACCTAAAAGAGTTGAAACCGACTTTACCCACTACTGAGTTACGCAAAGAGGAACAAATCTTCAAACGATCCCGGATTTAGGGATAGAAATATCCAATTCATTTTAACGGTGTATGACCGAAATTGACTGACCGACTTATTTCTTCAAAAAGGTTTACCAGGGGGTTTGAGTTATCGCGGAATTCGCATCGACGGTAAATATGACACAGACATACTCATATGAAAACAATCAAGGGTTTACTCACAAGCGGTACTTTTTAGGAAAAATCCATCGAAGCGTTCGTTGGGCCCAATGAAGCTGTTGTAGATTCCTTTAAGGTAGATTAGAACATATCGTTTATGTGTATGTGTGTTGATTATACCCTTATTCGACGCGCTTCCGGCTTACATAATAAGATCTCAACCTATTTGAGCGTTTTTAAAAAGTAATCTATTACAAATAAGTGCATTTATGCAAAATTAATCAAAGAAAATTAAGGAATATACATATATATAGAGGAAAACTACAAACTATAAAAGATTACCGCCAACTACGCTATATGACGGGTTTCATTTTACACGCCCTTCTCCGCTGAATCCGCAGCCGCCGAATCGCATCTGGCAACGCCATACGGCCGGTGTCTCATGCTCTCTAGGCCGCATGCCCTAGCTAAGCTGAGGTAGCGAGGTATATTAGGCTAAGCGTATAGTTGCTGACAAGTGGCGTTGAAGGGGAGTGAAGGTGCACTCCGCTAGCGATGTGCAATATCAAAACACGACGCTTCCGCAGCCGCTCGGAAATGTTGAACTGTGGCGCTTCCGCAGCCGCGCGGAAATGTTGAACTGCGGCGCTTCCGCAGTCGCACGGAACTCCACCGTCAACTGTAGCAAAAGTTCCCTCCTTGTTGGTTACGATATGCTCGCCTGCGAACTGTCGACCAGGCTTCTTAAAACCACCCCCCCTGCATACAGCGTGGGCCGAAAAGATGCACCACGTGTGTGGGTGTACCAACCAATGGCTGGCAGCGAGGGTATGAACACGCCGATGGCGTTGCGCCGGGTGAAAGATCGATAGGGGGGTTTAGTTCTGAAAAAACGTTATGGGTATTAGCCGATCAGCTCCCAGGGAATATTAACAAAATTCACCTCTGACTATGGATTTGCACTGTTCACTTTTGTTAACACTATTGGCCGGCGTTAGGCCTCGTCGCACTCTGGTACAGTTTGGTTAATTAGTTTTGCCCGTGGACTTTGTTGGAAATAAACTTGTCTTTGGGCACACGTCTGTTGGCTTTGGCGAGAGAAAATCAAGTGAGTGGGAAGCGCAGAACCGAAAAATAACGGCGTTATGGCGTGATATTTTCGTCGTCGCATCGTTCACACTAATATTCGCTGGATTTTCGGTCGCCGCGGCGTAGATCGTGTAAGCGAGAGGGCAGATGTGCAGCAAACAGAGACTGGCTGGTAAATTCGGGAATTCTGCCGCTGTACGCGTTAAGGCAAAGACATTAGAATATGAAGATAGATAACGCCATACTATTTTTTTGCACACGATTTTTTGGTGCTGGCTCTAGAGCTGGCTCCAGGCTCTCTTGATTAAAAGCCAGAGAGAGAGCGCTCTAGAGCCAAACGCTCTCATGCACGCATACAGCGACAGAACACGATTGTAAGTGTGCACATGTATTTACTCACACAAGCATTTGCACTCTCTTTTTGGTTTTTACGCTCTCAACTTTGTGCGAGCGGAGAGAGCGAGATTTTCGCCGCCACCAAAAAATTAGCTGCATATTGCAAAACGAACGTATGGCCGTTACTCATCTTAGACATTATATTGGTCTTTGGTTAAAGAGATGCGAACGAGAAACGACCGCTTTAGCAAATATTTAATTGTAGATTGTAGATTGCAGTGTAGATTGTAGGTTGTGGATTGTAGCTTGATTTCGTCTATGCATCCATGTCACAGCAATGTCAATAATAATTCTTTTTATTTTTGTTCAGTTGGACCAGCAGGTCTTTCTTTATTCATTCCCATTTTCTTTCTTAATTAGCTTAAGCTTAAGTCTCGTTGCTGGGCATTTGGCAGCAGCGGGGAAATATGTTGATCGTGGTGTTCTTCATATATTCACCACGCTGGCAGCCAATTAAATCAAAGCACAGCCCCTTAATGCGGCTTGTGCTGAATGTGCATTTGAGATGCCAATATTCTTATAGACTACTTCTTGCCGATTATTTGCATGTGAATATATTAATATTCGCTGTGTAAACTAAAAGGGGTATGCAGCGTGCGCGACATATAATTCATATTCGAGTGAGTCGGCCTGTGTGTAACATGCCAACACAGCGACAGTTGTCTGCTGGGGTGATCATATTACCAATGCACTTGAAAATATGCTGGCCGTTGGACTTTTGTGTATTTATGTATTTGACGTTATTAATGTACAGTATGTACCCGATATGTGCGCATACTACATCTCCCTCTTTTTGAAAAATAACGTAATATAGTGGAGTTATTTTCTAAAGATTATATATATTATGTTTTTTTTTTTTGTATTTTAAAATGTTGTATGGTTAAAAATATAAAGAAATTGGAAAAATGTTGTTTTTGTATATGTTAATTTTTTTTTTCGAATCAGAAAAATATATATATAGGTATATTTTATTTTCTTATTATTAGTAAAAACTTTTTTTTTTTTGTATTTTGTTTAAATTTTATTTGTATTAACATTATAAAAATTGTTTTGGGTATGGCCATACCGTATGATATATATGAGATTATATTAAATAAAGTTGAATCAGTTATAATTAACGAAATTGTAAGGTTTTTATTTAAAATTAAACAAATTAATAAATGAAATTAATTGTTCTATGTTTTAAACATTTTTAATCTATCTTTATGTACTACCTGCTGTTTGTTCTTATTGTCTTTTATCTTAATATTGTCATTTGTATTAATTTCGATTACTACGTAGGGTCCTAAGTACTGTTTCTCTAACTTATGACCTGTTTCGTTTTTTAATAAAACTTTATCTCCTATTTTTATTTTAAAATCTTTAATGTTTTTGTCATATATTTCTTTTTGCCGTTTTTTATTTTGTTCAATCATTATTCTTGCTCTTTTATATGCATTTTCGAGTCTGAACTTTGATTCTTTGGCGTAGTCATCTATATTATATAAAGGTGTAATATTATCATTACTGTTAAATGAAATGTTTAATTTGGGAGATTTACTAAAAACAAGCTCGTATGGACAGTAATCGTGTACCATCGAGGGTGTAGTGTTAAAACAATATGTAAAGTATAAAAGCCAAACATCCCAATCTGTTTTGTCTGAAGAGATGTATGATCTAACATATTCGTTAAAAGTTCTGTGGCTTCTTTCTATTGTACCTAAAGTCTGGTGGTGGTGTGCAGTAGATGTTATGTTTTCAATATTTAGATATTTACATAAATCTTTGATTACTGAATTCTTGTATTCCGTACCCATATCCGTAATGAATGTATTCATTGGACCGTACTTTAGAATAAAAGATTCGAATATAGCTTTTGCTACAGTTTTCGCACTTTTATCCGGTATTGGAATGGCAACAAGGTATTTGGTTAAGTCACATATTAGTGTAACTGCATATTCATTTCCTTGTTCTGATTTAGGTAGTGGACCGATCGTATCCACTAACACTCTATCAAATGCTTTCAGAGGTGTTTCTGTAATAGTCAAGGGAGTTTTTGTATGTTTTGTTGTTTTGGCCTGTTGGCATTTAATACATTTTTTCACGTGGTTTGCAACGTCACGCGTCATGTTTTTCCAATAGTAATGCCTTTTAATTTTCGCTAGCGTTTTTGTAATTCCTGTATGTCCACCTTGGATTGGATCATTATGTAGTCTAGACAGTATAGCTTCTATTTCTTCTTTATCATTTATTGTGGTCACCGGCTTGAGTAGCGCTACTCTTAAATTCATTAATATTTTATTGCCCATATTTTTGAATATATCTATTGAAATAATTTCAAAGATTTTCTCGCTCAGTGCCATCTTAAGTTGGCTAATCTTATTTATACCGGCCGTTCTTTCCAGCCTTTGGAAAAATTGATCTAAATCGAATATTCCATTGGTATATAGATCATCAACACTTATTCTTGCATAGATCTTTTTCCCTTTTTTTAGGGAACAATTTGATGCTGATAAATGCAAGGTCACTACTTTTTTAACATCCTCATTACGAATGACGTCAAATATTTTGGGCTTAGAAGCTGTCGGTTGCTTTTGCAAATCCGAATCTGATTTTGAAACTGCGCAGTTTTTATTATTCTGTCTGTTTTGTAATCTTGTAGTGACTTTTAAAATTTGTTTGTTTATGTCTTTAAGTTCTTCGATGCTTATTCTTGATAAGGCATCTGCCACGTAATTATTTTTTCCCTTAAGGTACTCTGCTGTAAATTGAAACTCTTCTAGGTCTAGTCTCATTCTTGTTAACTTGGAAGTTGGATTTTTCATTGAAAACAAATATGTTAACGGTTTATGGTCTGTTTTAATAGTGAAATGTTTGCCATATACATATGGTCTGAAGTGATTTATAGCCCAGTGTATTGCTGTTAATTCTTGTTCTGTTGTTGATTTATTACTTTCGCCTTTTGTAAATGTTCTTGAGGCGTATGCTACCGGGAGATCAACTCCATCGTGTGATTGAGTTAAGACTGCTCCGCATGCTTGCTTGCTAGCATCTGTTGTTATACAAAATTCTTTATTAAAATCTGGGTATTGTAGTAGGGTTGGTTGAATTAATGCATTTTTAAGGTATTCAAAAGCTTTTTGGCATTCAGGTGTCCAATTAAATGTTACATTTTTCTTGCAAAGGTGGGTTAAATGTCTTGAGTAATGAGAGAAATTGGGTATAAAGCGTCGGTAATAATTGCAAAAAGCGACGAATCTTCTCGATTCATCTGCATCAGAAGGGACAGGGTATTTAGTTATTGCGTCATATTTTTTATCATCAGGTAAAATTCCTTTGTTTGTACATTTATGGCCTAAGAATGTGACTTCATGCATAAAGAATGAACATTTTTCTGGATGAAGCTTGAGATTGTGTTTTCGACACAGGTTAAATACGTTAGTTAAGTTTTTAATCATATGATTTTCGGAACAACCTATAACTATTAGGTCGTCCATGTAAAGGAAAGCTTGGGATGGTTCTAGTCCCGAAAAGGCTAATGTCATCATTCTTTGAAATGAATTAGGGGCGATTTTTACACCGTAAGGTAATCGTTTAAAGCGATATGAGCCAGTGCTCGTTGAAAATGACGTTATGTCTCTGGATTCTTTTTCTAAAGTTATTTGGTGAAAACCAGACATTAAATCCAAACATGAAAAGAATTTTGCTCTGCCAAGTTGATCGAGTATATCGTCGATTCTTGGTAATGGAAATTTATCTGCTAATAGTTTTTTATTTATTTGTCGGTAGTCAATAACTAATCTCCACCGTTTTTCTTCTGTTCCTGGAAGTGATTTCTTTGGCACAAGAAGTAATGGGCTATTGTACTCTGATACGGAAGGTTCTACAATGCCATCTTTAATTAGTTTTTCGACTTGTTTATCTGTTTCTTCTTTTTGGCTATGGGGTGTTCTATAGTTTTTAATATAAACCGGAATGTCATCCTTCACTCTTAATTTTTGTTCATAAAAATTATTGGAGGATATTGGTTCCGTTTCTAATCCGAATATATCAGTAAATTCGGTGCATAGTTTAGTGAGTGTACTCTTAAACATTTCAGGAAAATTTTTTGTTAACTTGGATAGGACCTCATTTTGTCTGATTTTAAAATCTATACATTGAGGTTTTTGATAGTTATTTAATGGTTCGTAATCTATTTTAGAAATGTTTATAATTTTATTGGTATCGGTTGTGTTTAAAATGCGGACAAAAGTATTATTGGAATTGGCTATAGTACTTGCTATAATTACGCCATCGGATATATATTGATTTTTAATAAGAATCTCTTTGTGAGGCGTGTTTACATAAACTTGTCTTACAACTTCGGATCTAGCAGGAATTATTAAGTTATTGTCTATTGAATGTATAATCGGAATGTTGATCTCTTGATCGAAGTTCTCCGGTCTAGCTATTAACCAATCGTGATCTGTCTGAAAGTCGATTTGGCAATTAAATGTTTTTAGGAAGTCCATTCCTACTATACCATCACAGGGTATCGGAAAGTTATCATCAACTATTTGAAAGTTGAAAGGGATTATAAATTTTCCTGTTTGTATTTCTATAAATGCTAAACCTTTGGATTTAAGAGTACCTTCTCCTATTCCAGACATTGTTATTATTTTTGATGTGTCTATGTTATCATAGTTATCAGAGTTTATTTTTAAAAGACTTAAATCAGCGCCTGTATCAATTAAAAGGGGTTAAGGGGGTTTTTGTTTGATAATTTTTTATTTGAATGTAAATGTTGAGACTAAGATTTATTTTATATATAGTGGTTTTGTGTGGCTTATTCTTCTTAAGGGAATTTCTTAGTTTTCCTGTTCAGTTCCAATAGTTCTGACTTGAGCATTTGAGTTTCCTCTATTGTTTGAACTATTTTGAGAGGTGCCTCTTTGAGTATTTGAGTTTCCTCTATTGTTTCTGTTATAATTTGTGTTTTGGTTTCCGTAATAATTTTGGTTTTGGCCTTGGCCATAATTTCCTTGATAATTATTATGTTGGTAATATTGTCCTCTGCCGCGATAATTTCCCTGGTAGAAATTATTTCTTCCCCGTGTGAAATTACCTCGATAGTTTCCTCTGCCATTGCCTCTGTGGTTATTTGTTTGTTGATTACTGCAGTGTATGTATTTTGTTATAGCGTCATTCATATTATTAAATGAGCCTGCTTCCAAAATTGTTTTAGTTTTTCCGCTTTCGCAATTCTTTATCAGAGTGGATATAGCTTCTCTTGTGCTGAATTTGTCAGCGTGTTCAGCATTTAATCCTTCATCGTTTGATGCTTCTAGGTTTCGCAGTTTCAGTTCGTTTGTGACTGAGTTGAGTTTTTTTTGTTTTTTTTTTTTTTTTTTTTTTTTTGAGGGTTGTTTTTGTGTGATTTGTGGTGTTGTTTTTTTGATTTGATGCTTTGAGTTTCGGTTTGTTGTTTGTGAACTGAGTTGCAGTTTTTCCTCTTTGGTAAATATTTGCCATTTTAGCTTTATTACCTCTGAGTTTTCGCCACAATTGTGTTTTGTAGTTTATTAATAATAGCATCATTGTGCGTTCATTTTGTACCTTTTAGTGTGATCCTACAATTTTTGATTTGACGACTTCTCAGCATTTCCGATCCCTTTGTCAGGTCCTAGCTTCAAAGCTGTTACAATCTATGCAGTGTAGTTTTTGTCCGTTGATTCCGGATGGCACTTGATATATCTTTATATATGCCCGTTGGGCAGCTGGATCTGCCATTATGTTTTCTTTTGTTTCTACTATATTTGTATCTGAATCTATATTTTCGTCTTCTTCTGTTTCTGACTCTTCTGCTGAAATAAATGCAGGGATTGAGAGATCGTATAGATCTTTTTCATTTATTTCGATATCTTTGCTTGTATCTGAATCTTCTTCTTCTGCTAGAGCTTTTCGTTGGTCTAATGTTAAAGGAGTATTCAAAATTGTCGGGATATATATTTTTAAATCATACTTATCCTTGACAGTTATTAGGCTTGCCGCAACCTTATCAATATTTTGGATAATTTTGATAAGTTTGTTTTGTTAATTTTTCTATTTTCATGCACTAGGTTCTTGCCTGATTGTACGAATCAACAAGAATTTTTGCATGTTTGTCTACTGTTTCTTTTTGTGTTTGCCTTTTTTGGCTTACACATTTGTAAGACCTTTCAAATGTTTCTTTTAATTCTCGGATATGGAGTATTAATTGCTCCCATTCCATATTAAATTTTTAGTATTTTTTTTCTTGTGTATTTTTAGCACGTTAATATGTCCTAAGACTGGTGTATGTCAATTTTTTATTTGAATGTAAATGTTGAGACTAAGATTTATTTTATATATAGTGGTTTTGTGTGACTTATTCTTCTTAAGGGAATTTCTTAGTTTTCCTGTTCGTTCCAATAGTTCTGACTTGAGCATTTGAGTTTCCTCTATTGTTTGAACTATTTTGAGAGTCCTCTTTGATATTTACTTTCCTCTTTGTTTCTGTTATATTTGTGTTTTGGTTTGTATAATTTTGGTTTTGGCCTTGCATATTTCTTTTTTTTTTGTATATTTTTTAAAATTAACTACCTCGATTGTTTGTATGACATTCCACTGTGGTTATTTGTTTGTTGATTACTGCAGTGTATGTATTTTGTTATAGCGTCATTCATATTATTAAATGAGCCTGCTTCCAAAATTGTTTTAGTTTTTCCGCTTTCGCAATTCTTTATCAGAGTGGATATAGCTTCTCTTGTGCTGAATTTGTCAGCGTGTTCAGCATTTAATCTTTCATCGATATATGATGCTTCTAGCAGTTTACGCAAGTTATCAAGTTCGTTTGTGAACTGAGTTGCAGTTTTTCCTCTTTGGTAAATTTTTCTTTATTTATTTCAATTCAATATTTCAATTCTTTATCAGAGTGGATATAGCTTCTCTTGTGCTGAATTTGTCAGCGTGTTCAGCATTTAATCCTTCATCGATATATGATGCTTCTAGCAGTTTACGCAAGTTATCAAGTTCGTTTGTGAACTGAGTTGCAGTTTTTCCTCTTTGGTAAATATTTGCCATTTTAGCTTTAATTACCTCTGAGTTTTCGCCAACAATTGTGTTTTGTAGTTTATTAATAATAGCATCAATTGTGCGTTCATTTTGTACCTTATATAGTGTAGATCCTACAATTTTTGATTTGACGACTTCTACAGCCAAATCTTCAAACGATCCCTTTGTCAGGTCAACCAGCTTCAAAGCTGTTACAAATCTATGCAAGTGTAGTTTTTGTCCGTTGAATTCCGGAATGGCACTTGATATATCTTTAATATATGCCCGTTGGGCAGCTGGATCTGCCATTATGTTTTCTTTTGTTTCTACTATATTTGTATCTGAATCTATATTTTCGTCTTCTTCTGTTTCTGACTCTTCTGCTGAAATAAATGCAGGGATTGAGAGATCGTGTAGATCTTTTTCATTTATTTCGATATCTTTGCTTGTATCTGAATCTTCTTCTTCTGCTAGAGCTTTTCGTTGGTCTAATGTTAAAGGCGTATTCAAAATTGTCGGGATATATATTTTTAAATCATACTTATCCTTGACAGTTATTAGGCTTGCCCGCAACCTTATCAATATTTTGGATAATTTTGATAAGTTTGTTTTGTTAATTATTTCCCTATTTTCATGCACTAGGGTTCTTGCCTGATTGTACGAATCTACAAGAATTTTTGCATGTTTGTCTACTGTTTCTTTTTGTGTTTGCCTTTTTTGGCTTACACATTTGTAAGACCTTTCAAATGTTTCTTTTAATTCTCGGATATGGAGTATTAATTGCTCCCATTCCATATTAAATTTTTAGTATTTTTTTTTACTTGTGCATAATTTTTAGCACGTTAATATGTCCTAAGACTGGGTGTATGTCAATTTCGGAGAATACTTTACAATTTCTCACGGTAGACAGTACTATTGCCTTTTGCGTTCTGCCGCAATGAACAAGTGGAGAAAATTCAAGGTCATACCTATTCATATATTCGTACTCAAAATCTGCAATTAATAGAGGCTCTGCTCTGTTCCTAATTAAGGCTAATACCCTATTCTCAAAATTTGGCTCGTTGGTCAATGTAACTCTAACGCACTCTGTTGTATTCATTTTGATAAATTTTTCTTTTTAATAATTTTTATTTATTTGTTTATTTAAACGGGTATTTTAATTCTCATATATATAAACGGGTAACTCATACATATACAATTTTGTTTAAAATTAAATTTTTTTTTTGTTTTAATTAAAAAATGTTGTTATATTTTATTATAGCAATTGTTTTGCGCTTGTTGAATTAGATTTTATCCAGATCATTAGCCTGGCTTCTGTTAATGGCTCTTTTTGATACACACTTATTGTGGAACATATAGGCCTTATATAAAATAAATGCGCTCATAAAAAAAACAATTATTGATAATAAAATATTGGTTAATTTGAAATCGATATTTTGCGATTCAATTTTATTGATTACGTTAGCAGTGGAATCCACTGACTTAACGTCTACTAATCCCATATTGGGAATTTTTTCCAATTCTTTTATTTGAAATTTTATGCCATTTATGTATGGCTTTCTTTTATCAATAGGAAATGTCTTACTTATACTATTATTTAAATTCATTAACGAGACAAAATTAAATTAAATTTTTCTGTATTTTAAGTTTTGTTAAGTTTACAATTTTCCTGCCTATGGTTTCGCATAGCTTTACGGGCTACACTTCTAATCGGGCAGAAAGGGGTTCCGCTCAATTTTACAATTTTGTCTTATACGCATATGATTTTTATTTTAATTTAATTCATTTTTAGAGTTGACTCCGGATCTTGTCGTCCTTGTCTGCATCAGCTGGTCGTCGCCGGTTGGCTCGCTGATGCTCCTTCGCTGGCATAAAGGGCGGCCTGCCCCTCACACTTGTTGTCTCTGCTGCAGATGTCCTGGGCCTATGGGCTCAGGCGGTACCGGTGCCGGTCATCGCACAGGTTTAACACACGTTGATTCGCAGTGTGGGCTCTCCAGGGGGCCTGGGCAGTCTTTGGGACATTCCTTAATCTTCTTCGGTAGCTTCTTTGGTGGAGGAGGATTTGTTATAATTTTTTCTTTACACAGGTTTATAATTTCTGAGTGAGCTGGAGTTATTGGCTTTTTTTTTTTTAAACTTGAATTAAAAAAATCAAGTTCTTCTTGTAACTTTTGGGCTGTTGCCCAGGGGGGTGGCAGATGATTCTAAAACAAAAGCCACTTTATGTGAGCTATTCAGGGTTTAAAAAATTGATGATGATTTGAAGTGATTTTGGTTGGTAATTTGATGATGGGTATTTTTTTTGTATGGTAGTTTTTTAGTGTAAAGTTTTTGTTTTTATTTTTGAGTTGTGGTAATTTGGTATAGATATTTTAAGGTAGATGACTTTTTTTTTGTTGAGTTGTTATTGGTTTGTACATTGTGTGGTTGGATGAGTGGTTGGTTTTATGTAAGAATTATTTGTTTTTTTATTTATTAGTTTTTGATGCTGTTTAATTTTTTTTATGTGTTCTTTTTGTTATCTTGTTTTTTACGCCCCCTCTTTTAGCCATAACTCCATCTCTACTCACTCAGATAATTTTTTCCATCGTCCACGGATCCTTTGTTGTCTTGATCCTCCGATGTCACGGTCGCCATGTAGATTGTAGATTGTAGTGTAGATTGTAGGTTGTGGATTGTAGCTTTATTTCGTCTATGCATCCATGTCACAGCAATGTCAATAATAATTCTTTTTATTTTTGTTCAGTTGGACCAGCAGGTCTTTCTTTATTCATTCCCATTTTCTTTCTTCATTAGCTTAAGCTTAAGTCTCGTTGCTGGGCATTTGGCAGCAGCGGGGAAATATGTTGATCGTGGTGTTCTTCATATATTCACCACGCTGGCAGCCAATTAAATCAAAGCACAGCCCCTTAATGCGGCTTGTGCTGAATGTGCATTTGAGATGCCAATATTCTTATAGACTACTTCTTGCCGATTATTTGCATGTGAATATATTAATATTCGCTGTGTAAACTAAAAGGGGTATGCAGCGTGCGCGACATATAATTCATATTCGAGTGAGTCGGCCTGTGTGTAACATGCCTGGGGTGATCATATTACCAATGCACTTGAAAATATGCTGGCCGTTGGACTTTTGTGTATTTATGTATTTGACGTTATTAATGTACAGTATGTACCCAATATGTGCGCATACTACATAATATCTACACGATAGTTTTCTATTGTAGCGTGCCGAATGAATAAATTTTAGGTAGCGTACTTATTTATTCGCATCTAAAATCATTTTTCGTCACAAAAGTTATTATCAGAACTTTTGTACGTTGAAGGTGCGATCGTCACTATTTTTATACCTCGTTAAGAGGTGTTTTTGTTTGATATCAGAAGTTTTTGTTTTGACCACAGTCAAAGTACCCCAATACCATGACTAGGAGTCGTCCCCATATGGCTTGGCTATTGAAAAAAACAGAGCACACAGTTCTGACAAAGACCAATATAATGTCTAAGATGAGTAACGGCCATACGTTCGTTTTGCAATCTGCAGCTAATTTTGTGGTGGCGACGAAAATCTCGCTCTCTCCGCTCGCAAAAAGTTGAGAGCGTAAAAATCAATAAAGAGAGTGCACATGCTTGTGTGAGTAAATACATGTGCACACTTACAATCGTGTTCTGTCGCTGTATGCGTGCATGAGAGCGGCTGGCTCTAGAGCGCTCTCTCTCTGGCTTTTAAGCAAGAGAGCCTAGAGCCAGCACCAAAAAATCGTGTGCAAAAAAATAGTATGGCGTTATCTATCTTCATATTCTAATGTCTTTGGTTCTGACCCCTAATCTTAGCTGAACGCCACCTAAGATTAGGCACTGTAGCGTCATTACCAGTCGGCACCCTCGAGGAGGGTTCAGCACGGGGATTTTTGCCAACCAAAAATTTTAAAAATTGTGTGCAATACCTTTTATTAATTTGTCTACTTCCTTGTTATTATATATCAGCAAATAAAAACATTTTTTCTCCTCGTAAAAAAGTATGTAAAGATCTTTGCTATTACGGGGCCATGAAGATTTATATACGGTTGCATCATCGGCTTTGTAAAAATTTCCGTCTTTTCGTAAAATGGATGTATAATGTCCTTCATTAAATCCGTGACCATGATGAAATATTGCACTTGATAAACGATATATTTTATTTTCAAATCTTAGCTCACTTTGTGATGTACTTGTTAAATTAAATTGCAGAGGGTATTATTATTTTGTTCAGAAGTTTGTAACGTAGTAAAGGCGACGTTTCCGACCCCATAAAGTATATATATTCTTGATCAGGATTAATAGGGGAGTCGATATAGCCATGTCCGTCTGTCCGTCTGTCAGTCCGTCCGTCTGTTCGTCTGTTTCAATACCGTTTGCGAGCTCAGTTTATAAGCTAGCGACTTAAAACTTTCACACTTATCCTAAAGCATGTGTACGCAGATCAAGTTTGAAAATCGACCCGATCGGACGTCTATATTTTATAGCTCTCATAGGAACAATCTGATATAACTTGCAAAAATTAAAGATTTTTCGCGCAGTGTAAAAGCTATTGACATAAATCTTTTCAAATTGGTTTTTTTTTGTGCATACCTTCATCAGGGTAAAAGCGCGTGCCGATCGGACGTCTATATCCTATAGCTCCCATAGGTATAATAGGGTGAAATCGGTTAAAACTTGATGATTTTCAGGATATTTTGCGCAGTGTAAAAGCTATTGACATGAATCTTTCCAAATCGTATTTTTTTGTGCATACTTTGATCAGGGTAAAGGCGCTTGCCGATCGGACGTCTATATCCTATAGCTCCCATAAGAACAATAGAGTGAAATCGGATCAAATTTGTCCCTTGTATTAAGACTTCGTGCTTTTTCTTACCGAATTAGGATTATTTTTGTTACTTTGAGACTATTAGCAGACTGCAAGCGTATTAAAACTTCGTCTTGCCGAACTTAGCTTCCGTCCTCGTTTTCATATACGATTGATCGACTAAACAGAGTGAGAACACAAGTACCCGTCCTGAATTTTCAATAACGGACTGACTTTGTAAATGATTTCCGCAATGCGTACACAAACTACTTTCAATATTTCGCCATGAACCATAGTTAAAGGTTATTAATATATTTATTGTACATTTTCTATTTTCGGGAATATTTATTTATTAATTTCAAGAATTGTATAATGGAACGCTTTAAGAAAATTTTAACGATTTCTTGACCCTAAACAGTTTAAATACGCACATACTAAATTCAATGCTTAGGCGGAGTAAGTTGTTTTGAGCTGCCAAGAGTGGCTATTTTCGTTTCTGAATAACTTTTAAACGCGACTTTTTACAGTAACATGATATATACCAAAATTTAAGGAATCTCAAGGGCTATACAGTTTTTGAAAAAAATAAAAAAAGCTAAAAAAAAATTTTTTTTTTAATTGTTTTGTGCATATGTTTTTAAATAGTACATTTACACCCAGAAAAAAATATGGACTTAAAACCCAAAAAATAGACTTAAATGAAGGTAATATGGACTAAATTTGGAACTAAGGAAACATAGACTTATTTTAAGTCCATCTTGGTTAAGGCCATGGTGGACTTAAAAATAGTCCATATTTCCAAAAAATTTGAGCACTCTGATTTCCATATAAGCTTAAAAAAGCAATTAGCCACTCGAAAATATAACAAGGGCGTTGCCCAGGGGAACAATGCAGCTCCCGGTTTTTTTGAACCGGGTTCGAGTTGTGACGCCTCATTTTTGGAGTTTTAGGCACACAATTACTTTTAAGTTCCTATATACATAAAAACTAAGCCTAGATTTAAGTCCACTGAAGGATAAATAAGTTAAGTTCAAAACCCGACACTCTGTCTTATTTATTAAGCGATAGGGCGATAGTTAGCCATGGCCACACTAGCTGCAAGGTCATTGATTACCAGTCGAATAGTCGTGACCACTGTTAATTAACATTGGAACAGTGTTCACACACCCCCTGACACATATCGAATGGAACGATGGCCGATCGAATAGACCAATCGGCTTCGATAGGAGCTAGGAACCACGCGGAGCGGGGGAGAAAGGCTCTTGTGTTTCCGATCCACTATGGTGCATTTGACCACTTTTATAGGCCTAAATTAATTACTCAGTCAATTTAAAAGATATAGACGTGAAACTTTACCAGTCTTAATTTTTTTATCGCTGCGCATATTATATATAAAAATCATCCGGATCGGACATCTATATCATATAGCTGCCATAGGAACGATCAGATTAACTTTGTTGTTTTTTGATATAAATGCACATAACTTTAGAAATAGCGATTATTTACGTTTAAAACACAAAACTAAAAGTTTCATACAAATCGGACTACTATATCCTAATGTTTTTAAAAAATGACAAATGCAGAATTTACCATACATTTTTACGACTTTTTTTGCTAATTGTTAATTTGCTAATTTGGCTATACAGCCTATAAAGTCCACTTAAACTAATCAATGACACATCTAGTTATTTATTCTTCATTTTAAAAATAATTTAAAGCCAGAAAACGCCTTAATTCTTCAGCCCCCAGTGCAAAACCATAACCTTTGCTAAATTTGAGTTTATGGTCTAAAAAATTAAATTATAGAAAAAGTGGCAATAAGTGGCGATTCTGACTATATACATTTTGACAAGAATTAAATAATCCCAATTGGTTTCAGAAGTGGACTCCGCTGGACTCGCTTTATTGCTCTATTTGTAATTAAGTTTTCATAAAAAAATGTGCGTGTTAGACCACTTCCTTTGCCACTCAATTATAAGAAAAAAACAACGGATTTGCACCGTGTAAGCACAGAAACACTTAGTATATAGCACCATCCTATTATTCCAATCCAAAAAGTTTACTTAGATTGCTTTAAAAATCAAATTTGAAGAACTTCAAATCTGCAAGCGAATCGTCAAATTTTAACAGATCGAGAGTCGCATTTGTAACAGCTGAATTAACAGCTGCTAAGTTAACAGAGAAGCCCTCAATCGTGCCAGCGAACAGACGTGTGCTTCGGGTAAGTCTCTTGTACTAAGTATTCTCAACGGCAGAACGGGCAGTATTAGGGACACAGAAGACCCGCGATACCTGATCAAAACTTAATAAATTAACCCAGTGTACTAATGCTAAAGTGAAATTCTCCCGTGTTTGTATTTATTGCTCCCACCGACCACTAATCGTAGTTTTTGCATTATCGGTGGCCATTCCCTGGTAAGCAACTAACCGTAGTTTTTGCATTATTCGCGGCCATTCCCTGGTAAGCAACTAACCGTAGTTCTGCACTGGCAGTGGTTATACCCTGGCCAGTTACTAACTTTAGAGTGCACTGCCGGTGGCCACCCCCGGCAAGCCCGCTTCCTTCCCGCCTGCGCGAGGAACTCCTGGCTTTCGCCAAGGAATTCGGGTTCTCGGCCGAAGGTAAAGTCGACGACTTACGACGCAGTTTCGTCACCTGGGCAAAAACGGCCCACGAACCTGCCCCGGTCTGGGAAAGGCTAGCCGCTTTGGAATCGCGGTATGCCTCCCGCGCCCCCAGCCCTACGGGGGAGAAACAGCAGGGCCCGGATGACAAAACACAAGTCGGCCGGGTCAGGGACACTGACCTACCCGCCGCACTGCCTTCCTCTGCTAACAGTGCCTCTCTTCTCCCCCACACACGTACCCCCAGTCCATCAGGACAATTCAGTCGCTCTGAGTTACTTAACCCTAACGTCGTTGTGTATTCACCCACGCCGGACGTATCGCACGAGACACGAACCCAACGCGAACACCCCTGTATTCCGGAGAGGATTCGCAAGTGGGGGTTACAGTTCGATGGGGTCTCTGACCCTTTGACTTTTATCGAACAGGTGGAGAGTCGTGCCGTGTCCCACGGCATCGAACTTCACCTCATTCCTCGTGCTTTGGCGGAACTCTTAGTCGGCAGGGCCGACAAATGGTTCCAGACTAGTCGTCTGCAAGGAGCCGACTGGACTCAGTTTCGGAAAGAGTTTCTGGAATTTTTTCTACCGCCACGGTATATGCAACGCCTGGACGACCGGATCCGAGGACGAGAGCAACTGGAGGGGGAGAGGTTTAGGGATTTCATGTTAGACCTACGAGTACTCATGCGACATCCCGAGTACACGGAGCAGCAAGAGCTGCACCGACTCTACGAAAACTCCGCCCCAGATCTGCAGCTGTACATTCGTCGCCACGAATTTAAGACCATTGGGGACTTGACCCAATTGGCCACGGAGCTGGAAGCGGTGAAGCAACGCAGTGTGAGCCGAGCGTACCAACGAGAGGCCACACCAAGGAATTTTAATCTAGAACAACGGGCGGTGGAGCCGAGTCGGCCGACACAGGTCGGAAACCAAGGCGCCCGTAACAACCCGAGGGAACCAACGCAGGACAGCCTCGACCGGAACGTCGGGCCCGGGCCGATCATAGACGCACGGAACGCATGCCGAAACAGCGGCGAGTCGGGACATTTCAGCCGCGAGTGTCGGAATAACCGACAATGTGGGTAAACCTAACCAATTCAGGGAAGTTCGTACGGAAATCCACCTCGCTGATGCGTCCAAAGTCGAAGTTTCTCAGCTGTTGGTGGCGGACATAACGTTGGGACGACAACAAGTGCAGGTTCCCCTGCTAGTAATGCCGTCCATGCTCGAACCCATCATTGTAGGGTTAGACTTCCTCTGCAAGATGGGGACGACCATACGATGTGGCTCCGCAAGACTAGTACTCACCGCCGGACTCAGACCGGATCAACCCAATAACAACCAGCCACGGACTCATCACGACCGGGCGGCCACCATCATAGACGGGCGACCGAGGCTCGAGGAGACGGCCAGGAACGCCGAACTCGAAGCGGAGTACGACGACCGACGACAACGACCCACGGCCAGCCGGGTCAAAAGAACACCCACAACGGAATCACGGCCAACCACCTCGGCACACACACCGGAAGAACCGCCGCAGGAAGTCCCGGGGCAGGCGGATTACCCCGACGCACACGAGGAAACACCCGAGGAGGAGGAAATGGCCAGGAGAAAGGACAAATATACTACGGGATGCACAGGGGGTATAGGAGGCCGATCGACGGAGGACATGAGGGACACAGGAGCAGTCGGGCTCGGTAATCTAATAGACGCCGGCAGCGAGCTAGGAGACGACGAGGAAAATTCACCACTGGGAAGCAAGGGAACACCAGACCGCGACGTGGAATCGCTAACCGCAGACCAAGAAGCGGAAATTCACGCGTTCCTGAAGGAACAACTGGCAACATTTGCAGGGATGACAGGGGTCTCAAATATCGCCCAACATAGTATTGCGATGCGGGATAACAGACCAATAAAACAGCGATACTCCCCGAGAAATCCAGCGATGCAGCAGATAATTAACCAACAGGTGGACGAGCTGCTCGCACAGGGTTGCATCGAACCCTCACGCAGCCCACATAGTGCCCCAGTGGTTATCGTACGAAAAAAAACAGGCAAGTGGCGAATAATCCACGCACATTCGCCACTTGCCTGTTTCGCCAGCTAAACGCTCGGTCCACGCCCGACGCCTACCCGCTGCCCAGGATCAATCACATCCTGGAGAGGCTCCGACAGGCAAAGTTCATATCCACTCTGGATCTACGGAACGGCTACTGGCAGATACACATGGCAGCCGAGAGCCGGGACGGGCTGTTCCAATGGAGAGTCATGCCGTTCGGCCTGCACTCAGCACCCGCGACCTTCCAACGAGCCTTGGACAGCGTAATCGGCCCGGACATGGAGCCACATGCGTTCGCCTTTTTGGACGACATTATCGTCATTGGCGCCAGCTTGAAGGAGCATAAGGAGAACCTGCGAAGGGTCTTCGAGCGGTTAAAGAGGGCCAACCTACGCCTCAACGAAGAAAAGTGCTCGTTTTTCCAGAAAAGACTTGCATATCTGGGCCACGTAAACAGCGAGAAAGGAATACACACGGACCCCGACAAGGTCGCCGCGGTTCGAAAACTAAGTCCCCCAGCCAACTTGCGAGAACTCCGACGCTGTTTAGGGATGGCCTCGTGGTATCGAAGGTTCGTGCCAAACTTCGCCTCTGTTGTCCAACCGATGACAAATCTACTCCGAAAGAACCAGAAGTGGGACTGGGGAATGGAAGAACAGACCGCATTCAACTTATTGAAGGAGAAGTTGACCGCCGCACCCGTCTTGGCCTGCCCCGATTTTTCGCTGAAAATGACTCTGCGGACGGACGGGTTTGGCGGAGTTCTAACCCAAACAATTAATGGCCAAGAACGGGTGATTGCGTACGTAAGCCGGAAACTGGACGCAGCCGAGTTAAACTATTCGCCGATGGAAAAGGAATGCCTAGCCATTATCTGGGGAGTCCGGAAACTAAAGTGCTACCTCGAGGGGTACAGGTTCGACGTGGTCACAGACCATCTGGCACTCAAGTGGCTGGATAGTATCGAAAACCCCACCGGACGAGTAGCTAGGTGGGCATTGGAATTGCAACAATACCAATATGACGTCCACTACCGCCGGGGAAAATACAATGTAGTCGCGGACGCGCTATCCCGACAACACCTAGAGGCCGTGCAACGAATGGCACTGGAAGAAAGCACGTGCAAATGGCTCAAGCGAAAAATGAACGAAGTGCGGAGTGACCCCCAGAAGTACCCGGATTATATCATCGAGAACGGCGCTCTTTATCGACACCTGGGACACCGGCCGGATGACCAAGACCAGCTGCCTTGGAAACTCTGCGTCCCCACCGACCATCGTCCGCAAATCTTGAATGAATGTCACGACGCCCCCACCGCCGGCCACTTGGCAATCCGGAAGACGATTCTTCGCATCAGCCAAAAGTACTACTGGCCCGGGATGTTCCGCGACGCGGGCACTTACGTTCGGAGGTGCCTTTCTTGCCAGAAATACAAAGCGTCGCAGCGGAAACAGGCAGGGAGGATGCTTACTCGCAGGTCGAGGAACCCTTCGCCGTCCTCTGTGCCGATTTCGTGGGACCGTTACCACGGTCTAAGCAAGGTGCTGCTCGTCTTCTTCGACACTTTCTCAAAGTGGGTGGAACTGATACCCCTGCGAAAAGCCACCACTGCCACTCTGATAAAGGCTTTCCGCGAGCACATCCTAAGTCGCTTCGGGGTACCGAGACAAATGGTATGTGACAACGGCACACAGTTTACCAGCAAAGCATTCCGGACTTTCATGGCCGACGCAGGGGTGGAACTCCAATACACAGCACCGTATTGCCCCCGAGAAAACCCGACCGAGCGGTCGAACCGTACCATCAAGACTATAGTATCACAGTATGTCGACGATCAACAGGATACGTGGGATGCACTGCTTCCGGAGATCACGTTGGCTATAAACTCAAGTGTTTCGGACTCTACCGGATACAGCCCAGCTTTCGTTCTTCATGGTCGCGAACCCAGGTTGCCAGGGGCCTGGTACGAGCAGGTCACACCGGGGACAGGCCCGCATCACATGACGCCGATTCAAAAGTCCGCACGACTTCGGGACGTATACCATATGGTACAGACCAACATGCAACAAGCCAGCAAGGAGCAGAGCCGTCAATACAACCTAAGACGACGGGATTGGCGACCGACCATCGGGTCGCTCGTCCTGGTACGACAGCACCATTTGTCCAAGGCGTTTGATGGGTTTGCGGCCAAATTAGCCCCCAAGTTCGATGGCCCTTATCGAGTTGTCGCGTTCCCGTCGCGTAACATAGCCCGAATACGTCTCCCGGGGAATCGAAAGAGCCGCCTTGCCAATGTCGCCGATCTCAAAGCTTTTCAGTCTTCCACAGCTACTAGCGAAGACGAAGAGGACCCTCAAGAGAAGCCCTGCACCAGCCAGGCAGCTACTCCGCCGGAAGATGTCCGCGTCAACGATGAATTCAACGAGGGGTGATTATAAGTACCGATGAATATAATGCCTGTAACCGAGAACTAGTAGAACTTGTTAGAAATTAAGTCGATATCGCCGTTAGGAGACTGTAGAAAATACTGCCCGTTACCCACACGTCTCATAATTTAAGCTAGATAAGTCATAGTTTTAATTTCCCCACAGAGTTCATTATGGAAGAGCCAATCATCATTAGCGACAGCGACAGCGACGTAACACCGCCCGCCCCTCGAAGCCGTGACCCGAGATTGCGACCGGGCAGCCGGTATAGGCCCCCAAACTCGTCCCCGGTGGACCTACGAGTCACGGGCCCGACGAAGCATCCTCCTCGCCAGAAGCCGAAGGGAGGTATAGCCCCCTACACCAGGCCTCGCCGAGGTATGCCCCACCCGAAACATTTTCGCCAGAAGCCGAAGGGAGGTATAGCCCCCTACACCAGGCCTCGCCGAGGTATGCCCCACCCGAAACATTTTCGCCAGAAGCCGAAGGGAGGTATAGCCCCCTACACCCGGCCTCACCAAGGTACGCCCCACCACAGGACTGGACCGGACACCCTTCCTGGGATAACGGGAGAGTGGAGGATGTCGACGAACCCAGCGACGACGAAATGAGGGAGGGCAGGGCAGCAGGACAGGAGAACGCCGAGCCGGACTGGGAGCACCCCAGTGACGACGAAGACGATGGACCGGACTGGGAAAACGCATCCGACGACATGGAGGGTGCCGCTCATTATGTCTATGAGTACGAGGACCGGTACGGATTCCGCCAGAATCACTACATCCAGCTGATGCGCCTACGGATGACAACATACGTCATCGAAGCACCCTTCAGGCCCACTCCTGACCCGATCGTGGAGTTTCCACCATCCCCGACCTGGCCCGCAATTGGACCGCCGGAGGAGATGATCGTCGACCACGAGCCAGCAGCGCCGACAGACGCAGAAGAAACTGCCCCGGATCAATATCCCAACACCGGCGACATCGCTGACCCTTACGCTGAGCCGGGCACTAGGCCTTCGCCGTTGGTGTGCGAATTCCCCACCAACGAGGACGGAGGATACCGCCCCCCAGCAAGCCGAGATGACCGTCAAGACGACCCTACGAGCGGCAAAGCGATGCACTGGTCCTCCGCCAGCGAGTCTGAGGACGATGACGACGAGACTCCCCGCTTTAGACGTCGGGCAAGGGCAAGCCGAGAATCCTCGCACACCCCCACGACATCGATCAACACACCAATGGACCTGGACATCTCGCCAGGAACCCTCCGCCACGTCCTCGACGAAGCTCCAGAAGATTTGGAGGACTTCGTTCTGGGATACTTTGCCCAGCTGTCGCAAGCGGATGGAGCGTCGCCTGGCGTGACCCCGCCGCGAGCACCCTGGACAACACCAACCGAGCCCTCGCCGAGCACGGCCACGAAACACGCTCCGTTAACCGAGCCATCACCGAACACGACCCCGCCGCACAGGCCACCAGCGAGATCTACCCCAACGACCGCTCCGACGACTGTGTCCCCGGCAACACGCTGCACTCCCAGCGCCACCGAGAGTGGCGATCGCATGGCTCCCGCTAACGGCCGCGTACCAGCTCCTCCGCGCTGGAGCGTCAACACCCCGGACGGGATGCTCACCCGAGGGGTCATCGACCAAGTAATGGCCCGTAGAGCGGAGCGCATTACCAGGCGAACCCGGCTACGCATCTGCACGAAGGATGGGGTTTACTCTGCCACCCTGAAGCCAGACGACACCGTCATCATAATTTTTCACCCCCCGCCGAAGTAAGAGGGGGATGTGACGCCTCATTTTTGGAGTTTTAGGCACACAATTACTTTTAAGTTCCTATATACATAAAAACTAAGCCTAGATTTAAGTCCACTGAAGGATAAATAAGTTAAGTTCAAAACCCGACACTCTGTCTTATTTATTAAGCGATAGGGCGATAGTTAGCCATGGCCACACTAGCTGCAAGGTCATTGATTACCAGTCGAATAGTCGTGACCACTGTTAATTAACATTGGAACAGTGTTCACACACCCCCTGACACATATCGAATGGAACGATGGCCGATCGAATAGACCAATCGGCTTCGATAGGAACCACGCAGAGCGAGGGAGAAAGGCTCTTGTGTTTCAGATCGTGCCAGCGAACAGACGTGTGCTCCGGGTAAGACTCTTGTACTAAGTATTCTCAACGGCAGAACGGGCAGTATTAGGGACACAGAAGACCCGCGATACCTGATCAAAACTTAATAAATTAACCCAGTGTACTAATGCTATAGTGAAATTCTCCCGTGCACTGAGTGCACTGCCGGTGGCCACCCCACAAAGCCCGCTTCCCAAGCGCGCTCCCGTTCCCGTTCCTCATTCTACGCTACCGGCGGACATTCCCCGGTAGATGGTAATCCCAGGGTCCGCCGACCAAATTTAGAGTCATTTCCTTCCGCTATTATCCAGCCACAGGTTCCCCTACCTTTTCTTTTACAAATTTCTTGTAAAGTTCCCTGGCCCCGGCTGAATGCAACCCCGGCCTAAGAACTTCGTCACAGAGTCCAGCACAAGACATGTTATTTTTTTTTATTTTATTTTTTTTTTGTATTGATTTTTTTTATTATTATTATTAATAGTCAATTCATTTTACAACTGAAAAAAACTTCCAACTCATTTGCCCCGGTAGGATTCGAACCGGGGTCCTCTCGGTTCAGGGGCAGACACCTTACCAGTCGCACCATCAGACACTGTTAAGTACATGTGTCTAAGCGATCTATGATATACAAGTGTATAAGAAAAAACCTTCTTTTTTAAATTTTTAATTAGAAACTTAACTATTTTGTATTTAAAAAGTTAAAAAATAATTAATAATAATAATAATTGTGAGCGGCGCACTTTCTCAAAATTTAAGGTGAACATTGTTTATTTAACAGCATAGTTAACACATGTCAAATGTCAACAAATATTTGAAAATAGTTTGATTTATCTTAAACAAATGTTGACTGTTTTTGTTAAATACGTATGTACATATGTGTAAACTGCTGCCACTTAGAGCGCTTTTTACAGGTTATTTTATGACACTTTTCCTAAAAATAAATTGAAGCATTTTTTAACCTTTAAAAATATTATTAAATGGCCTTAACTTTTGGGTAAACTTTTGATAAGTATCAAGATAGTAATTCCCTTTCTAAAATAAAACATGGTTTGTCCCTAGATTTTTTTATTTTTTGTTGAAATAAAAGTTTTTTAATTTTCGTTCTTTTTTATGGGCATGTGATATTTTTTAGGTAATGGACTATTTTTCGCACCATTGATTCCTTAAAATTATTGGCCTTAAATTTAACATTTATGGCCATTTTTAATATTTTTAAGTCCAAAATGGCCTTAAATCACCTTTTTAGGCAATGTAGTCCATGTTTCCCTAAATCTAGCCTTCTACAGCCTTCCGTATTTTAGCTATTTATAGCTGTTTTCCCGCTAAACTAGCGGGTTTTTCCAAAAGTGGTAGAACTAAATTTTCTTATATCGAGCTGTTGAACATCATATCAAATTTTCAGGACTTTAAAACCATGTTTTGGGACACACAGACAAACTGACAAGCTGACAAGCTGACAAACTGACAAACAAAATTCATATTTCATTTTGATTAGGCCCCCGAAAATTCGGTATAACTTTTGAACGGAGCGTCCGATTTTCTAATAAGCGCATTTTCATTAGGAATACAACTTACTTAGCGTAACGCAACGTGCGAGGGGCCAATTATCCCCACCGGTCCCAACAGATCCAAATTTCTACATTTTCACTTTTACGCTTTCACCGCTCTCTCTCCCAAACCAATTAATTGGGGTCTTGGTATGCAATCCTTTAAGTTTTAGCAATACCTTTAATTTGGTGTATTACTCATTACGATCGGACTATCACAGGAAATTTTTAATTTTGCGGCTATATATGGTAGTCGCCTTCGCACACTCTCCTGGTGCGCTTCGTCACTACATGGACTGCCGTCCATAGTGATAACTGAAGATAATCAGGGTATTTTATCGCTACATCGTCTAGCAAAAAGTCTACTTTACGAAGAAGGTTGTGATCTTTGCCATTTGGTATCATGTGCTGACCGAAGCAAAGGTAGTAAGGTGAGTAACCGGTGCTACGATGGAAGTTTGCCCATAATGACTCACTAATTTCGCTAAGGTGTTTATCCCAATTGGTGTGATCTTGAACTCTGTACGCGCGTACGGCTGCTAGGACGGAACGGTTGAGCATTTCACTGGCGTTACACACTGGGGCGCCGATGATCTGTGATGAATGGTTCTCCCACTACAAATTTTCAAAGTTGATTTTTCGAAATAGAATTTTAGCCAAAAGGAAACAAAATGTTTTTTGTACATCTTTGAAATTTTTCTGAAAGCGCCTAAGGGTCTAAGTTTTATATGTAACGATTGAAGTTTTAAGAGCAACCAATTCTTAGAATATTGCAAAAAAGACAAGAGGGAACGTTATAGCCGAGTGCCCCGACTATCAAAAACCCGTTACTCAGCTAAAGCAAGCAGTCTCAGGCAGGGCAAGCCAAGCAGCCGCTTCAAAGTGGCGTCATCTACCGGTCATAATTTGATTTTTTTACTGAGTGGGATGATTTAAAAATTTTCTTCTACATTTCCGTAGGCATTAATAACCCAAACAAAATAGCGCCACAGCTTTTCGCGGTTTGTGGTCGTTAGGGGGGAGGGGGGGTTTCCCACTTTGGTCTATCAATATGTATTGATGAAACAAATACACATTCCTTTTCCCGTTTATCTAGCTTCAAAACTGTGGGTGCCACAGTTTTTCGCGGTTTGTGGGCGTTAGAGGGGGCGTGGCCCATCGGCGTGAAAAACTTACACTGCGAATTAACCCCTAGAATCTGCATGCCAAATCCCAATCTTCTAGCTTTTATAGTTTCCGAGATCCGAGCGTTCTTACAGACGGGTGCCACAGTGTTTTCGCGGTTTGTGGACGTTAGGGGGGGGGGGGGGGAGTGGCACATCGGCGTGAAAAACTGCGCTGCGTATGAATTCCTAGAATCTGCATGCCAAATCTCAATCTTCTAGCTTTTATAGTTTCCGAGATCTCAGCGTTCATACAGACGGACAGACAGACGGACAGACGGACAGACAGACAGACGGACAGACGGATATGGCTAGATCGACTCGGCTAGTGATCCTGATCAAGAATATATATACTTTATATGGTCGGAAACGCTTCCTTCTACCTGTTACATACTTTTGCACGAATCTAATATACCCTTTTACTCTACGAGTAACGGGTATAAAAATGTTAAGTTCGTAATTACTATTTTTTTTTAATTTGTGGTCCATAAAATGTGTGTTTTTTTGGATATTCTTGGACGTAAAGTAGTGTTACACCCTAGACCTCGCTTTCATTCTTAAAAAAAAAAAAAGTTTAGATATTTAACTACAAATTCTGAAAAAATTAGCCTGCCCTTTTGTGCCTCTTCTGAGAAAACCGCGGTTAAAGTTAGCAAGAAATGTTCGTAATTTGAATAATCGCCAGCCCTCGTTTTTCCGCGCGCACTTACAACATAAATCCCTAGTTGAATTACTAGTCTGCAGTTTCCCATTACTTTTGTTTTTCTTTAGCGACAAGCTTTTGAACTATTTTTTCGAATCCAATCTTTATTCAATTATAATAGGAAGTGAAGCCGGAGGTATATCTATTGTGTTCCTGGCTTCTTATTCTTATTACTGTATTCTTATTAATATGCTGTATTCGGGTATTGTGTTCGTGAAAAATAAAACCAGTATCTGTTTAATAGATTGCTTGTCAGCTCGGTTCCCATAATTTTTATCTATTTTAAAACTCCTAAAAAAAATATATATATTAAGTTCCAGAGTCCGCCCTAGCTTTTATGATCTAAAACATAATTTATACGCAATTTTTTTTGAAAATATGCAAAAAATCCTTGACCGATTCTATGACAGCTATAAGAAATCACTAACGAATTTCAAAAAAATTCTAAACCTTCGTAGTAACGACTACGAAGTCTTCTCCCTCGATATACGCCCGGAATTTGTGGATCTCTCTAAACACAGCCAAGCATTCGAATTCGGTTACAGAATAGTTCTGCTGAGCTTTCGAGAGTTTTTCGGACATATACGCGATGGGGAGCTCGGTTGCTTCTTCATCTGCTTGTGCTAACACACAACCGATGCCGTGCAGACTGGCGTCGCAGAGAAGAATGAACTGCTTTGAGAAATCCGGTGTACATAAGACTGGGGAAGATGTTAGACTGTCCTTTAGCTGGTTAAAAGCCTGCTCTGCCTCTTCTGTCCACTCAAAGCGATGGTTTTTCTTCTACAGATCAGTTATTACTTAGTCGATTAGTCTACACAGCGACTGCTAGGAATACCGTCCACCTGAGAGAGAGGGTAAGCGTCCTTTAGAGTAAGCTTATTTACCTCTTCTTTCTCTGGCGAAACTGACCGGATGCGAACTGCCTACATCAATATGGTGCTCAATTAGATCGGTCCGCCCTAAGCCTGCTTTCTTGTAAGACGGAAGTGTACTTATGACTTGATTTAACCTGTCTTGTTGAGCGGCTGATAATACATGGTTCTTCATTGTCCCCCCTTTCTTCGCGACCTACATCTAATTCTGTTACAGATCCTTTGTCGTCGGTGACTTTGTCGAGTAACCCAAACTTCTGCCAAAAATCTATACCTATATATACGTCCTGTTTTAGATCGGGAATGAAGAAAAACTCTACCACATTTGTCTGCCCACGGTATTTGATTTTTATGACGAGTCTTCCTATAACAGAACACTCTGTTTCGCAGTTCTTATGATCGTTAAACGTTTTCGCGGCGTCACCGCCAATACAACTCACCACAGCTTCTGAGTCTAATAACGCGACGTAAGAATGGTTATCTATTTGAATATCGGTGTGTAATCGGCTATCCTTGTTGAGGAAGATGGCGGAAACTAGTCCTTTGCGGCTGTCGCATTGAAGTAGATCCTTCCCGTAGTTCCAAATTGTTAATTAAAAAGGTCTTGTTTTGTATCTATTTTTAGTTTTATTCATTTGAGTCGGAGCAGCAATAGTGCCGCTCCAACGATCGAAGTGTCTCTGATTTTTACAATAATCTTTAAGTCTAGTTAAGGCTAAGTCTCGTAGCTGCGCTGCTCGCAGGCGGCGGCAGAGAGACCGCTATGTGCCTATATGCTTATGTATAAAGGAATGTACTTATACATGTTGCTATACGCTCTCAAGTGGAGGCGCGAGGGGTATGCATATGCTGTCCGTTCGCTGCAATTATGCCGACGCTAGCACTTTCTGTGTGCGGGCTAAGCCATAGCGATCGGTTTATATTTCGGGACTTGAAATATGTAAACACTGCAACAAAGTGTTACAGTGCGTACCCTTTAAGTACTTTCGGTACAGTGTGTATTCAATATATGTGCATACTACAGCATACTCCTTTCCAAAAGCTTCTAGCTCGACCCGTCGACCTTCGAGATCTGTCACAACTATCTACATCCTCAAATATTTTTTTCCGCGTTTCTGTGTACCGAGCTAACCGTTCCTGATATAGTTATGCTCGTTAGTCTTCGTGGCCCGATCTATTCCTACTGCTTTGGATGCGGCAGCAAGTTGGTCGCTGACGTATCCTTCTGTCGGTATTCCGACGGATTACAAGGCTGACATTTTGGCTTAAATGTGTTCTTGGCACCGCTGTAATGGTGGACGTGGGTTGTTGAATGTTCGCGGTTATTTTTTTGAAAAGTTAGTGGTGTAGGCAACGGGCAGCTTCTATTCTTGATCGCGAATGCTATTAAGAATTCGTGGTACCCACCTAACCTTCCGCTCTATCCAGAATTTGAAAGCCGGCGGGACCCGTCTTAGGGCTAGCAGTCAGTCGGGACGGGGTGAGTTCTTGTCAATCAAACTCTGAAAGTCCATCACACTAATATATTACAGAGTCCCTCTATCATAAACTTTAACCTTTGATCCTCACTATTGTTTACTAATTAAATGGATGACTAAGGTGTGGTGTGTATCTACATTCTGTAAAAGCACTCTCTGATGTTATTGAGAGGCTGGCTCTTTACCCTCCCTGCCATGGTTTCCTTAGCCGAGTTGTGCGAAACCCCTATTACAATTGCTACCGAATTATCTCAACCCATGCTTCCCGCTGTGGAATCCAGTTTACCAAATCATTCCTAAATAACAATACTAATCCTTTCAATGTTCATTATAAAGTTTTATTATAAACTATTTTTCTTTGCAGAATTTGTTTCTGAGAAATAGCAATCTATCAATCAGTTTTCTTTAACTGTATATAGGACTACCGAACCTTTTGTAAACCTCTGATTATAGATCTGGTTTCCGTGTCAAACTCCCATTCGGATGGAGGACTGGTTTCAGGTTAAATTTACGTCACAATTATAGCCTTTACTATTGGTCTATACTGACTGAATGTCGAAAGTTCTTTTAACTAAATAATACGCACAATATATGAGAATGACAATAATTATTAAGACAATTAAGACATGGTTTCACTCACCCATTCCTGTTGCAGTGTTGAAAGGCCTTTCCACGATGCTGTTGGGAATTAAAATTATTGCATTCGGTTGTGCGGGACTTTCTGGTTAGCTACTTCATTCTTTTTCGTAATCTAGTGGCTTACTTCATTGTTCTTATTTCTTTACGTTACTTAAAAAATAATTATACTTGAGAAACTACATCCGTTATTCTACAAACTGATCAGCCATCGCAGGACTGCGTTTGTTGTAAAGCAAAGGTGTTATTTTATTACATTAAATTGAATCTAAATTCCTTCCGCAATTACAATGGGTTTATGAGCGTTGAGCGCTGTCGAACAAGAGGAACCTTCACTTTCTACATCGGTATGTCTGCCGCTAATTCTACACAAAATTACGAATGGCCATGCAAAACCAAAAAAACAAAAGGCTGCTGCGTCTCCTAGCATGTGGCGTTGCTGCCTTCCGATGTCCAGGCCGTATTTAACCTCACTTTTGCACGCGTCGAGTTTAACCTTACTCGGGTCTGCTGCACATGTCGATTCCAACCTCACTGGGGCTTCTAGTGGGTTCCATGCTCATGGACGCTGGCCATGTGATTCTCCGATCGCTTCACTGTCTATTCGTTAAATTTTACAGCTCTCCCCTGTTTTCTGTTCTACGCCTAGAGGTCACCACTTGGGCTTCCCACTAGGGTCTGTTTTGACGCTAATGTGGAACAAAACTAAATCAGAAACTTTCCTAAGGGGGGCGCGGGGTGCGCGTTATAAAATACTCACAGAGACCAGAAAACTCCCAAGAAATGTATTGCGGATCCGTAAGGATTGCAATAGTTATACACAAATGTATCAGCACTTTTTACCGTAGGCGGACGTATATATTGGAATTACGCTGTTAAACGCGTATTTTTTTAGCAAATCCACGTGCACTTTTATCGTAGGCGGACGGATTCTTTTGATTTTCGCTGGAGAAAAATCTAGAACTTCTGTTCTGTTCGCCGATCGCTGGAAAGTGAAAAGTATTCCCGCAGTCGCGTGGGTCTAGCTTTTTAGCAAGTTGGCAAGTCTCTTACGTAAGTCGTAGCGTTGCATTTCGATATTGGAAGTCCGTTCCAATATTGCTAACTGTCGCAAGCTGATTGCTGCCGAACTTCTAATGACCGGTATAAATTTGAATTTCGCCCATTACATAACCGGATAACTTTCCATTTCTCTACCAAATTAGAAAGTTAGACGGAAAAAGGGCGTTTAGACTCGAATGTCTTTAGCCGAATAAGTGCCTACTAGTTTGCCTTGCAAATCTTTAAGAATATACATACTTGATCCAACTTTCTCTCTAATTCGAGATATTATAAAGACAGGGCCTAGTTTCGCATTAAAATTCTTACTAAAATTGCTTTGGGCAAAGTTTCGCCGAAAAACTTCCTGTCCAACTTTAAAGTTAACAGGCTTTGCTCTTAAATTGTACTGCCGGGTATTAACTTCATGTGATTTCTTAATATGAGACTTTAGGTCTTCACGCATTAATGTAGGATAATCATCTCGATCTAAACATAAAGTTGCCTCGTCTAAACCATTTAAATTGCGTAACAGCTGGTATGTTGATCCATGTGTAACCATGTTTACACCAAATAGGGCATGATCGATGTTCCTATCGATGTGTGAATACTGTTTCTGAGTGCACAACTAATACTTGTCAGATTTATATCCCATTGAGTATGATCATTCTTTAAGTAGCCCGAATTCCTGCAATCAATGATCGACTTACACGTTCACTAGCGTTAGACTGAGGTGTGTATAAAGCTGTATAGATATGACGAATACCTAGTTTAGTGAGAAATGCATTGAACTCTGAACACTTAAATTGTGATCCGTTATCACTTACAATAACTTCTGGTACACCGTAACATGGAAATATGTATCGACATAAGAAGTCTTGAATGAGATTCGCTGTACATTTTTTCAAAGGACACAGCCAATGGAATTTTGACATGTGGTCCAAAACAATCAAGAGTCCTATATGACCTCTCTTACTGCGTGGATATGGTCCAAGTAGATCAATATAAAGTCTCTGAAAGGGTCTTTCTGTTTCTATTATTTTTCCCATAGGAGCTCGAAGAATCATATTTGGAGATTTGGTAGCAATACATATGTCACATTGTCTTATAAAGGAACGAACATCTTTGACAAGTCCAGGCCAGAAAAAGTTTCTGCGAATTAACTCGACAGTTTTTCCGATGCCTCCATGAGCTACTACTTGTGGATTGTGAGCTCTACCTATCAATTCTGAACGTAACTGTTGAGGAACCCATAACTTCCAGGATGTGTTTTCTTGTTCTGTATTACCCGAAGCATGTTCACGCCTTGCATATACAAATTCATCTACTATTTTGAGATCGGGTAAGCAGCTTTGGTTAGACCTAATTCGTTTTTTCAGTAACTGATAGTCTTCATCTGAAAAATGAGTTGACTCTAAGTTGATTTCAGGTCCTGCATCTACTATTTCTGCAATATCGCTTTCTGGTATGCGCGACAGTGCATCTGGTACTACATGATCTCTGCCTTTTCTGTGACGAACTGGAAATTTGTAATGCTGAAGTTTCATAGCCCATCGAGCTAGTCGTCCTTTCAAGTTGGGTTGTTCTCTTAACCAGACAATACTCGAGTGATCTGTAATCACCTCGAAATCTTGCATTTCAATGTAACAACGAAATTTTTCCAATGCTTCCAACACAGCATAGCATTCACGTTTAGTTACAGACCAATTTCGCTGGGCGGATGAAAGTTTTTTTGAAAAAAAATAAATGGGTCGCTCCTCCCCTTCAGCTGATAATTGTACAAGGACAGCGCCGATTCCAAAGTCACTCGCATCGCAATGGACATAGAACTTTCTGGAGAAGTCGGAGGCGATGCCTCCGTTTCCAATAATATAACCTAAGTAGTTAACTTGTTGAACACAAAACTTGCTCTTGGTTACATTGAGGGTCAGATTTGTCATCTTGAATTGGTTTGCGATTCGCACTAATACTTTAACGTGAGATCGTCTAGATATCCGAAAACACAATACCGTAGATCATCTGGGATTATAGCATCCATTAATCTACTCATGGTTTGCGGCGCGTTACATAACCCAAAGGGCATTACTACAAATTGATATAATGGCCTTCCCGGTACAGTAAAAGCCGTCAATGCTTTTGCACGATCCATTAATCCGATTTGCCAGTAGGCATCTTTCTGTCTGTACTTTCTGACTCGTTTGGTGAACTTTCAAGCGTGCTAATGGATGGAATAACGTTCGGTGCCAGGTTGAATGTCTTCCAAAAATCAATCCCTAAGATCAATCTTTGCGAAATGGCTGGGATAATGTACAGCTTTATGGGTCGCTTCTCAGATTTATATAGAATATGAACAAGTATCCATCCTATTACTTCATGCGATTTACCATCGGCTGTGTTTACACGACTGGAAATTCTTTTAAAGTGTTTCAACTGTGAAAAGTTTTCTTTGGCTAGACTAGACCCGATACAGCTTATACTAGCCCCGGTATCTAATAAGCCTTGCTCTTAATATCCAAGAAACTGTACATCTGCATAAATTCGAATGTCCGATTTATTTGCTACTACTGATGCTAATAATAATTTCCGAGTCTGTTTTATGTTCTTAAAAAACCTTCTTATCCTTATGGTGCTTCTTTTACTTCGTAAATTAAATCTAATTGATTCGATATCCTGGAATATTCTGTTTCTTACTTCATTATAATTTTGTAGACGTAAATGATATGGTATAAAATTATGTCCTACGTTTTTAAACTTCATTATTTCTTCTTTAACGATTTTTGATGACTCGACTGTGGTGAGCACATCGGTTGGGTGGTTTATTAACGGTTTGTTGTCTGCGGTTGTATCCTGGTATTGTTGGACACAACCCTCTTCCGGTTTTCCGAGTTATTTGGAAAACATCGACTACAGTTGGGCCTATGAACATTTGGTTCACCGCAACCGTAGCAGAAGATGGTTTTTGGCTGAACGCAATTTTTCCAAACGTGTCCTTCGCCGTTACAGTTATAGCATTTTATGAATTTTAAGGCTGCAATAGATTCAGAATCAGTTTCTCCCACGAATTCATCTTCCTCTACTGACGCGATATGTCCTTTCATTTTGTTTTGGTATCTAGACATAGCTGGAGATACTTCTTCTGCAAGAAATCTTTCTCGTTTCGCACAAAGCGAACGCAAATGAGCTACTGAATGAACGCTGACATATAACAAGCCTTTCTTAACTTCTCTTAGAACGTTTCGTTTTAGTATTTCAAGCATCTCATCATCCGAGAAAGGAACTGGAAGTCTATCTACCATCATCATAATTGACTCGTAGAAAGCTTCAAACGATTCTTTCGGTTTTTGTCGTCTACTCCGAATTTCTTCCTTAAGATCCGTCTGTGAACGTTGATCCTTATATTCTCGTTTCAATTCCCTACAAAAAGACTCCCACGTGATTCTACCTGCCCTTTTATGGAATCGCCAATACCAATCTAAAGCGTTTCCTTTAAGAATAACTGGTAAATTCTTACACACGAGACCTAAATCTGCTTGTAGGCTTTCCTTCGCTAATGAGCACATAATCCTTGATTTGTTCCGTCAAATTTGATATGCCAATTTTGTATAATAGTCGTCACCTTCTCAGTACTGAGCGACGAAATATTTCGTGTACCTCTATAAGAACTAACATGTGAACTTCTAGAGCTAAAAGTACTCCTACTTTCGGGTCTATCAGCTGCTGTGTTTGCTGGTGGTACGTTGCTATTATGGCTTAAATGTACGTCATTTAACATTTGGGACACCGATTTACTAATCATATGATTTATGCGATCATAGTCTATTTCTGCTGGTATCGAAGATCTAGCTGGACGTCCTCTTCTCGGTCGTCTATTTGTTCTAGCGTTAGATGGACCGGCTGGTTCGAATTGATTCGTAGCGTTGTTACCTATTTCTGGGTGCTGTTGCATATATCTCCTAGTTAGGGGTCTATTTACGAAAATAACATCCGGGTTTTCAGCTGCCAGTAATTCTCTTTCTAACGTTTGACCTCGATTCCCAAATTGTAACTCCTGTGGCTGACATGGAATATGACATATTGGACATTCCTGTTTATCTGTTAGCCATGTGGTTAAACAATTTTGGTGGAAAGTATGCTTGCATCTTGTTGTAATACAAGGAGTTTCCGAATTCATCACCGTGTTACATAAACTACACAGGTTGTCGTTATCACGGGCGTTACCATCAGTAACATTCTCTGGAGTATGTCTCACAGGCATCTTACTATATTTAAAGTTTTTCACAAATAAATTTTTCGTTCAGCGGTAAGCTCTGAGTTTCGATAAGGTATTAACAAAGAATTGTAGATTTACTTAAAAAAATGGGTTATTGATTTTAGAATAAATTTTCTCTAAAGTTTTTCCGATATGATACGAATTTAGCTAGGCAATTTCTTGGTCGACACTACACCTAAGAAATGTAATTCCACCAAACTATCATTCTCTCTTCTTCTAAACCTTATTGAATCTTTAGTTCAAGATCGAATTTAGGCTACGCTTATTGATAAGTACAAAGGATTACAGAGAAAAAGCGGACATGTGAAGTAACAACAGCTTACTTCCTTCATGTATTCCAAATCAAGTTATGCAATTATTGCACTACCTAATTCACGAGTCTAAACCGAAAACAAAATTCAATGATTTTAATTGTATTTACTCTATTGTATGTAAAGGTATCGTTTCTGCTATTCTTACTGTACATGCCGGTGTTGTTGCATGCTGATACACATTTATGTTTTAGGCAAGCGGATTACAATAGTAAACTGATGTTCGCGGTCAATATTCCGGTCATGAGCCAAAATAAATTGAATTTCCTATCAAAAAACCTTTTAACTAATGCACTCGCTGCTGTATACACAAACGCTATACACTATACATCAGGCCTTGGGGTGTCATTCGTTTCATTTCAGCTTGCCAATAATTATTTTGATAACTGCTCAAAATTTTACTAGTGACGAGCCTTACGTTGTTGAGCGCCAGTACCTGCGCGTGCCTGTATTTGTATCGTTGTTAGCCATCGTTTGGGTGCTACTAATTGTAACGTTAATAGCCCCACGTTGTTTGGGCGCCAATATTTGTAATGGTGGACGTGGGTTGTTGAATGTTCGCGGTTATTTTTTTGAAAAGTTAGTGGTGTAGGCAACGGGCAGCTTCTATTCTTGATCGCGAATGCTATTAAGAATTCGTGGTACCCACCTAACCTTCCGCTCTATCCAGAATTTGAAAGCCGGCGGGTCCCGTCTTAGGGCTAGCAGTCAGTCGGGACGGGGTGAGTTCTTGGCAATCAAACTCTGAAAGTCCATCACACTAATATATTACAGAGTCCCTCTATCATAAACTTTAACCTTTGATCCTCACTATTGTTTACTAATTAAATGGATGACTAAGGTGTGGTGTGTATCTACATTCTGTAAAAGCACTCTCTGATGTTATTGAGAGGCTGGCTCTTTACCCTCCCTGCCATGGTTTCCTTAGCCGAGTTGTGCGAAACCCCTATTACAATTGCTACCGAATTATCTCAACCCATGCTTCCCGCTGTGGAATCCAGTTTACCAAATCATTCCTAAATAACAATACTAATCCTTTCAATGTTCATTATAAAGTTTTATTATAAACTATTTTTCTTTGCAGAATTTGTTTCTGAGAAATAGCAATCTATCAATCAGTTTTCTTTAACTGTATATAGGACTACCGAACCTTTTGTAAACCTCTGATTATAGATCTGGTTTCCGTGTCAAACTCCCATTCGGATGGAGGACTGGTTTCAGGTTAAATTTACGTCACAATTATAGCCTTTACTATTGGTCTATACTGACTGAATGTCGAAAGTTCTTTTAACTAAATAATACGCACAATATATGAGAATGACAATAATTATTAAGACAATTAAGACATGGTTTCACTCACCCATTCCTGTTGCAGTGTTGAAAGGCCTTTCCACGATGCTGTTGGGAATTAAAATTATTGCATTCGGTTGTGCGGGACTTTCTGGTTAGCTACTTCATTCTTTTTCGTAATCTAGTGGCTTACTTCATTGTTCTTATTTCTTTACGTTACTTAAAAAATAATTATACTTGAGAAACTACATCCGTTATTCTACAAACTGATCAGCCATCGCAGGACTGCGTTTGTTGTAAAGCAAAGGTGTTATTTTATTACATTAAATTGAATCTAAATTCCTTCCGCAATTACAATGGGTTTATGAGCGTTGAGCGCTGTCGAACAAGAGGAACCTTCACTTTCTACATCGGTATGTCTGCCGCTAATTCTACACAAAATTACGAATGGCCATGCAAAACCAAAAAAACAAAAGGCTGCTGCGTCTCCTAGCATGTGGCGTTGCTGCCTTCCGATGTCCAGGCCGTATTTAACCTCACTTTTGCACGCGTCGAGTTTAACCTTACTCGGGTCTGCTGCACATGTCGATTCCAACCTCACTGGGGCTTCTAGTGGGTTCCATGCTCATGGACGCTGGCCATGTGATTCTCCGATCGCTTCACTGTCTATTCGTTAAATTTTACAGCTCTCCCCTGTTTTCTGTTTTACGCCTAGAGGTCACCACTTGGGCTTCACACTAGGGTCTGTTTTGACGCTAATGTGGAACAAAACTAAATCAAAATCTTTCCTAAGGGGGGGCGCGGGGTGCGCGTTATAAAATACTCACAGAGACCAGAAAACTCCCAAGAAATGTATTGCGGATCCGTAAGGATTGCAATAGTTATACACAAATGTATCAGCACTTTTTACCGTAGGCGGTCGTATATATTGGAATTACGCTTGTTAAACGGAATACACAAATGTATCAGCACTTTTTACCGTAGGCGGACGTATATATTGGAATTACGCTGTTAAACGCGTATTTTTTTAGCAAATCCACGTGCACTTTTATCGTAGGCGGACGGATTCTTTTGATTTTCGCTGGAGAAAAATCTAGAACTTCTGTTCTGTTCGCCGATCGCTGGAAAGTGAAAAGTATTCCCGCAGTCGCGTGGGTCTAGCTTTTTAGCAAGTTGGCAAGTCTCGTACGTAAGTCGTAGCGTTGCATTTCGATATTGGAAGTCTGTTCCAATATTGCTAACTGTCGCAAGCTGATTGCTGCCGAACTTCTAATGACCGGTATAAATTTGAATTTCGCCCATTACACCGCATCCGTAACAAAATATGCGCCGCTAATTTTCCAGACATTCATGGAAACGGTGACCTAGACTATCACAACTCCAGCATTTAAGTGGTTTTCGCTGCACAGCGGCGACTTCGTCGGGATGCATATTCTCTTCATCTAGCTGAGATACGAATGGTTTAAGGGCAAAACTACTTTTTATGGGCTGCAACTTGATTTGTTTACAAAATTGTTCATGTGTTCGTAACTTTTCCCTCAACCGAGCAAGAGTATTAATCCCTAAATGCATTAGTTCATATCTGAGCGAGGTCTTGGCGTGGCTTATTAGTAAGCGTACCAAGGATTCCTCTGATATAGGGTTCCGCAGTCGGCCAACGAGCCTTTCGACATGGAACTGGAATTCTTCAAACGGTTCCTTGTCGCCTTGTCTCTGCTATTTATGGATTCCCAGTTATCCATGTCAGTGTCAATGTCTTCGAATTTCTTACGAAACTCTTTGCAAAACCTTGACCAGGTGAAGTTGGGATTTGCCTAATGAAAATTCCAATACCATTCAGTGGCCTTTCCTCCAAAGAGTAGGTGTAAATGATCACACAAAATGTTCTGATCCGCATTCAGATTTTGTTGTGCTAATGCCCGGATGCGATAGAGGAATTCTTTGGTCTGAAGTCCATCTCGAGCGCCTTCGAATTTTATCCTCCAGCTCTGGATAATAGACGGTACCTTGTCCTGATGGATTGACACATTCGACCTGCTACTCACACCACTAAACTGTTGACGGTTATTATACGAATCAGACGTTGGTCTGTTTGCCGGTGCTAACAAATCTCTATTCCCTATGGGTCTAATCTCGGCATTAGATCTTGTATGGTTTGCTAGCTGCATGTTGGCTAATTGAGTCTGAATAGCGGATTCAATTCCTGCATTAACTGACGTGGGCAAATTTGCTTTTCAGAGCGTACTATACTAGTAACGTCTTCTCGTTGACTCGAAATATTCAAATGCGACGTGGTGCTATTTGACAGATTCAGGGATGGTTGGTTTGGGATCTCTAGCCGTTGCGATCTCGTTATCATTCCCCTTCGCTAACCGGTTCCGCGACCGCTTCTAGACCTAGTACCTGCGGGCCTAGTGAACTGTTGATCGTCAGCGATACGAATTTGCTCTGCGGCTGAGATTTCTGCTTGCAAATTGTTAGTCGGAGAAGGCGGCGGTTGTAATTCATATTGGGCCTTACAAATTGGTCATAAATTGGATTCCTAAAGATGTTCGATAATGCAACGATTGTGGAATTTGTGCGTACATGGGGCTACTGTTCGAATGTCAACAGCATTCAATGGCTCGCTACATATTTGGCAAAAAATAGAATTTCCACTAAGAGCGGCTTCTATGTCTTTACTACCATTGATACTTTAATTTGTCTTTTTGTTAATAATATCAAAATTTGGATCGTCACCATCATAACATTCTACTTCTGAGGTTTATTAGTTTCCATGAATCGATTGGTTTTGTTGTTCCTACAACTGAATTTATATGGCTATGGACATCCCGAGTTTCGACGACCGGTCAGCCCCTATCTACTCAGGCGGCTGCTGTTTCCGTGCTCATCAATTCGCGGACGAATTTAATTGAAAGCTTAAATATATCAGGTGATGTGTAGGTCATTCTGGTTAGTCTGTCCGTGTTTGACTACACTTAAGTTCCGAGAGATGATCTATCACGTCCCACGCTGGGCGCCATTTTTGTTTTTATTTATGTTTCTCCACTACTGTTTAGCGTTCAACTCGAGTCCTAATGGTTCTCAAGTTGATCCGTGGTATGCTGTCGTAGAGGTCGTGCACTTCTAGCAATGCTCTGCGATATGCTAGACGGACTAGCGTGGGTTCTTTCTACTTAAGACATACCCTAACATAAAAACAAGAAAATAAGTGCACTGTCTGAAACTAGTAGAATGTACCTAAAAGAGTTGAAACCGACTATACCCACTACTCAGTTACGCAAAGAGGAACAGATCTTCCAACGATCCCGGATTTAGGGAGGCTTGGATGTTGTTTGCCCTCTTATTCTTCACCCACCCTTCCATGGTAACCTGTACATTATTTTGGGTTACCCCTTATCTGATTACAAATTAAAGATTAATACCTTTCAACTTTATGTTGTACTGGTGACGATCCATCTTATATATTAAACAAGAGAGAACGCTTAGTTGAGTGCCTCGACTATGAAATACCCGTTACTCCATGTGACATCGGGAGTGCCCCAGGGTAGTCATTTCGGCCCTTTGCTGTTTACCTTGTTTATTAACGATCTTCCGTCTATCGTAACACATTCTCGTGTACTAATGTATGCTGATGATGTTAAGCTTTGTTTGACATATAATAAGATTGAGTCTAGTTTTGGCTTACAATCAGACATTGATAATTTTCAGATATGGTGTGAGTATAACCTCTTAAATTTGAACTGCCTGAAATGTAACGTAATGACCTTTTATAGAGGTACCCCTACGTTTTTAAGTTATTCGCTTCAGAACTCCCCACTTGATCGTATATATTCAGTAAACGATTTAGGTGTTCTTTTGGACCCGAAGCTTAAATTTGACTGCCACATAATGTCGACTGTCAACAAAGCTATGAGTGTTCTTGGATTTATAAAGCGTTGGTCACAAGAATTTGATGACCCTTATATAACCAAATTGTTATTTACCTCCCTTGTCCGTCCTATTTTGGAATATTGTTCTTCTGTCTGGAGTCCTCAATATCAAGTGCACATCGACCGTATTGAGTCGGTACAAAAAAAATTTCTTCTTTTTGCGCTTCGTAGTTTGAACTGGGATCAAAACGTAAGGCTTCCTTCCTACCAGAGTAGATTACTATTGCTTAATTTACCTACACTTGAAAACCGTAGAATAATGCTTGGTACTATTTTTATGCAAAATCTTATAAGAGGTGATATTGATTCTGTAGAACTGGTAAACCGTTTAACTTTTAATATTCCCGTTAGACTAACACGAAACTATTACCCTCTTAATTTGCCCCGATGTACATCTAATTTTAGTCTGCATGAGCCCTTTCGCGTTCTCTGTACTAATTATAACAATCTTTATCATTTAATTTGTACTTCAACTTCTATCCCTGTATTAAAAACTAAAATTTTTATCTCATTTGCTTCAATCGTAGTTTGTAGCCATGTGTCCCGTATTTATTTGTTTCATGTATTTTCCTCGCGAACTCGCAATTTGCCCGAAATTATAAAGGGTCCCGCGCGTAACAAGCACGTGCTTGGTATCGTTGGGCCACTTGTTTGTGCTGCTCGTAGTGCATCAACGTCCATCAATAATAAAGCAAGCAGTCTCAAGCAGGGCAAACCAAGCAGCCGCTTAAAAGTGGCGCCATCTACCGGACATTTCATTATTTGATTATAACTTTTTACTGACTGGGACGATTTAAAAAATTTCTTTTACATTTCGGTAGGCATTAATAACCCAAACAAAATGGCGTTTACACTTTTGCTCTAACTTTAAAACTGTGTGTGTGTTAGGGGAAAGGAGGGTTTTTCACTTTGGTCTATCAATAGGTATTGAAGAAACGAATACACATTCCTTTTCCCGTTAATCTACCTTTAAAACTGTGGGTGCCACGTTTTTTTTTGCGGCTTGTGGGCGTTAGAGGAGGCGTGGAACATCGGCGTGAAAAACTTGCGCTGCGTATTAACCCCTAGAATCTGCATGCCAAATCGCAATCTTTTAGTTTTTATAGTTTCCGAGATCTCAGCGTTCATACAGACGGACAGACGGACGGACAGACGGACGGACAGACGGACAGACGGACAGACGGACGGACGAACAGACGGACGGACAGACGGACGGACAGACGGACAGACGGACAGACGGACGGACAGACGGACGGACAGACGGACGGACAGGCGGACAGACGGACGGACGGACGGACAGACGGACAGACGGACAGACGGACGGACGGACAGACGGACATGGCTAGATCGACTCGGCTAGTGATCCTGATCAAGAATATAAATACTTTATATGGTCGGAAACGCTTCCTTCTACCTGTTACATACTTTTGCACGAATCTAATACACCCTTTTACTCTACGAGTAACGGGTATAGTTACGCGATCATTTCGTTGCAAGATTCTTAAATTTAATTTATTTCACAACAGCAGTTACTTCTAGCCCACCCTTTTTACGGGTTGCTCTGATGCATTTTACACACAGGCTGATATTATGTACTTATAAGATAAACTTCAAGAAATATCCAATTCATATTAACGGTTTATGACAGAAATTGACTAACCGACTTATTTCTACAAAAAGGTTTACCAGGGGGTTTGAGCTATCGCGGAATTCGCATCGACGGTAATTATAAAACAGACATACTCATATGAAAACAATCAAGGGTTTACTCACAAGCGGTGCTTTTTAAGCGAGGTATATTTGGCTAAGCGTATAGATGCTGACGAGTGGCGTTGAAGGGGACTGAAGGTGCACTCCGCTGGCGATATGCAATATCAAAACACGACGCTTCCGCAGCCGCTCGGAAATGTTGAACTGTGGCGCTTCCGCAGCCGCGCGGAATTGTTGAACTGCGGCGCTTCCGCAGCCGCTCGGAACTCCACCGTCAACTGTAGCAAAAGTTTTGCTCGATATGCTCGCCTGCGAACTGTCGACCAGGCTTCTTAAAACCACCCTCCCGAAATGCGATCGTTTCACGGTCTTGGGGCCTGCATAGCGTGGGCCGAAAAGCTGCACCACGTGTGCGGGGGTACCAACCAATGGCTGGCAGCCAGGGTATGAACACGCCGATGGCGTTGCGCCGGGTGAAAGATCGATAGGGAGTGTTTAGTTCTGAAAAAACGTTATGGATATTGGCCGATCAGCTTCCAAGGAATATTAACAAAATTCACCTCTGACTATGGATTCTCACTGTTCACTTTTGTTAGCACTGAATAGTTGGGGCGTCGCAGATCGATCGATGTTGAAGGCAGCTTCCTGAGGCGTTGCGGCTGTTGCACGTAGCCGGTGGCAAGCTGTGGGGGAGAGATAGAAAGCACTCGGCGATCGCGACGATAGCAAAAGAAAACAAGAAAAAAGCTAACTTCGGCCAGCCGAAGTTTATATACCCTTGCAGATCATTCCTATTCTATTTGAAATTACAAAAATGTTAAATTTAGATTTGCAACAAACAAAATTATAGCAGTTTACGGAGTACTTTGACATTAATTAATTGATCCTTCTTATGGCAGCTATATAATATAGTCATCCAATTTATGTTAAATTTAATTCGAAATTCTAAAATAATAAAATAAACTTATATTCCAAAGTAGAAGAGAATACAATAAAAATTAAGAAAGCTATAATTTTGTTCCTATTAATATCCCTTTAGTTTTCCGATCGTTCCTATGGGAGCTATATGATATAGTCGTCTGATTTTTCTAAAATTTAATTCGAAATTCAGAACAGTTAAAAAAAAGATATTTCCAAGAGCATAAGGTAATATGTCAAAAAACACAAAAGTTATAATTTTTTTTCAATTATTTTTCCGATTATTTCTATGGGAGGGTTTCAGCTCGATAGCTTTAAAACTGAGGGACTAGCTTGCGTAGAAACGGACGGACAGACGGACAAACGGACAGACGGACAGACGGACGGACAGACGGACATGGCTAGATCGACTCGTCTAGTCATGCTGACCAAGAATATATATACTTTATAGGGTCGGAAACGTCTCCTTCACTCCTTCCCCTTGCAATCGCTAGCGTTGCAACGAAACCCCACGTGTCGCCTAGGACTGGTTGCCGGCGCCGGACAGGATCCATCCGAAAGCCGTCCTCTGGGCCACTGGGAGTCCCTCGTCGACCAAGTGGAAGCCAGGTTGGATGACCTTGGCGTAAACATCCGCACCCAGGACGGCGGATATGGTGGCCGGTGTCGAGGAGGCTGAGCGCGGTGAAGAGGCAAGCGCTCTGCGGATTGGCGGATCTTGCCAGCGCGAGAGCTGCCGAGAAGCGGCGGATGCCGAACGCCCTGCCGGGGACAGCGCTTGGCGAGATGGCGGATTCTGCCAGCGCGAACGCTGTTTAGTAGCCGACGGCAGGGGGCGCTTGTGCATATGAAGAAGAGAGTGGTGCTTCCCGTTGCACGTCTTGCATCTGTCGCCAATGCGACAGCTCACGTCGGAATGCTCGTGAGCAAGGCAATTCGAGCAGTACTTGTTGATAAGCACTGCCCGAAGCCGCTTCTCTGCGCTCAGCTTTAGAAACCTCTGGCACTTCCGAGGCGGATGGACTCCACGGCAGACTCGGATGCGGTAGGAATTTAAACCTCGAGTACGTCTGCTATCCAATGCCTGAGAGCTGCGTGGACGAGGAGCCATGATAGGATCTGGTAAGGAGTAATGGATGGGAAAAAGAAAAAACGTATGGAGATCAGTTGAAAATGCTTAGATGGCGAGGATGGTTGGAGAATTATGCGGAGGACGTTGGTTGAGAAAGACTGTTGGAGTGTTCTCCTGGCAGAAGAACCACCTTGGTCACGGGACGCTTAATAATCCTGCGTGCCGTGAGAATGCCGACGACACGGACATTGCCGTCAGCCCCCGGAAAGACAGAGTCGATTCTGCCCAGGCGCCACTCATTCGAAAGAAGATTGTCTTCTTTGACGACTACCATGTCGCCAACGCTGAGATTTGCGGTCGGGGACTGCCACTTGTTGCGCTCCTTGAGGTACTCCTCTTTCCATCGAGCTTGGAATTGCTGATGGAGCGCCTTTAAGTGTTGCCACCGATTCACAATGGACTTGGATTCCCCTTTTAATTCGGGTTCCACTATGGACAGAAGAGGCCCGTCGACTAAAAAATGCCCTGGTGTCAACGCCAAGAGATCTGTAGGTTCTTCAGACATAGGAGAAAGCGGTCTGGAATTTAGACAAGCTTCAATTTTCGCTAGGAGGGTTGAAAGCTCTTCAAAGGTGTACTTTCGAGTAGCGGTGGACTTGTAAAACAAGGTTTTGAAGCTTTTGACACCAGCTTCCCATAGGCCTCCCATATGGGGTGCCCCCGGAGGAATGAATTGCCAGCTGAGCTGCTGATGACATCAGTCACAGACTCTTTTACGGCTTGGAGAAAATCTCGGGAGAGGAGAGTGGCAGCGCCGACAAAGGTTTTCCCATTGTCGGACTGCACTTGACGGGGACAACCTCTTCTGGCTACGAAGCGAGCGAAAGCGGCGAGAAATTTCTCGGTCGTCAGATCGGATGTAGGCTCTAGATGGATGACCTTTGTAGAGAAACATACGAAAACCAACACATACCCTTTTGTAATTAGGCAAGCTCTGCCTGTGTAATTTTTTATGTCGAAAGGGCCAGCGTAGTCCATTCCTGTGTACGTGAATGGCCGGGAAAAAGACACTCGCTCTTTCGGAAAACTTCCCATCATCTGAAGTTGCAAGCGTTTCTTATGAATATCGCAGACCTTGCAGGAGTTAATCACGGCCTTTACCAAGTTCTTTATTCTCGGAACCCATTATCTTGACCGGGTGAGACGTACTACTAACTGGTTACCTCCGTGAAACGTTATGAGATGCGTAAAGTTCACCATAAGTCGAGAGAGTGCACATTCGTACGGGAGGATTATCGGATGTCGTTCGTCATATCGCAAGTTTTCGGAGGCCGTTATGCGGCCGCAAGCCCTTATAAGCCCTTTCTGATCTAGAAAGGGGTTTAAGGAGAGGATGGAACTTGTCGCGGACACAGGACGCTTTTGACTCAAGCAGCGATATTCATTAGAAAAATATCTGCGCTGAGTGCTAATGACTATGAGCCGTTCAGCGGCGACAAGTTCTTGGGCTTCTAGACGGACTTCCGACATCTGTGACTGTTTCTTACATCGCAGGACAAAACGGTGGACATACGCAAGGACCCGTAAAGCTCTATCTAATTTGGAAAAGCGATCAAGGATGTCTTCTGTCGGGATGGACGCCACATGGACCTTGACAGGACGCCTTTCCACTTCGGTCACCTGTAGGTCGGTGCTTTGGGAAGGCCACTGATCTCGTGGCTTTGACAACCAGATTGGTCCATGCCACCAAAGGGTGTTGTCGTCCAGTTCTTGTAGAGGAACTCCCCTACTGGCCAAGTCAGCTGGGTTGTGTTCGGATTGAACACGTGCCCAATTGGCTGCCTCTGTGGACTGGGTAATCTTTGTTACCCGATTGGCAACGAACGTTGTCCATTGGCATGCTTGTTTGGCTAGCCATGCAAGCACAATCGTGGAATCGGTCCAACAATGGAGTTTCGAGGACAGCATTGGCATATGGGGGAGGATGGATTCAGCCATCTCGGATAGCAATAGAGCTCCACACAGCTCTAGCCTGGGAAGCGACACAGTTTTGACTGGCGCCACGCGCGTCTTGGCCGCAAGGAGATGCACTAGCGTCGTGTGCCCCATTTCTACGCGCACATAGATCGCAGCACCATACGCCTTTTGAGAGGCGTCACAGAATCCATGATGTTCGACTCGGAACTCTGGGCGGAAGGAAACCCATCTGGGAATTCGGACTTGATCTAGAACCGAGTAGCTTTTGACAAATTCACGCCACTTTTGGCACAGTTCAATTGGGAGTTCATCATCCCACCCAAGATCATGAAGCCAGATCTCCTGCATGAAAATCTTGGCACAGACCACGAAAGGAGCGAGCCAGCCTGCTGGATCAAACAGCTTGGCGATTTGGGAAAGAACATGTCGTTTCGTGAGCGTGGCTTCGTTGGATAGGTCTGGAGGGGCGAAGAAAAACTCATCGGATGTTGCTTTCCAACGGACTCCGAGAGTTTTCGCCGTGCTTTCCGTATCTATTTCGAGGAAATCGGCGTTTAGCAGATGATCAGTTTCGATGTGAGACAGAACTTCTTTATGGTTGGAGGTCCACTTCCTTAATGGAAAACCAGCCGAATCGAGGGCACTCTGCAACTCGCGAATGGTAAGGTGAGCCTCTTCTGCAGAGTCAGCTCCCGAAAGGACATCATCGACGTACATGCAACCACGAATAACTTTACTCGCCCTTGGATGGGTTAGTTGCACGTCGGTCGCCAGCTGTTGCAGGACCCTAATTGCCAGAAACGGTGCACAATTGACCCCAAACGTAACTGTTTTTAGCTCAAAATCGCGAATGTATCCTTCTCTATTGCGGAATAAGATACGTTGGAACGCTGTCTGCTTCGGATCTACCCAGATCTGCCGGTACATTTTCTCGATATCAGCACTGTACACGAAACGGAAATATCGCCACTTCAGGATCTGGATGGTTAGATCGGACTGTAGGACCGGGCCAGCATGAAGGATATCATTTAAGCTGACCCCATTGTCTGAAGGGCTGGAGGCGTTGAATACCACTCTAAGTTTGGTGGTCGTACTCTCCGGTTTTAACACCGCGTGGTGTGGAAGGTAATAACATGCTGAATCGTGGGTAGGAGGGACTTCTCTCATGTGGTTGAGGTCGAGATATTCTTGAATCACTGAGTCGTACTTGGATTTTAGCGTACTGTCCCTTTGTAGCCGCTGCTCGTTTCTTAAATATTGAGCCAACGCCAGGGATCTGGACTGTCCCAGGGAGCATTTCATGTTCTCAGGATCTCGAAACGGAAGACTCACGACATACCTGCCGGTATCGTCTTTTGTGGTGGTCCGAAGGAAATTATCCTCACAGATCACGTCGGATTCTTTTGCCACCTTTACTGGCAGATCCTCCACCTCCCAGAATTTGGTGAGGAGTTTATCGAGGGACGCTTCGTACGTGTGTGCAACACGCGTGGAAAAAGATGAAATTCGATCTTGCCTCGGAGCGGGTACTGGTCCTGTTAGAATCCAGCCGAAAATGGTCTCTTGACCGAGAAGAGAGCCACAGATGTTCGCTCGGGTGCCGCTTAGTAGAATGGATGGAAGTATATCGGCCCCGATTAGAAGATCTATTTGTGCGCTCTCATAAAACTTTGGATCCGCTAGTGGAAGTTCGGGAAGATCTCGCAGGAAATGTTGCGGAAGCGGACATGAGGGAAGATTTCCGGCTATTTGCGGAAGCACGTAGGCAGTGGTGTTTAACTGCAAACTAGGCCGGGTCGGAGAACGAATCGTAAATTGGCAGAGCTTTTTAGTCTCAGCGGAGACCGTTTGATTAAGCCCTGAGACCTGTGCCTGGATGACCTGGAACGGCAGCTTAATCAGGTTGAAAAGGCGCTCAGTAATGAAGGTCGCCTCAGATCCGGAGTCTATTAAGGCTCGCGCTTGGTAGTTGGAACCCTGATGGCATATATTAATGATGGCGGTGCCTAGGAGGACTGACCTAGAGCCCGCTGCAAAATAATTTCGAAGTGTTGGCTGCGTGCCACTGGCAGCCGAGGGACCGGGAGTATTCGGTCTGGATCTGGGCGTTGGCGTTGGATTTGCGCGCGCTGGGGATGGGGTGCCTCGGTGTAGGAGGGTGTGATGGCGGCCGCGGCACGTGAAGCAGTTATGTGCGCTTTCGCAGTCGCGCAGCTGATGTGTCCGCGCAAAGCAGTTCAAACACAGCTGTTTCCGTTTGATATAGGCGATGCGTTGGTCGACCGTCATCCGGAGATCCGTCATCCGGAGATTACAGGGATCGCACCCTCTAGGTTGTCGAGGTGTTACCCTTGTCCCATAAGAATTTATTCTCCGAGACGCCGAGTGAGATATGGATACCCTGGGCTGAGTCTGACTAGAACCTGATGGTCGAACATCATCTATAGCTTCTAGTGTTCTGTGACGCTCAGTTAGGAAAACGTTCAGCTCATGCCACGTAGGGATCTCGGCTTTGTTATGAAGGGACTGCTCCCATAGGGAAAGCGTAAGCTTTGGGAGTTTTGATGAGCACATATACACCAAGAGGCAATCCCAAGTTTCGACCTGAATACCGGACATTTCTAACGCCGTAAGGCACCCCTGGATGGTACTTTGAAGTTCTTTCAAAGCTGACCCAGACTCCTGTGTGACGGACGGCACATTGAAGAGTATCTTTAATTGACTATTTACTAACAATCGCTTGTTTTCGAAACGCTCAGTGAGGTTATCCCACGCTGAGCGAAAGCCATCATTAGTAAGTGGTGAATTTGAAACTATATTGTGAGCGTCGCCACTTGTCTTAGCGTTGAGGTGGAATAACTTTTCGACTGGAGTGAGTCTGGGATTGTTAATATAAATTGCCGTGAAGAGATCCCTAAAGGTTGGCCAACGAAGATTATCGCCGGTAAACACTCGGTATCGCACGGCGGAAGCCGGCAGCCTGACGGAATGTATGTCTGAGAAGGATCAGCTGGCGTTGGGGAAGCTTGCGGAAGTTGCGGAGTTTGCGCTATCATATCTGCTATCTGGGCGCCGCACCTTTCGTACGCGCTGTAGCAATAACCGTACTTAGCCTTGAGGACTGGCAAGCTGTCAGCTGCACTTTCTCCGGCTGCTACAAGGCACGCGGTACATGCATCGTACTCTTTTTTGAGGCGGACCCATACCTCTTTGATTTCGTCTCGGCGAATATTGAGGACGGACAACGTAGGAGGGACCGCCGCGGGAATATTTATTCGCGATTCCAATTCGGAAAGTCGATCCGAGACTTCAATAAATTGGTTTAAGGCGAGTTCGGCAGCCGTTGCAACCATTTTTGTGCTGGCTCGCGTGGATCTTTCGATGGGAGAAGGAGCCCTTTTGGGAATTGGCGTCTTGACCTTTGTAGGTGTGGGCGTCCTTACAGTGATTTTTGGTATTTTCGGTGATGGAACAGGGGATAGTTTGTTAGAACTTTCCCTGGACATACCAAACTAGGATGCTGTTAGGATGGAATGGGCGCGCTGATATTTCGGACAACAATCAGAGAACCAATTACGGACTCACTTATGGACTGGTGGAAATAGGGTGTCGACCGGCTAAAATAGTCAATATGAGAGGCTGAATTGTTGTGAAAATAATCCCCAGGCTTTTGGTGGAACGATGGAATAAGAATGAAAAAATACCGAAAAAATACTAAAAAATAAAATATTGAAAATTATTGTTCTTGATAAAGTATTTTTCGTTTAGTATTTTATTGAGGGGTGGATGGCCGAATTAGGATGGGATTAGATGTCCCCGGCAGTGTATGGAGATTGTTAGTATTTTTTTCTATTTAAAAAAACTATTCGGAGACAAACAAAAAAAAATACTTTGCGGATGGTATTTTGTAAATTTTTCTTTTTTCTCCCCAAAAGAAAAAATAATCATATAGATATATGGATATATGGATATACCAAACTCAATAAATAAATTAAAAATACTGGAATGGACGCGGTTACTAATTAATTTGGATCCAAATCGGGAACAATGTCAATAAATTGATTCCACTAGTTTCAGCGATGTCGACAGTATTTTATTTTAAGTCTTTTTGAAATGAAGGAATGATGGATGCCAAAAAATAATGCCCGAAAGATCTCGTGCAAAAAGCCCCTTTTGCGTGCTGTGTGTAAGTAATGCTGGAATGCGCGGGAACTTGGAGATTTCTTCGGTATGCAGTTCGCACGTATGTATGTGTAAATGTTATGTGCGCAACGAATATGTTGAATAGGAAATAAAACACACTGAGACTCAAAAGTTATTTCACGTCGGCTTTGGGAATTTATTTAATATATATTTATGGATGGCCGACGGAAATACTTTGATGTTCGGGATTCGGTGTATTGGTAGAAAAATATGTGTGGATGTATGGATGTAATATATGTATAATATGCGGATGTAATATATGTATAATATATGGATGTAATATATGTGGAATATGTAATGTATAATATGTGGGGATGTATATGTATAATATATGGATTCAATATGGCGGATTTAAATTTTGCCGGCGGGTATGTGTTGTAAATTTTCGATTTATTGTGGACTGTATTTGGATTTGGAATAATGTATGCTAATATTTGTCACAGCGGATATACAATAAAAAAATCAATATCAAAAAATATTGGTGGGCTCAGAATTGGCGGATTTAAATTTTGTTCCCTTTTTGTGGGAAATTAATTTTAATTTAATTTTTTAATTTAATTTATTTTTTCACCGCTCACTGACTTTTTTGTCTCACTGTACGCTTGACTTTTTATTTGCACACTTTTATTTGGATTAATTTTTTTTTTAATTTCTTCGATTTGATGTTGGATGTATTTTTACTGGATGTACGGCCAAATGCGAATATGAAACTTGTACATCAATATGCATAAGAAAAGGAATTGGAAAATAGGCAATATGGCCGCACGTTAAAAGAGACGAAGAAATAAAAGACGGAATTGGAATTTACTAACTGCCGTTGTCGGATTAAATCGGACTTGGATTTTAGACAAATCGCACAGAAATTCAAACGAATTATGTTTTCTGGCTGACTGTCGACCGGCAGTTAATAAATTACACTTATCTGCTGGAGCAATTCGGCTCGATTGGACCAAAAAATGAATAGTTGGGGGCGTCGCAGATCGATCGATGTTGAAGGCAGCTTCCTGAGTCGTTGCGGCTGTTGCACGTAGCCGGTGGCAAGCTGTGGGGGAGAGATAGAAAGCACTCGGCGATCGCGACGATAGCAAAAGAAAAAAAAAACACACTTGACTTTTTTGTTTTATGGCGCGCCTTGGCCGTGCGATGTATTTCTGATAAGGTTACAGAGAGTACTGAGCTTAATCTACTTGAGCGCTGTGCTTCAGAGCGCTGTGTAGAGATCCCGTGCGCGGGAAGGCGGGAGAGCCTTGAAGTAGGCATTCCCAACGAAGGAAGAGCGGGCTTTGGAAGAGCGGGGGATTTAAGAGAGGGGAAAGCGGCGTAAACAAACACTATTGGCCGGCGTTAGGCCTCGTCGCACTCTGGTACAGTTTTGTTAACAGCATCTGTGCTGTTAAAACACCCACCGCGCAGCCACAGGGTGCTCGAACTCTCTCCGTGCGGCTACTGGGTGGACCCTGGCCTGTGGGGTGTTGGCCTCCTTGCACTCCTTCCTTTGCTGGTCCAACTCCTTGAAGTCGTCCGCCAGTGCTTTCAGGGCGTCCAGGTCCGTGCACACATACTGCCGGATGAACATCCTTAGTGCCGGTGTGCTGTCTTTAATAATCCTTTCCAGGACCTCCCTTCGGGACATACACCGGCAAGATCAAGGTCTGAATGTCTACCATGTACTCTTTAAAACTTTACCGTACGCTTGATTCTTCTGCCTGACCTGAACGTCGGGTGAAATTCTCCCAGGTCTGCCAGAACCGGTTGTTAGCAATAAACCATTTTGGGGCTTTTCCCTGCAGAAGTTCGGGCATCGCTCTGGGGATTAACTCGATGTCGAGCCTATATGTCACCGCTGATCACTCAACTTGCTCTAGAAATTCTAGTTTGCTTCCAAGGGCAACTGCGATGGCGGGAAAGTCATCCCTTTTGAGGTTTTACAGCCACGACTTACCCACCTTCTTCTTGCTTACTTGATCAGGACAATCACGAATGGTAACGAACTGTTATTACTGTTCGATCGCAACGTAAACGCCGCGACTAGCTCAGAGATATTGTGTATTCGTCCTACCAAATTTGTATTGCGTGACTGCCCGTGACCTAAAAAAATACAGAATATCCGATTATGACAAATTGGAAAAATTGATTAAGTTTTGCTTTTCGCTGGAATTGGTTTATTCGTCAGCAGGCTGTTGCGGCTCGCCTGGTCGGCTTCGTGCCTTCCTCGGCTCAAGATGTCTGCGTGCGTTCCTCAGCGACACTCCTTGACGGCGTCGTTGCTCTCGGATCATTTCGTGCTCCTCGTGGACTCCAGATACTCCCGGCTAATAGGACTCAAAAGTTTGCACAAACTGCCTTCCGAGGTCCGGCCAAGATAATCGTGAGATCACCTGTGTCGCAAGACTCCCGCAAGTAGGTCTGACTCTAGCCTGAGAGACAAAAGGCCCGACAGTTCAAATCCGAGGATTCAGCCTTATCGTCAGTCCACCGGACAGTCCACCACTTTTGATCCGCACTTACCTTGCCGGTAACTCGTCCTTCTCTCGTTGTTCTCTCGTCTCTGCTCCTGTCAAGCTCCCGTCTCTGATCCAATCTCACCGTTGCAGTCTCAGCCCTGTACTAGCGTCTTGAATCTGGTATCTTGATCTGGGTGTAAAGCACTTGTAATCTTGATCTCGGTAACTGTCGCCCGTATACTCTTGCTCGTTTATTTCGGTTAATTCTCGTATCTTTTGCTCTCGCTCGCGTATCTTGGTTGACTGTCTCTTGGTTGATTATCGCACCTATCTTGGTTGACCGACATGAGCTTCGCCCGCTCCTTCCTTTTATAGGCTGCAGGGGTCCCGTTACTTGCCTTTTTTCGCACGGCTCGCATAGGGTCCAATGTCCAAGTATGTCCCGTTAATTCCCTTTGCACGCGGCACGCATCGGGTCCACGGTCCACAGATGTCCCCCATTAGTTCACGGTGCATCCTTTTTGTGCTGGTCCAGAGTCCATGGATTTACCGTTCGACCTATTTGCCCTTTGGCGGCGTGGGTTAAAGGTCCAGTGCGGCACCGTTATTTTGCGGTCTCACCGCTTTGACCGGGTCCAAGGTCCAGAATTTACCGGTGGACCTGGATGACCTTGGATTCTGCCGCATTCTCGCTGCTTCCGCTGTTGCTAGGGCTCTCCTGCCTCAAGAATTTACGACTCCTCACAACGTGATCAAAGAGCGCAAAGATAAACTCAGCCACTATGTACTGCATTTTCAATGGAAAGTCTGCAGACTGTTGGTGGGAGTGAGGATTCCCACCCGGCCACTGTCTGGCCGCATCACAAGCAACCACACTCGGAATGCGATGAACCGGGGGATATCGAAAGCCTGGAACATATTATCTGCAACTGCCCGGCACTCTCTCGAGCAAGAAGAAGATACCTCGGTACTCCAGTTCTGGAATCACTGGGAGACGCCTCAGGGAGGCCACTCTTAGAGTGGTTCTCAGAGAGGGAATGCTATGTGCACTTACATTTGGATCAAATTGTTGCTGTCGCCGGGCTATGAAAACATGCGAGCACGATCGGATTTGGCATTGACATTGTTGCCGATGATATAGTACGTACTCTGCTATGTGCATACTACATCTTCATTCTTTAAAAAAAGGATAATATTATGAAGTTATTCTAGATAATTTCCGAATATCTTCGTTCGCTGCCGAACGAAGTTTTCTCCGTGAAAAATCTGTGCACTTTGCCCAGAATTTCACCGAACTATTGGTGACTTTGTGATCTTTAACAATCCGAACAAACTGGATCGTTTTAAATGAAGACAGTGACTTTTTATTTCGCAAAACTACATAAGTTCCTTATCCGCTTTGCCGCCCGTTCTTGTGCATTGGGTTTTAACTGCTGGTGTTGTTGTTGCTGGTGCAATAGCTCTAAACGCTTATCGCTTACCAGTGTGTTTGTTGTTGGTGTAATTGCTCACCGAGCATCTGCTGCCGAACAATAACATGCACTTGATTTTCTGGGCTTAAACACTTTCGTAGACTCTCTTACTTAAAAAACTGCAAGTCCAGACTTTTTAAGAAATTTAACAGGACAGGGATGCAAGTGGACCATTCGAGATACCTTACTGCTCGTTTTGAATTCATAACTCACAATTCCCAATGCTACAAGAATTACCTTGATCGTTGCAGAAGCAGTTCTATGCAGTCGTTAAATCCAAATGCAAGACTCAACAATTTCCATGCTGCCTTCATCTGGATTCCGTTTTATGAGACCAATATTGCCAATTTATTACCTCAGGGTATCCCTTTTCACTTCCGCACTCTAATGGTATATTTATGCATATAATCAGCGTAGATGATGTTTTTCAAAATCTACAAACAATCAAGCCATCCTTCTCTTCTGGTCCTGATCTTGTACCAAGCTGTGTTTTAAATTATTTGGATTGTGTGAGCCACTGTCAAAACAATTTTAGGTATCCCTGAAGCACTCATTTTTCCAGAAGTTTGGAAGGAATCTTTTATAATTCAGCTTCATAAAAAGAGAAGTAAATCGAACATTGATAACTACTGAGGGATTGCAAAACTCAGTGCTATTCCCAAATTCTTCGAACAGTTAATTACTGCTCAGCTTCAGCACCAATGCAGTTCAATAATGTCCCCAACACAGCACGGCTTTATGAAACGTCAACCAATCTTCTCGAGTTTACCACAGTTATTAGGAATGCGTTTAAAACCAACACCCAAACCGATGTAATTTGTGAACTATCAGTTACCATCAGTTACTGTTAAAAAAACTTACGCTCTTGGGATTCCCGACCTCGTTGACGAAATGGATTTCTTCATACTTATTGAACCGGACTCAGAGAGTATTATTTAAAAATTCGATCTCAAACCTCGTCCATGTGACTTCTGGCGTTTCTTAAGGGAGTGCCCTTGGTCCACTTCTGTTTGGAATTTTTATACCCGTTACTCATAGAGTAAAAGGGTATATTAGATTCGTGCAAAAGTATGTAACAGGTAGAAGGAAGCGTTTCCGAGTGTGTGGCCGAATTTTGAAACGCACGATCCTTTTCGAGTTTTATGTACCCAATATAATGAATTGTATTGTTTGTTGTTTGGTGAATGTTCCGTTGACTTTAATGTAAAAACTATTTTTAGTCACGTATCCTTGCCTCCTTGATGTGAGTCGGAGCATATCTTTAAAAAAATATCCTATATTCGGGCGGAGGTGGGAGTTAGGTTTATATTGGCAGATATTTGCTAATTTTTGAAACAAATAAATAATAATAATATTTTATATTATTTTTTATGCCCGTTAGTCGTAGAGTAAAAGGGTGTATTAGATTCGTGCAAAAGAATGTAGCAGGTAGAAGGAAGCGTTTCCAACCATATAAAGTATATATATTCTGGATCAGGATCACTAGCCGAGTCGATCTAGCCATGTCCGTCTGTCCGTCCGTCCGTCTGTATGACCGCTGAGATCTCGGAAACTATAAAAGCTAAAATATTGACACTTTGCATGCAGATTCTAGGGGTTAAAAGGGGTTTTTACGCCGATGTGCCACGCCCCCTCTAACGCCCAAACCGCGAAAAACTGTGGCGCACACAGTTTTGAAGCTAGATTAACGGGAAAAGGAATGTGTATTCGTATCTTCAATACCTATTGATTGACCAAAATGGTCAGGGGAAGCGTAATTTGATCCTGTTCAGTCACAGCAATAGTTATAAGTCAGCACGCGGAAGTATCATGTATCGGGTCAAGCCATTAGCGACATAGACAGTGACCCACTTACTGGCATATGCATTGTAGTAGGGCATACTCCGTTATCGTACTGGCCAATAATGCATAATAAGCAAGATTTTGCTTTATACCTTTTTTGTTAACCTAAGCACTTTTTACCTATAAATAACGTTAAGTTTAAGTTAATTCAATGTTGACTCTCACTGTTCGGAGCAGAGCGCCAACACCTAGTCATGCGCGCATAGGTGTACGATGGCAACTGCAGCGCTCTTTTGCTTATCTTTCGTCGCCGTCTTTCTCATACCGCTAAAGCTGTCGCTTATTTATTCAGCGACTAATTGTAGGCCTGCATATATAAATATGAAGAGCTTGGAGCCAAGCTTTTTCACTCAGTCCGTTTGCAGCTCCGAAAAAATACTATACTTATAATAGAATTTATTCGTGCGTTTTAATTATAAATAATATAAGGGTGGCATATTCGTTGTTTTCCCCATAAACACTCACAAACCAACCGGAAGCTCAGTGTAAACATTAGTGGAATGATTTGTATTATGGAGTAGGTCAGTATGTTTTGATTATGGTAGCGGTTAACGTTGTTGTCGGGTGACACTGCAGAATGTGCTGACCGCTTGGCGGGTCAGTGAGACATTGAGTCAACCGTTGCCCTTGAATATGTAGAATATGCTGATCAGCAATTATTATCTGCAGTGGATGCACCTGGGCGCCTGGTACTGTTACCAAATTGACTACTGCTTGATTTGTTGGTAATGTTGAGCAACATTGAGTATGAACGTTGGTCGTGTTGATAGTCAACAATGAGTAGGAATGTTAGGCAGACAGTTTATATACTGTATGCCAGGCATCTAAACCGAGCAATTAACATTTTAGTGACCCCAACGTGATCTCAACAAGCGAAGAACACAAAGTTAAGGATAAGTTCAATACGAGTTCTTTTGCCCAACTCGTAAACAAGGCGAAAGATTAAGGACACCTGAGCAAAGTCGACTCAGGAAGTTGGAAGGCTGGTCAACAGCTCCGTCAACGGTTTGATAAAATCGTTTGTGATCCCGGTTAAAGGATTTAAATTATCCCATCCCAGGCACATTGTCAACAAGGGACACTTTCAAGTATCAAAGTTTAAACGTGATCTCAACAGGAGATCAGAACGAGGAACAAGTCTTATTATCGAAGTTGTCAAGAAGGCGACCATCATCATTCAATGATTGTGAAAAACATTTGGGATCCCATCAGGAAGGGATACGTTAATCCAATTCTCGAAGTTGTAAACAGGCGACACTTTGAAGTCCTTCTCAACGCGAGTAATCAGAGTCCACCACAGTTGCTGTTACCAAATTCGTCCAAATCACTCATGAGTGTTGAAACTTCTTTGACCAATTCGGTTGCGACTAGAAGCGCATCCAGCTATACAAGCATATAAAACACTCCCAATGGGTCATAAGTTGTCTAACAGAAGGTTTACTACCTTGACTGACAAATTGACTGACAAGAAGTAAAAGAAGCATCTGCCACAAACTTCCGCGCGTACCCTAACCGCACCTATCCAAAATCCGGTAGCGTTCTTCTCTTTTCGACCACCGTGATAGCCAGACGTGCAATTCGTCCGCGTATTAAATTTTTTTTTTGTAAATTAGAAATCACAATTAATCTCTAAACTAATATTTCTCTAAGCTATAAAAATAGTCAGTGTCGAAATTCACCCAGAACGGATTAACATAAAAATCTAAAAAAAAAAACATAAATTCGGAAATAATTTGGAGCCGAGTGCAGCACCCCAAAGTGCCCCAAAATTCGATTTGTTTTTTTCTTAATTTTTTCTTTTGCAATTTTTCTGTTATAAATGTTGTCAAAATGGCTCTTCATAATTTTATGGGATACCCGCAAATAACTGCATTTAAACTTTTTTGAAATTCAGCCCGCTTCGTCAAGGTCGCCAATTTGGTTTTTTTTATTGTGACGTCATGGGCTTCCACTTATGTGTTGTTGTTTTTTTTATTCAGACGTTCCTCCAAGTGTGACCGTGCAAAGGAAATAAAAATACCACATCCACAAAACACCAAATTGCGCCCCTAAAAATGCGAATATATCGATAATTTTTTATTGTTGCTTCATTCTTTTAGCTAAACGTTAAATTTTAAATTATCGGTGGAGCTATTCAATTCCCCTTAAGCAAATTTCAAGGAAAATTCGTATGTATATACATTTAAATTCTGAGTCGGATTTTAAATGATTTTACTATTTGCAAAATCATGCTGCTCCGATCAGTTTTAGATTTTGGTAACAGTTTTACAATCGAAGTTTTCCTTAAATTTGTGTTTATTTTAAAATCTAAAAACCCGATAAGCTAAGACGAAATGTTTCCAAACTACTTATTACCTTTCAAGTGTTGAATTATTGACAAACCGTGGATCTGTAAAAACAAAATAACAACATAAATTGGCCCCGTTGCGTACACATACACGTACGCTAAAATCCGTATTTACACCCCCAACCATTAGATATGTGCAAGTGTGCGTGTGTGTGTGCATTTCAGCTGACTAAGGAAGTGAGATTTGCTTAAGTTCAAATTCATGATAATACTGATATCCTTTTGCTAAAAGAATATCATTTTCATTTCCACAACAGGTTTAAGACATTTTCAAACCGATTTTTGTGTTTTAAAATTCAAAATGCATTGATAATATTAAAAAAACATAAATATTTAAATCAATTAATTCTTTTGCTATTTCCTACACTTGCCTCGTATTGTTTAAACAAATGGAAATGTTTAAACAATTACATTCATGGCTTCTCCCCCCACCTGCCTTTCTGACATTGTTAATATAATCCTAATCAAGGTGAAAAATTAATAAAAAAAACAAAATATTGAAAACCAAATTAATTTAATTTAAAATAATTTAATTTACTTGATGTTCTTCTAAATCACATAAATATTTGCTTTTCTTTTGTTTTTGTTATTGTCAACCTAATGGTTCAAAAAAATGTCTCAAGTCAGGTCGTGGACATTCACTTTAAATAGCACAATATATATGCTTTTTGTAAAAAGAAGTTAACTTCTGTTGACTTTTTATTCCTCTTTTGCTAATCCTTAGCGAAATTGCAAAGTGATCATGGTAAAATGCTCCTTATTTATTAACCGTTTGCTTTAATGTCAGCAAGAACTTCTAAACTGTAGCTCAGATGGTTATGTTGTACGTAAAGGAAACATAGTCTATAGGTCGTGGGTTCAAACCCACAACAATTCTTACCAATAATGATGTTGACATAATTATTTCTTTTTCACTTTGTAAACTATTTTTAGGTAGAGGGTAAAGGGCGGAATGCCAAATGAGTATTCCATAACCTTGTAACGAACTGATTTTGTATGTCTGCTCGCTACGAGATTCGTGCGGCTAGCTCAGAGAAGTTGTGTGTTCGTCCCACCAAATTCATATAAACGTGACCGCCCAGGGAATCAGTGAAAAGCACAGAATTAACAGGTTCGAATGGAGTTTATTGCGGGTATAATTACAGCGGGCTCAATGGCGGTTTGGGCCTGGATGTCGCCACTCGGGGTCCTCGGTGTCTCCTGGGGATGCTCGTCTCCGCACGTTGCTGCGTCGCCTCGGTGGTCGCTGGCCTCGTTGACTCCGTGCTCCGGTCCTGCAGATCCCTGTAGTCCCGCGAAGACGCTCGGTGATGCTCGACGATGCTCGTGCACGATGTACGGACCCGACGACTACTTGTAGCGCCTCGGACTCACAAGGCGATCAGCCGTGTGGGCTTAGGGAAGCGTCACCGTTCCCAGACTAGGGTGAACAGGTGCTGCGCTCTACAGGCCCACGCCAATAGACACACAGCCGCCTGTCCCTTGCTCTGTCCCGGATGGTCCCACTAGGGTTTCGCTCGGATCGCGCTGACAGTCGAGGTAACACCAGGAATCTGTCTAACGCTCCACCTCGCTTTTACGCCTAGTGCAAACGAACGTTCCACCCTGGTCTGACCCTCTTGCTTATTGCCCGTGACGTTTCCGCGTAGCTCGGTGTCCCTTCTGGCGGGTGCTGTAGCTGACGATGTCCTGCGCCTCGCTCCTGGAGGTGCTGGTTGTGAGGCTGGACGTGGCGTGGCTTGTGGTACTCGGGTTTGGACACACGCCGATCCCGGGTTCGTGAACCGTTAGGTTTCTCTAGGACAGCGCCTGGAGATGATAACAGGTTCGCCCTTTCTGGCTGGTCTCGCCAGGACCTGTTCGAGTTCCACTTGACGGACTGGGCTTACGCCGGGACCCGACAAAGGAGTATTTGGAACAAGGCACCCTGGGTTTAGATGGCTCTCGCCCCGAGTTTTGATCTCTTGTCGCAGGACTTCACTACTCGGCTCTGCTAGACACGCCAAGCGTAATGCGAGGATTTAGTCGTGACAGGAGTAGGATGGTCCGCTTTGACTTAGCCGTGTGATGCCCTCTGGACCTCAGCTACCTGTGTCTCAATTCGGAGATTCCTGGTGGTCCAATCCCGAACGTCTCGACGTAGCGATCTTGCTCCTTGAAGGCTCCCACGGCGCTGCTTCCGACGACTGGGCTTGTGTTTCACTTGTAGATTACTTGGCACTGGTTCACTTTGTTATCTTGACTGATCTTTACGGGTTGACACCTTGTGATCGACTGATCCTGTTGCCAGCGCCCGGCGGCTTTATATAGGGCCTCCGGGTGCCGTTATTTCCCCTTTGAGCTCTGGCCGCGGCATCTCTCCACTCCGGGTCCAAAGTCCGTGGATCCTGTTTGACCCACTTGTCCTTCCCGCACGGCCTTAATTTGTGTTTCTGGGTGTTGCCGCTGCTCCGCTTATGTTTTTGGTGCCTGTGGCACGTCTGTGCGTCGCTCCGCTGCTGAGATGTGGCACTTGTCCTCCTGGATCAAAGTCCACGGCAGAGTCCAAAGTCCGGTGCAGATCCGTTATTTCCCCTTTTGCACACGGCACTCTGGCTCTGCCTGCGAAGTCTCCACTCTCTCACTCTCCGCTTCTCGCTCTCCAAACTCTCTTTGGCAGAGTTCTCTCTCCTGATTCCGAGGTCTCCAAACTCTCACTCTCCAAACTCTCTCTTGCAAGAGTCTCTCCAAACTCTCTTTCTCCAAACTCTCTACTTGCAAGAGTCTCTCCATTTACTCTTCGCCGCGCCGCTACCCCGCTACTTCGCCGAGTAATTGGTAAGCGGCCGGCCATCGGTAGTTTTGCTGCTGTTATTTGTGGGAGTTATTCAACTCCTCACATTCCCCCCTTACTTCGGGAAATTTTTAAAACTTGGCTTCTACTCTCCGGCGTTTCCTTGTATTCACTAGCCTTCGAGTCCTTGTCATGTTCTGCTCGTTCCCTCGGCGCTCCCTCGTTGCTTCCCTCGACGCTCCCTCGACGCTTTCAACTCCGTGAGTTTCTACGGCGCCGGTCGTCCTCTTTCCGCAACTTTCAAAACTCCCGCGCCGATCCTCCATCTGGTCCCACTGGTCATCGACACCCATCAGCTATCGATAACCAGCGGGCCTTCGTTCAAGTTTCCCGCGCTGTTCTTCTCGTCTGGTCACACTGGGCATCGACACCCATCAGATCCCGATAACCCAGCGGAACTCCCCATGATATCGACACCCATCAGCTATCGATATCGCTGGGGCGGCGTTGCCACTTGATCGTTCGCGATATTTTCTTCACCATGATTTTGCCATATATCGTGTGCCCATCGATCGCACTATCGTCCGTGCCAATCGACCGCCCTATCGAGGCGCCCCCGTCCCTACTTCATGGTGATTTTGCAATCTTTGTTTTTGTAAGTGCAAGTTTCGGTGTTTGTGTTTTTGTTTCTAACTTGTTTCCTTCCAGATGCGGCAACTATGCCCTTCCTTGCCCTTGGCTTTGGGGTCAATGCCCTTAACAGGTTAGGCTGCGGCTGCGCCGTTGGTTGTCGCGCTCTGTCAGCAGCCAGGTTTGTTTACCCGTGGTGAGTTGCCAAATTCAGCTTGACCCGGCATTCATTTGTTTGCATTTCAGGGTTTTCGGCGACTTGGTTGAGCTTGTTTTCTGTGCGGGATTTTCGGCTGGCTACGGTATAGCCCTAAAGCTGTACCGTCTCCCCCCTTTCCTCGGGATAAGTAGAATAGGTCTTCCGCGCATACTTTTTCCTCCCTGGCGTAATCTGGGATGACTCAAGCGTGATGCCTGACGCAGAATCCTGTGGCCTCGGAGTCGGAGTCCCTGTGCGGTAGATCCTTGTTGGTGTATCCTTGTAGTATCCTCGTTGCCTGGCGTGTCTTGGATGATTCTCGCTTAGGCCTGACGCTTAATCCAATTGCCTCGCAATATCCTTGATGTTATCCTTGTGCCGTATCCTTGTGACTGTATCCTTGTTGCCTGGCGTGTATTGGATGACTCTCGCTTCGGCCTGACGCATAATCCAGGTGCCTCGCAATTTGTGTCTGCCATTTTGTTAATATTCCGTGGTGTCTGCGGGTTGCTCGCTTGCGTTCTGTGTTTGTTGTTGTTTAAGCTCGCTAACATGGATGGTCCGCTCTTTCTTTGTATTAACGTTCCGAATTTTGCAGATCACCGGCGAGACGAAATCTACGACCTGGTAGGGCCCGTCGTACCTAGGGGCCAGTTTTGCGGCGAACCCTTCTACAGCTTTGGACAGGTGGTGTTCCTTAGCCCAGACTACGTCGCCCACCGCCGGCGTCCATTGCCTCCTCCTTAGGTTGTAATACCTAGCCTGATCCTGGGAGGCCTTCTCTAGATTTCGCCTTACGATCTCGAAGGTTTCGTGGAGTTTCTGGGCGTTTTCATCCGGGGTTTCCGTGGCTCGTCCGGTGCCTAGGGTTTCTCTGTCGTAAAGGGCGCTCGGTAGTCGTGGCTCCCTGCCTTGGGTAAGAAACGATGGTGTGTATCCAGTGGACTCTGATACACTGGAGTTGACGGCCAGCATGATCTCAGGCCACTTTTCGTCCCATGTTCTTTGGTCTTGCCCTGCGAACTGTGCAATCATAGTTTTGACCGTCCTGTTTGCTCGCTCCGTCGGGTTTTCTTGCGGCGTATAGGGTGCGGTGAATTGCTGTCTGATACCCATCTCCGCCAGAAAATTTTTAAAAATCCGACTCGCAAACTGCACTCCATTGTCCGTTATGACCACCTTCGGGGCCCCATACCTTGCAATTATCCGCTCCCTGAACGCCTTTTTAAGCGATTCGGCAGTCGCACTGCGTAGCGGCACTAGTTCCGTCCATTTAGAGAACCTGTCTATAAGCACCAGCAGCATTGAATTGCCGTGCTTCGATCGCGGTAGGGGTCCAACGAAGTCCGCGCATACTGTGGCCCACGGTTCCTCTGGCACTTGGGTTAGCATTTTGCCCGCCGCCTGCCTTTGATTCGGCTTGAATCTCATGCAGGTTTCGCATTTCCTTACGTGGGCTCTGGCGTCTCTATGCATACCTGGCCAGTAGTATCGGGCGGCCAGCCGTGCTATTGTCCTTCGGCTTCCTACGTGCCCAGCTGCTGGTGAGTCGTGGTTTTCTTTCAGCACCGTTTCTCGCAGAGCCCTCGGGACGCACATCTTCCATGTAACGACATCCTCGCTGCCTGCTCTATGTGGTATGCTTCTGTACAGATTCTCGCCTTCCATAACGTAGTCCGGGTACTTCTGCGGTTGGGTCCTTATCTTGTCGCGCATCTCCTGAAACCAGCTGCACGCTGCTGAAGCTTCTGCTGCCGATGTCTCTTGTATGCCTCTAAGCGTCTCGGGCAATGGCTGCCTTGACAGAGCGTCTGCCACCACGTTCAGCTGTCCCTTCCTGTACGCTATCTCAAAGTCGTACTGCTGCAACTCCAGGGCCCATCTGGCGATCCTCCCTGAAGGGCTTTCTATGCTGTTGAGCCACTTCAGGGCCATATGGTCGGTTACCACTTTAAAGTGGTAGCCTTCCAGATATGGCTTGAGTTTTCGGATCGCCCAGACAATTGCCAAGCACTCCTTTTCTGTCGTTGAGTAGTTCTTCTCCGCGCCGTTGAGCGTTCGGCTTGAATAGGATATGACCTTCTCTCCTCTATCGGTGTCCTGGGTTAATATTGCTCCGATGCCGTAGTCGCTGGCATCCGTTTGTAGGGTGAACGATTTGTTAAAATCCGGGCACGCTAATACGGGATCTGCCACAAGTCTAGCCTTCACTTCCTCAAATGCCATCTGGTGCTCCTGTGTCCATTCCCATTTACTGCCTTTCCGTAGTAAGTCATTTAATGGTTTGACTATCTTGGCAAAATCTGGCACGAATCGGCGGTACCACGACGCTACTCCCAGGTATTGCCGAAGTTCTTTGACGGTTGAGGGTGGTTTCAATTCAGCGATGGCCGCTACCTTTTCCGGATCTGTGCCTATTCCTTCGCTAGTCACTCGGTGTCCTAGGTACAGCAGCTCTTTCTTGAAAAATTGGCACTTTTCCGGGTTGATCCTGAGGTTTGCGTCCTTTAGGCGTCGGAACACCTCTTTCAGGTTTTCTGTGTGTTCCTCCAGCGTGCGCCCAATCACTATGATGTCATCTTGGTAGGCGAATGCATGCGGTGACATTTCGGGTCCGATTACCTGGTCTAGAACTCGTTGGAACGTTGCGGACGCTGAGTGTAGACCAAATGGCATTACCCTCCACTGGAATAGCCCTTTGCCAGGCACTGTGAAAGCGGTGTATTGCCTACTGCTTTCCTCCAGAGGGATTTGCCAGTATCCATCCTTCAGGTCCAAACTGCTGATATACCGCGCCTCCTTCAGCTGATCTAGGATGTAGTTTATGCGGGGCATGGGGTAGGCGTCCTTTACAGATTTCGCGTTGATCTGCCTGAAATCTACGCATAGCCTCCACTTGCCTGTCTTCTTTCTCACCATCACGATGGGGGAGCTGTATGGGCTCTTTGAATGCTCTATGAACCCCATTTGAAGGAGCTCGTCTACCTTCGCATTGATTTCCCCTTGAACTTTCGGATTCTTGGGGTAGTATCGCTGCTTGATCGGTTTGTCGTCCTTCATCGTGATCTGGTGCTCTGCCATGTTAGATGTTCCCGTCATGGTACTGAAGTCCGCCAGCTCTACTTCCAGGAATTTCATTATGTCGTTGTCCTCGTGTGTCTCTTGCACGACTGCCACTGATAGCTTCTCCTCGAGCCATCCATTGTGTCGATTCCTGGCTGGTATTATTATTTCGTGCCCTGCACACTTTATCTCGGTTCCGACTTGTGTTAGAAAGTTCCACCCCAACACCAACGAATCTACTACCCCTGGTAGTATTAGCAGGCTCATTGTCAGTCTTTTGTTCCCGAATTCGACTTCCACATCGAGCTGTGCGTTGATCCTGCCGCATCTTCCGTCTGCCAACCTAACTTGCCGCCTCGTCCTCGTGATTTTTCCGAGGGCAGCCAGGTTGTCCGCCAGTTCCTCGCTTATGAAGCTCGCTGTTGCCCCGGTGTCGATTGTGGCTTTATACGTGCCTCCACCAATCGTTACCGCTGCGGACAACTGCTGCTCCTCCTCAATCAGCTTGCCAGTTAGTTTGGAGAGGTAGCATTTTGCGATCCCCTTCCGCCTCTCTGCGGCTGGGATCGCCGGGCATTTCCCGCTTGCTGGCAGCATTCGACGCTCCTGACACCCACTTTGCCGCACACCCAGCAGAACAGCAAGCGTTGGTTTCGGCAGCCACGTTCCCAATGTCCGGATCCGCCACATTTCCGACAGGCCTCCTGGGGGTCTGTAATGTGGGTATTCCCTCGTGGCCTCTGAGCTGTGTTTGGTGGCCTCCACGCGGCTTGGGTTGGCTGCCTCTGTTGGCTCTGGTGTTGTGTCCATTGGCGCTCATAGGCTGCGTCGGTCGCCTGATGCCGTTGGCCTTGCTGTGGTGGTGACCATTGGCCGTTATTCGGGGCGTTGGTTGGCTGCCGCTCATAGCCCTGTTGTGTTGGTGACCGCTGATGGTTTCGTTGAGGTTCTTGGTCGCCGGTGTCTTCGCACCTTCTGCATATAGCTTGCGGACGGGTTGCAGGCTTTGCCTTTGAGAATTGGTTCTCCTGGGCGAATGCTTCCCGCTCCTTATCCAGTTCCTCGTATTCATCGGCTAGGATCATCAGCGTGTCTAAGTCGGATACTTTGTAGGCCCTGAGGGCAATTCTGAGATTCGGCGTGCAGTTTTCTTTTATGATGTTGAGCGTTTCTTTTGTCGAATACCCAAGCGGTCTCATCAGCGTCTGCATGTCGATCATATAGTCTTTGAACGACTCGCTGTAGCCCTGCTTCCGTTGCTTGACCTGATCTGTAAGTTTCGTAAAGAAATCTCTTGGCAGGAAATAGGTGTGAAAGCTCTCGATGAATTCCGCCCAAGTTCTCCAGTGCTTGTTGTTGGAGATGAACCACTTCAATGCCCTTCCCTTGAGTAGTTCTGGCATAGCTCGGGGAATCATGTCCAAGTCTAAGCCGTATGTGTTGGCGGACCATTCCACTTGCTCCAGGAACTCGAATGGTTTCTCGACACCGTCGAATCTGAAGGACCATTCGCGTACTTGTTTGGCGACCTTGGCATAGTCTGGTTGGCTAGGTGTCGGTATCGGCGCTGCGGTTTTCCTCTCCTGGCTTCGCTCTCTCTTTTGACTCTCCTTTTGCATGTTGTCAAAGCTCAGACTCTCCAGTAGGTCTTCCCCTTCGGCGGGTGTTAGTGTGATGCTTGGGCTTATTTTCTCGGGGTATGCTGCCTCCAACTCGCTCCAGATCGCGGCAAGTTTCGGGTCGTTCTCTGTCTCAGAGTAGTATTCGGACAGTGCCCTTCTCTTGTCTTCCGCTTTGCCTTCCAGAGCGATGCCTAGCCTCTGTGCGACGTAGGCGAAGTCCTCTGTCTTAAGGCGGTAAATCCACTTCTTTCCCATTCTGCTTTAAGTCGCTTTCACTGCTGGGACAATCACGTTTTGGGCGCCAGATGTAACGAACTGATTTTGTATGTCTGCTCGCTACGAGATTCGTGCGGCTAGCTCAGAGAAGTTGTGTGTTCGTCCCACCAAATTTATATAAACGTGACCGCCCAGGGAATCAGTGAAAAGCACAGAATTAACAGGTTCGAATGGAGTTTATTGCGGGTATAATTACAGCGGGCTCAATGGCGGTTTGGGCCTGGATGTCGCCACTCGGGGTCCTCGGTGTCTCCTGGGGATGCTCGTCTCCGCACGTTGCTGCGTCGCCTCGGTGGTCGCTGGCCTCGTTGACTCCGTGCTCCGGTCCTGCAGATCCCTGTAGTCCCGCGAAGACGCTCGGTGATGCTCGACGATGCTCGTGCACGATGTACGGACCCGACGACTACTTGTAGCGCCTCGGACTCACAAGGCGATCAGCCGTGTGGGCTTAGGGAAGCGTCACCGTTCCCAGACTAGGGTGAACAGGTGCTGCGCTCTACAGGCCCACGCCAATAGACACACAGCCGCCTGTCCCTTGCTCTGTCCCGGATGGTCCCACTAGGGTTTCGCTCGGATCGCGCTGACAGTCGAGGTAACACCAGGAATCTGTCTAACGCTCCACCTCGCTTTTACGCCTAGTGCAAACGAACGTTCCACCCTGGTCTGACCCTCTTGCTTATTGCCCGTGACGTTTCCGCGTAGCTCGGTGTCCCTTCTGGCGGGTGCTGTAGCTGACGATGTCCTGCGCCTCGCTCCTGGAGGTGCTGGTTGTGAGGCTGGACGTGGCGTGGCTTATGGTACTCGGGGTTTGGACACACGCCGATCCCGGGTTCGTGAACCGTTAGGTTTCTCTAGGACAGCGCCTGGAGATGATAACAGGTTCGCCCTTTCTGGCTGGTCTCGCCAGGACCTGTTCGAGTTCCACTTGACGGACTGGGCTTACGCCGGGACCCGACAAAGGAGTATTTGGAACAAGGCACCCTGGGTTTAGATGGCTCTCGCCCCGAGTTTTGATCTCTTGTCGCAGGACTTCACTACTCGGCTCTGCTAGACACGCCAAGCGTAATGCGAGGATTTAGTCGTGACAGGAGTAGGATGGTCCGCTTTGACTTAGCCGTGTGATGCCCTCTGGACCTCAGCTACCTGTGTCTCAATTCGGAGATTCCTGGTGGTCCAATCCCGAACGTCTCGACGTAGCGATCTTGCTCCTTGAAGGCTCCCACGGCGCTGCTTCCGACGACTGGGCTTGTGTTTCACTTGTAGATTACTTGGCACTGGTTCACTTTGTTATCTTGACTGATCTTTACGGGTTGACACCTTGTGATCGACTGATCCTGTTGCCAGCGCCCGGCGGCTTTATATAGGGCCTCCGGGTGCCGTTATTTCCCCTTTGAGCTCTGGCCGCGGCATCTCTCCACTCCGGGTCCAAAGTCCGTGGATCCTGTTTGACCCACTTGTCCTTCCCGCACGGCCTTAATTTGTGTTTCTGGGTGTTGCCGCTGCTCCGCTTATGTTTTTGGTGCCTGTGGCACGTCTGTGCGTCGCTCCGCTGCTGAGATGTGGCACTTGTCCTCCTGGATCAAAGTCCACGGCAGAGTCCAAAGTCCGGTGCAGATCCGTTATTTCCCCTTTTGCACACGGCACTCTGGCTCTGCCTGCGAAGTCTCCACTCTCTCACTCTCCGCTTCTCGCTCTCCAAACTCTCTTTGGCAGAGTTCTCTCTCCTGATTCCGAGGTCTCCAAACTCTCACTCTCCAAACTCTCTTTTGCAAGAGTCTCTCCAAACTCTCTTTCTCCAAACTCTCTACTTGCAAGAGTCTCTCCATTTACTCTTCGCCGCGCCGCTACCCCGCTACTTCGCCGAGTAATTGGTAAGCGGCCGGCCATCGGTAGTTTTGCTGCTGTTATTTGTGGGAGTTATTCAACTCCTCACAACCTCTCAGAACAAAGTAAAAAAAAAATTAAGAGAACTCCAATTTTGAATAGAACTTTGATTTAAACACAAACGACCTTTAGATTACAAGGCTTTAGATTTTGGTTTTACATTTGATGTTTTCCTTAAAATTCTTTTATTTTTAAAATCCAAAAACTCGTTTAGCTAACACGAAATGTTTTAGAACTTCTGACAAACGGTTGTAAAAAAGAATACAGAAAAAATATACTCACTGCAACAACATTAATGAAGGCAAAAAATGCGTATTTCATAAACTAAATATATATATATGAGTGTGAGTGTGTTTATGTGTGTGCATTGCATCTGACTAAGGAAGTAAGATTTGTTTTATTACTGATATTTAAATCGCATTGATAAATTTAAATCGCATTGATAATATTGGAAAAAAAATATAAATATTCGAACCAATAGATTATCTTGCTCTTCCTTACACGCGCCTCATATTGTTTAAACAAATGGAAATGTTTAAACAATGGCTTCTCCTTTCACCTGATTTCCTTTTTTATTATTAGTACACAGAGAAAAAACAAGAAAGGAAGCTAACTTCGGCCAGCCGAAGTTTATATACCCTTGCAGATCATTCCAATTCAATTTGAAATTACAAAAATGTTAAATTTAGATTTGCAATCAACAACGAACAAATTATAGCAGCTTACGTATTATATTGACATTAATTGATCGATCCTTCCTATGGCAGCTATATAATATAGTCAACCAATTTATGTTGAATTTAATTCGAAATTCGAAAATATTAAAATAAACTAATATTCCAAAATAGAAGAGAATACAATAAAAATTAACAAAGCTATAATTTTCTTCCTATTAATTTCCCTTTAGTTTTCCGATCGTTCCTATGGGAGCTATATGATATAGTCGTCCGATTTTTCTAAAGTTTAATTCGAAATTCAGAACAGTTAAAAAAATGATATTTCCAAGAGCATAAGGTAATATGTCAAAAAACACACAAGTTATAATTTTTTCAAAATTTTTTTCTGATTATTCCTATGGGAGCTATAAGATATAGTTGTCCGATCCGGCCGGCTCCGACTTATATACTACCTGCAATAGAAAGACGACTTTTGGTAAAGTTTCAGCTCGATAGCTTCAAAACTGAGGGACTAGTTTGCGTAGAAACGGACGGACAGACGGATCATTATACCCTCTGCAAGGGTATAAAAATAACAAAACTGGTCATCAATCGGGTATTTTTTTATATCAATTTTGGTCCGTTATGGGGCCATATCAAAATTATATTTTCGAACATACCAAATTGGTTTTTTCGAACATAATAAAATGGTATTTTTCATACCAGATTATGTGCACATATCAAATTTTGTAACAACATTTTTTGTATTGTATTTTTTTGGACTCAGAAAAGCATTCTGCCACGAAAAAAATAATGTGGGCATGGCTCAGGGGCCAAGGTGCTAGGTTCTGATATTATTTTGTGCTCGAGGGAACGAGGTTCAAGTCCCGCTCACAACACAAAATTTTTTTTTAAATTAGTAATCTTATCAATTTAACTTTTTTAACACAGTTTTGTTCTTAGTATTGTTAAGGAAATGTTAATTATGCGTCTTAAAAACTTTTTACTTACTCTGCCTTCGCCGTGTTTAGATCCGGGGACCTCTCGCATCGGAGTCAGACGCTTTACCCATTGGTCCATGTTACACGCGAGTCTAAGCTCAAGTTAAATGTTAAGTTAGCTCGTTCAAGCATGCTCAACTTTAAAATGCAACTTTGGATAATATGTATGCGGAAATATTTATTTTCCAATGCTTACTTGATCAAAATATTTTAAAACGTTACTGTTTTCCAAATTATTTATGAATGTAGAAATTTATTTACGCACTACGAAGTAAATGAAAGTGTGACCAACGCATATAAAGCGCTATATTACTATTATATACCAAAAATACAATAAAAAATACAAATTCACAGCCATACTATTTTTTCGACGACTTTTCGATGTCCCACTTGATATGAAAAACATATCAATCCTAGAAGTATTCATATTAATCTGTTACGGATTCATATTAACATTGGTAACACCAGTTTACAAAAAAAAATTGATGAAATACGCACTTCATGAAACTATGATTTTCGGTTAAGGTACATCTCTCTGAGTAAGAAATGGGCACTTTTAATTTTTTGTATGGTACAGTTTTTTTTAAGTGTAAAATACGTTTTTTGCACTTCTTTAATTTCTAACTCGAGTTTTGGTAAACCGATTTGGGCTATCAAAGACTCATTTTACAGGTAAAAGAATGAACTTTCTTATACACAGCATTGAGTTCCATTCATTGGTTTAGAAGCTACACTTCGTCAAAGCTGAAAAAGTTGGAAAAAATGTAAAAAAGCTGACATAAATGGCTTCTTTAAAAATACACGCCTAAAAACCGAAATTATTTTTATAGCTTATATAATTAGATGGTACTTTGACAAAGAAAACAAGCTAATGAGGATGTTTTGGAATTTATTCGTGAAAAATTCCGAGGAAATTTTCGTGGAACAATTTCTCTTTTCTTACGCTCGTAGGATATCGTCTTTTAAAATATTTGCTCCGCCTGATGTGTTTAAAGTACTGCTTTCTGAAAGCTTTTGGCTTAATGATGATTTAGTTATAAAAGCCAAGAACAAAAAACAGGCCTTCGACGGTACCAAAAAACTGAAAAGTTTTTTTTTGGCTTACCAAAATGTTAGAGGACTTAACATGAAACTATCCAAGCTTTATGCTGACTCCTCGGCATTTACGGACGATATCTTGGCTTTTACAGAAACTTGGCTGAAACCGGAGATAACTGACTCTGAAGTTTTGTCGAGCAACTTTAATACCTACCGATCGCCATTCCCGTAGGGGGGGGGGGGGGGGGGGAGGGCGGCGTTCTGATCGCCGTTACCTCTACCCTAAATTCTGAGCGAATTCACTCTCATGCCCCTGATGTCATTGAATTTGTCAGTGTGAAAGTTTCCCTTCAATCCCTATCTATTTTTGTTACTTGTTCTTATATTCCACCTGGCTCTGACGTAATAATTTATGAGCAACATCTATCTGCTGTTAAATCTGTTCTATCCTTTCTTTCCAACAGGGACCTTTTGATGGTTTTGGGTGACTTCAATCTCCCTGATATTTCTTGGTCCCCTCCTATTGACTACTACCTTTATCTGCCCATGATTTTGTTGATGGTCTTTTAGAATTATCGTTACAGCAAGTTAGCTTTATACGAAATTCATTAAATAGACAATTAGAACTTGTGTTTGTTTCTGATCCGTCTGAAGTCACGGTATCTAAAATTGACGCTCTTTTGGTACCAGAAGACCGATACCACCCTACAATTGAATTGACAATTTGCCTTCCCTACCTTGATACCCTCTCTCCTTTAGTTTCGCCAACTAAAATGATATGTTTTCGTAAATGTGACTATAACAAACTTAACTATATGATTTCCCAATATAATTGGACAGATTTTTATAACTGTGCCAAAAGTGCAAAAGTCCCACTGAACTATTCTATAGCGTTTCAAACACTTTCTTTAATGAATGCGTTCCTGATAGGCTTCCTCCAAAGCCGAACAGGACTCCCTGGTTTACCAATGCGCTTCAAAGACTTAAAAATCTTAAAACAAACACTTATAAAAAGTATAAAAAATCTAGTAAGCCGAGCTATTTTTCGAAATATGTAGTGGCTTGTTCCGATTTTAATGTTCTTAACAATTATTGCTATTCTATGTATTTAAATCGATGTAAATTTGAATTTTCAAATGATCCGAAGCAGTTTTATAACTTCGTTAACACTAAGCGTTAGTTATCGGCATTACCTTCAGTGCTTCGTTTAAACTCAATGAAAGCATCGACGGATTCTGAAACTGCTGATTTATTTGCTGACTTTTTCCAAACTTCTTATAGTTCGTCTTCTTGGTCAAACTCTAACTACCCTAATCCCTAAAATAGGGCAAATTGTATTTTTTCCCACGTAATTACCGAAAGTTATCTCTTAAGAGACTTAGAAACAACAACGCCAACTTATTCTCCCGGTCCTGATGGACTTCCTGGGTGTGTTCTTAAGTATTGTGCATCAACCATTTGCAAACCGATTCTTAAACTTTTTCATTTGTCTATTTCATCATCTGTTTTTCCAACTATCTAGAAGGAAAATTTCATTATTCCACTTCACAAAAAGGGTGCGAAGGCGGATGCCCAGAATTATAGAGGTATTTCTAAATTGTCGGCAATTCCTAAAGCATTTGAACGTATTATTACTTCTCATTTGCAACATTTATGTTCCTCGCTAATATCACCGTGTCAGCATGGTTTTGTTAAGCGAAGATCGACCACCACGAACCTTCTTGAATTGACTTCCATTGTAATATAGGGATTTAAAGAAAAAATGCAGACTGACGTTATATATACAGATTTCAGCAAAGCCTTTGACTCTGTTAACCACTCTCTCCTTTTATTCAAATTAGAACAGCTTGGGTTTCCATGTAATCTATTAACTTGGATTTCAAGTTATTTGAATGAAAGGACTCAGAAGGTTATATTTAAAAACGGTGTTTCCAAAATGGTCCACGTGACATCGGGAGTGCCCCAGGGTAGTCATTTGGGCCCTTTGCTGTATACCTTGTTTATTAACGATCTTCCCTCTATCGTAACACATTCTCGTGTACTAATGTCTGATGATGATTTTAAGCTTTGTTTGACATATAATAATATTGAGTCTAGTTTTGGCTTACAATCAGACACTGATCATTTTCAGATATGGTGTGAGTACAACCTCTTAAATTTGAACTGCCTAAAATGTCACGTAATGACCTTTAACAGAGGTACTCCTAGGTTTATAAGTTATTCGCTTCAGAACTCCCCACTTGATCGTATATATATATATATATATATATATATATTCTATTTGCTCTGAGGGGATTAAACTGGGACACAGGTAGTCGATTGCCCTCCTATCTTGCGAGGTTGCGCCTGCTCGACTTACCAACCCTCTACCATATATATATATATATATATACCATATATATATATATACCATATATATATATATATATATATATATATAATATATATATATATATATATTATATATATATATATATATTCTATTTGCTCTGAGGGGATTAAACTGGGACACAGGTAGTCGATTGCCCTCCTATCTTGCGAGGTTGCGCCTGCTCGACTTACCAACCCTCTACTATCGAAGAAAGTGTCATGAAGTTATGTGCTTACACAAACTTATTAATGGTGATGTCGACTCCCCTTTCCTTCTTAGTTCACTTAACTGGAATGTACCCTGTAGAACAGTTCGCCGTTTTCGTCCGTTGTCCCTGCCAATATGTAGATCTAATTATGCCCTGCATGATCCTTTTCGTGTTCACTGTGCCACGTCTTACTGTTTGATACCCCTAATGCTACTAATTATACTAGACTTATGTATTTTCTGTCTTCAAATAATTTGTAAATTCTTTGTGAGCATGTATTTTAAACTGTATCGTATTTTTTCCATGTCCGCGATTCCGCTTACTTGCCCAAAACGGTTTAGGGCTCCGCGCGTAACAAGCTTTGCTTGGTGTCGTAAGGGCCACTTGTTTGTACTGACCATAGTGCATCAACGTCCAAGAATATTCAGTTAACGACTTAGGTGTTCTTCTGGACCCGAAGCTTAAATTTGTTGGCCACATAATGTCGACAGTCAACAAAGCAATGAGTGTTCTTGGGTTTATAAAGCGTTGGTCAAAAGAATTTGATGGCCCTTATATAACCAAATTATTATTTACCTCCCTTGTCCGTCCTATTTTGGAATATTGGTCTTCAAGTTCACATTGACTGTATTGAGTCGGTACAGAAAAAATTTCTTCTTTTTGCCCTTCGTAGTTTGAACTGGGATCAAAACGTAAGGCTTCCTTCCTACCAGAGTAGATTACTATTGCTTAACTTACCTACACTTGAAAACCGTAGAATAATACTTGGTACTATTTTTATGCAAAATCTTATAAGAGGTGATATTGATTCTGTAGAACTGGTAAACCGTTTAACTTTTAATGTTCCCGTTAGACTAACACGAAATTACTACCCTCTTAATTTGCCTCGATGTACATCTAATTTTACTCTGCATAAGCCTTTTCGCGTCCTATGTAATAATTATAACAATCTTTATCAGTTAATTTGCACTTCGACTTCTATCCCTGTATTAAAAACTACAATTTTATCTCATTTGCTTCAATCTTAGTTGTAACCATTAGAATCATTATGTGTCCCGCCTCTATTTTGTCTCATGTATTTTCCTCGCGAACTCGCATATTTGCCCAATTTGAAAAAGGGTCCCGCGCGTAACAAGCACGTGCTTGGTATCGTTGGGCCACTTGTTTGTACTGCTCGTAGTGCATCAACGTCCATCTTATATATATTATCTACAATTATATGTTGAATTGCCTCTTTTTAAAAAACTGTATGAGAGCAGCCGTATTATATTCGGATTATTTTTGGAAATCCTTGTTATAAAAACAAACTTTATAAATGAAACCGTGTATGGAGTTTTAGATCTGGATTAAATAAATACGAATTTAAACATGGACCTTGAGTAGCTCGAAATTTTAACTGCCGATCGTAGGAGAAAAAGGGTTGCCAGAGCTATGCTCAAGGGCATCCCGCGACCACTACAACATCTGTGGCATCGCGTTTACTTACTTTTTTACTTACTATTCTTTAAAAATCTTTTCCTAAATCTGTCTATCGATCCCTTCCGGTTTTGAAATCTCGCCCTTATTCTGTCGTAAGCATGTTCAAATTTTGTCTTAGAAATAATAATGTGTAGCTAGTGTGGCGGTCCGTCTAAGCAAGATCAACACCCCCAAAGACGACGAGCGAGAGCCGGGACCATAGCATTCCCGCACGGGTGGATCGTAGGACTCACCGCACCCAAATTACTCCTTACACGCTACAACTGTTGCTGGTTTAAGGCAAACTGGTCCCATAGTTTTTAAGCTATCGGGATGAAACTTTACATTTCTTTCTATTGCAGGAAGTATATAAATCTGAACCAGCTTGATCGGCACACTATATCTTATAGCTCCCATAGGAAAGATCAGAAAAATAATGGAAAAAAATAATAGCTTCGGTGTTTTTGACATACTTTTGCGAATATTATTTTTTTACCCTTGCAGAGGGTATAATAATTTCAGTCAGAAGTTTGCAACGCAGTGAAGGAGACGTTTCCGACCCCATAAAGTATATGTATTCTTGACCAGCATGACTAGACGAGTCGATCTAGCCATGTCCGTCTGTCCGTCCGTCTGTCTGTCCGTTTCTACGCAAACTAGTCTCGCTATCGAGATGAATCTTTACCAAAAGTCTTTCTATTGCAGGTAGTATATGAGTCGGAACCAGCCGGATCGGTCAACTATATCTTATAGCTCCCATAGGAATAATCGAAAAAATAACAGGAAAAAAATTATATCATCGGTGTTGTTTGACATATTACATTTTGATCTTGGGAAAATAGTTTTTTTAACTGTCTCGAATTTCGAATTAAATTTTAGAAAAATCGGTCGGAAAACTAAAGGGAAATTAATTGGAACAAAATTATAGCTTTGTTCATTTTTATTGTATTCTCATCTACTCTGGAATAAAACTTTATTTTAATATTTTAGAATTTCGAAATAAATTGTACATAAATCGGACGACTATATTATATAGCTGCCATAGGAATGATCAATCAATTATTGTCAAAATAATACAAAAATTTCTATAATTTGGTTTGTTGCAAATCTAAATTTAGATTTTTGTAATTTGTAATTAAATAGGAATTAACTGCAAGGGTAAATAGACTTCGGCTGGCCGAAGTTAGCTTCCTTTCTTGTTTCATATGGCTCTCATAGGAACGATCAAAAAAATAAAAGGAAAACACATTTAGCTTCGTTAATATCTATTATAGACTCTTCTACTCTGGAATATAAGTTAATTTTGTTATTTCAGATTTTCGAATTAAATTTAAGTTAATTAAATTTTTAATTTAATGGGAGTGATCTGCAAGGGTATATAAACTTGGGCTGACCGACCATAGCTTCCGTTCTTGTTAATTGTCAATTATCAGCAGAACTTTCAAAAATAAAGTTATCTTGCAGAAAAGCACTCTTCTGATGAATTTTGACTCTGTAAGTATTGTTGACTTCACTTGTTCACCTACCTTGTTGTTCGTTCTCAATGTTGCTCAACATGACCAACGATCGTACTTAATGTTGATCAACATGGCCAACGACCAACGCATCAAGCAGTACTACAGTTTGTAACAGTACCAGGCGGCCAGTTGCACCCATGGCAGATAATATTTGCTGATCAGCATATTCAACATAGTCAATGTCAATGTCAACGATGTCTCACCGACCCGCCAAGCGGTCAGCACATTCTGCAGTGTCAGCCGACCCAACTACGTTAATCGCTACCATAATCACAAAGTGCACAAAGTGCACAGCAACTGTGAGCATGTGGTTTTGCCAACATGCTTCACTCCGACCAATACGCACTTTAGCATGTTTTCCTTATTTAGGAGTGTGTTTCTGAAATATGTCTAACTGGGCACTTTATACCGAGGATCTATGCACTCCATTAGTTATACAAAGCCACTTTCATACTAAACGGTTGTATGTCGAGTGTTATCATTCGCATTACCGACCTATCTATCTCAGTTTGACGAGTAGACCACTTTGGGTATTTTGAAGATGTTTTCAAAAACTTACTCATGCATGTTGGTGCATTTTGGTCGGCTTGTTGAGTTTTCAGATGCAGATCTTTAAGTGTTGCAATAGGTTGCTTATATTTCCAGCCGTTTTAATTTATAATAATTTATAATTTAAAACATAATTTAAATAAAAAACGTACTACGTCGAAACTCCAAGCTTTGTTTTTTCTAGAGAAGTGAAAATATTCGATGATTCCCAAGTGAACCGATTCTAACGAGTTTTTGGAAACATAGATATTATCGAATAAACATCCATGTTTGACGAAAGGCAAAGGAAATCCTCCCTAAAACTTGAAAAGCAAAGTAAAGTTATCTAAGAGGTTATTATAACAGGAGATCTCAACTGCAATATGATTACCGAAAATCCCATTCACAATGACTTTAATTCAATTGGATTGAAATTAGTCAACATTCTCGCACCTACCTATTTTACAAGTACTTGTAGCTCATTGTTAGATGTATTTTTTGTTAGTGATTTGTCTAAAGTTCTTTTATATGACCAAATATGTGTTCCTGCTTTTTCCAAACATGACCTGATATTTATGACGTATGATTTTATCTTTGACAACATGCCATCTGTAATTAGCTATAGGGATTATAAGTCACTTAATTACGACAACTTGCAGGCTGAATTTGACAACTATGACTGGACCCCCATTTACAACTTGACATCTGCTGAAGACCAACTATTACTGTTAAACTCTAATGTTAGACAACTATTTGAGAAGTGTGTCCCAGTTAGAACTAAAATTCTAAAGCCAGCTGACCAGCCTTGGTTTACCTTAGAAATAAAGGGATTAATTCGATTGCGGGACGCAGCCTATAAGCGCTGAAAACGATATCGAACTGACCATTTGTACAATATTTTTAAACAGATCAGAACTGATGTCACGAGAAAGATAGAAGTCTCCAAACGAAGGTTTTATAACCATAAATTTGGAAACGCATATACGTCTGGTCAGGTTTGGAAGGAGCTTAGAGGTATGGGGATAGGCAAACAAGCCCAGGCTGCTAAGTCAGACATAGATGTGAATACTCTCAATGAAAAGTTTGCTCGCGTCAAATTTTCTAGTCCCCCTCAAAATATGTACCTGAACTCGACAACCATCTGTGATAATATCTTTAGCTTTATGTGTGTCCGTCTAAGTGATGTTCTTGAATGCTTACTAAGTGTAAAATCCAGTGCTGAAGGTCTGGACAACATCAGCCCCACAATTCGTAAAAATATTGGTACCAAAGTTAATTCATCACATCTCCCACATCTTTAATACCATATTCACCACTTCAACGTTCCCCGAAGTGTGGAAAAGAGCTAAGATACTCCCGATTCCTAAAACTAAAAATGAATTTCGACCCATCTCAATACTTCCATTTCTGTCCAAGTCATTTGAACGCCTGGCTGCTCAGCAAATTCAGTCACACCTGGAAAATAACCGTATCCTCAGCAACAAGCAATCTGGGTTCAAAAAGAATAGAAGCTGTACTACTGCCATCTTGAAGATTTCTGAAGACATACGCCAGCAGATTTACGAAAGTAAAGTGACACTATTAACCCTTCTTGACTTTAGCAAAGCTTTTCACTCTATTGACCATGTAATTCTTTGTACCAAACTGCGAACGCTGTATAGTTTTTCTCCATGTGCACTAAAGCTTATCCAAACCTACCTTACAAACAGATTGCAGGCAGTTGTTTCGGGAAATCTTAGATCTGATCTCTTGCCCCCCTGTCCCACAAGGGTCAGTTTTAGGACCATTGCTTTTCTCCTTATATATAAATGATCTTCCTAAATGTTTGTCTGACTGTGATGTACACCTTTACGCAGATGATGTCCAGCTTTATGTAAGTCGTCCCTTAGACCAAATTAATGAATGTATTAGAATTAGCAACTATGAAATCCAAAAAATAAGTAATTGGGCGGAGGCAAACGGGCTGCATCTAAATCCCAATAAAACAAAATGCCTATTCATATACAAAAGACCTATAAACTCAATTTTGCTTCCAAAAGTCAGTGCTAACAACGTAGCTATAATTATGTTGAAAGGGCCACAAATCTTGGCATAGAATTTAACTCCACGTTGACATGGGATGATCATATTACTAAGGCCACTGGGAAAACTTATGCTATGCTCAGGCAGCTTTCTTTAACGCGGAATCTTATACCTCAGAACATCAGAATGTTAGTAGCTAAAGCTTGCATAATACCAACTTTATTTTATGGTCTCAAAATTTTTGCATCCTCTGATGCAGCAATTTTGCGCAAGCTGAGAGTTGCGTTTAACTCAATAGCGCGATATATTTTTAACTTGGATCGCACAGCGCATGTAACAGCTTACTCCACAATGATTTTCCAACTAAGTTTTGAATCCTGGATTAAGTTTAGAACTCCTTTTTTTTACATAAGCTGATATCCAGGAAGGAACCACAGTACCTGACTGAACTCTTGCGAATGTCAGTCTCCGCTAGAACAAATAATATTATTTCCAAACGTTTAAAACTAGGATCGGCAGAAAAACACTTCTTTATCCAAACTGTTCGCTACTGGAATGATCTTCCAAACAATCTAAAAAACATTAAAAATGAAACACAATTCAAAACTAAATTATTTTCTCACCTTCGGGGCACACTCTAACTTTAATTTTATCTATAAATTTAAATGTGATAATTTCTTGTACGTTCTAATTTTTTGTTTTCCAAATGACTACCCCTTTAAATTTTGCACTGTAATAAAATGTTTTCTTATGTTTGTTTACTTTTAAGATTTAATGATGTTAGTAAGTAAGTTAAAATGATTAATGTCAAAAATATTGTACCCAAAGTGACTGGTGCCATAACTAAAAGGCTTCACCTAGCCTGTAGCACTGGGATAAAAACAAAATAAATTAAATTAAATTAACGGGTATAAAAAGTTTAAGATGTGCGCCGGACGGGACCGGTACTGGCTGATCAGGCTACTTCGATCACCCTCGGAGGTGCGGGCGGGCTGCCACTCTTCTTGTTGTAATTTAACTTTTTTTGGTCATTTTTTTTTTTTGGTGGCATGGATAATTTTATTTCTTCCTCGGAGGTGTAAGGGGCGGGATGCACCTCATACTTGTCTTCTTTGTCTTAGTTTAAATCTCCTTAGGAACCTTTTTTGTTGTGGGTGATTTATTAATTGTTTGCTTAATTTTATTCGAGTTTGCAGACGTGTGGGGAATTTTTTTTTTATTTCTTAAAACGAGTTTAGCTTTTAGCTGCCGACCATGCATTTTTGTATTTATTTTTTTTTTGTTGCAGTTCACTGCGTTTTTTTTTTCCATCACATTACTATACTCACTCAGATCTTTTTTTGTTGTGTCCAGAGTTCCTCGTGCGTCGTTATTCTATATCCTCCAGGCTCGATGTCCCGGTCGCCATTTTAAGAGTTGATAGTTGTTGTTATTTTTCTTACTTGGAGGAACGACTCGAGCGTTCACTCTAAGATTCTTTATTTGATTGACCCTAATTCTATTACATTGGTGCTTATGGGTAAAGGTGTTTCAGCAGAGACGCCGGCAGAGCTGCGGTCGACGCTTATGTTGAAAACTCAAGATCGTTATATTACCGTGCACTGTGGGAACTGCTTGGGTCGTAGTTTTTTGTATAAGTATTGTGGCCAAATGATACTATGTGCTTGTACTTATATTAATGCATAACACTGAGAACAGTGTGCATTCGATATGTGAACATACTTCAGTAGATCCCCATCGAAGTTGGGGATGCTGACTCTAGGCAAATGCCTAGATAACCTCTTAGATAACTTTACTTTCCTTTTCAAGTTTTAGGGAGAATATGACATGAAATCCTCCCTAAAACTTGAAAAGGGAAGTAAATATGACATGAAATCCTCCCTAAAACTTGAAAAGGGAAGTAAATATGACATGAAATCCTCCCTAAAACTTGAAAAGGAAAGTAAAGTTATCTAAGAGGTTACCGGTCCCGTCCGGCGCACATCTTAAACTTGTTATACCCGTTAATTTAATTTAATTTATTTTGTTTTTATCCCAGTGCTACAGGCTAGGTGAAGCCTTTTAGTTATGGCACCAGTCACTTTGGGTACAATATTTTTGACATTAATCATTTTAACATACTTACTAACATCATTAAATCTTAAAAGTAAACAAACATAAGAAAACATTTTATTACAGTGCAAAATTTAAAGGGGTAGTCATTTGGAAAACAAAAAATTAGAACGTACAAGAAATTATCACATTTAAATTTATAGATAAAATTAAAGTTAGAGTGTGCCCCGAAGGTGAGAAAATAATTTAGTTTTGAATTGTGTTTCATTTTTAATGTTTTTTAGATTGTTTGGAAGATCATTCCAGTAGCGAACAGTTTGGATAAAGAAGTGTTTTTCTGCCGATCCTAGTTTTAAACGTTTGGAAATAATATTATTTGTTCTAGCGGAGACTGACATTCGCAAGAGTTCAGTCAGGTACTGTGGTTCCTTCCTGGATATTAGCTTATGTAAAAAAAAGGAGTTCTAAACTTAATCCAGGATTCAAAACTTAGTTGGAAAATCATTGTGGAGTAAGCTGTTACATGCGCTGTGCGATCCAAGTTAAAAATATATCGCGCTATTGAGTTAAACGCAACTCTCAGCTTGCGCAAAATTGCTGCATCAGAAGATGCAAAAATTTTGAGATCATAAAATAAAGTTGGTATTATGCAAGCTTTAGCTACTAACATTCTGATGTTCTGAGGTATAAGATTCCGCGTTAAAGAAAGCTGCCTGAGCATAGCATAAGTTTTCCCAGTGGCCTTAGTAATATGATCATCCCATGTCAACGTGGAGTTAAATTCTATGCCAAGATTTGTGGCCCTTTCAACATAATTATAGCTACGTTGTTAGCACTGACTTTTGGAAGCAAAATTGAGTTTATAGGTCTTTTGTATATGAATAGGCATTTTGTTTTATTGGGATTTAGATGCAGCCCGTTTGCCTCCGCCCAATTACTTATTTTTTGGATTTCATAGTTGCTAATTCTAATACATTCATTAATTTGGTCTAAGGGACGACTTACATAAAGCTGGACATCATCTGCGTAAAGGTGTACATCACAGTCAGACAAACATTTAGGAAGATCATTTATATATAAGGAGAAAAGCAATGGTCCTAAAACTGACCCTTGTGGGACAGGGGGGCAAGAGATCAGATCTAAGATTTCCCGAAACAACTGCCTGCAATCTGTTTGTAAGGTAGGTTTGGATAAGCTTTAGTGCACATGGAGAAAAACTATACAGCGTTCGCAGTTTGGTACAAAGAATTACATGGTCAATAGAGTGAAAAGCTTTGCTAAAGTCAAGAAGGGTTAATAGTGTCACTTTACTTTCGTCAATCTGCTGGCGTATGTCTTCAGAAATCTTCAAGATGGCAGTAGTACAGCTTCTATTCTTTTTGAACCCAGATTGCTTGTTGCTGAGGATACGGTTATTTTCCAGGTGTGACTGAATTTGCTGGGCAGCCAGGCGTTCAAATGACTTGGACAGAAATGGAAGTATTGAGATGGGTCGAAATTCATTTTTAGTTTTAGGAATCGGGAGTATCTTAGCCCTTTTCCACACTTCGGGGAACGTTGAAGTGGTGAATATGGTATTAAAGATGTGGGAGATGTGATGAATTAACTTTGGTACCAATATTTTTACGAATTTGGGGCTGATGTTGTCCAGACCTTCAGCATTGGATTTTACACTTAGTAAGCATTCAAGAACATCACTTGGACGGACACACATAAAGCTAAAGAGTTGAGGAGCAGCCTGGGCTTGTTTGCCTATCCCCATACCTCTAAGCTCCTTCCAAACCTGACCAGACGTATATGCGTTTCCAAATTTATGGTTATAAAACCTTCGTTTGGAGACTTTTATCTTTCTCGTGACATCAGTTCTGATCTGTTTAAAAATATTGTACAAATGGTCAGTTCGATATCGTTTTCAGCGCTTATAGGCTGCGTCCCGCAATCGAATTAATCCCTTTATTTCTAAGGTAAACCAAGGCTGGTCAGCTGGCTTTAGAATTTTAGTTCTAACTGGGACACACTTCTCAAATAGTTGTCTAACATTAGAGTTTAACAGTAATAGTTGGTCTTCAGCAGATGTCAAGTTGTAAATGGGGGTCCAGTCATAGTTGTCAAATTCAGCCTGCAAGTTGTCGTAATTAAGTGACTTATAATCCCTATAGCTAATTACAGATGGCATGTTGTCAAAGATAAAATCATACGTCATAAATATCAGGTCATGTTTGGAAAAAGCAGGAACACATATTTGGTCATATAAAAGAACTTTAGACAAATCACTAACAAAAAATACATCTAACAATGAGCTACAAGTACTTGTAAAATAGGTAGGTGCGAGACTGTTGACTAATTTCAATCCAATTGAATTAAAGTCATTGTGAATGGGATTTTCGGTAATCATATTGCAGTTGAGATCTCCTGTTATAATAACATTTTGGTACCCAACGGATAGGACTTCCAACGTTCTCATAAGGTCTCCGAAATAGGTTTGACGTTGGGGTCTGTATATGCAGCAGATGAGAGCTTTATTCTTACATTTTCGATCAGTAATCTCAATGAAAGCTGTCTCTACTGTACTATCATCTTGGCTGACATGGATACATTTAAAAGTAAATATCTTACTGATATAGATGGCTACGCCACCGGCATGGCCAATCCGATCAGCCCTAAACAACATGTAACCCTCACACATAAAAGGGACATCACTAGAACCATTGATATTCTGACACACAAATTACATCAACATGAAATCCAACAAATAATTCCATTTTTCTTACTAAGTTTTGGACGTTTATGTGGACAATCCTAAGACCTTCTCTTTGTTTACATAAAATATTTAAGAGACTGCTCGCAATATTATTATTTGAAACGACTAGGATAGACATTTAAACATATTAGAAACACACATAAAAAGTCACAATAGGCACACTCTAATAATAAGATAAATAATAATAAGATAAAATAAGATAGTATTATCAGAAACCTAACTAAACTTGAGTCACTCTTAAACACTATTATGAGAAAAAGTATAGGATTATAAGAGAAATTAGTCGCGATACTCGTATAGTAAAAGGCCATGTCCGTCTGTCTGTCCGTCCGTCCGTCCGTCTGTCCGTCTGTATGAACGCTGAGATCTCGGAAACTATAAAAGCTAGAAGATTAAGACTTGGCATGCAGATTCTAGGGGTTAATACGAAGCGCAATTTGTTCACGCCGATGTGCCAAGCCCCATCTAAGGCCCTCAGACCGCGAAAAACTGTGGCACCCACAGTTTTGAAGCTAGATTAACGGGAAAGGGAATGTGTATTCGTTTGTTCAATATCTATTGATTGACGGAAATGGGAATTGACTGCTTTATCTGCTTTAGCTGAGTAACGGGTATTTGATAGCCGAGGCACTCGATTATAGCGTTCTCTCTTGTTTTTTTTTTTGACCCATGGTTGATTTTATATCAAATAAAAACACCTCTTAACGAGAAATGATTACACACTAAATACATTCTTTAAAATTCACTTTTTCGGCACGCTAAAATCTTAAAAAATAGTCCAGCCTTTTACCCCTTATAGGCATTTTATATTGCAGCGTGCCGAAAAAGTGAATTTTACATCCAAACGTGCATTTTTATGAGAAAATGTGTCGTTAGAGCCCTTTTGGAGAAAATAGCCAAATAGTGATTTAAAAAAACAACTTTTAAACATAAACCATTGCATTTAGCCAATTTTGCCGAAGGCAACGCGATTAGCTATTAAATTATCTTTTTAACAAGGTATAGCACGAATCTGTAGCTTTAGTGGATTAGAAACTATAAGCCGTCAAAATATACCTTTTTTTAATGATTTCCCGCCAAACTAGCGGGTTTTTCCAAAAGTCGTAAAACAAACGTTTTTTATATCCTGCTGCTAAGCACAGTAATTTTCTTGAGGTCTTCGTATGCAATCCTTTTAGTTCTTGCAATACCTTTAAATTGGTGTATCACTCGCTAGAATCGGACCATTACAGCAGATTTTCAATTCTGCGGGTTGCGGGGGGCCTTTTTGACTCTAAATAATTTTTGGAATGGATTTCAAGGGGAGAGAAGTGAAAAACTTTCAGTAGTCATAGTTACGTGTAAAAACGAAAAGACACACACACATTGACAAGTCGGCATGTACATATATGTATCTATGTACAATTATCTAAATTTCACAATTCGAATAAAATAAGAGATCATCCAATGGATGCAATTCTAAGTAGATAGGTGGCCCGTAAAATATTCAGTAATTATAGTTTCTGGGCTCTACTCCAAAAAATTAAAAAAATTACAAATTCTATTGAGCTATACATATACATACATTCGATCATATGCATTGTGTACAAATAAAAATTCCAATTTATGAACAAAAATTTTTATGAACAAAAAAAAGGTGAAGTTGAGAAAAGTAAAGCTTTTTTGGACTTTTGCGAGGATCAGGTGGGTTAAGGTGACAAACCAAAAAAGTTATATTTAAGTAGAATTAATTAAGCAAGAAAATATTTTTTTCAGGTAATACTAGAGTGGGGTAATTGTTGGCTAAGGAAAGAAAAACTGGTGTTATGGTAGAGAAAGGTGGTTAAAATAAATGTTTTTTGGCGTTAAGGCTGAGTATGGAAGGCTTACACAGGGGTTAAGGCGAGGAAATAGTAAAAACAGCATTAGGGTGTTAAAAAATTGTGCCTGGGGTGAGAGACAGGTAGGGTTAAGGCGGTGTAAAGGAAAGGCAAATTATGGTTAGGTGTTGTAACGAACTGTTTTTACTGTTGGATCGCTACGTAAATGCCGCGACTAGCTCAGAGACATTGTGTGTTCGTCCCACCAATTTTGTATTGCGTGACTGCCCGTGACCCAAGAAAATGCAGGATATCCGATTGGGACAAATCGGAAAACTTTAAAGCTCCTTGAAGGCGTCGTTACTCTGGGATCACTTCGTGCTCCTCGTGGACTCCAGCGGCGTCGCTCCTCAACGGCGTCCCTCCAGTTCCACCCGGCATATAGGACTCAAAAGTCTGCACAACCTTTCTTCCGAGGTCCGGCCAAGATAATCGTGAGATCACTTGTGTCGTAAGACTTCCGCAAGTAGGTCTGACTCTGGACTGAGAGACAAATGGCCCGACAGGTCAGGTTCGGGGATTCAGCCTTGTCGTCAGTCCACCCCCGACACCTGGCACAACTTTTCATCCGCGCTTATTTTGCCGGTAACTCGTCTTTCTCTCGTCTCTTCTCCTGACCAGCTCCCATCTCTGTTTCTCTGTGTCTTACAGATCTCACCGTTGCAGTCTCCGCCTGGTACTAGCGTCTGACTCTGGTATCTTGATCTGGGTGTAGAGCACTCGGTTGTAACGGTAATCTCACTGCCACGTACTCGATTATATCCTCGCACCTGTATTCTTGATCTCGGTAACTGCCGCACATTTTTGTTGTTGTTGCCCATGCTTGCTGTTGTTGCCCATGCTTGTTGTTGTTGGCGCCTGCCTCGCCTGTTGCTGAAGCCTGCAGCGCCCGTTATTGTTGCTGGCCGCGGTTGTTGTTCTTGGCCGTGCTCGTTGTTGTTGTTGGCCACGCTCGTTGTTGTTGCTGGCCGTGCTCGTTGTTGTTGTTGGCTGCGCTCGTTGTTGCTATCAGCGCCAGCTGCGCCTGACGACTCAATGCTTCTCTTCTACCCCCATTGGGGCATCTTCGCGGTTTTTGACCCTCCTCTGACCCGCTCTCGCGCTCCTGGTTGTGTGTGTGCTCGTGTACACACGGAGTGTGTTCCATGTGTTGTGCCCGTTTCGACACTTCGCATCGTCCTCTCTCTTTCCCCGCTAACGGAAAGCGCAGTGCTCCCTCGATGTCGCGGTCGTTTCACTTTGTTCATTCCCAAGCTTTAGGTCGCTTTTTTTTCCTTGCCACTTTCCTCGTGCCTTAACTTGCAGATCACCGGCGAAGTGAACTTTGTTATTTTAAACGGCCCATCTAATTTTGGGGCCGCAAAACCCTCTACTGCAGTGGTGGCCAGCAGGGCGCGCTGTAAAGCAGAAAAACGTCACGCATGCAGCCGCTTCGGGTTGTCTTGCACTAACACAAACGCAATTAGTGTTTTCATTGTATATGTGCTGCTATTGCTGGCCACCACTGCTCTACTGCCTTGGATAGGTGGTGCACTTTGGCCCAGACCCTTTCCCCAATCTTCGGCTTCCATGGTCGCCTACGGAGATTATAGTGACGCCCCTGATCCTGCGCTGCCCTTTCCATGTTTCTCTGACCAATTCGAAGATTTCCTTTAGTTTTTGGAGAATAGCCCGTTGTTTCCGCCACACTTGTATTCACAGCCAGTAGCAATTCTGACCATTTTTTATCCCACGTCCTCTGATCGGCTCCAATGCATTACACGATCATGGTTTTCACGGTCCTGTTGGTTCTCTCCGTCGGGTTTTCGTGTGGCGTGTACGGGGCTGTAAACTGGTGTCGGACTCCCAGTCCCTTCATGAACTTCTTGAACCCTCTGCTTGTGAACTACACGCCGTTGTCGGTTATAATTATTTTTGGTACCGTTCCCCGTTCCGGTAAATTATCCGTTCTCTGATGGCCTTTTGAAGGGTTTCCGTGGTAGCCCTTCGCATAAGCACGATATCGGTCCATTTTGAGAATCCATCCACCAAGACTACACCCAGAAAAAAATTCGTTCGAAACATTTAAAAATCAAGCCCAAACGATGTCAGTTCATGAATGTTCGTTCATAGAATTTGACCGAAACTTTAGAGTTTGATTTCGAACGAATGGGGTCATTTTAAGAACATTTGGGGTTGATTTGAGAACGAAATGTTCATAAGAAAGAAAAACAAAAAACAGGTTTTTGGACTTACTGTTTTTTTCTGCGCGCCTGGTAGAGACGTATCTAATCTCATTACTTAAAGTGTTTGAATTATTATTAATAATTATTGTATATTAGTTTTTGTTGATAACATACAATTTATTTATTATTAGAAATACATATAAACATTAGAAATATTTTATTAAAACTTTCGATTCACGACGTCTTCTCGCGGGCTCGAACCTCGGCTACTATGTGTCAGAGACGGACGCCCTAACCATGGAACCAATTTTTCAAGCACGGCCAAACGGGAAACTAGACTTGCAAGTTTTTCGGTCCGCAAAATAAATTTTTAATGAACAGCGTTCGCAATTTCAGAACGTTTGTGCAAAATCTAAAAACAATAATTCAAAGCTCAACACTTTTTTGTGACGCGTTCATAATTTTACCCAAATGTTCGTGATTTGACCCCGAGCGTTCCTTTTTCAATAACACAAAATAGCGAACGGATTGTTCGTAAATCATGAAAAATGTTCTTGATTTTTTTCGTTCATTTTTTTTCTGGGTGTAGTAGCATCGAATTTCCGTGTTTCGACCGTGGAAGGGGGCCGACGAAATCGGCGCATACCGTGGCCCATGGCTCCCCCGGAATTTGTGTTAGCATTTTTCCGGCTGACTGGAGTTGGTTTAGGTTGTACTTCATGCAACTTTCACAGTTCCGCACATATTTTCGTACGTCTCGGTGCATACCCGGCCAGTGGTATCTTGCTGCCACTCTTGCGATCGTTTTCCGACTACAAAGGTGTCTGGCCGTAAGCATGTCGTGGTTTTCCGAAATGACCCTTTTTCTCGACTCGGTGGGTATGCCCAGCTTCCAGGCGACTACGTCCTCGTTGCAAGCCCTGTGTGAAATATATCGGTACAGACGGTCGGCTTCCAGTAGATAATCGGGGTATTTTTGCATTTCCTTTATCCAGGGGTAGAATTCCTGGAAGCTCCGGGTGAAGTCTCCCCTGGTTTTCCAGAGTCGGTTGTTGGCGATAAACCATTTGAGGGCTCTTCCCTGCAGTAGTTCCGGCATCGCTCTGGGGATTAGATCGACATCGAGCCCGTACGTCACCGCTGACCACTCTATTTGCTCTAGGAACTCCAGGGGTTTCTCGTGGCCGTCGTACCTTGGCGTAGACCGGAACTTCTGCTTTGGCCCTGTCATTCCTGTTTCTTTGATTTGAGTTTTCTGGCCTTTCCCGACTGTTCTCCCTTTGAGTGGAGTTTCGTCGCTCCTGGTTGCTGGCGTCCATGAGGCTTTGTACGTCCAAACTGCTTACCAAGCCCTCTGTGCTTGGGACTTTCACCTCGGGAGTCTTCTTTCTGTATTCCCTTTCCAGCGCTTCGAGGATGGCAACTGTCTCCGGTTCTTTGCTATGAAGTCCGACAGTGTTTTTCTCATGTCATCCACGAGACTCTATAGCTAAATTCCAAGGGCGGCTGCGATGGCGCGAAAGTCATCCCTTTTGGGGGTAGGGGGCGTGGCACATCGGCGTGAAAAACTTGCGCTGCGTATTAACCCCTAGAATCTGCATGCCAAGTCCCAATCTTCTAGCTTTTATAGTTTCCGAGTTATCAGCGTTCATACAGACGGACAGACGGACAGACCGACAGACGGACGGTCGGACAGACGGACAGACGAACAGACCGACAGACGGATGGACGGACGGACAAACGGACATGGCTAGATCGACTCCGCTAGTGATCCTGATCAAGAATATATATACTTTATATGGTCGGAACGCTTCCTTCTACCTGTTACATAATTTTGCACGAATCTAATATACCCTTTTACTCTGCGAGTAACGTTTATATTGTCAGTTGAGCAGTACTAATTGTAAATCTATAGAAAAGAAAGCTCACTGACTTTGGTAAAGGAACTATTAAAAAAGAAGAGAAAAAAGATTTGTGTTGTGTTCCGATTGAAAGGAGACGACAGATCGGGTTGCGATATCAACATAATCAATTTGCATACTTATTCGTGGCATAATCAAACATTAAAAAATAATTCTTTGAACTATATACAGTATACACCAATAACCAATAACTTATATTTGTTAACACCCTAATGCGGTTTTCACTATTTCCTCGCCCTAACCCCAGTGTAACCCATCCATACTTTCGGCCCTAACGCCGAAAACCATTATTCTAACCAACTTTCTCTACCATAACACCAGTTTTTTCTTTCCTTAGCCAACAAATACCCCACTCTAGTCTTACCTGAAAAAAAATATTTCCTTGCTTAATTATTTCCACTTAAACATCACTATTGGATGATCTGTTATTTTATTCGAATTGTGAAATTTAAATAATTTTACATACATATGTACATATATGTACATGCCGACCTGTCAATGTGTGTGTGTCTTTTCGTTTTTACATGTAATTTTTTTTTTTTTAAGGGTGGAGTTGTAGAGAAAAATCTTAAAGTCCAGACACAGGGGTGTCCGAGAGTTTATAATCCAGTGTAGGCTGCTAGCTTTAAGTCTGAGTTGTACTTTCTTGCATTCAATGTGCCTCTGCCATGTTAGGCGTCTGTCGAGGTGGACCGAGATATGTCGATGTCGATATCGATGGCTTGGGGGATCTGCGTACTATTTAAAGTTTGGACAGGCACGATAGAAAGCTTATTGGCCTATACGATGAGGGAATTGTGTGGTCTTTCCCAGGCTTCGGTATCATTATAACCACAGACCGCAGACAGGGAGACATAGTCGAGTTTGTTGCTCAAATTTATAATTGCTTTATAAAGTTGCCTTCTTTTAGGTGTCACGAGTCTTGATCCCCAGCGCGTGTGTTTGGCGTTATAATCTCCTCCTGCTAAAAATCGATCTCCGAGTGAATTGTAGAAGTCCATGAATTGCTCTTCAGTTATTGTAAAAGTAGTAGACAGCGGCTATAGTGATACTGACGTTGCCTGCTTGGAGTTTTATAGACGTAGCCTGTAAATAACACCAGTTTACAAAAAAAAATTGATGAAATACGCACTTCATGAAACTATGATTTTCGGTTAAGGTACATCTCCCTGAGTAAGAAATGGGCACTTTTAATTTTTTGTATGGTACACTTTTTTTTTTAAAGTGTAAAAAACGTTTTTCGCACTTCTTTAATTTCTAACTCGAGTTGTGGTAAACCGATTTGGGCTATTAATTATTTATTTATTACAGGTAAAAGAATGCCCTTTAACTTCCTTATACACAGCATTGAGTTCCATTCATTGGTTTAGAAGCTACACTTCGTCAAAGCTGAAAAAGTCGAAAAAAATGCAAAAAATGCATAATAATAAAGTTAGCATCATGGTTTCGATGCTGTTTGGTATTTGTCCCATAGTTTGCTGAGGTGTTATTATATTTTGCCCAGAGCATTGTGCTTGTGGGATCCCCGTCTGATTTCCAAGTCCTGATTTCCCCCATCCCCCATTTGTGTTGAGGGGCCCAAATGAAATTCTGGTTGCCTTCGCAAAGAAAACATCAGGTGTTGGTTGGGATTGCACTTAGGCACTTTGTGCATTCTGAGAGCGTGCATATTTTGCTTGTTGAAGCCGACTCTTTAGCTCTTTATGGTTTTCCGGTATGGTTTTCTCCACAGTTAGCGCATTTCTTCGTCTTTGGGTCTTCTTTGCTTGTAGGGCACGGTTTGAAGTTGCGGAAGCCTCCACAAGCTACGCAGACTGATCGAAGCCCGCAGTTGTTTCTGGTGTGTCCATACTCTTGGCAGTTTGTGCATTGCAGCGGACCATTACGCTTATGCGGTTCTTTAATCCTTCTATGCAACAGGAATTGCAGTTTGAAAATCGGGTGCACTTCATTTTTCTTCAAGGCTCTGCTTTCTGGCTGCAGTTTGACTTTAAAGAGTGGTTGCGGCTTTTTATTTCTGTTAAATATATTAATTATATTTTTTGTGGAGAATCCTTTTTCTTTCAGTGCCTCTAATAGCTCATTGGTCGATACGTCCGGCTCTATGCCCTTTAGCACTACTTGCAAGCCCTTGCTACTATTGAGCTAGTACTTGTAGTAGGGTTTCTTAGCCCCGTAGATATTTGGTTACAGCTTTGAATTGATCTTCAGTTTTAGTTTGAAGCTTTGTTTCGTGAATATTCCCTTTGACAAGGAAAGTAATATAAAAGTTGTCATTCCCAACCAGCGCAACAATTTTCTTTACTATGGCGTTTGCGTTCTGTTCCCTTATGTAAATGGGTGAGGGCTTGGACTCTTTTGTACAGTCTCTCCAGCTTCGTATTGATTATTTTCAATATCCGATAACAGGGCGAATCTGTTGTTACCAGATGCCCCTGGTTGTTCGCTGCCTTTATTTGGGTAATTTAGTTTTGGTTCTCTGGTCTACGGAGCTTCTACGCTTATTTTTTGAATCGCCGCTTATTGAGCTATTACTGGTGGCACTTCATTGTTTTTATAATACCTTTGCAATATTTTATACATAGAACTATGGGCAAAAATTTAGTTTTTGAGGCATAAACTCGAGTTTTAAAGATAGAAATTTAAAATGTTTTTTATATACTTTTAAAAATATGATGTAATTTCGGTTTTTGTTGCTTTTTAAATCTGACCACATCTTCATCCTCAAGGATTTAAACAAAATGTTATTTGTTGGACTGTAATACAATTTCCGTTTTTGTTTAATGTTGACCATATCTCCATACACCGCCGACGCCGCAATAATACATTTAAAGGCGACGATTTAAAAAAAATGCATTTGTTAATTATTATTTACTAGACCCTTGATCGCAAAAATGAATTATCCGTGTCCCTGTGAACTTTTTATTAAAACGTTAGTTACATTTGCATTCCACTGGGAATGTTTTTCCTTGAATCGGTCCATTATTCTGTGACATTTTGGCAATTAAAATTAAGAAAGGCAAAAAAATGTTTAATTTTCTTTTTATACCCGTTACTCGCAGAGTAAAAGGGTATATTAGATTCGTGCAAAAGTATGTAACAGGCAGAAGGAAGCGTTTCCGACCATATAAAGTATATATATTCTTGATCAGGATCACTAGCCGAGTCGATCTAGCCATGTCCGTCTGTCCGCCTGTCTGTCCGTCTGTCTGTCCGTCTGTCTGTCCGTCTGTATGAACGCTGAGATCTTGGAAACTATAAAAGCTAGAAGATTGGGATTTGGCATGCAGATTCTAGGGGTTATTACGCAGCGCAAGTTTTTCACGCCGATGTGCCACGCCCCCTCTAACACCCACAAACCGCGAAAAACTGTGGCACCCACAGTTTTGAAGCTATATTAACGGGAAAAGAAATGTGTATTTGTTTAATCAATACATATTGATAGACCAAAGTGGGAAACCCCCCTCCCCCTAACGCCTACAAACCGCCAAAAACAGTGGCACCCGTCTGTATGAACGCTGAGATCTCGGAAACTATAAAAGCTAGAAGATTGGGATTTGGCATGCAGATTCTAGGGGTTAATACGCAGCGCAAGTTTTTCACGCCGATATGCCACGCCCCCTATAACGCCCACAAACCGCGAAAAACTGTGGCACCCACAGTTTTGAAGCTATATTAACGGAAAAAGCAATGTGTATTCGTTTCATCAATACATATTGATAGACCAAAGTTGGAAACCCCCCTCCCCCTAACGCCCACAAACCGCGAAAAGCTGTGGCGCCCATAGTTTTAAAGCTAGAACAAAAGTGTAAACGCAATTTTGTTTGGGTTATTAACGCCTACCGAAATGTAGAAGAAATTTTTTTAATTTTTTGAAGCGGCTGCTTGGTTTGCCCTGCTTGAGACTGCTGACTTTAGCTGAGTAACGGGTATTTGATAGTCGAGGCACTCGACTATAGCGTTCCCTCTTGCTGACTATTGTGAGCTGACTATCGCTTAATTGGACTCGAATGCAACTAGAACATGGAGGTGCAAAAACGTGCAAAAAGTGCTGATAGGGCTCGATAAACAATTCTTTTGTTTATAACTTCCAAGTCTTACCTTGCGTATAACGTCCTATATTCACAAGTTAAACTTCACGGAAAGCAAAAATAAATTTCTTATTTGTCATCTAAAAACTAAGCAACAACACATTGAACAATTGGACAATAAAGCACATACATATAATAAACATTCAGTGCTAAACATTTATTTAACATCCTTCACTCTTTGTATTCATAGTTAAACTTTTTTGGTTCGTTTACAATAGCCAGAAAAATCGCAGTGTATCATTATCGTGTATTTTTAAAGAAGCCATTTATGCCAGCTTTTTTGCATTTTTTCCAACTTTTTCAGCTTTGACGAAGTGTAGCTTCTGAACCAATGAATGGAACTCAATGCTGTGTATAAGAAAGTTAAAGGGCATTATTTTACCTGTAAAATGAGTCTTTAATAGCCCAAATCGGTTTACCACAACTCGAGTTAGAAATTAAAGAAGTGCAAAAAACGTTTTTTAGACTTTAAAAAAAAAGCTGTACCATACAAAAAATAAAAAGTGCCCATTTCTTACTCAGGGAGATGTACCTTAACCGAAAATCATAGTTTCATGAAGTGCGTATTTCATCAATTTTTTTTTGTAAACCCGTGTAATTTGTTGCAAACCTCCGATAAAAGTGGTGGTTAATGCGTTCCCTGATTAAGATTCCGGTTCCTCCGTGGACCTTACCGTCCGGATGATCTGTGCAATATGAAGTATAACCTCTTATTTGGAAGTTGTATTTACATCTGAGATGCGTTTCTGCCAGCAACATTATATATATTTGGTTTTCATTGAGGAATTGAGTTATTTCAAGTTTGTGCCGTGAAACGCCATTGGCATTCCACATAGATATTCAAAGGCAAGACATCGATTATTTAAATTGTTGGGATGTGAGCCAATTTATTAAAATGTTTTGATTTTGAATAAGGTTTTGCATCGTTGTTTTCATGAAGGACATAATACCCTGTTGTAAAGTTAGCATCATGGTTTCGATGCTGTTTGGTATTTGTCCCATAGTTTGCTGAGGTGTTATTATATTTTGCCCAGAGCATTGAGCTTGTGGGATCCCCGTCTGATTTCCAAGTCCTGATTTCCCCCATCCCCCATTTGTGTTGAGGGGCCCAAATGAAATTCTGGTTGCCTTCGCAAAGAAAACATCAGGTGTTGGTTGGGATTGCACTTAGGCACTTTGTGCATTCTGAGAGCGTGCATATTTTGCTTGTTGAAGCCGACTCTTTAGCTCTTTATGGTTTTCCGGTATGGTTTTCTCCACAGTTAGCGCATTTCTTCGTCTTTGGGTCTTCTTTGCTTGTAGGGCACGGTTTGGAGTTGCGGAAGCCTCCACAAGCTACGCAGACTGATCGAAGCCCGCAGTTGTTTCTGGTGTGTCCATACTCTTGGCAGTTTGTGCATTGCAGCGGACCATTACGCTTATGCGGTTCTTTAATCCTTCTATGCAACAGGAATTGCAGTTTGAAAATCGGGTGCACTTCATTTTTCTTCAAGGCTCTGCTTTCTGGCTGCAGTTTGACTTTAAAGAGTGGTTGCGGCTTTTTATTTCTGTTAAATATATTAATTATATTTTTTGTGGAGAATCCTTTTTCTTTCAGTGCCTCTAATATCTCATTGGTCGATACGTCCGGCTCTATGCCCTTTAGCACTACTTGCAAGCCCTTGCTACTATTGAGCTAGTACTTGTAGTAGGGTTTCTTAGCCCCGTATAGATATTTGGTTACAGCTTTGAATTGATCTTCAGTTTTAGTTTGAAGCTTTGTTTCGTGAATATTCCCTTTGACAAGGGGAGTAATATAAAAGTTGTCATTCCCAACCAGCGCAACAATTTTCTTTACTATGGCGTTTGCGTTCTGTTCCCTTATGTAAATGGGTGAGGGCTTGGACTCTTTTGTACAGTCTCTCCAGCTTCGTATTGATTATTTTCAATATCCGATAACAGGGCGAATCTGTTGTTACCAGATGCCCCTGGTTGTTCGCTGCCTTTATTTGGGTAATTTAGTTTTGGTTCTCTGGTCTACGGAGCTTCTACGCTTATTTTTTGAATCGCCGCTCATTGAGCTATTACTGGTGGCACTTCATTGTTTTTATAATAACTTTGCAATATTTTATACATAGAACTATGGGCAAAAATTTAGTTTTTGAGGCATAAACTCGAGTTTTAAAGATAGAAATTTAAAATGTTTTTTATATACTTTTAAAAATATGATGTAATTTCGGTTTTTGTTGCTTTTTAAATCTGACCACATCTTCATCCTCAAGGATTTAAACAAAATGTTATTTGTTGGACTGTAATACAATTTCCGTTTTTGTTTAATGTTGACCATATCTCCATACACCGCCGACGCCGCAATAATACATTTAAAGGCGACGATTTAAAAAAATGCATTTGTTAATTATTATTTACTAGACCCTTGATCGCAAAAATGAATTATCCGTGTCCCTGTGAACTTTTTATTAAAACGTTAGTTACATTTGCATTCCACTGGGAATGTTTTTCCTTGAATCGGTCCATTATTCTGTGACATTCTGAAAATTATTCTGAAAATTAAGAAAGGCAAAAAAATGTTTAATTTTCTTTTTATACCCGTTACTCGTAGAGTAAAAGGGTATATTAGATTCGTGCAAAAGTATGTAACAGGCAGAAGGAAGCGTTTCCGACCATATAAAGTATATATATTCTTGATCAGGATCACTAGCCGAGTCGATCTAGCCATGTCCGTCTGTCCGCCTGTCTGTCCGTCTGTCTGTCCGTCTGTCTGTCCGTCTGTCTGTCCGTCTGTCTGTCCGTCTGTCTGTCCGTCTGTCTGTCCGTCTGTCTGTCCGTCTGTCTGTCCGTCTGTATGAACGCTGAGATCTTGGAAACTATAAAAGCTAGAAGATTGAGATTTGGCATGCAGATTCTAGGGGTTAATACGCAGCGCAAGTTTTTCACGCCGATTTGCCACGCCTTCTCTAACGCCCACAAACCGCGAAAAACTGTGACCCGTTCTGTATGAACGCTGAGATCTCGGAAACTATAAAAGCTAGAAGATTGGGATTTGGCATGCAGATTCTAGGGGTTATTACGCAGCGCAAGTTTTTCACGCCGATGTGCCACGCCCCCTCTAACACCCACAAACCGCGAAAAACTGTGGCACCCACAGTTTTGAAGCTATATTAACGGGAAAAGAAATGTGTATTTGTTTAATCAATACATATTGATAGACCAAAGTGGGAAACCCCCCCTCCCCCCTAACGCCTACAAACCGCCAAAAACAGTGGCACCCGTCTGTATGAACGCTGAGATCTCGGAAACTATAAAAGCTAGAAGATTGGGATTTGGCATGCAGATTCTAGGGGTTAATACGCAGCGCAAGTTTTTCACGCCGATATGCCACGCCCCCTATAACGCCCACAAACCGCGAAAAACTGTGGCACCCACAGTTTTGAAGCTATATTAACGGAAAAAGCAATGTGTATTCGTTTCATCAATACATATTGATAGACCAAAGTTGGAAACCCCCCATCCCCCCTAACGCCCACAAACCGCGAAAAGCTGTGGCGCCCATAGTTTTAAAGCTAGAACAAAAGTGTAAACGCAATTTTGTTTGGGTTATTAACGCCTACCGAAATGTAGAAGAAATTTTTTTAATTTTTTGAAGCGGCTGCTTGGTTTGCCCTGCTTGAGACTGCTGACTTTAGCTGAGTAACGGGTATTTGATAGTCGAGGCACTCGACTATAGCGTTCCCTCTTGTTGACTATTGTGAGCTGACTATCGCTTAATTGGACTCGAATGCAACTAGAACATGGAGGTGCAAAAACGTGCAAAAAGTGCTGATAGGGCTCGATAAACAATTCTTTTGTTTATAACTTCCAAGTCTTACCTTGCGTATAACGTCCTATATTCACAAGTTAAACTTCACGGAAAGCAAAAATAAATTTCTTATTTGTCATCTAAAAACTAAGCAACAACACATTGAACAATTGGACAATAAAGCACATACATATAATAAACATTCAGTGCTAAACATTTATTTAACATCCTTCACTCTTTGTATTCATAGTTAAACTTTTTTGGTTCGTTTACAATAGCCAGAAAAATCGCAGTGTATCATTATCGTGTATTTTTAAAGAAGCCATTTATGCCAGCTTTTTTGCATTTTTTCCAACTTTTTCAGCTTTGACGAAGTGTAGCTTCTGAACCAATGAATGGAACTCAATGCTGTGTATAAGAAAGTTAAAGGGCATTCTTTTACCTGTAAAATGAGTCTTTAATAGCCCAAATCGGATTACCACAACTCGAGTTAGAAATTAAAGAAGTGCAAAAATCGTTTTTTAGACTTAGAAAAAAAACTGTACCATACAAAAAATAAAAAGTGCCCATTTCTTACTCAGGGAGATGTACCTTAACCGAAAATCATAGTTTCATGAAGTGCGTATTTCATCAATTTTTTTTTGTAAACCCGTGTAATTTGTTGCAAACCTCCGATAAAAGTGGTGGTTAATGCGTTCCCTGATTAAGATTCCGGTTCCTCCTGACCTTACCGTCCGGATGATCTGTGCAATATGAAGTATAACCTCTTATTTGGAAGTTGTATTTACATCTGAGATGCGTTTCTGCCAGCAACATTATATATATTTGGTTTTCATTGAGGAATTGAGTTATTTCAAGTTTGTGCCGTGAAACGCCATTGGCATTCCACATAGATATTCAAAGGCAAGACATCGATTATTTAAATTGTTGGGATGTGAGCCAATTTATTAAAATGTTTTGATTTTGAATAAGGTTTTGCATCGTTGTTTTCATGAAGGACATAATACCCTGTTGTAAAGTTAGCATCATGGTTTCGATGCTGTTTGGTATTTGTCCCATAGTTTGCTGAGGTGTTATTATATTTTGCCCAGAGCATTGTGCTTGTGGGATCCCCGTCTGATTTCCAAGTCCTGATTTCCCCCATCCCCCATTTGTGTTGAGGGGCCCAAATGAAATTCTGGTTGCCTTCGCAAAGAAAACATCAGGTGTTGGTTGGGATTGCACTTAGGCACTTTGTGCATTCTGAGAGCGTGCATATTTTGCTTGTTGAAGCCGACTCTTTAGCTCTTTATGGTTTTCCGGTATGGTTTTCTCCACAGTTAGCGCATTTCTTCTTGCTTGTAGGGCACGGTTTGGAGTTGCGGAAGCCTCCACAAGCTACGCAGACTGATCGAAGCCCGCAGTTGTTTCTGGTGTGTCCATACTCTTGGCAGTTTGTGCATTGCAGCGGACCATTACGCTTATGCGGTTCTTTAATCCTTCTATGCAACAGGAATTGCAGTTTGAAAATCGGGTGCACTTCATTTTTCTTCAAGGCTCTGCTTTCTGGCTGCAATTTGACTTTAAAGAGTGGTTGCGGCTTTTTATTTCTGTTAAATATATTAATTATATTTTTTGTGGAGAATCCTTTTTCTTTCAGTGCCTCTAATATCTCATTGGTCGATACGTCCGGCTCTATGCCCTTTAGCACTACTTGCAAGCCCTTGCTACTATTGAGCTAGTACTTGTAGTAGGGTTTCTTAGCCCCGTATAGATATTTGGTTACAGCTTTGAATTGATCTTCAGTTTTAGTTTGAAGCTTTGTTTCGTGAATATTCCCTTTGACAAGGGGAGTAATATAAAAGTTGTCATTCCCAACCAGCGCAACAATTTTCTTTACTATGGCGTTTGCGTTCTGTTCCCTTATGTAAATGGGTGAGGGCTTGGACTCTTTTGTACAGTCTCTCCAGCTTCGTATTGATTATTTTCAATATCCGATAACAGGGCGAATCTGTTGTTACCAGATGCCCCTGGTTGTTCGCTGCCTTTATTTGGGTAATTTAGTTTTGGTTCTCTGGTCTACGGAGCTTCTACGCTTATTTTTTGAATCGCCGCTCATTGAGCTATTACTGGTGCCACTTCATTGTTTTTATAATAACTTTGCAATATTTTATACATAGAACTATGGGCAAAAATTTAGTTTTTGAGGCATAAACTCGAGTTTTAAAGATAGAAATTTAAAATGTTTTTTATATACTTTTAAAAATATGATGTAATTTCGGTTTTTGTTGCTTTTTAAATCTGACCACATCTTCATTCTCAAGGATTTAAACAAAATGTTATTTGTTGGACTGTAATACAATTTCCGTTTTTGTTTAATGTTGACCATATCTCCATACACCGCCGACGCCGCAATAATACATTTAAAGGCGACGATTTAAAAAAATGCATTTGTTAATTATTATTTACTAGACCCTTGATCGCAAAAATGAATTATCCGTGTCCCTGTGAACTTTTTATTAAAACGTTAGTTACATTTGCATTCCACTGGGAATGTTTTTCCTTGAATCGGTCCATTATTCTGTGACATTTTGGCAATTAAAATTAAGAAAGGCAAAAAAATGTTTAATTTTCTTTTTATACCCGTTACTCGTAGAGTAAAAGGGTATATTAGATTCGTGCAAAAGTATGTAACAGGCAGAAGGAAGCGTTTCCGACCATATAAAGTATATATATTCTTGATCAGGATCACTAGCCGAGTCGATCTAGCCATGTCCGTCTGTCCGCCTGTCTGTTCGTCTGTCTGTCCGTCTGTCTGTCCGTCTGTCTGTCCGTCTGTCTGTCCGTCTGTCTGTCCGTCTGTCTGTCCGTCTGTCTGTCCGTCTGTCTGTCCGTCTGTCTGTCCGTCTGTCTGTCCGTCTGTCTGTCCGTCTGTATGAACGCTGAGATCTTGGAAACTATAAAAGCTAGAAGATTGAGATTTGGCATGCAGATTCTAGGGGTTAATACGCAGCGCAAGTTTTTCACGCCGATTTGCCACGCCTTCTCTAACGCCCACAAACCGCGAAAAACTGTGACCCGTTCTGTATGAACGCTGAGATCTCGGAAACTATAAAAGCTAGAAGATTGGGATTTGGCATGCAGATTCTAGGGGTTATTACGCAGCGCAAGTTTTTCACGCCGATGTGCCACGCCCCCTCTAACACCCACAAACCGCGAAAAACTGTGGCACCCACAGTTTTGAAGCTATATTAACGGGAAAAGAAATGTGTATTTGTTTAATCAATACATATTGATAGACCAAAGTGGGAAACCCCCCTCCCCCCTAACGCCTACAAACCGCCAAAAACAGTGGCACCCGTCTGTATGAACGCTGAGATCTCGGAAACTATAAAAGCTAGAAGATTGGGATTTGGCATGCAGATTCTAGGGGTTAATACGCAGCGCAAGTTTTTCACGCCGATATGCCACGCCCCCTATAACGCCCACAAACCGCGAAAAACTGTGGCACCCACAGTTTTGAAGCTATATTAACGGAAAAAGCAATGTGTATTCGTTTCATCAATACATATTGATAGACCAAAGTTGGAAACCCCCCATCCCCCCTAACGCCCACAAACCGCGAAAAGCTGTGGCGCCCATAGTTTTAAAGCTAGAACAAAAGTGTAAACGCAATTTTGTTTGGGTTATTAACGCCTACCGAAATGTAGAAGAAATTTTTTTAATTTTTTGAAGCGGCTGCTTGGTTTGCCCTGCTTGAGACTGCTGACTTTAGCTGAGTAACGGGTATTTGATAGTCGAGGCACTCGACTATAGCGTTCCCTCTTGTTGACTATTGTGAGCTGACTATCGCTTAATTGGACTCGAATGCAACTAGAACATGGAGGTGCAAAAACGTGCAAAAAGTGCTGATAGGGCTCGATAAACAATTCTTTTGTTTATAACTTCCAAGTCTTACCTTGCGTATAACGTCCTATATTCACAAGTTAAACTTCACGGAAAGCAAAAATAAATTTCTTATTTGTCATCTAAAAACTAAGCAACAACACATTGAACAATTGGACAATAAAGCACATACATATAATAAACATTCAGTGCTAAACATTTATTTAACATCCTTCACTCTTTGTATTCATAGTTAAACTTTTTTGGTTCGTTTACAATAGCCAGAAAAATCGCAGTGTATCATTATCGTGTATTTTTAAAGAAGCCATTTATGCCAGCTTTTTTGCATTTTTTCCAACTTTTTCAGCTTTGACGAAGTGTAGCTTCTGAACCAATGAATGGAACTCAATGCTGTGTATAAGAAAGTTAAAGGGCATTCTTTTACCTGTAAAATGAGTCTTTAATAGCCCAAATCGGTTTACCACAACTCGAGTTAGAAATTAAAGAAGTGCAAAAAACGTTTTTTAGACTTTAAAAAAAAACTGTACCATACAAAAAATAAATAGTGCCCATTTCTTACTCAGGGAGATGTACCTTAACCGAAAATCATAGTTTCATGAAGTGCGTATTTCATCAATTTTTTTTTGTAAACCCGTGTAATTTGTTGCAAACCTCCGATAAAAGTGGTGGTTAATGCGTTCCCTGATTAAGATTCCGGTTCCTCCTGACCTTACCGTCCGGATGATCTGTGCAATATGAAGTATAACCTCTTATTTGGAAGTTGTATTTACATCTGAGATGCGTTTCTGCCAGCAACATTATATATATTTGGTTTTCATTGAGGAATTGAGTTATTTCAAGTTTGTGCCGTGAAACGCCATTGGCATTCCACATAGATATTCAAAGGCAAGACATCGATTATTTAAATTGTTGGGATGTGAGCCAATTTATTAAAATGTTTTGATTTTGAATAAGGTTTTGCATCGTTGTTTTCATGAAGGACATAATACCCTGTTGTAAAGTTAGCATCATGGTTTCGATGCTGTTTGGTATTTGTCCCATAGTTTGCTGAGGTGTTATTATATTTTGCCCAGAGCATTGTGCTTGTGGGATCCCCGTCTGATTTCCAAGTCCTGATTTCCCCCATCCCCCATTTGTGTTGAGGGGCCCAAATGAAATTCTGGTTGCCTTCGCAAAGAAAACATCAGGTGTTGGTTGGGATTGCACTTAGGCACTTTGTGCATTCTGAGAGCGTGCATATTTTGCTTGTTGAAGCCGACTCTTTAGCTCTTTATGGTTTTCCGGTATGGTTTTCTCCACATTTAGCGCATTTCTTCGTCTTTGGGTCTTCTTTGCTTGTAGGGCACGGTTTGGAGTTGCGGAAGCCTCCACAAGCTACGCAGACTGATCGAAGCCCGCAGTTGTTTCTGGTGTGTCCATACTCTTGGCAGTTTGTGCATTGCAGCGGACCATTACGCTTATGCGGTTCTTTAATCCTTCTATGCAATAGGAATTGCAGTTTGAAAATCGGATGCACTTCATTTTTCTTCAAGGCTCTGCTTTCTGGCTGCAGTTTGACTTTAAAGAGTGGTTGCGGCTTTTTATTTCTGTTAAATATATTAATTATATTTTTTGTGGAGAATCCTTTTTCTTTCAGTGCCTCTAATATCTCATTGGTCGATACGTCCGGCTCTATGCCCTTTAGCACTACTTGCAAGCCCTTGCTACTATAGAGCTAGTACTTGTAGTAGGGTTTCTTAGCCCCGTATAGATATTTGGTTACAGCTTTGAATTGATCTTCAGTTTTAGTTTGAAGCTTTGTTTCGTGAATATTCCCTTTGACAAGGGGAGTAATATAAAAGTTGTCATTCCCAACCAGCGCAACAATTTTCTTTACTATGGCGTTTGCGTTCTGTTCCCTTATGTAAATGGGTGAGGGCTTGGACTCTTTTGTACAGTCTCTCCAGCTTCGTATTGATTATTTTCAATATCCGATAACAGGGCGAATCTGTTGTTACCAGATGCCCCTGGTTGTTCGCTGCCTTTATTTGGGTAATTTAGTTTTGGTTCTCTGGTCTACGGAGCTTCTACGCTTATTTTTTGAATCGCCGCTCATTGAGCTATTACTGGTGGCACTTCATTGTTTTTATAATAACTTTGCAATATTTTATACATAGAACTATGGGCAAAAATTTAGTTTTTGAGGCATAAACTCGAGTTTTAAAATTAGAAATTTAAAATGTTTTTTATATACTTTTAAAAATATGATGTAATTTCGGTTTTTGTTGCTTTTTAAATCTGACCACATCTTCATCCTCAAGGATTTAAACAAAATGTTATTTGTTGGACTGTAATACAATTTCCGTTTTTGTTTAATGTTGACCATATCTCCATACACCGCCGACGCCGCAATAATACATTTAAAGGCGACGATTTAAAAAAATGCATTTGTTAATTATTATTTACTAGACCCTTGATCACAAAAATGAATTATCCGTGTCCCTGTGAACTTTTTATTAAAACGTTAGTTACATTTGCATTCCACTGGGAATGTTTTTCCTTGAATCGGTCCATTATTCTGTGACATTTTGGCAATTAAAATTAAGAAAGGCAAAAAAATGTTTAATTTTCTTTTTATGCCCGTTACTCGTAGAGTAAAAGGGTATATTAGATTCGTGCAAAAGTATGTAACAGGCAGAAGGAAGCGTTTCCGACCATATAAAGTATATATATTCTTGATCAGGATCACTAGCCGAGTCGATCTAGCCATGTCCGTCTGTCTGTCCGTCTGTCTGTCCGTCTGTCTGTCCGTCTGTCTGTCCGTCTGTCTGTCCGTCTGTCTGTCCGTCTGTCTGTCCGTCTGTATGAACGCTGAGATCTCGGAAACTATAAAAGCTAGAAGATTGAGATTTGGCATGCAGATTCTAGGGGTTGATACGCAGCGCAAGTTTTTCACGCCGATTTGCCACGCCTTCTCTAACGCCCACAAACCGCGAAAAACTGTGACCCGTTCTGTATGAACGCTGAGATCTCGGAAACTATAAAAGCTAGAAGATTGGGATTTGGCATGCAGATTCTAGGGGTTATTACGCAGCGCAAGTTTTTCACGCCGATGTGCCACGCCCCCTCTAACACCCACAAACCGCGAAAAACTGTGGCACCCACAGTTTTGAAGCTATATTAACGGAAAAATCAATGTGTATTTGTTTCATCAATACATATTGATAGACCAAAGTTGGAAACCCCCCCTCCCCCCTAACGCCCACAAACCGCGAAAAGCTGTGGCGCCCATAGTTTTAAAGCTAGAACAAAAGTGTAAACGCAATTTTGTTTGGGTTATTAACGCCTACCGAAATGTAGAAGAAATTTTTTAAATTTTTTGAAGCGGCTGCTTGGTTTGCCCTGCTTGAGACTGCTGACTTTAGCTGAGTAACGGGTATTTGATAGTCGAGGCACTCGACTATAGCGTTCCCTCTTGTTGACTATTGTGAGCTGACTATCGCTTAATTGGACTCGAATGCAACTAGAACATGGAGGTGCAAAAACGTGCAAAAAGTGCTGATAGGGCTCGATAAACAATTCTTTTGTTTATAACTTCCAAGTCTTACCTTGCGTATAACGTCCTATATTCACAAGTTAAACTTCACGGAAAGCAAAAATAAATTTCTTATTTGTCATCTAAAAACTAAGCAACAACACATTGAACAATTGGACAACAAAGCACATACATATAATAAACATTCAGTGCTAAACATTTATTTAACATCCTTCACTCTTTGTATTCATAGTTAAACTTTTTTGGTTCGTTTACAATAGCCAGAAAAATCGCAGTGTATCATTATCGTGTATTTTTAAAGAATCCATTTATGCCAGCTTTTTTGCATTTTTTCCAACTTTTTCAGCTTTGACGAAGTGTAGCTTCTGAACCAATGAATGGAACTCAATGCTGTGTATAAGAAAGTTAAAGGGCATTCTTTTACCTGTAAAATGAGTCTTTAATAGCCCAAATCGGTTTACCACAACTCGAGTTAGAAATTAAAGAAGTGCAAAAAACGTTTTTTAGACTTTAAAAAAAACTGTACCATACAAAAAATAAATAGTGCCCATTTCTTACTCAGGGAGATGTACCTTAACCGAAAATCATAGTTTCATGAAGTGCGTATTTCATCAATTTTTTTTTGTAAACCCGTGTAATTTGTTGCAAACCTCCGATAAAAGTGGTGGTTAATGCGTTCCCTGATTAAGATTCCGGTTCCTCCTGACCTTACCGTCCGGATGATCTGTGCAATATGAAGTATAACCTCTTATTTGGAAGTTGTATTTACATCTGAGATGCGTTTCTGCCAGCAACATTATATATATTTGGTTTTCATTGAGGAATTGAGTTATTTCAAGTTTGTGCCGTGAAACGCCATTGGCATTCCACATAGATATTCAAAGGCAAGACATCGATTATTTAAATTGTTGGGATGTGAGCCAATTTATTAAAATGTTTTGATTTTGAATAAGGTTTTGCATCGTTGTTTTCATGAAGGACATAATACCCTGTTGTAAAGTTAGCATCATGGTTTCGATGCTGTTTGGTATTTGTCCCATAGTTTGCTGAGGTGTTATTATATTTTGCCCAGAGCATTGTGCTTGTGGGATCCCCGTCTGATTTCCAAGTCCTGATTTCCCCCATCCCCCATTTGTGTTGAGGGGCCCAAATGAAATTCTGGTTGCCTTCGCAAAGAAAACATCAGGTGTTGGTTGGGATTGCACTTAGGCACTTTGTGCATTCTGAGAGCGTGCATATTTTGCTTGTTGAAGCCGACTCTTTAGCTCTTTATGGTTTTCCGGTATGGTTTTCTCCACATTTAGCGCATTTCTTCGTCTTTGGGTCTTCTTTGCTTGTAGGGCACGGTTTGGAGTTGCGGAAGCCTCCACAAGCTACGCAGACTGATCGAAGCCCGCAGTTGTTTCTGGTGTGTCCATACTCTTGGCAGTTTGTGCATTGCAGCGGACCATTACGCTTATGCGGTTCTTTAATCCTTCTATGCAATAGGAATTGCAGTTTGAAAATCGGGTGCACTTCATTTTTCTTCAAGGCTCTGCTTTCTGGCTGCAGTTTGACTTTAAAGAGTGGTTGCGGCTTTTTATTTCTGTTAAATATATTAATTATATTTTTTGTGGAGAATCCTTTTTCTTTCAGTGCCTCTAATATCTCATTGGTCGATACGTCCGGCTCTATGCCCTTTAGCACTACTTGCAAGCCCTTGCTACTATTGAGCTAGTACTTGTAGTAGGGTTTCTTAGCCCCGTATAGATATTTGGTTACAGCTTTGAATTGATCTTCAGTTTTAGTTTGAAGCTTTGTTTCGTGAATATTCCCTTTGACAAGGGGAGTAATATAAAAGTTGTCATTCCCAACCAGCGCAACAATTTTCTTTACTATGGCGTTTGCGTTCTGTTCCCTTATGTAAATGGGTGAGGGCTTGGACTCTTTTGTACAGTCTCTCCAGCTTCGTATTGATTATTTTCAATATCCGATAACAGGGCGAATCTGTTGTTACCAGATGCCCCTGGTTGTTCGCTGCCTTTATTTGGGTAATTTAGTTTTGGTTCTCTGGTCTACGGAGCTTCTACGCTTATTTTTTGAATCGCCGCTCATTGAGCTATTACTGGTGGCACTTCATTGTTTTTATAATAACTTTGCAATATTTTATACATAGAACTATGGGCAAAAATTTAGTTTTTGAGGCATAAACTCGAGTTTTAAAATTAGAAATTTAAAATGTTTTTTATATACTTTTAAAAATATGATGTAATTTCGGTTTTTGTTGCTTTTTAAATCTGACCACATCTTCATCCTCAAGGATTTAAACAAAATGTTATTTGTTGGACTGTAATACAATTTCCGTTTTTGTTTAATGTTGACCATATCTCCATACACCGCCGACGCCGCAATAATACATTTAAAGGCGACGATTTAAAAAAATGCATTTGTTAATTATTATTTACTAGACCCTTGATCACAAAAATGAATTATCCGTGTCCCTGTGAACTTTTTATTAAAACGTTAGTTACATTTGCATTCCACTGGGAATGTTTTTCCTTGAATCGGTCCATTATTCTGTGACATTTTGGCAATTAAAATTAAGAAAGGCAAAAAAATGTTTAATTTTCTTTTTATACCCGTTACTCGTAGAGTAAAAGGGTATATTAGATTCGTGCAAAAGTATGTAACAGGCAGAAGGAAGCGTTTCCGACCATATAAAGTATATATATTCTTGATCAGGATCACTAGCCGAGTCGATCTAGCCATGTCCGTCTGTCTGTCCGTCTGTCTGTCCGTCTGTCTGTCCGTCTGTCTGTCCGTCTGTCTGTCCGTCTGTCTGTCCGTCTGTCTGTCCGTCTGTATGAACGCTGAGATCTCGGAAACTATAAAAGCTAGAAGATTGAGATTTGGCATGCAGATTCTAGGGGTTGATACGCAGCGCAAGTTTTTCACGCCGATTTGCCACGCCTTCTCTAACGCCCACAAACCGCGAAAAACTGTGACCCGTTCTGTATGAACGCTGAGATCTCGGAAACTATAAATGCTAGAAGATTGGGATTTTTCATGCAGATTCTAGGGGTTATTACGCAGCGCAAGTTTTTCACGCCGATGTGCCACGCCCCCTCTAACACCCACAAACCGCGAAAAACTGTGGCACCCACAGTTTTGAAGCTATATTAACGGAAAAAGCAATGTGTATTTGTTTCATCAATACATATTGATAGACCAAAGTTGGAAACCCCCCCTCCCCCCTAACGCCCACAAACCGCGAAAAGCTGTGGCGCCCATAGTTTTAAAGCTAGAACAAAAGTGTAAACGCAATTTTGTTTGGGTTATTAACGCCTACCGAAAAGTAGAAGAAATTTTTTAAATTTTTTGAAGCGGCTGCTTGGTTTGCCCTGCTTGAGACTGCTGACTTTAGCTGAGTAACGGGTATTTGATAGTCGAGGCACTCGACTATAGCGTTCCCTCTTGTTGACTATTGTGAGCTGACTATCGCTTAATTGGACTCGAATGCAACTAGAACATGGAGGTGCAAAAACGTGCAAAAAGTGCTGATAGGGCTCGATAAACAATTCTTTTGTTTATAACTTCCAAGTCTTACCTTGCGTATAACGTCCTATATTCACAAGTTAAACTTCACGGAAAGCAAAAATAAATTTCTTATTTGTCATCTAAAAACTAAGCAACAACACATTGAACAATTGGACAATAAAGCACATACATATAATAAACATTCAGTGCTAAATATTTATTTAACATCCTTCACTCTTTGTATTCATAGTTAAACTTTTTTGGTTCGTTTACAATAGCCAGAAAAATCGCAGTGTAAACGTGTGACTTTATTTTATACTTTCGACTTTCTTGAGGGAAAAAATATCGAAATACGCAAATTAAAATTCGTTGAAAATGGATTTTGGGTTCTTTTAAGTGTTGTAAAAATTATGTCATTTATGTAATACTAAAAAACTAAAATATGTAAAAATACCTCACTTTCCCATTTTTAAAAATAGGGCAATCAATTTTGCCAGAAAATTAGTCTAATACATATAAAAAGCAGCGCAATTGCACTTCTACGATCTTGCAAACTGTACAAGACGACACCTAAGTAAGATCGCGAAATCGGAGACTTTGAAGGGCGAAACGGAGGAAAAGCTTTTGCACACGCTCTACCCGACGGATATACACAAGTCTAGTCGGGTTTCAAACATATGCCGCATATTCTAATTTAGAACGAACAAATGAGAAGAATAGGGTAAGCTCGGTGTATGGCTCAGAGAAGTGAGTTGTGTTGCGCCTAATAAATCCGTACATGGCATATGCTTTAGGAATGATGTAGTTAAAGTGTTCGTTTTTTATGGCAAGGAGATGAGAATTAATTAAATACGAACAGAAAAAATTACTTATACGCTTGCTGGATCTTCTTCCATACCAAGAAGGTTGTTTTTCCTGCATGTTGATTTTTATTTTGTTGCGCACGTATAACCATAGTGAACAAAATTCAGTTTTCTTGAATAAAACAGCAAAACTTCTTCAGCCATTCATAAGTTGTAGCTACTTAAAAAAACTTTGCATTATTACATATAGAGTGATAACATGCTACATCCCTTAAATACCACTTTTTGTGTTATGTTTGACGAGCACTGTCACGTAAAATGGCATCAAAATTCAATTTCGAGTGGCCGGTTTTTCGAGAAGAAGAAAAAAAATTTTTCTTGAGCGGTATTTCCAGTACATTTTTTTGTGAGGCGTGAATACTGCCGTTCAAAGACTTCAACCAAAATTTGTATGAGGTTTTTATTTTAAACGTATTTTTGGTGGGTTTAATAATAGGCCTTAAAAACAAATAGAAAACTTTCATAACATTGGGAGTCAATCCAACTGCCCAACAAATACTAAGATTATTCAATGACCCCTAATAAACATGGTTTAGTTTAAACTATATTTATTTTATTACATTATCATGTCTCTAATTTATAAAATACATAGTGTACTAAAGTGGTCGTTAAAATGAGTACCCAAAAGGAAAAATCATGGCTATAATACGCTCTCCGTCATTATAGGGGGTAAATGGTTTCCGCAACGTGGGAAATTTGGAGGTATAGGGGGGAGATCATTAGGAGTACCTATTTGAAACACCAAATTCATGCCTATTACAATATGGTATTGAAAATGACAATGAAAAAGCCAAAAACCAGGATTATCGGCGCGAAAGCGTAAAATAGCATATCCATTGTTTGGTACAGCAAGTGTATCCTTCAGGGAAGGGTTTAAGAATTGCCTTTCAAGCAAGCCACGTTGGTCAAGGTCCAGAGCATGCTTTAAGTTCATACGTTTAATACGCGTATCCGGGGAGCGTCCAAGTCCTAGAACGTAGAAAGATGTACCGTGCAAATGAAATGGATGGCTTATATTAATCTGTTGAACTTCATCCACAAGCACGACCTCGACTATTGCGTTAAGAGGTATATCGATTTTATGCGTACATTGACAATTTTCTCCGCAATCTACTGGTCGATTATCCCCATTACAGTAGTATTCTTGGGGTATGTCATTATACTGTGACAGCATCGGGGAAGGTGGTGAAATGTACGATACCTCATCGATAAGTGATATGAGGTGATCAGCGTCTGAAGCGACTATAAATTTAAGATTGTTAATATAATATAATAAATGTATTATTAGATGTTATTAAAAATTGTTTTCTGTTTATAAGAAAGTTTTATTGCTTCAGAGTGAGAGTTTAACATATAGTAAAAAATACATTACTTTTTACCCTTTAATTGTGAAAACGTTAAATACAATCTCTCCATATTAAAATATATTTAACTAATTAAAAGTTAATAAATAATTACTAAATTAAATATATCAATAGGGTTTCACTAAATATCTATGTCAGCGGACTAGTACCAAGTAACTGGCGGAACATGGTCTCCACAAGTAGGAAATCGTGGCGGAACTGGAGGTAAGTCAGCTTGCGTTCCGATATGAAATATGAGGTTCATGCCTATGACGATATGGAAAAGAAAGTGGCAATGGAAAAGCCAGTAACCTGGATTGTCTGCTCGAAACCGCATAACAACATATCCATTGTTAGGTACGGCTATTGTATCTTTAAGAGGTGGCTTAGAAAAATCTCTCTCAAGCATGCCCATTCGGTCCAATTCCAGAGCATGCTTCAGATTAATTTTTTGTATCGACTTATCCGGCGAACGACCCAGTCCTACCACATAGAAGGCGGTACCATGCAAATGAAACGGATGACTAAGATTCACTTGCTGAACTTCATCGACCAACACAACTTCAACAATAGCTCCAAGTGGTATGTCAACCATGTGTGTACATTCACAGTTTGGCCCACAGTTAGGCGGCCGATTGTCTCCGTTGCAGAAGTATTCTGGTGGAATGTCATCGATTTGTGAAATAGGGGGTGCCGGTGGTGATATGTAAGATATTTCATCGACCAAAGATGTCAGATGATCCCCACTAGGCACAACTATAAGTAAAGTAAAGTTTTGATGGTGTCGTTGTGTGGTTAATACGCGGTTTGAATTTAAATACAAATGCACTAGTATATACAGCGTTCTTTTACAAACCTAACTCTTCTGTGTTTCCTTTACTAAGGTGAATATATTTTTTAAAAGCCAATCTGCCAATTTCTAGATCTTTAATAGTTATATCAGTTACATAATATATATTGAAAAATGTATACAACGTAGAAAAGATTTCTAGATAAAATTTATTTTTCTAAATAAAAAACATTTTTTTTAAGTTAAGTTATATTAAAAATGTTTTTCCTAAATTAAGAAGGCATTACTTAAATATAGAAAATGGTTACCATAAACGACAATCGCCCTAATAACAAAGAGATATTATTTTCTAGCAGGGACCAAAAAGAATGATTACACTGCTCGACAGTATATAAGTATATAAGTATATAAGTCAGGGGTGCTCAAAACTGCCTTATGGCAGTGCATTTACAAACACAATTCAAAGAAAATCACACGCACGCGAGTAACGACTCACACACAGTCATGAAAAAGACAAGAACAATTTGCATTGTGAGTTGAGACGAAAAAAAAAATTCAATGGAATTGTTGTTGGTTTGGCTCGTTACGGACAGCGACACAAAGAAGAACTTGCGTGTGCCCTAGAAAAGTATGGGATGTGTATAAGTATATAAGTATAAGTATATAAGTATATAAGTATATAAGTATATAAGTATATAAGTATATAAGTATATAAGTATATAAGTATATAAGTATATAAGTATATAAGTATATAAGTATATAAGTATATAAGTATATAAGTATATAAGTATATAAGTATATAAGTATATAAGTATATAAGTATATAAGTATATAAGTATATAAGTATATAAGTATATAAGTATATAAGTATATAAGTATATAAGTATATAAGTATATAAGTATATAAGTATATAAGTATATAAGTATATAAGTATATAAGTATATAAGTATATAAGTATATAAGTATATAAGTATATAAGTATATAAGTATATAAGTATATAAGTATATAAGTATATAAGTATATAAGTATATAAGTATATAAGTATATAAGTATATAAGTATATAAGTATATAAGTATATAAGTATATAAGTATATAAGTATATAAGTATATAAGTATATAAGTATATAAGTATATAAGTATATAAGTATATAAGTATATAAGTATATAAGTATATAAGTATATAAGTATATAAGTATATAAGTATATAAGTATATAAGTATATAAGTATATAAGTATATAAGTATATAAGTATATAAGTATATAAGTATATAAGTATATAAGTATATAAGTATATAAGTATATAAGTATATAAGTATATAAGTATATAAGTATATAAGTATATAAGTATATAAGTATATAAGTATATAAGTATATAAGTATATAAGTATATAAGTATATAAGTATATAAGTATATAAGTATATAAGTATATAAGTATATAAGTATATAAGTATATAAGTATATAAGTATATAAGTATATAAGTATATAAGTATATAAGTATATAAGTATATAAGTATATAAGTATACAAGTATATAAGTATATAAGCATATCTGCATACTTAGTTTTCGATTTTAACGGGTGGTATTTGTGAAATCGCGGTTTGAAAAATGCAGCAACATTTAATGTTTTGATATAAGATATCTTCGAGGGTCTGTACTCAATTGTATAAAAATATATTTCAAAAAATTGCTTAGATGCTTTTCTACATAATTGCATCTAAGGTTCCATCATAATTTGAGTCAATCAAAGCCTATGAGCCATGTAAGTAATTTGTCCACCTCTATTCACAACCAATTTAATGCGGTGAACAGGCTTAAAAAAATACAAGGAAAAATATGTGCCTCAAAATATTGTACATATATCTAGGGGCGTCTTTAAGCGAATTTTTGAGATAAACATAAGCTTTGTACGTCGAAGGATCGAATTTATAGAATTTTTTCCATAAGATCGTAAAAAGTAAATGGGACTAGTTTGCGTAGCGCGACTCGTCTACTAGACGACGTCTAGTCATGCTGATCAAGAATATATATACTTTATGGGGTCGGAAACGTCTCCTTCACTGCGTTACAAACTTCTGACTGAATTCATAATACCCTCTACAAGGGTATAAAATACTTTAAATGTTTTTGAATCAAGTCTACATACAATAAAGAGCACTATTTTGATCGTTTCTGGAAATTGAAAATCGCGAAAACGGCAACATTCCTTTAAAAACATTTTTGGTACCACTGCTGACCTATGATGACTTAGAGTCATTTTACTAAAATATCCATATCTCCTAGAATGTATACTCGACTTGCAAATATTTGGCGTCAATTGTTTGGGACAAACAGCCATTTAGATATTTTTTAAAATTTAATGAAATTACAAATCGACATACCTCTTCGGAAAGGTTAACCTATTTCCTATAGGGTTTTTGAGAACTATTAAGTTCATCTGCATTTTTTACTTAGAATTGCATCTATTAAATAATCTGTTCTGGTATCCAAATTGTACAATTTTGATCTTGTGTTTCTAAATCAAAAAAAACTTTACATCTCTTCCGCTTCAAATGACTATCCGTTTTTTTCTCTCTTTCTCTGCTTCTGGTGACGTTGTTTTTGGGAGAGCTGTGTTCGGATATCGTTCGTGATTCGTCGGAACTGCCTGGGAGTCCTTTAGAGCCAAATTTCAAAAAATCCTTTCTAAAATATAAAATATTTAACAATATCCTTGATTTTAGGGTTAATTTTACTTAGAGTTAGGGCTTTCAAAAAATAATATATTTATCAAAATCCGAATGGTTTGTAAAAGAGCACTTCTCATGTATAAAATAAAACATGTTAGTCACGGAACGAAATAGAATTTTCATTACCAAATAATATGCACATACCTAAAAATCGGTTGTATGTATTTGGTATGAATAGAGTTTTCGGCTCATACACATAAAATCTGAAAGGCAAAAAGATTTTCACATCAGGCCGTTCCACCAAAACACCTCTGTCGACCTTTTTTGCATTCTTTAAATTTGAAACGCAAACAGCATCTGGCCGTTTACGGTCACAAAGAGCATCCAAAGGGTTGAGAATCTGCGAATACGACACATTGTTAGAATCATAATATTCTTAATAATTAAGGACAACATCGGTGCATACTTGTAACGAGTGAGAAAAATGTTCTAATAAATCTGTTAAACGTGCTAATAGCTAAATGTTATGGAACAAAATGCATTTATGTACAATTGCGTTCAAATTTCTTAAAACCTTTTTATATAGAATTGCAAATTTTATTTAAATGTATTTCAGAGTATATATTTAAAACTAACTATATATACATATATGTATGTTTGACTTTTACCAGTTGGAATATATGATTCAATCGATCTATAAGAACATTTGTTTACAGTGGAATGTACATACATTAGGTATTATTTGTTTTTTTATCTACGCGTATAGGCATATTAGTTTGATGAACCAATTTAGATTATAAATTATTTGGGTATTACCAGGATTGATATGAACGGTACCATTATTAAATGTATACTTGCATGCATTGGCGAATAGAAAATTTAGTTTTGGGGTGGTTTTCAGAACCAGAAAAGTGATCTGGATTACGCCAACCAAAAGTTCTTTACCGTTTTGAATTGGACAATTTTATTTTGTTAAAAATTTAAAGTTTTGAATTGGACAATTTCGTTTTGTTTAAAACTTAAAATTCCTTTTCTACCTTAAATCTAATTTTATTTTCAAGGGAAACATATGGGCAATTCTCTGCTGTTGCACGCGACGTTCGTACGTTTTGTAGGTGAAAAAAACATCTTCCAGGACCTATTTTCTTTTGACACTAGGCTCAAATTAAAGCTCTTGATTAGCACAATAATTCGTGCTAAAGCTGACGTTGGGTCATTATTAGTTTCTAAGATATATAAAAGAGACCAAGCTTTTTACACGCGACACCAATAGAAGTGACTTTTTTGATTTCCAGATCAACTTTCGATTATAGCCAAACGTGAAGGAATATTTCAATGCAGTAAATTTCATAGTGTACCTTCTTCTTTCTTCTTTAAAATGTATATGGTTTGGTTTAAAAATATTGAGTATTTTTTTTTTATTTGCATTGAAGTGACTGTCACACAGTACAAGTCGCACGCGACAGTTTTTTCAGTCATTTTGTTAGGTAGTTTTTCTTGAACCTTAACATTAAAAAAACAGTTTAAAAGCAACTTTTAAATATACCAAAAAAAAAACTTAAAAAAGGAAATTTTTTCCATATGTTGGTGATTGTCCTGAAAAATTATCCAAGGATACTCAAATTTCTTAGCTTAGTTGAGGACCCATCTAACTAGAATCAAATATCAGTGCAAAATCATATAGAAATATGTTTTATTAAAGTTTCAAGCTTTTTGGCTTGATTGACATCTTCAGAGAATGGCCCATATGTAATATTCAGCGATCGTTAACCATTATCTCCAATCATCATTATCATTATTATTATCAATAATCATTATTTTTTTTTTTATTTTATATTATCATAATGTAGAAAATATTTTTAAAAACCATTGATCTTAGCAAAAATTTCTTTTTGTTTAGTTTAAATAGCTGACAATGGCCTTCGATAGGTTAAGTGTGCAGAATTGGATTAAATTCGCAAGACTTAATATTCCAAAACATTTTTAAAATGTTGAAAAATTAAATCATGTAAATTTTAAAGTGAAATACATTTTATTATAAATGTAAGATATGAGTCCAAGGTAGAAGTGTGCCATCAAAATAGGGAATTTTTTTACGTTTTTCATAAAGCGCTGCATTTTCACACACAGAAAATAAAACACAAAAAATTGTCATCCATCGGGTATTTTATCATATCAATTTTGATCCATTGTGTGTTCATATCAAAATGATATTGTTGAACATATGATTTTGTACCATTTTGTTATGAAACAAGAAAGGAAGCTAACTTCCTATTCTATTTGAATTTACATAAATGTTAAATTTAGATTTGCAACAAACAAAATTATAGCAGTTTACGGATTATTTTGACATTTTTTGATCGATCCTTCCTATGGCAGCTATATAATATAGTCATCCAATTTTTGTTAAATTTAATTCAAAAAATTTAAAATAATAAAATAGTTATATATTCTAAAGTAGAAGAGAATACAATAAAAATTAACAAAGCTATAATTTTGTTCCTATTAATTTCCCTTTAGTTTTCCGATCGTTCCTATGGGAGCTATATGATATAGTCGTCCGATTTTTACTAAAATTTAATTCGAAATTTAGAACAGTTAAAAAAATGATATTTCCAAGAGCATAAGGTAATATGTGAAAAAACACATAAGTTATAATTTTTTTCAATTATTTTTCAGATTTTTCATATGGGAGCTATAAGAAATAGTTGTCCGATCCGGCCGGCTCCGACTTATATACTACTTATATACTATTACTACCTGTTAGACCATGTTGCTATTAACAAAGCTATAATTTTGTTCCTATTAATTTCCCTTTAGTTTTCCGATCGTTCCTATGGGAGCTATATGATATAGTCGTCCGATTTTTACTAAAATTTAATTCGAAATTTAGAACAGTTAAAAAAATGATATTTCCAAGAGCATAAGGCCGGATCGGACAACTATATCTTATAGCTCCCATAGGAATAATCGGAAAATAATGGAAAAAAAATTATATCTTCGGTGTTTTTGACATATTACCTTCTAATCTTGGGAATATAATTTTTTTAACTGTCCCGAATTTCGAAAATTTTAGAAAAATCGGACAACTATATCATATAGCTCCCATAGGAACGATCGGAAAACTAAGGGGAAATTAATAGAAACAAAATTATAGCTTTGTTAATTTTTATTGTATTCTCTTCTACTCTGGAATATAAATTTTTTTTATTATTTAAGAATTTCGAATTAAATTTAACATAAATCGGACCACTATGTTATATAGCTGCCATAGGAATGATCAATCAATTATTGTCAAAATAATACGAAAATTGTTATAATTTGGTTTGTTGCAAATCTAAATTCAGAATTTTGTATTTTGTAATTAAATAGGAATTAACTGCAAGGGTATATAGACTTCGGCTGGCCGAAGTTAGCTTCCTTTCTTGTTTTAACTGTTCTAAATTTAACTGTTTAAATTTAAGAAAAATTGGACGACTTATAGCTCCCATAGAAACGATAGAAAAATTAATGGAAAATTAATTGGAAAAATGTTAGCTTTGGTAATTTCTACTGTAGTCTCTTACACTCTAGAAAATAACTTTATTTTATTATTTCAGAATTTCGTATTAAATTAAACATAAATCAGACAACTATATTATATACATAGCTGCCATAGGAAGGATCGATCTAAAATGTCAATAAATTGAAATTATTGAAATTAAATTGAAATTTTACATTTTGTAATTTGTAATTGAATAGTAATGGCCGAAGTTAGCTTGCCTTCTTGTTTTCTTATGCAAACAAGATTCAATTTTTATTCAACTTTTTTATTCAAATGTTTTTACTCTCATCCTAATCCAATTGCTTTGACTGCCAAACAAACCAAGAAATCCGTTCGCCTGTAATAGTACTCCAAAGCAGGCCGAATACAAAATTTTCCAACGCGTCTGAAGCGCTTATTTAGTACGAAATCGTATCTTTTAAAGTCATTTATTGAAGAATAGTGGAATTATTTATTTTGCTCCTAATATTTTAAAATGTTAAACATTTTTCGTTTTTTTTTAAATAACACCCAAATATTTTCCTTTTGTACTAAAAGTATTCAAATAACACTTACAAAATTATTTTTTTTTTAATTATTATGAATAAGGAATTTGAAAGACAAAGAGTGGCACTTGTAAAATGATTTGATACCGTAACACACCAAGAACCGATTGTCTGTAATACCCCTTTAAAGATGGCAAATTTACGAATTTTTCCAACATTGTGGTCCTTTTTCTCAGAATCCTTATTTTCGCAGTTCAAATTGGGAATTCGAAGCAAATTTTATCGCATTCATCGAGGTACATTTTTAATTGTGATTTTCATATAATAGTTCTAATTATCAATAACATTATTAACATTGTCCTACTGCTGTTATTTTGAGCACAACTTTACTCATTCGATAATATTTCTGTATAAAGAAATAAACAGTGGAAATATAGAACAATATACTAGAATTCATTTGCAGAAAGTTTAAGGAAAGTAACCGATTTCAACATTAAAGTAAAGTAGTAACGCGTTTTTATAAAATAAGTTAATGTATTGCATTTTTAGTTCTTACAAATACACATATATTATGATATATACATTTGAAGGTACGTTTCTGGTTAAAACTGAGGGAAAAGGGTCAATACTCCTTGGAATATTGTCAATAATATACAACTGGCAGTGTTTTCATTACTGGATAGGACATCTGTGCTATGTGCTATTTTAATAAGAGTATATACAATCTTGGTAATAATATGGTGATTGGGTAAGCTTTTTACAAACTGTTCAATCAGTATGTTGGTCTTTTTAGCTTCTAAGAAAATTGTTTTCTCGTTTTCAGATACTTTGCCATTAGGCATCGTTTACGGGTGAGTCGTCAATATTTTGTCTTAGTTTATTGGAATGGGTGGAGTGTGGTCGCCACATGTTGGGAAACCTGGAGGCACGGGTGGCAGATCAGCGTTAGTGCCGACCTGCAAAATTAAATTCATACCAATAACAATGTGGAATAGAAAATGACAATGGAAGAGCCAGAAGCCTGAAAAAGTAACGTTTAAAATTAAGAAATTGAGTACTAATTGGTCAATCTCTGAAAAACCAGCATCACATGATTGGAGAAAATCTAAATGACAATGTACATTTTAAGCTATTTTATAAAAACTATTGTACAACAACATTTTAAATGTGTAAATTTAATAAAGAAAACCTTGAATTTATTTCCTTACTATTTATTTTAAAACCTTATTACCCAGCTCGTCAAAAATATTTAACCTGAGAAAATTAAAAAAATATAAAAAAAGGTATATCTCAAGTAAAAGTTATAAGACCAACTGCATTAAAAAGTTATGTATTTAAGTTAAAAAAAAGTCTTAGTAATTTAAAAACAACAGAGAGAGAGGTATTTTTAAATGTTATTAAACACTTTCTTGATAACATTTGGAAAGTTACACATAAAAAGATCTTCAATGGCGTGTTTAAGCTTTAATATCAAACAAAAAATTCCGAACGGATTGAACAAAAATATTGGTGAGGTGACAGGTTTTGCAGAGAATGCCCCAAATATTAAAAGTTATATAAGCTTACCTGGATTGTCAGCCCTAAAACGCAGCACAACATAGCCGTTGTTCGGTACTGCAATGGTATCCTTAGTCGGAGGCAAATTATACTGTCGGTGTAAAAGTCCGCGCCTGTCAAGGTCCAATGCGTGCTTTAAATTGATCTTCTTCACAGATGAATCCGGGGATCGGCCAATACCAATGACGCTAAAGCCGTACCCGTGCAAATGGAATGGATGCGACAAGTTAGGCTGCTGGACTGTATAAATACAAATTTGGGATATTTAATTTTTAAATTAATTTTGTATTTTTTAAAATACATAAAATCTATGCTGCAGAAAAATATATCTAAATATCGAAAAAAAAATTGTTGTACAACATGTAAAAAAGATACGGAATTCGCCAAAGCTTTTGGTATAACATATTTGCAACTCGGCAAAATAAACAAATGGGTAAAGGCGCATATGAAAAAATATATTTTCTTTAAACTCGGGTGTCTTGTAAAATTTGTCTTGGTTTGTGATTTTTTTTTTAATTTGTTGGTGTCCATTTAACAGCGCTATTATTTTTTATTCCCGTTATCGTATAGTTATATAAAAGGGTATATGCTAGTGTTTCTAGCTAGTGATCCTAGCCGAGTCCATCTAACCGCAAACGGTCGTGATATTTGGTTTCCCTAATTGGTTTGTTCATTAAGTACAAAATACGTAAAAACAACTAACAGTTCGATATCCGCATCTAATGGTTATTCGCTATTTGCTAAAGGTCAATTTTTTAACTATTTTTCAACTTTGGATGGACCTCAAAAAATAATTTTTCATAATATATTTTGTATTCTTTCCTAAAACCTTTTATGAACATTCTTCTTGATATTTAAAAAATTCCAGCTGCGTCTGTTTGCGATTTCAGCTGTTTGAAGCAAAAAAAGTGCTAAAGTCCTGGTCCTATAAATTTTGTATTGTGCAACCCTGGTAAAACAAAGATTTCTATTAATGGAAACCCTTTTCAATGTTTTTATTGATTGAAAAATACGAATTTCTTTTACAAATATCAAATGCTTTGATTGGCAATTAGTAAGGTAAAACAGTAAAAAATCGAGTTTACCTGAGAGCCTGGCAAAATTATGCAGGTATTCATGTTCAGGTATACATCAAACAAAAACACCTCACCGTCAACATACAAAAGTTCTGATATCAACATTTGTAACGAAAGATGATTACACACATGATTAACTAGTCTAGCCTTTTTCCCTTTTTTAGTATGCAACTTTGTGGGATATCTAAATATCTTTCAGAAAAATATTAAAAAAAAATTTTTTTTTAATTATTAATTTTTTAAGGGAATTTAAAATTTAAAAAATTCTGTACTCCGGAATACACGCTATTTCCGAAAATAATAATTATTCTTGCGTTGCTTCGTCAATTCTTAAAATGTTGGGTAAAAAAATGTTTTATTTGCAACACCTAGTATTAAAGAAAACGATTTTAGTTTATCAACTTTTCATTGAACAACAACAGCGCAACGTGTAAGTACGGGAAAGCAATATTTTTGCGCTCTCGTGGGAAGAGAGCAGCAACAGAAGTGTTCTCCGGGGCTCTCCGGTGTTAGTATTGCTGTTCTCTTCGTCGCGACAGTCCATAAGATATAGGCGCACGGAGGAGAAATAATAGAATAACAGTGATTGGCAATTGGAGAGAAGAAGCACAGAATCGCTAAACAAATTTTATAAGAAATACAGATTGCTGAATACATTTAAGGCATCAAGATTGAGGGAAAATGGGGATCTCTGCAATTTATATTGGCTGCCTCTTCTGATCCTCTTACTTCCTCCAGAAATGTTAAGTCCAACGGATTTACCAAACTTAATGAATTAAATTTTTAAAAACATGAAGTATAAAAGTTTACTTTTTTTTTTTTACCAAAAAATAGTCAAAAGGCCACTGTGCTGGCCTGTAAATGCTGTGATCTCGGAAATTATGAGAGCTAGAAAGTTGGGGTTTCCGGTTAAGAGAAGGGATGCACTAAGGAAGTTTTTTTTTTTAATTCTGCTCCGAAGGACTTCTAGTTCTCTCGAAAGAAGGCAACATTGCATGCAAATTATTCCCACAGTTATCAATTAAAAAAGTTGATATTTTTATATGAGCCCCAACCGATTACCATTGATTACACTGTGTTAGAAAATTAATTCTTATAAAAGTTACCTCTATGGATGCTTTTTCTTTGAATTCGTTTCGAATTCCCAAATTAAATTGTGTTCTCAAAAAAATTCCCCGACGCAAGGATTCTGAGAAAAGGACCTTTAAAGTTGAAAAAATGCTAAAAATTGCCACCGTTCCGGTTGTCTTACAGGCAAACGGATTCATTGTTTGTTTTGCTGTCAAAGTATTTTAAAAGTGACACTCTTTATCTTTCACAAAAATTACTCAGAATAATTTTAAGATTTTTTTAAGAGAGATATAACTAAATTGCGACATAGCCAAAAACTACAATTTAGGGTCCTTTACCAGTTTGGCGAAAAGTATGCTCTATAAAATAGATGTCAAATCAACACATTTTCATACACGTAGGGGGCGCCACGATGTAAATGTTTTAGTTTTCTTGTTCTGAATCTGCCACTAACGTAATAATATTTATCAGGCGGCATCGTTTTTTTTAAATCGAAATATAAATATGAAATATAAGTGACAAATTTGATAAAACAGTGTGGCTAAATATTTTTCAACAATTGCTTTCTATTGTGGCGAAACATTAGATTAAAATTTCACAAATTGGATACCAGAACGTCTATAAGGGGAAAGTACGGAACAACTTTTAGTCGTTACATTTCTACACATAAAAAAAACTTCGATACGAAACGTAGGTCAATTTTACATTTTTTAAGATCAATTTTAACTTGATATAGACCCGTGTAAAATTGATATGGTCGAAATGTAAACATCATGTTCGAAGTACGTCAGTTCGAATTTCGAATCTGTCTTTCTCGTTTCAACTCACGTCATTTTGCTCTCCATATGGCGTATTGCTCTCTTTTTCGAAATGAAAGAGTCACCGAGAAAGAAAATTCAGCAAAATGACCTTAATTAATGTAAATTTGATGAGTATGTGGGTATGAATTACATGGCATTTACATTGGCCATATCGAATTTACGGGAACGTGCTTTTTTTGTGTGTATGTAAAAACGCACACACACATTGGCAAGACGGCGTGTATGTATGAGCGACAAATCGGCATGCTAAACTTGATTTCTATAGGAAGTTAGGGCATCTAAACTCAAAACCCGCCAGCGCTTGTTTCTTAGATCTCAGCGTTCACACGAACAGACAGACGCACATGGCTAGGTCGACTCGGCTAGTGATTCTGATTAAGAATATAACGGGTGTTTTTTTAGAGGTATAGAACTTTAAGTTGCAATAATCCAATGATGGAATAATCCATCATTGTTTTATTGCAACTTAAAGTTTTATACCTCTAAAAAAACACCCGTTATATTCTTAATCAGAATCACTACCCGATTGACATGAATTTTTATACCCGTTACTCGCAGAGTAAAAGGGTATATTAGATTCGTGCAAAAGTATGTAACAGGTAGAAGGAAGCGTTTCCGACCATATAAAGTATATATATTCTTGATCAGGATCACTAGCCGAGTCGATCTAGCCATGTCCGTCTGTCCGTCCGTCTGTCCGTCCGTCCGTCCGTCCGTCCGTCCGTCCGTCCGTCCGTCCGTCTGTATGAACGCTGAGATCTCGGAAACTATAAAAGCTAGAAGATTGAGATTTGGCATGCAGATTCTAGGGGTTAATACGCAGCGCAAGTTTTTCACGCCGATGTGCCACGCCCCCTCTAACGCCCACAAACCGCGAAAAACTGTGGAACCCGTCTGTATGAACGCTGAGATCTCGGAAACTATAAAAGCTAGAAGATTGAGATTTGGCATGCAGATTCTAGGGGTTAATACGCAGGCAAGTTTTTCTCGCCGATGTGCCACGCCTCCTCTAACGCCCACAAACCGCGAAAAACTGTGGCACCCACAGTTTTGAAGCTAGATTAACGGGAAAAGGAATGTGTATTCGTTTCTTCAATACATATTGATAGACCAAAGTGGGAAACCCCCCTCCCCCCTAACGCCCACAAACCGCTAAAAACCTTGGCACCCGTCTGTATGAACGCTGAGATTTCGGAAACTATAAAAGCTAGAAGATTGAGATTTGGCATGCAGATTGTAGGGGTTAATACGCAGCGCAAGTTTTTCACGCCGATGTGCCGCGCCCCCTCTAACGCCCACAAACCGCGAAAAACTGTGGCACCCACATTTTTGAAGCTATATTAATGGGAAAAGCAATGTGTATTCGTTTCATCAATACATATTGATAGACCAAAGTTGGAAACCCCCCCTCCCCCCTAACGCCCACAAACCGCGAAAAGTTGTGGCGCCCATAGTTTTAAAGCTAGAGCAAAAGTGTAAACGCAATTTTGTTTGGGTTATTAACGCCTACCGAAATGTAGAAAAAATTTTTTTAATTTTTTGAAGCGGCTGCTTGGTTTGCCCTGCTTGAGACTGCTGACTTTAGCTGAGTAACGGGTATTTGATAGTCGAGGCACTCGACTATAGCGTTCCCTCTTGTTTTTTATTCGAAAGATAATCTTGTGGCATTACATTTCATATATGATTTCTGGCATATGACCGCCACGGCTGGCTCGGATGTAGTCCAATCTGGACGTCCAATTTTCGATGATTTTTCCCAACATTTGCGGCCGTATATCGGCAATAACACGGCGGATGTTGTCTTCCAAATGGTCAAGCGTTTGTGGCTTATCCGCATAGACCAATCACATTACATAGCCCAACAGAAAGTAGTCTAGCGCTGTTAAATCACAAGATCTTGGAGGCCAATTCTTAGTTCAAAAACGGAAAATTAGGCGGTCACCAAACGTGTCTTTCAATAAATCGAAATAAAATTGCACTATTTGCAAGCGTTGTTCAGGCGTGAGTCTATTCATGATGAATTCCTAAATCAAACTGAGAATAAATCACTTGACAGCTGTTAAATCGGTCGCCATCTTGAACACTGATGCCAACTTAAAGTTCTATACCTCTAAAAAAATACCCTTTATATACTTTACAGGGTCGGAAACGCTTCCTTCTACATATTTCTACCTGGTATAAAAACGCTTATTGTGTAAACATTTTTACTCCAGCATCAGAATTGTAGACAGAAGACTTTAATGATTTTTTGGCGTTAGAGTGGACGTTTTGCCAAAATAATAATTCTATGCGTTTAAATATCTAGAATTTGCATAACAGGTGCAGAAACATCGATGAAAAACATCTAATTTTTTTTTGGACCATCGATGTTTCTAGGGCCATCACTGTTCAAGGAATAAGGCACGCTAATGGTTTGTAATTTGTTACATTTTTATACCCGTTACTCGTAGAGTAAAAGGGTATATTAGATTCGTGCAAAAGTATGTAACAGGTAGAAGGAAGCATTTCCGAAAAAACGCGAAAAACTGTGGCACCCACAGCTAGATTAACGGGAAAAGAAATGTGTATTCGTTTCATCAATATATATTGATAGACCAAAGTGGGAAACCCCCACCCTCCCCCTTATCGCCCATAAACCTCGAAAAGCTGTGGCGCCCACAGTTTTAAAGCTAGAGCAAAAGTGTAAACGCCATTTTGTTTGGGTTCTTAATGCCTACGGAAATGTAAAATTTTTAAATCGTCCCACTCAGTAAAAAGTTATAATCAAATTATGAAATGGCCGGTAGATGACGCCACTTTGAAGCGGCTTATAGTAACACCAGTTGGTTACCACTATTTGATTTATAGATTTTATTAGTTTTACATAGTTTCACAATTACACGTTGTTTTCTCGAAGCTTGACGGCGGCAGAGAGAGAGTGAGACCAGTCAAGCTTATTCAATTTAGGATTTTTGGTTTTAGTACATTTTCATCCGCTGTGTCGCTTCTTAGCCTGGACCGCCACAGGCTGCTTGGCTTGCCCTGATTGAGACTGCTTGCTTTAGCTGAGTAACGGGTATTTGATAGTCGAGGCACTCGACTATAGCGTTCCCTCTTGTTTGTATTATTATAATTAAAATGTTTAATTATTTTCTTAAATCTATAGGAAGTAGTATCTCATTAGACTGCAACATTATCTTATTTGACTGAATTTTTGGTTTTGTTTATTATTTTTAATTTCATAAATGAATTTTTGGTTTTGTTTTTTTTTTTAACTTAATAATGGAATAAATGTTTTGTTTTTTAATTTTTATACAAATTCCATTAAGATTTTTCAATTATATTTTGTTAAATAAAATATTTTGGAAGCGTCGATGTTTTATTCGATGTTTTTTAAAAAAACAAGGGAGTACGCTATAGTCGAATATTTTTTTTGGGAGTTAGAGTGGGCGGGGCATTTGTCGCAAACATCTCAAGAACTTTAAAAATATATAATTTTTCAACCGTTTAAACAAAAAATCGGTCATAAAAAAGTTTGACTTCTTTTTTATGAACTAGGGGTCAAACTCTCCCAAAAACTACAATCATCCTTCTTGGTGCATTTTTCTGCGAACTAGTGTAGAAATCCCTGTACAACGACTACTATTTCTTTTAACCTTTCTTGGTCGGCGGCCAAAATCAAAAATCATGGTTACACTTATATTTGTCATCAATGAACCGGTTGTTTAATCTTGGACTCAGTTTACTCAAAAATTTCGCGAAATTAGGTGTAAGTCCCCTTTCCTAGAATATTACCGTAGACATATATTTATAAATCCGATTAGATACCGAAACGTAATCTCAAATAATTCGAATCTTAGGCCTAATTCTCACTTCAAACAAAAATTGCTATGAAGGAACTTATAACAATAACGCTTACCTTCATCGACTAAAACTACCTCCACAATTGCGTTGAGTGGAATGTCAATCTTATGAGTGCACATGCAGTTTGGTCCACAATCCGCTGGACGATTGTCTCCGTTACAAAATTGTTCTGGGTTGATATCATTATACTGCGATGTCAGTGGCGCTGGTGCCGATAGGTACGATATTTCATCGATAAGTGATATTACATGGTCTCCGGTGGGTGCCACTAAAATAATTGTATAAATTGATTTTATTACAAAATAATAAAGGTAGTTAGCTTTGGCAAGATATTTTTATATACCCTTGCAGTTGATGGAAAAGCTTAACGTTCAGTGTTCAAACTCTTACACTTCACATTCTCTGAGAGCGTGTAGAGGGTTTTTGTGACCGAGATACGAAGCTACGTCCAAAGACTTACCATCGACGCATTTTGTACGTATTGAGATCGGTACTGTGTCTGCAATATCACACAAATTATCTTTCAGTTTTAAATTTTGTGTTTAAATTGTCAAAGATCAACATGCCTACTTTAAAACAACTTTTTTATTTAAATAAAATTCCCAATAATATTACTTATTTATTATTCTACCTTTTCAATATCAGAATTAAATAGTTTTGCTTCGATTGCCGTCATCTCTAGTTTTATTGTACATATCGCTTCCCTTGGTATAAATCGACCGAGAAACCCAAACTTAAAAATTCAATTATACATATACCAGGCTTGTTTTATTCGCTAGGATGTAATCTTCGAGTGGGAACCTATTAAAATTGTTCAATGGATTTTTTTTTCGAGTTACAGTAGACCAAAAATCACGTTTTTCATCTTTGTCGAGATCCTGGTCTGGTATTACTTATTCACTCATATTGATCTGTATGGCAAAGAAAATCTCTGATCTAATGTTTTTTAAATGCAAGGAAAACTGTCAGAAATCGATCTTTGAACATTAAAAAATCTTTAAAAAAAAGTATGCCATCGAAACAAGTTAATGGCTTTTCTTGCTTCAAAACGTCTCCTGCTAACTTCTAGTTATAATACCATCTGCAAGGGTATAAAAAACTTGTTTTTATTACATACCCAAAAATCTGTTATAAGTGTTTGGCTGGAAAAGATCTTCAGCTCGGTATACGAAGAAGCGAAACGGTAGGAAAATCTTCACGTCTGGCTTCTCTGCCAATATACCACGATCAATCTCAAGAGCGTTTTTAAGTTGGCTTACACATATGGCATCATTTCGTTGTCGGTTGCATTGAGCGTCCAAAGGATTCATAACCTTTTTAATAGTTTAGTACGTTTTTGTCGGTCGTAAAATATAACAGTATTTTGTGTTTGTTATGTACATGTGCGGGTAATCAAAGTTTTAGTGGATTCGGTGAAATTGTACATTTTGGAAATATAGAAAATTATAGAGAAATATACATAATATTTGATTGTAGCTTTAATAAAAAATTTTCATAACAACACTTTTCAGATATAAAGATAGATTTTCATATACAAAGTAATACATTTAAGGATTTAAAAACTGTTACCCTTTTTAAAAATGTATTTACACTAAATTTATTTAAAAATCACAGCTCTATAAAATTTAAGTATGTTTGTACTCGATAACTTTTTTTACTTCACGCCTTTCTTACTTCGTCACTACCCGTTTGATTTTCCTCAATTTTAAATGCGGTATTTCCAAAAAATAAGTACACTCTAAGATAAATAGTCCTTAGCTGTAGTCCATTGACCTTAATTTCAGAAAATATGTCATTATACGGCCTCAAAAATGTTCTAGCCATGTAGAGGGGGCTTCTATTTATTTATTTATTAGTATATGGGGGTAGAAAATCACAGAAAACGTAATTCTTTTACGTATGGTTAGATATTTGGACCTCGATGGACCGCGATTTCTTAAGAATTTACGTGCAAAAAGAACTTGGCGGTCGGCCACGGTTCTCTTGTAATTGAATTTCAAAGTTCCCGGTTTTGCTCTAAAAAACAAAGGTGGTTTTCTCATACTTTCTATAAAAGTCGAGTTGGGAGCGTATGACTGCTTGGATCATGAATTTTGTTCACCCAGTCACGCAGGACAACAGCCAAAAAATTGAGCGGCTGAGGCGGGACCTAAAGGAGAGCATTCTTTCTGCCCGAAATGCCCAGCCATCCCAGCCGCCGAGGGGCAACTAGGGTTCGAGAGGACTGCGGCGGTTTTTTTTTAATTTCATGCCGAATTTTAGAATTTAATTAGGACACTCTTTGTTATATATTCGGATGTGAAACGTGGACTAGGGGGGACACCACTAAAAAAACAGGCCTGGAACTTTACCTCATTGGTGGTGTGGAAAAGTGTTCATTAAATTTTTTTTTTTTTTTTAATATAAAAATACAAAAATGAAAAAATCTAAAAAAATGTTTATGGGAACTCATTTAAACTATTAATTCATTTGATAGGAACTCATTAAAATGTAAGTACTTTAATTGAAAATATGATAAAAGCACCCTTGATTTTTATAGCAAAACCGGGAATTTTGTCTGTCCGTTTCTAAGAAAACTAGTCCCCCAGTTTGAAAGCTATCGAGATGAAACTCTCGTCTTTCTATTGCAAATAGTAAATAAGTCGGATCCAGCCGGATTGGACAACTATATCTTATAGCTCCCAAGGAATAATCGGAAAAAAATGGTGGAAAAAATTATATCTTCGGTGTTTTTTGGCATATTACCTTTTGCTCTTGCGAATATAATTTTTTTAACTGTCCTGAATTTCGGATAAAATTTTAGAAAAATCGGACAACTATATCATATAGCTCCCATAGGAACGATCGGAAACAAAAGGGAAATTAATTGGAATAAAATTATAGCTTTCTTAATTTTTATTGTATTCTCTTCTACTCTGGAATATAACTTTATTTTATTATTTCAGAACTTCAATTTATATTTAACATAAATTGGACGACTATATTATATAGCGCCGCCCTAGGAAGGATCGATCAATTGATGTCAAAATAATACGTAAACTGCTATAATTTTGTTTGTTGCAAATCTAAATTTAACATTTTTGTTATTTCAAATTGAATAGGAATGATCTGAAATGGTATATAAACTTCGGCTGACCGAAGTTAGCTTCCATTTTTGTTTTGTTATATTATTCCTTAAATTTAGGTCAATGGACGAATTTATAATATCTGTTAGCTAGTCGCCGTAAGTTACAACATCATTAAAAATATATAACAACAAAGAACTGCTTTCTTTTTTATTGTTTTATTAAATTATGCACAAAGTAATGAGGGTTCCATGACGAAACTTTCAGAGTTACACTATTTTTTTGTTAAAACTTTTTTTCTAATAATTTTCAATGTTATGAACAAAAAACATTCGGTTCACTCGTTCAAAATTTGAAGATTCTCAAGACCTACTCTACCAGAAACTACCATCATCCTTCTTGGTGTATGCCTAACTACACTCATAAAAATTTCTTTCTAAATTTTCGAAATCTGGCTTTTGAATCGGCCAATATTAAAATATTTTTTGTTTTTAGAAAATTCACAATTAAATATAGAAACTATTTCTTGATACAACATTTCAAGAAAAGTTTTATTAAAAATAGAGAAATTCAAATCTGTAATTTTTTTGGGCTGTCTCAAAAAAAAAAACGTTTCTAATGGCGAAATCCCCTTTAAATTCGAGAAAAGGCAACCTTTAAAAATATAATTTTGTTTCTTGTTTCTCAATTTTTTTTCTGCTCTGGCGAAAAATAATTGCCAACTAGTTCTAGCTCTGCTTGCATGGTAACTGCTGACTATGACAGTAATATCACTGCTGATAATTTTTTGGAGTCTATGCCCACAATTTAAAAAATATTTTTTCTTGGAACAAAAAAGGCTTCTTTCTAAAAGAACATTTCTTATTTTAAGAAATATATTTTCTTCAAAAAAGAAAGAAACCACTCTAAGAACAAGAATTACATTTATTGTTTTAAGAAATATTTTTTCTTGTTTTAAAGGTGCTTTTGTAAATGAAAATTTCTTAAAACAAAGGCGGAGTTACCTTTGGCAAAAATTCAAGAAAGATTTTTTAGATTTTATGGAAATTATCGGGTTTTTTTGATGAGTGTACAAAAAAGATGACACCAAAATTAAATTTGGGGTAACCGGTTTTTGGGAGAATGCCTAACATATAAAAATAAAATAAAATGCGTTTTTTTAGGTGCCGCCTTATTTGTAATGGCTGAGTGAATCATAAAATCTTTTTTTTGGGCAAATTTGAATAAGTCCTTGCTAAGAAAATAATAGGAGAACTGGCTTTGTTATTGTTTTACATGGGTGGATAACGCTGATACGTTTGTTTAATAATTCTGTACAACTTTTCGCAAGCAGTTAATGGTTACGTTTATTAAAATTAAAAGAAAAACAAGAAAGGAAGCCATTTTCGGCCAGCCGAAGTTTATATACCATTGCAGATCATTTCAATTCAATTTGAAACGAACAAAATTATAGCAGTTTACGTATTATATTGACATTAATTGATCGATCCTTACTATGGCAGCTATATAATATAGTCGTCCGATTTATGTTAAATTTAATTCCAAATTCTGAAATAATAAAATAAAGTTATATTCCAAAGTAGAAGAGAATACAATACAAATTAACAAAGCTATAATTTTGTTTCTATTAATTTGTATTTAGTTTTTCGATCGTTCCTATGGGAGCTATATGATATAGTCATCCAGTTTTTAAAAAATTTAATTCGAAATTCAGGACAGTTGAAAAAATTATATTCCCAAGGGCAATAGTTAATATGTCAAAAAACACCGAAGCTAAATTTTTTTTCAATTATTTTTACGATTATTCCTATGGGAGCTATAAGTTGTCCGATCCGATTCCGACTTATATACTACCTGCAATAGAAAGACGAGTTTTGGTAAAGTTTCATCTTGATAGCTTTAAAACTGAGGGACTAGTTTGCGTAGAAACGGACGGACGGACAGACGGACTTGGCTAGATCGAAAGAGTCTCTTATTAAAATAAGACAACAAAGGTGAAGTGAAAAAATTGATGCAGCTACAAACTCTTGAAACACGAATATTAACATAGCTAAATTTTTATAAGACGCGATTTCGATATGTGTCTTTTTTTATGATATGTTTTTGTAGGCCAAGTTTAAAAAATGAAAACCGATTAAATAATATAATATTTACGGTAATGTAATTTATTTATTTATAAAAATGATCTTTATATACTGATATTCTTCACCCAACAAATACTTACCACACCTTGCGGTATTCCTACATCGTATGTTGGCGGCGAAGAGACTGGCTGATAAGGTCCTCGGGCGTATCGTAGGATAGCAAGTTGTTGAGCTCGACGAATACCACACTCACCAAGTCCACGAAGTTGTATCCAATAAGCTCCTACAGGTTGATCCGCGGTTATTACGAAATCGTAACGTTCACCTATAATTAAATATATTTTTATTATTATTTATAAACACGTAAGAAAATGTTGTATGGTATCTCCTAGTTTTCATTTATATCTGGAGTTGCTCATCAGTGTCTCTTAGAACTTTCCGACTTGGAACGCATGGAACTTACGCGTGACCTTTTCACGACGGAAACCAGAAGGAAAAGGAAGAGACCCCAGATCTAGTAACGCATACGAAGCCACACACAGCCAGGACTGTCCATTCTACCAGGACTAATATTTACCAACACCACCCAACCACCCATGGTCATTCTTTAAAGTCTCGTGCCTATCGATATGCTACAGTACTTCCTCTCCAACACGGCCATTCTGACAGATACACGTCCTCGTGTCTACAGTAAACATCTCAGTTTCATTCCAACTTTATAATTTTATTGAATTCTTTAGAAAAACGTAACCTATGTGGTCTCAAATTCATATAATATTCCATAACCTAAGTTTACTTCCTTTTTTAATATGTCGTAGGTTATTTCCACTTATCTCAGAAGATATTCTCTTATAAACCATTTCATTCAATTACATTTCCAAGCAAAATATCATTTAAACATTTTAAAGTTATACATTATTTAGTTCAAATCATAAATTCGTAATTCAAAATACATTACGAGACTTTTATTAGCCATCTTTTAAATCGACCGCCAAACACATTGACTGTGCGCATTTCGTTCGTCCATCGCCCAACACTTGGCTTCACGAATTCATCAAACACATTTCTAAAGCAATCCTCGTGCATCGCCAATAACATGACTTCACGAACACTCTTCTGTTTCAACAAACTTTTGTTATTCATAATTTGGATCAAGCTCTTCTGGAATTTGCACATCCGGTAACTTTCGCAAACTTTCGTGTGGGTACTTATAACCTCTATTGTTCTGTGTAGACTTCAAAATGTATCGGTCTCCGTCCAATACCTCGACCACCAAAAAAGGTCCTCTGAAAGTTTGGATCTAATTTCGTTTGCTGTCTCTCACTGTTTTTAAGCAACACAAAGTCACCCACACAGAACCGAATTACATTAGCAATATTTTTATCAAATGTTGTCTTCTCATATCCAGCAACCTCTTTCATGTTCTTAGCGGCCAACTCCCTTAATTTAATCTTCATAACCCTTTTAACTTGACCGTTGGCTCAACTTGCACCTGTTCCAATTAAATATAATTGCATCTTTTTATTAGCACAAAATTGAGCAAAACTTTATGCCCGTGAAGCTGCGTCCCTGATCGGCAATTAAAGGTGTTGGCACACCAAAAATGGCAATCGAAGATTTCATTACGTTTATACAAGTATTAGCATCCAAAGAAAAGGTGTGAAACAGATAAACGTATTTAGTAAAAGCGTCAATTTGTACAATGATATATTCTTTACGATCACTTTTCCCGCTCAATTTTCCCGATAAATCTATGTGGACGGTATGCCGTTTCTGACGTCCCCTTAGAAACTCCGTATGTAATGCAGTTCTCCACAAACCTTCGAACATATTTTGCCATACCAGAAAACTAGTAATGATAGTAGACTCATGTACCTGGTTTTTAATTGACCAGCGGAACGTACGAGGAACTACAGGTAAACAACGAGTTATTGAATTCCTTTGAATCTTTCTATACAAAACATTTGATCTAATTTTATAAGTGGCAACCGATGCCAATGGTAAATCATAATTCTTCAACTTAGTTACAATGTCTTATATTTCTGAACCTTTTGTTGTTCTACCAAAATCCAGTTTGCCGATATTTCTGTTAGGTCAATTCGTTTCTCTTCTATTTTACTTGGTAATGACTTAACCTTTTGATTCACCGGATTTTGTTTCGAGAAGATTTGATTGAATTACAGTCAGTAAAAATCACGAATTTTCTCCCATGTAGATAGTGACGAAAATTTTTTACAGCATTCACGTTTCCAATTCATAAGATGTGTACCTGGACTCACAGGAACTAGTTGCTCTACTATAGTATTCAACCACATGAGGCTTAGAGTTTATGCGGTGCAAAAGGATAGCACCATACCCAACAGAGCTGGCGTCGATATGCAGTTCTATCGAAAACTGGGGACCAAAAATCATCAAAATAGGCTTGTTTGTTAGTACACTGATGACTTTACTACGAACTTCTTCATGCTCCCAATCAAAACTATTCTTTTCAGATGTGAGAAAATATAAATTCTTTATCAATTGTGAAAACCCCGGAATGAATTGACTAAAATATGAAGCTAACCCAATGAACTGTCTTAGGTGGAGGCAACGACTCGGGCGATTTTATTTTGTTTAAATTTGGACGAATCTCCACCGCTTTTATCTCAAACCCAAGGTAGCAAACTGAAGACCTCAAGAAAAAGCACTTTGATATGTTAAATGTGAATCCAGCCTTTACCAGAACGTCTAATACAAGTTGCAACCGCTCAAACGCTTCTTCCTCTGTTTCTGAAACAATTAATATATAGTTCGTTTTGTGTGGTGTTCTGTTTAAAATGGGAAGAAAATCGGATATCTTTGTGCGAAATGAATAAATGTATCAAAAAGAAACATAATAATCTTTTGATTTATTTTCAAAGCCTTCTATATTTATTATTCATAGCGGCATATATTTTTAAAAGAGGATGTTAAAAGTTATTTTATTTTACTCCTCGGGACCTTTGAAATAGGCTAAATATTGGATCACTATCACGGACTTAAAGGCTAAATAAAATCAGCGAATTCTTTTGAACATGATGACGTTGTCAAGTGTACTCGTATAAAAGCATCACTTATGGCGTTTAATGAAATTAAATTAAAAACCGCGAATTCTTCAGAGGATGATGGCCGTGCCTATGTGCACTCATATAACAGCTACTGTAACTTCTGTCGCTTCATTATTCGCTTACGGTTTTTATAGATCACAAGAAAAGTGTTGGATTTAATGGTCCAATCCGCGATAATTTTGTTGCATCCAGTATATCCAGTAGATAAACTTTCAAAAGTTGCCATTGCTAAATTTCTTTGCGATTGGATGCAAGCCGAAGACACAGGAGCGAATAGAGTTTTATGTGTAAGTTTTATAAAGAAAAAGAAAGGAAGCTAGCTTCCAGTAGATAAACTTTCAAAAGTTGCCATTGCTAAATTTCTTTGCGATGGGATGCAAGCCGAAGACACAGGAGCGAATAGAGTTTTATGTGTAAGTTTTATAAAGAACAAGAAAGGAAGCTAGCTTCGGCCAGACGAAGTTTATATACCCTTGCAGATCATTCCAATTCAATTTGAAATTACAAAAATGTTAAATTTAGATTTTCAACAAACAAAATTATAGCAGTTTACGTATTATAATTACATTAATTGAAATTCTGAAATAATAAAATAAAGGTATATTTCAGAGTTGAAGAGAATACAATAAAAATTAACAAAGCTATAATTTTGTTCCTATTAATTTCCCTTCAGTTTTCCGATCGTTCCTATGGGAGCCTTATGATATAGTCGTCCGATTATTATAAAATTTAATTCGAAATTCAAGACAGTTGAAAGAATGATATTCCCAAGAGCAATAGTTAATATGTCAAAAAACACCGAAAATATAATTTTTATACCCGTTACTCGTAGAGTAAAAGGGTATATTAGATTCGTGCAAAAGTATGTAACAGGTAGAAGGAAGCGTTTCCGACCATATAAAGTATATATATTCTTGATCAGGATCACTAGCCGAGTCGATCTAGCCATGCCCGTCTGTCTGTCCGTCTGTATGAACGCTGAGATCTCGGAAACTATAAAAGCTAGAAGATTGGAATTTGGCATGCAGATTCTAGGGGCTAATACGCAGCGCAAGTTTTTCACGCCGATGTGCCACGCCACCTCTAACGCCCACAAACCGCGAAAAACTGTGGCACCCGTCGTGTGAACGCAGAGATCTCGGAAACTATAAAAGCTAGAAGATTGGGATTTGGCATGCAGATTCTAGGGGTTACTTCGCAGCGCAAGTTTTTCACGCCGATGTGCCACGCCCCCTCTAATGCCCACAAACCGCGAAAAACTGTGGCACCCACAGTTTTGAAGCTAGGTTATCGGGAAAAGGAATGTGTATTTTCTTCAATACATATTGATTAATCAAAATGGGAAACCCCCCCCCCTCCCTCCTAACGCCCACAAACCGCGAAAAGCTGTGGCGCCCACAGTTTTAAAGCTAGAGCAAAAGTGTAAACGCTCTTTTGTTTGGCTTATTAATGCCTACGGAAATGTAGAATTTTTTAAATCGGCCCACTCAGTAAAAAGTTATAAGCAAATAATGAAATGTCCGGTAGATTTAAGCGGCTGCTTGCTTTGCCCTGCTTGAGACTGCTTGCCTTAGCGGAGTAACGGGTATTTGATAGTCGAGGCACTCGACTATACCGTTCTCTCTTGTTTTTATTGTATTCTCTTCTACTCTGGAATTTAACTTTATTTTATTATTTCAAGATTTAACATAAATCGGACGACTATATTATATAGCTGCAATAGTAAGGATCGATCAATTAATGTCAATATAATACCTAAACTGCTATAATTTTGTTCGTTGTTGTTTGCAAATCTAAATTTAACATTTTTGTAATTTCAAATTGAATTGGAATGATCTTCAAGGGTATATAAACTTCGGCTGGCCGAAGTTAGCTTCGTTTCTTGTTTTTTGTTAATCTGTACTCAAAATTAATGTTATTAATATTGAAATTTCAATGCTCAAAAGTGACATAAGGGAAACAAAAAAACGAATACATGGGCAATAATTTGTAGGGGAGTGTAGGGTAATGTGACGAACTCGCCGAATCTCATATATGACGTTACAAAAAAAATTCCAAATAAATGTAGTCGTCTCCCCTTATCGTGTTGACAATGTATTTATAGTAATATTAATAAGAAGTCCGGTAATTTTTTTGTGAGGTAATTTTCGCTAAAAATGTGGTGCCCAAACTAGAAAAGCTTTTCCATTTACTTGTGTTTCAGCAGTTCCAGAGCAAAGATGAGTGGAAAATAAAATCAACTAAGTATATGCACATATAAATGAGATCTTTATCAACAGTTTTTGGTACTTCGCGTTTTTTTCTTTTGCGCCGTTTGAGAGTGACGCCGTGTTTGCTCCAAGTCTACCTTGTAGGGTATCGTGACGAACTTTTTGTAGGGTATTGTGACGAACTTTTTTTATTCAAGAATTTGAATTGTCATCGTTGATTTTGTTAAAAAGACATACAATATTACCAGATAAAATGAACTGCTTCAGTTTTATTGCTTTTTCGTATTGTTTTAGACATCTGCATCGAGTTTAATTGTGTATTCATCAGTTCGTCACCTTGTCTGACACTTTTGAAAGTGCAAAAAGGATGGTTCACGCCAAACGCTGTAGGATTTAGCACCGTTGGAATTTCGACTCCTAATTTTGCAGAAATATGCTCAGTAGATGTCAGCAACTTTCTGCTTTTACACTTTTAAAAAATATGGATTTTTGGGGAAGTTACATTAAAAAACAAATCGTTCGTCACATTACCCTACAACTTTTTAAATTGCAAAAAAAGGATGGTTCACTCCAAACGCTGTAGAATTTAGCTCCGTTGGAATTTCGAATCCAAATTTTACAGAAATGTTCTCAGTAGATATTGATTTTTAGAAAAGTTACATTCAAAAAACGAATCGTTCGTCACCTTACCCTACACTCCCCTATGTGTAGTTGTGATTTTTGACCAAGGAAAATCGTTAGCGAACGAAAAAACGAAGTCATAGGTGCTCTGATTACAACTCCTCCTACGAAAAACAGTGATAGTAATCGATTACATTTTCTTTACTTGTAATGCATTTTTTCTCGAGACCCCATTCGCCTCTTCGCCGATGGAAAGCGTTTCCGATCTTATAAAGTGCATGGGCATCTCTCGGGAAACAACACGTGTATCAGGATTTGGCCGAAACAAATTTTTTATTTTAATTAAAATTTTTTAAAGTTCGCCAAAAAACTTAAAATTTTAACAAAACTACACTGTCCTTGAAATATCCCTGCAGGAAAAATGTGAACTAGTCTGTGAATCAACTAGTTATACAACTAGTAATTTGTCTGGATGCATTTCGGCTACACAGGGCTTAGAACATTTGTGCCAGTCGAAAAAATGAATAGTACAAAACTAGTAAAAAAGCTCCTTTTATCGGACTGTTACCTGTCTGACAAGAAAAACCGTAATAACATTTAATTGGTATAATGAACAAAGCTATAATTTTGTTTCTATTAATTTCCCTTTAGTTTTCCGATCGTTCCTATGGGAGCTATATGATATAGTCGTCCGATTTTTATACCCGTTACTCGTAGAGTAAAAGGGTATATTAGATTCGTGCAAAAGTATGTAACAGGTAGAAGGAGGCGTTTCCGACCATATAAAGTATATATATTCGTGATCAGGATCACTAGCCAAGTCGATCTAGCCATGTCCGTCTGTCCGTCTGTCTGTCCGTCTGTCCGTCTGTATAAACGCTGAGATCTCTGAAACTATAAAAGCTAGAAGATTGGGATTTGGCATGCAGATTCTAGGGGTTAATACGCAGCGCAAGTTTTTCACGCCGATGTGCCACGCCCCCTCTAACGCCCACAAACCGCGAAAAACTGTGGCACCCGTCTGTGTGAACGCTGAGATCTCGGAAACTACAGAAGCTAGAAGATTGGGATTTGGCATGCAGATTCTAGGGGTTAATACGCAGCGCAAGTTTTATAAACTTCGGCTGGCCGAAGTTAGCTTCCTTTCTTGTTTTTTTTTTATAAATTTACTGCATTACAATCCAATTTACAATTTTCTCCAGTCTGTCTACATTTTGCATTACAATGTAACGAGTTCGTAATGGAGACCCAAAGGTGATTCGGCCCTAGCATACTTTTCCCATTACTAGTAATGCAGATTGTGTCCAGTCCTCATTACAAGACGGCCATGCCTATGGCATAGTCTAACCGCTCGGCTATCGTCTATGCTTATTTTAGTTCGTTAAACTATACTCAAAATTAATATTATTATGATTGAAATTTTAAAGCTCAAACGTGTCTGAGAGGAAACGAAAAACGAATAAAACGAAAAATAGTCATCAATGTGCCCCAATTTAGGTGTCAATGTGACACTATTGAGTTGCAAAAAAAACCCGAACCGAAGATCATCAAATTGGTGTCACTTTAATATTTTCGAAATTATCAATTTAACCCTTTTTGGTGTCAAATAGACACTACCCGGTGTCATTTAAGTAGAAAAATATATTGGATTGAATGCTCTTGCAAACATTCTGTCACGGACGAAAAAAATATGGGCATGGCTCAGGGGCCAAGTGTGCTTGCTCTGATACTATTTTGTGGTCGGGGGTATGAGGTTCGAACCCCGCTACCGACACAACATTTTTTTTTTTTTTTTTTTTATTAATTTTAATACCTTATTATTTTTCAAATTGTTATAGAAATGCTAGATATGCATCTTAAAAACTTTTTACAGCTGGGTTTCGAACCGGGTTCCTCCCGCGTTAGAGGCAGACGCCTTACCAATTGGGCCATCGCGCTATCTTATGCGGGAGTGCATAAGTTCAACTTAAATGTGAAGTTAACATGAAGTTAAAATGAAACGTTTACCATATGCAAATTTTATTTAAATTACTTTAATATGAATCTTTTAGTTAAAAGATATTTTGTCAAGTAATCATATCTAATATGTTTTATATTCAAATTAAAGGTGTTCATATTTGGAATAAAGTGCAAAAGTTTTCAATCTAAACATACAAAACCTTTAATTATATAATTTATATGTATCATTTTTGGTTAATATTAAAAACTTTAAAATAAAAGACAGTTCAATAGCTGCGTCTCCTCGCGTTAGACACATTTCAAACTTCGAAAACAGAAGTTCGAACTTCAGAAATCGATAAATGACAATAATAAAATGACAATATTTCTTATCAAGTTCAATGTTTTGTAAAGTGCAGTATATATTTGACACTCATTTGGGATCAATTTGACCCCAAAAATTTGATCCTAGTGGCAGTGACATTTTGAACCACAATTATTAAATTGACACTCAGGATTTTTTTTTTTTTGGTGTTATTACAACTCCTCTGACGAATAAAAGCGATTGTAATTAATGACCTTTCTTTACTTGTAATGCATTTTTTCTCCAGACCCCATTCACCTGTTCTCCGCTGGGTTTTGGTTGATTACTTATGAGTCATAAGTTATAACACACGTAAGTTAGATGAGTATGAGAATTTTTCGATGACCATTTTTCATGAAATAAAAAAATGTTTAGCTTGATTGGCAGTACGGGCTGTAAGTCTTCCCACATTCGAAATATATTTCTATTATGCCCGTCATCTATACTGCAGCGTAAATACATTGTCATTTCAATGATTCATATGATCTATTATTGTTTGAAAATGAGACATACCTGAAAACGAAATGATTGTGTTTACATCAACAGGATGCACAGGTTCGCCATCGGTTGCTATAACCGTCATCCCGTGACCCTCGATCGTCACTTGCGCTGGACAGACTGAAGCAAATGCATTTATCATCCGAAAGCGGTACCGACGGCCTGGCGTAATTGTAAATATTTCCAATGGAGTATTAGTCATGAAGCCAGTGTTTGGGTCACGAAATTGGCCCTTTCCGTTGATCAACATGGATTCAGGATCTTGGCCTGTGTTAACTGCTAGACGTCCGGGATACCGCTCAGCAGCATCTTCATGTAACCAGTCGCTAATAAGCATTATGTGGGTTGTTAAATCGAAATCATATAAGTGAGAATTAGGGTCCCGTGAAGGTGGCTGGCGAACGACGACGCTACCGTAAAGTCCATCTAGTTTCTGAAGACCAGTGTGAGCGTGCCAGAAGTGTGTACCGGCATTTCCTGTCCACTGATACCGGAAAGTATTACCCTGCTGAATGGGACACTGGGTGACGAAGGGAACGCCATCGTAATACTGCGAACCACGCTGCCATATACCGTGCCAATGTATAGTTACTTCCATTCCCTCCATGTGGTTTTCTACGTCGATAACAACCTTATCGTTTTCGCACACTTGAATGCTAGGTCCGGGTATCATTCGATTGGCAGTCAGAATTCCGCGTTCAACTCCGTCTGCTAAGACACACTGGCAATGACTCCAAACCGTGTTTGTTGCGTTTGGGGTGCATACCTGGCAAGCACTAAAAAAAAATTCTACATTTTAAAACAGAGAATGACTTAAAATATTGAAATTAAAATATATATCCTATGTCTATATAGGAAGGAATATTTAATTCGAACCAACTTAACCGGGAGCAATACCGGCTTGACATAAAAATCAGAAGAAAAACTAGGAAGGAAGCTAACTTCGGCCAGCCGAAGTCAATATACCCTTGCAGTTAATACCTATTTAATTACAAATTACAACAAGAAGGGAAGCTAACTTCGGCTAGTCAAAGTTTATATACCATTGCAGATCTTTCCTATTTAATTACAGATAAAAAAATGTTAAATTTAGTTTTACTTGCGTATATGTTGCAACAAACAAAATTACAGCAGTACATATTATTTTGACATTACTCGATTTATCCCTCTTAGGGCAGCTATATTATATAGTCGTTGGATTTATGTTAAATCTAATTCGAAATTTTGAATTAATAAAATAAAGTTTTTTCCAAAGTAGAAGAGACTACAATAGAAATTAACGAAGATAACATTTTTATACCCTTGCAGAGGGTATAATGATTTCAGTCAGAAGTTTGCAACGCAGTGAAGGAGACGTTTCCGACCCTATAAAGTATATATATTCTTGGTCAGCATGACAAGACGAGTCGATAAAGCCATGTCCGTCTATCCGTCTGTCCGTCCGTCTGTCCGTCCGTTTCTACGCAAACTAGTCCCTCAGTTTTTAAGCTATCGAGCTGAAGCTTTACCAAAAGTCGTCTTTCTATTGAAGGTAGTATATAAGTCGGAGCCGGCCGGATCGGACAACTATATCTTATAGCTCCCATAGGAAAATTCGGAAAAATAGTTGAAAAAAAATTATAACTTATGTGTTTTTTGACATATTACCTTATGCTCTTGGAAATATCATTTTTTTAACTGTTCTGAGTTTCGAATTAAATTTAAAAAAAATCGGACGACTATATCATATAGCTTCCATAGGAACGATCGGAAAATTAAAGGGAAATTAAAACGAACAAAATTATAGCTTTGTTAATTTTTATTGTATTCTCTTCTACTTTGGAATATAAGTTTATTTTATTATTTTAGAATTTCGAATTAAATTTAACATAAATAGAATGACTATATTATATAGCTGCCATAGGAAGGATCGATTAATTAATGTCAAAATACTCCGTAAACTGCTATAATTTTGTTTGTTGCAAATCTAAATTTAATATTTTTGTAATTTCAAATAGAATTGGTACGATCTGCAAGGGTATATAAACTTCGGCTGGCCGAAGTTAGCAACCTTCAAATTCAATTTCGTAGGGACATGAAAGTTAGGTCTCTCCGATGTTAAACTAGAGGTAACGGCAATCAATACACCACCACCCTACGTGGGAAGCGATCGGTCCTATAGTTAAAGTTCACATTTAGTCCTCTAACATTTTAATAAGCCAAAAATACATTTTTTAGGTTTTTGGCGCTGAGAAAGGCTTGTTATTTGGCACAGTAGAAAGGCTTTTATTAGGCGCAGTGGGAGGCCTGTTATTTGTTCTCGGTTTATTGGGAAAAAATTCTTTTATTACCAAATCATCATTAAGCCAAAAGCTTTCAGAGAGTAGTACATTGAACACATCAGGCGGAGCCAATATTTTAAAAGATGATATTCTATGGGCGTACGAAAATCGAATCGAATTGTTCAACCGCAATATCCTCGGATGGGAATTTTTCTCGAATAAATTCCAAAACATCCTCAGATTTGGTGTCCGGGGTAAATCTAGAACAAATAATTACTTCTTAAGTGGAACAACTGAAAGTTTCTTACGCCCCCCAGCAGCAGTCTGAACCTCACTCGGCTGAGAGCCAGAAACAGTACCTACTGTACCTATGGGTACACACAAAAAAATTTGCTTGGTAAAATTTACCAATGAAGATAGTTAAGTAACTATAAAAATAGTTACGTGTATTTTGTTTTTGCTTTGGGTATGTGTCTTTGCTTTTTTATGTGTATTTGTTGTTGTGAAAGTAACTATTTTTGACAATTTTGCTGGTTGGGGACTGTTTGACAATTGATACAGTTGATTTTACTAAATTTTTATACCCGTTACTCGTAGAGTAAAAGGGTATATTAGATTCGTGCAAAAGTATGTAACAGGTAGAAGGAAGCTTTTCCGACCATATAAAGTATATATATTCTTGATCAGGATCACTAGCCGAGTCGATCTAGCCATGTCCGTCTGTCCGTCTGTCTGTCCGTCTGTATGAACGCTGAGATCTCGGAAACTATAAAAGCTAGAAGATTGGGATTTGGCATGCAGATTCTAGGGGTTAATACGCAGCGCAAGTTTTTCACGCCGATGTGCCACGCCCCTCTAACGCCCACAAACCGCGAAAAACTGTGGCGCCCACAGTTTTGAACCTAGACTAACGCGAAAAGAATTGTGTATTCGTTTCTTCAATACCTATTGATTGACCAAAATGACCCACCCCCTCTCCCCCCTAACGCCCGCAAACCGCGAAAAGCTGCGGCGCCCACAGTTTTAAAGCTAGAGCAAAAGTGTAAACGCCATTTTGCCATGGTTATTAATGCCTACCGAAATGTAAAAGAAATTTTTTAAATCGTTCCACTCAGTAAAAAGTTATAATCAAATTATGAAATGGCCGGTAGATGACGCCACTTTAAAGCGGCTGCTTGGCTTGCCCTGCTTGAGACTGCTTGCTTTAGCTGAGTAACGAGTATTTGATAGTCGAGGCACTCGACTATAGCGTTCCCTCTTGTTTTTTTGTGTGTACAGTTTGCTTTTTGATTTTTTCCCCACAAGAACTCCAGAAACAGGGACTCCGCCGGACCCAGCGGTATCCATTGCCACAGTTGCTGAGTCAACAGAAATTGCTGCAGTTACCGGGTTTGGATTTAGGGTGGATGCCAAAAATTGTTTTACTGCCGTTGAACTAGCTTTTTTGCGTTTGGGCGACTCGGTTAGTAATTTTGCTCTAAAACCGCAAAGACACAAAGCACAAAAAGTATAAGAGCGCGGATCACGAATTAAATCGAAAGCCAGAGAGCGCGAGAGAAAAGTATTCTATTGACTGAGCGTGGCTTGTGGGGCACCAACAACTATAACTCAGTATAAATACAGAGAAATTATAAGGTGAAAACCAAGCAGTATAAGGCGAAAAGTGAATGAAACCCATAAAAGTTAAAAGTGATTAAAAATCCAAAGGAAGTTACAAGGTGAAAAGTGTATCAAAATTTTAAAATAATAAAGTATTATTATACTTTTTCATTCGGTAAGTAAGAAAATAGAATTCATAAATTTTACAGTTTTTTCAAACAATTACAACAAACCGTTAAATCTGTATTGCTTCTGATCTTGCGGAAATAGTCCCTTCTAGTAAAAATCAGGTGGAACGCATATAAACATCAAATAAATATTTACACAGAACTCCGACCAAAAAGATTTCCATTTCGATCCTAAACTAAAAGCAAACGAGTTATCTTCTTTATTTCAAGAGCAGCGCCGCCAAGCTGCACTTAGACGAAGCCTGACCCAATATGCTCAAAAAGCATCCCAAATATGGACCCGTAATGCGCAGTACATTTCCATGGTCCACGCCACTAATTTAGATATAGCTGAAGAAGCTCGCTCGAGCAATTCCGATGCTCGCTCTCAGAGAATGAGAAGTGAACGAGTTCGAGCCATTGAACCGAGCGCGCACGGGACGCTGCAATACGCGCAATAGTCAGGTCAGATCCCGAGGAGCACCGGCGGGAGCAAATGCAGAATACTGCGGCGCACGCAATCTCCAGGTCGGATTCCGAAGAGCGACGACGACAGCATGTGCGAAATACTGCTGATCATGCTACCTGGAGGTCTGTTGAGGAAAATCGAGGACCCTAGGGAGGACCCTAGGGAGCACGGGACGCTGCAGCACGGGCAATAGTCAGGTCGGATTTCGAGGAGCGACGACGAGAGCAGTCGCGAAATACTGCGGATCATGCTACCTGGAGATCTGTTGAAGAAAATCGAGGGCCAAAGGTAGGATACCATCCCTTTGTCTCTAATGGCTTCGACTTTCCAGAGATACCGGAACGCCTAAAGAATTTGACATGTCTTGAGGAGCACCTTATTTCTCCTCGAATTCCCTTTATGCGCATTATATCCCTTGGATATGAAAGACAACGTCCCAATTTCAGTACCTGATACGGTAAGCGCACTCCCGCGCACGTTTGATTCGACCCATGCTATCCAGGTTCACCTAAAAAGGAAGTTAGAATATTCCCATAATTTCATGACGGAAACTATTCGGGTCCTTGAAGCTGTGCAATACTTAGTTAGCACTGAGCTCTATAGAAAGCACAACATTGTCTTTGACGGTGATTAGCTCAATCAAATGGGTGCTGAAGAAGAGATTCCTTTCTGACCGAGAAGTTGTAGAACAGCTTATTCGTCAACGTTCTCATTCAAATGACCAACAAGAAGGAGATTTAAATCCCGGAGGTCATGAAACCCTATTGGAAAACGATGATACTGGACTTCAGCGTATTGCGATGGCCCCTGGAAAAGGCCGCATTCCAACAAATTTAACCCTTGACGACGAGGCAGAAGAACTTTCCTTCCGACTATTATTTAAAGAGAATTCGACCTACGCAAAAAAAGCTAGATCCCAAATTCGTTTTTACGACCGTCGTTGCGCAGTAGTGCCCAAAATCCTTTACTCGTACAAGTTTTATGAAATGCAGCGAATTCAAAGTTCTATTTCCATTGCCCTAAGAAAAAAATCAGGTACCGTAACTGCTGCAAATGTGAGAGATAATTCATTTGTTGACAGTCCTGTACAACATGATGATGGATTTTACATTCTAAAAGGCCTCTGCTCAGCTCCAGCCCACTGGGAGGCCAAGAAAAAGAAAGTTATAGCCATGATTAGACAATAGGGCGGGTCGATTTGTATGGGGCCGAAAAAAGTGATGAATCGTATAGGGGGAACGTAATCTTTAAAGGATTCTAAGCAATATTGGCGAACAAACTTGTGGTCTAAAATGACGTTTGACCCCCCCCAAACGCGAATGAAAAATACTGGTTTTTTCGTGAAAAATATCATAGTAGCCAGCACAGATATATTACTGAATTTGAAACCACTATTTTGCCTTGTTAAAAGGCTACTTTATCCAGATACTGTTTAAGTTTAATTACGTTATTATTTATCAAATATTCCTTTAACTTTGCGGTTTTCTATATAAGCAAGTAACCTTTTAAAATATCGTCAAATTAAAAAAAAATAAGCCACATTTGTTTCTGTACAATTTTTCATTTAGTTTGATAACTTCAACTGAAACGGATCTAAGGAACTTTCTAAAAATGTCTTACCATTTTGGGCAACCAGTAAATTTTTCCGGCTTTTCATTACCTAATATAAGGGAAGTTCTAAATTGTTTCTTTTTTCTAAGTGAACAAAAAAAAAAAAAAACAAAACAAGATTTGAAAATGGAACACTAATTATTAATCAATAAACGAATTTTACAAAGTAACCTTTTGAGAAAAAAATAGTGGTTTCAAATTCAGTAATATATCTGTGCTGGCTACTATGATATTTTTCACGAAAAAACCAGTATTTTTCATTCGCGTTTGGGGGGGGTCAAACGTCATTTTAGACCACAAGTTTGTTCGGCAATGTTGCTTAGAATCATTCCAAGAACACGTTCCCCCTATACGATTTTTGGGCTCCCAAATCGACCCACCCTATTAGACAATTTGGGTTGCCTACATTTTTTATAGCCCTATCTGCTGCTGAACCTAAATGGAACGAACTCCTAGTTATTCTATCTCTATTAATAGATAACAGAGACATTAGTGAGGAGGAGGCGGCAGCTCTATCTAGCGCCGAAAAAGCTAGATTAATCCGATCAGACCCAGTAACTTGCTCTCGGTACTTTGACTACAGGTTCCGACAATAAATGAAATTGTTTAAAAGCTTCGAGAGTTTTGGTGAATTCAGGTCCATTATTATTGGAGGATCGAGTTCCAGCACAGAGAATCGCTGAACTCTCATGGAATGTACTGGTTTTCTGGTTTCCAAAGCTAGAAGGACCCGATAATGCCGAAGAGGTTGCCCGCTTTATTGATCGTTTTATTACTGCCAGCGGGGACGACCATGAATTGCATGAAGTAATTCAATAACAAACAATTCTGTCGGTTAAATATGCCATACCCACCAATGCCTGAAACTCTGGTTTTGTATTCGTTTGAAGAAAACGAAACCAACGTTGATGTAAATAAGGAAATATTTTAGAAAGTTAAAGAGCTTTTAAAGACTGTTTCCGAAGAAGAATCGGCGATGTTTAATAATTTTGAATATTTTCCCAGCCATCTTGGAATTACATATGAGGAGTGCAAGTTCGCGATTCGATCTAGCTTAAAAAAGCCCCAAGTATTTCTTCGTCGCCAGTTTTCTGATGGGTTGTTAAATGCTTATAATTGAAATATTTTAGGCTTGCATGGATATTCAATTTATCCTCGATTCTTACGCCTGTTGTAGCTATATATTTAACTACATAAATAAATCCAACCGTGGCGTGTCGCAACTGCTTCGAGAAGCTATGACAGAAATGAGCCATGGAAATGGTTCCGTCAAAAGAAAATATTCATCATTTAGGAAGCAAGTTTATTAACGCTACAGAAATATCTGCCCAAGATGTAGCTTACAACATTTTACGACTACACATGTCTGAGGCTAGTGAAGGAAATATTTTTATCAACACTTGCCATCCAGATAAAAGGGTGCGGATAGTGCGATCTAACAGAGAATTAGAACAGCTGCCCGCAAACTTAACAGATATTTTTGAGCGAAATTTACTTGATAGGTACGTGGAAAGACATGAACAACTAGAGTCGTTAGTCTTGCGGAATTTGCGGCTTGGTTAAAATTCACCAAAGCCAGATTAAAAAATAACCTTGCTGCACAAAGTTACGAAATGCTGGATGGGTCTGGAAGTGTGAAAAGACAATATCAAGCCCTAATTCTTAGGTGGGTTCGCTTTAGTCTAAACTTTTCTCCATCAGATTATTTTAGAGAGCATGTAATGCCATTTTTCCGTGGAGAAGTGAAGAGACGGAACTCATTACTAACGACAATGAAAGCACACTTAGAAATAATTTTTAAATTATGAAACGCAACGAAGAGCAGTTGATGTGTTTGACGACATGGAGCTAGAGAAAGTTCTTCAAGATCTGCAAAATATTGATAGAGAAGAAAATGCCGTCCTTCCAGTGGGTCAAGACTCTCAATACCTCGATGAAGAGTTCAGGGCTTTGGCAGTACCCGACGTCGGACAAAACGTAAATGTTCTCCAAGATGACAATGCTGCAAATAATGCAGAAGATGGCGAACGGCCTCTTATAAGACTTCCTCCGATGGTATCTGACGATAACCATAGCTCTCTTACGCAGTCTCTCAACTTTAAGCAACGACAATATTACTCCCACGTAATGCATAATGTTGCAGCCAAAAAACATTTTATGAGAATGATGGTCGAGGGGCCGGAGTGGGAAAAAGCAGACTGATTTCTACAATATATTAGTCTATAACTTGGCGAGCAAATAAACTTCCTGGGACAACAGATTCCGCAAAGGTTTTACGTTGTGCTCCTACTGGAAAATCAGCTTTTGGGATTGTGGGACTGACGCTGCATTCAGTCTTCTTCTGTTAATCAATCATCTGGTCCCTTAAGACCCTTAAGCAATGACACTTTAAATACAATGCATTGCAAGTTGATTGATATCCAGTTAATTATTATAGATTAGATCTCTATGGTCGGATCCAAAATGATAGGACACTTTGATCAAAGACTGTCAAATTTTTACAATTCAAAGTGTAAGCTTTGGTGGCAAGTCTATAATAGTATTTGCAGATCTAAAGCAGCTTAGCCCAGTTGGAGATCGTTGGATATTCGCAGAAGATGCATCCAATCCTTATAATATTCTATAAGGAGCTAACCAATAAGTTTTTCGAGCTAACGGAAATAATGCGGCAACGTGACGACCACGCTTTTGCATTGGCTTTAAATAATATGTCTGAAGCCAACATGACAGCTGCCGATATTGAGCTTTTCAGGGTAAGAGTTCTACCAGTAACCGAGGTTCCTGACGACGCAATTCAATTATTCTGTTCTAATACTGAGGTAAACCATTACAACTCGCTAAAGCTTGCCCAAATTAGAACTGAAGGATTTGTGTCAACTGCAGTAGATACCGTTAAATCAGCCAATATGTCTGAAAGAAGTCGAGAATCAACTCTCAGACATGCCCAAAACATGAAGAACTCTGAAACTCAGAGTCTACCATATATTTAACATCTGAAGACAACTGCAAAATATATAGTTACCGTCAATACTGATACAAATTATGGACTTGTAAATGGGGCAACTGGTCATTTAATGCGAATTGACAACTGTATCGTTAACGGCTCATTATCAGTTACCAGACTGTGGATTAAGTTTGCAGATGTCACTGTCGGTACTATAGAGCGATCAAAAGTTCGAGAAAATGATCACCCAGAGTGAACTACAATTTATAAAACCGAGGGTATTACCAAGCAAGCAAAGTCGCAGTGTATCTTAAAAGAGGCATTAAGCGAGCTTCGTTGTACGTATATTGTAGCAGAGCAACCAGCGCATCGGGTCTTATCCTTTTTGGAGACTTTGTCCCTCCAACTAGTTTTGGAGCAACACATGTCCAAGAAGAACTTTAAAGTTTAAGAGTGGAAAAGGCTTTGACTACGCAATATGAATTTTTAGTCAGTGAAAATGAGGAAATCTCTTTATAATACCACAATGTGGAATCTCTTCGCGTTCATCGCGAAGATGTGGCCAACGACAAAATTATTTTTTCTGCCAACTTTTTATGTTTTGTTGAAACCTGGACTCTTCCACAAGAATGCATTCATGCATACTTGAATGACCAAAAACCAATTTTTAGATTTCGTTTATTGAGTAGACAATGCATAAGTGTATGTGAGCTGTGTGTGTATGTGAGCGAGAACGTGGCAGAACATTTTGGACAAAATTTCATTTTTAATATTTTTATAATCGAGGGCAAAGAACTTTTAAAAGTAGAAAAGAGTTTCCTGCTCGTCACTTTCAACTCGGTCTATGGTCGTACTGGTTAAAGCGTTGATCAGCGATGTTGATGCGTGATCGATCACTGCAAAGGGGCAGATGTATTCTAATATTGTTTTTTCTTTTTTTTATGTCTCTAAATATATATTTTTTATACCCTTGCAGAGAGTGTAATGATTTTAGTCAGAAGTTTGCTACGCAGTGAAGGAGACGTTTCCGACCCCATTAAGTGTATATATCCTTGATCAGCATGACTACACGAGTCGATTTAGGCATGTCCGTTTGTCCGTCCACCTGTCCGTCCGTTTCTACGCAAACTGGTCCCTCAGTTTTAAAGCTTTCGATATGAAACTTTATCAAAAGTCGTCTTTCTATTGCAGGTAGTATATAAGTCGGAGCCGGCCGGATCGGACAACTATATCTTATAGCTCCCATAGGAATAATCGGAAAAACAATTGAAAAAAAATTATAACTTATGTGTTTTTTGACATATTACCTTATGCTTTCGGAAATATCATTTTTTTAACTGTTCTGAATTTCGAATTAAATTTAAAAAAAATCGGACGACTATATCATATAGCTCCCATAGGAACGATCGGAAAACTAAAGGGAAATTAATAGGAACAAAATTATAGCTTTGTTAATTTTTATTTTATTCTCTTCTACTCTGGAATATAAATTTTATTTATTATTTCAGAATTTCGAATTAAATTTAACATAAATCGGACCACTATATTATATAGCTGCCATAGGAATGATCAATCAATTATTGTCAAAATAATACGAAAATTACTATAATTTGGCTTGTTGCAAATCGAAATTCAGATTTTTGTAATTTGTAATTAAATAGGAATTAAGTGCAAGGGTATATAGACCTTGGATAGCCGAAGTTAGCTTCCTTTCTTGTTTTTTATGATTTTTTGAATGGAGAGATCTTAGTAAAATTTTGTATGAAAAGGAGGAAAAAGCGGTTAAAATTGTCATTTTTAGCTATTTTCCAAAAATTATAAAAAAACAAGGAAAGAGATTTTGAAAGACCTGAACTAGAAACAATTAAAGAGTGCCGTTAAGGAAATGAGCTGAGCTACAGCGCAAAAACTGGCATGCTTTGTTATACCCGTTACTCGTAGAGTAAAAGGGTATATTAGATTCGTGCAAAAGTATGTAACAGGTAGAAGGAAGCGTTTCCGACCATATAAAGTATATATATTCTTGATCAGGATCACTAGCCGAGTCGATATAGCCATGTCCGTCTGTCCGTCTGTCCGTCTGTCCGTCCGTCCGTCCGTCCGTCCGTCCGTCTGTATGAACGCTGAGATCTCGGAAACTATAAAAGCTAGAAGATTGAGATTTGGCATGCAGATTCTAGGGGTTAATACGCAGCGCAAGTTTTTCACGCCGATGTGCCACGCACCCTCTAACGCCCACAAACCGCGAAAAACTGTGGCACCCGTCTGTATGAACGCTGAGATCTCGGAAACTATAAAAGCTAGAAGATTGAGATTTGGCATGCAGATTCTAGGGGTTAATACGCAGGCAAGTTTTTCTCGCCGATGTGCCACGCCTCCTCTAACGCCCACAAACCGCGAAAAACTGTGGCACCCACAGTTTTGAAGCTAGATTAACGGGAAAAGGAATGTGTATTCGTTTCTTCAATACATATTGATAGACCAAAGTGGGAAACCCCCCCCTCCCCCTAACGCCCACAAACCGCTAAAAACCTTGGCACCCGTCTGTATGAACGCTGAGATTTCGAAAACTATAAAAGCTAGAAGATTGAGATTTGGCATGCAGATTGTAGGGGTTAATACGCAGCGCAAGTTTTTCACGCCGATGTGCCACGCACCCTCTAACGCCCACAAACCGCGAAAAACTGTGGCACCCGTCTGTATGAACGCTGAGATCTCGGAAACTATAAAAGCTAGAAGATTGAGATTTGGCATGCAGATTCTAGGGGTTAATACGCAGGCAAGTTTTTCTCGCCGATGTGCCACGCCTCCTCTAACGCCCACAAACCGCGAAAAACTGTGGCACCCACAGTTTTGAAGCTAGATTAACGGGAAAAGCAATGTGTATTCGTTTCATCAATAAATATTGATAGACCAAAGTTGGAAACCCCCCTCCCCCCTAACGCCCACAAACTGCGAAAAGCTGTGGCGCCCATAGTTTTAAAGCTAGAGCAAAAGTGTAAACGCAATTTTGTTTGGGTTATTAACGCTTACCGAAATGTAGAAGAAATTTTTTTAATTTTTTGAAGCGGCTGCTTGGTTTGCCCTGCTTGAGACTGCTGACTTTAGCTGAGTAACGGGTATTTGATAGTCGAGGCACTCGACTATAGCGTTCCCTCTTGTTTTTTTCTCAGCTGTTTGGGTATAAGTCATGGACAAAATCATATATAAATTGTTAACTTCATCTTAGCTGTCTTTGAGATTTTTTTTTTGTTTTTTTGTAAACGTTTTATTTTATTTATCGAATCTTCTCTCTTAGAGACTAACGACAAGTAGGCAAATCTTAATCTAGTTTATATATTTTAATAAATTACAAATTAATTGTTTAGAATAACGGCCCTAACTATTGTTGCTGAGCGGAGTAGTGTACAGCTCGTGTTCTAGATTAGAGACCGCGCAGGCTCATTAGCCTGAAGCATGAGATTATACTTTGCTTTAGTTTTGTCGAGTTTGTCTTTAACTAAGCCTACGTTTAATTCTTTATGAATATTTTCATTCCGTATATACCACGGTGCTCCTGTTATAGTTGTCAATATTTTTGATGGAGCTCTCTGGATTATTTCTAAGTTGCTGGCAAATTCATTTCTCCATAGCTCGGAACCATCTGTCGAAATTGGTTTTAGGACTGCATTATACAAAAGTATTTTGTACTCAAGTTTTCGTGCTGAGCGGGCGTTAATTAGTCAATATAAATTGTTAGCTTTAAACTTCAAATGATTTCTCTTAGCTTCAATATGTTTTCGACAAGTGAGTCGTCTATCCAGGTGGACTCCTGTAATAATTTATCGTTTATATTAGTAATCTATTTTACTAACCTTAAAATGTTCTTGGGCAACACGAGCACTTGTACACTCATAGAAATATATCGGAGAATTTCCATAAAATCTTGAAAATTCTTTCTTGAATTTTTGTCAAAGGCGACCTCAACTTTGTTTCAAGAAATGTTTTTTTTAAGGCACCTTTAAAACCAGAAAAAATATTTCTTGAAACAAGAAATTAAATTTCTTAAAACAAGAAATGGTATTTTAGAAAGCCACCATTAAAAGAAGAAAAAATATTTCTTAAACAAGAAAAGCTATTCTTGATTCAAAGGTGGCATCTTTCTTGTTTCAAGCAAGTAAATTTCTTAAAACAAGATGGCTTTTTAGAAAAGCACCTTTCAAACAAGAAAAAATATTTCTTAAAACATGAAAAGCAATTCTTGTCTTAAAGGTGGATTCTTTCTTGTTAAAAAATGTAACATTTTTTTACATTAACAAGTTTTACATTAGCACTGAAATATACAAAAAAAGTAATGTCGTTTTTTTATATCTTATTTAATTACAATTATTTAAACATTTTTAAATATTAAATTTTTGACTTAAGATAAAATGTATTATTTATTATTATTCATGGTGTATTTAATTCACATAATTTAAGTATTGTATAATCTCTATTGATCACAAAACTCAGTATCTAGTTACAGTATCTAGTTAGTTATCTGGAAAAATAAAGTTATTGGAATTTAAAATATTTGGTTTTAGATAAACAACATTTTTTGAAATAATGTTAATAATAGCCAAAATACAAACACGTTGGTCAAAAGACCGAGAGAGATGAGCAAGACAGATAGAACACGAAGATGGAAGGGTTGAAAATCGAATTTCAGAGAGAGAAAGAGAGACGGGAGAGACACGTTCATACATATATATTTATATACAGTCCTTTGAGCGAAGGAATACCGAATGTAAGCAGGGCAGATTATGACAATTTGAAGAAGAAGAAAAGAGAAACGTCGGTCAAGAGAGCGAGAGAGAGGAGCAAAAGATGGAAGGGTTGAAACCGCTAGACTACTTTCTGTGGGGCTATGTAAAGTCATTGGTCTATGCGGATAAGCCACAAACGCTTGACCATTTGGAAGAGAACACTCGCCGTGTTATTGCCGATATACGGCCGCAAATGTCATTGTCATTGAAAATTCGACGTCCACATTGGACTACATCCGAACCAACCGTGGCGGTCATATGCCAGAAATCATATATAAAATGTAATGCCACAAGATTATCTTTCGGATAAAAAAAAATTCATGTCAATCGAATAATCCATCGTTGTTTTATTGCGACTTAAAGTTCTATACCTCTAAAAAAACACCCGTTGTAATGCGGTGTAGTTATTATAGAACTACATAGATATGTACAAATGTACATAGCTTTTAGCTAAACAATTCAATAAAATTTTTATAATAATAAATAAATAATTTAAGTTACATACATACATTTGTACGCGCGCTATACAAAAAATTATATATGTACATACCTTTGAATATTTCGAAAAACGTTTCATATTTTATCTTGAGAATCATTTACCATCACTTATGAATTTTTTTCACAACTTACGCTCGGGAGGTCAGAGAAGTCGTCCTACTTCGTTTTTTTGTCGTTATTACTTATATTCAAGGGCAATTTCTTTCAAATATTCAAAGGCGGTTTCGTTCTTAAGTTTAAAGAAAATGTTAAGGCTGCGACGGCATAGAAAACATATGAGATTTAAATTTTTCTGTATTCAAGAAAAGTTCTTTCTTGATTTTTTTTTGATTCAATTTTGATTTTGATTTTTTTTGATTCAAAGGAAATTTTTCTAACAACAATGAATTTGTTTTCTATTTTCAAGGCTATGCCGATTTAATGGCGGGATTTCTAAAATTTAGAAATTAATTTTTATGAGTATACTCATGCCTACCCACAGCGTCTTTTCGCAAATTTAATTCAGTTATTTTCACTATATTTTTAATCATTCGGCAGAGCGATACAAAAACACGTTTAGTGTCGTTGACAGTTGCTAAGCTTTGTGAAATCAGCTGTTATTTTATAGAGTCGAAATAGACTCTGTCCGTCCGTTTCTACGCAAACTAGTCCCTCAGTTTTAAGGCTATCGAGCTGAAACTTTACCAAAAGTCGTTTTTCTGTTGCAGGCAGTATATAATTCGGAGCCGGCCGGATCGGACAACTATATCTTATAGCTCCCATAGAAATAATAGGAAAAATAATTGAAAAAAAATTATAACTTATGTGTTTTTTGACATATTACCTTATGCTCTTGGAAATATCTTTTTTTAACTGTTCTGAATTTCGAATTAAGTTTTAGAAAAATCAGACGACTATATCATATAGCTTCCATAGGAACGATCGGAAAACTAAGGGGAAATTAATAGGAACAAAATTGTAGCTTTGTTAATTTTTATTGTATTCTCTTCTACTTTGGAATATAAGTTTATTTTATTATTTTAGAATTTCGAATTAAATTTAACATAAATTGGATATATAGGAAGGATCGATTAATTAATGTCAAAGTACTCCGTAAACTGCTAAATTTAAATTTAACATTTATGTAATTTCAAATAGAATAGGAACGATCTGCAAGGGTATATAAACTTCGGCTGGCCGAAGTTAGCTTTCTTTCTTGTTTTACATAGGTTGTGTATAGGCAACTAGATGTGGGCAAAAGTGAGGTACTTTTAGGGTCTTTGGTATTTCTGGTAGCTGCTAGGGGCCACAGTTTATTCTTGCCTTTTACCTATTTTTAACCCACTTTACCCTACAATCGACTAAATAAATATATCATTTAATTTTTCCCTCTGGAGGGGAAGACTGGTAACAAATCGACTATTTGGGAAAAAAAATCAAATACTTACGCGCCAAGCACTGTGTAGTACTCCAATGTAAAATGATAATAGCAAATCCTTGGAGGCTCGCCTTCACGACAAGCTCGTGCACATTCATCAGGAGCAGATAGTGCTGGATTGCGTCGCAGCTCGGCGGTTGCACTAGTAGAGAAATCTAAGTGACGGAACGGAGATTTCGGATTGGGTTCTACCACGGTGCCTGTGATTTTATTAACTGGATAACGAGCAGAGGTCGGTAGACTTCCGCGTGAATTTAGGTACCCGCTTCCAGCTGTCAAGGATGGTTTACTACCAATAACGTTCAAAGCCGGTACGCCAGTCCCAAGACTATTGCTATTCAGTGGAACGGGACCTGCATGGCTCGCACCTACAGAAGGATGAGTCTGAACAAGTCCGTGCGCCGCAGAATAAAATGGTGAATCAAATTTAGGTGAACTACTAGGAGTAGCCACATGTTGTTGCCAGAAGGACCCCGATTGTGACAGATCCTCTTGATTTTCTGCAATAAATAACACAAATAAAATATAATTAGGTTAAGGCAAAAAATTAAAAGTTTTAAAGCGATACACGAAAAAAAACGACCTACTTTAAAAATAGTCTTAAAGTTCTGAACACATTTTTAAAGTTAACTCTGATTACATAGGCTCCTCTCATTATCCACTTTTGAGCAAAATTTCTATTCCTTAGAAATTAGTCTCTAAAACTAAGGAAAAATGGCTCTACATTAAACGAAAGAAACTTCATTGGTAGCCTAGACGTCTGAAGCGCTCTCGTGGGAAGAGAGCAGCAACAGAAGTGTTCTCCGGCGCTGTCCGGTGTTAGTATTGCTGTTCTCTTCTTACACGTTGCGCTGTTGTTGTTTGATGAAAAGTTAATAAACTAAATCGTTTTCTTTAATAGTAGGTCTTGCAAATACAAAAATTTTTATTACCAACAATTTTAAGAATTGATGAAGCAACACGAAAATAATTATTATTTTCGGAGATCGCGTGTATTCCGGCGTACAGAATTATTTAAATTTTAAATTCCCTTAAAAAATATTTAATTTTCCATGTTAAAAAATTTTTTTTTATCTCTTTCTGAAATATATTAAGATATCCCACAAAGTTGCATGCCAAAAATTAAAATAACTCAAACGAGTCTCAAGTGCTGCATAACTGAAAAATCTGAGCTTAATTACAAAAAGATTTTTTTAAAGTAAACGGTGAGAGTAAAAAGAAATAAAAAAAAAACGGTCCTTATATTTTAATCCCCTATCGAAAAAAAAAGTTTGATTGATTTTGAGACTTGACCCAAATCGGCCTGTCACGTTTCACGTGGAATGAGCCATATGTATACATTGTACAAATGTACCCATTTTCTGTGAGAGGCGTAAAGCTATCACTAACTTAAATTTCAAAAAATGAAAAGTTTGTTGCTATGGCAATGTGGGATCCAAATCATTTTACAGTTCAATTCCCCATTGTTTTGTTTGAAAACGACCGTATCCATGGTAATTTAAATTTAACCCTAACATAATGTTAACGGTGTGCAAGTAAGATTTTTGGTTATATAAGTAAAAAAATAATAAAACTGTAACACAATAGTGTCTGATGCTTTTCTGACGCTCTACTTTTAAAAAAGCTGTGGAAGGTCAAATTGTGTTAGCAACACCTTTCATATTTTTTGACTTTTTCAATCGAAAAAGAGGTGCGGTCTAACGACTTAACTTTCACTTTGCAAAGTATATACATATTTCACTAAGTTTATACCATTTCACCTTCAATTAGGCCTACTACACTCATTTTACACACATATAATTTGTTCGGTAAAATTTAAAAAAGAATTTGACCAACTCCGAATTTTCATGTAATTGAATTTCAAGGTTCCCGATTTTATCTATAAAAATCAAATAGGCTTTTCTATCATTTGCTATAAAAATAATGCCCTTTTTTCCTTCCTTGTCAAAATAATACGAAATCTTGAACTTCACAAATCGGAATAATTTCGTGTTAAAAATAACAAGAAAAGAATCTAACTTCGGCCGAAGTCTATATACCCTTGCAGTTAATTCCTATTTAATTACTAATTACAAAAATCTGAATTTAGATTTCCAACGAACCAAATTATAGCAATTTTCTTATTATTTTGACAATAATTGATTGATCATTCCTATGGTAGCTATAGAATATAGTCGTCCGATTTATGTACACTTTATTTCGAAATTCTGAAATAAGAAAATAAAGTTATATTCCAGAGTAGAAGAGAATACAATAAAAACAAGAAAGGAAGCTAACTTCGGCCAACCGAAGTTTATATACCCTTGCAGTTTATTCCAATTCAATTTGAAATTACAAAAATGTTAAATTTAGACTTGCAAACAAAAACGAACAAAATTATGGCAGTTGAGGTATTATATTGACATTAATTGATCGATCCTTACTATGGAAGCTATATAATATAGTCGTCCAATTTATGTTAAATTTAATTCGAAATTCTGAAATAATAAAATAAAGTTATATTCGAGAGTAGAAGAGAATACAATAAAAATTAACAAAGCTATAATTTTGTTTCTATTAATTTCCCTTTAGTTTTCCGATCGTTCCTATGGGAGCTATATGATATAGTTGTCCGATTTTTCTAAAATTTAATTCGAAATTCGGGGCAGGTAAAAAAATTATATTCCCAGGAGCAAAAGGTAATATGTCAAAAAACACCGAAGATATATTTTTTTTCAATTATTTTTACGATTATTCCTATAGGAGCTATAAGATATAGTTGTCCGATCCGGCCGGCTCCGACTTATATACTACCTTCAATAGAAAGACGACTTTTGGTAAAGCTTCAGCTCGATAGCTTAAAAACTGAGGGACTAGTTTGCGTAGAAACGGACGGACAGACGGACGGACAGACGGATAGACGGACATGGCTTTATCGACTCGTCTAGTCATGCTAATCATGAATATATATACTTTATGGGGTCGGAAACGTCTCCTTCACTGCGTTGCAAACTTCTGACTGAAACCATTATACCCTCTGCAAGGGTATAAAAAGAAAACGATTTTGTTACAAAAAAAATCTGTCAAACCCTAGAGTCCGAATTTGGAGTCCCAACTCTATAGCACTTATAATTTCCGAGATCTCAGCGTTCACACGGACTCTACAAGTAACGGTTATACAAAATATACAAGCTAGACACTTTTTTCACAAACATTTTTTCTGATTTAAGGCCATTATGACTTCAGTTAAGAACAATCGTTCTTAATTTATGAAAGTATTCTTAATTTTAAACTATTATTCTATAAGGATTATTCTATTGGCACTTCGAAACTTTCTTGCGATGCCTTGAACCAATCGAACAGAGAGACAAATAAACAGACAGATACACCGAAATGTCTCGATTGATTCTGGATTGGTCGGGATCAAAAATAAAAATATTTTGTATGGTCAAATATTCGTTCTATCTGTTACATACTTTTGAACGAATACAATATACCCTTTTACTCTACGAGTAACTGGTATAATTAGTGGTTTTCTTGCCTGTTCTCGTCAACTAGTTTTTCTGTTCCATCTCGTTGAGCTTTAAGGAAAGCTTGATATAGTCACTTTGTACTGTGGGTACACAGATATGAATTACAAATACACTTTTATAGTAAACCAGAAAACTTGCTCCTCCACTTAGTCTCTTTTATTAGTTATTTTGACTGGTTCTTGGTTTGCATTTTTTGGCCGCAATAGTCGGCAAGCAAAGGAGCTCCACATAAATGCTTAGAAACAAAATATATAAAAAAAACGAAATGGAATGCTAGCGGCAATCAGATACCTAAATCCCCCAGGTTATTATTTGTGGGTTATTTTCTACCAATTTAGTGCCATAATTATTGTAAGTTATTACGTATGAAGTCTCCCAGTCGGACTTGAGCTAACGAGTGGAGTTAAAAATAGATTAAATATTTATATTAAAAGATTAATTTTAGACATAAAAATAGTGCGATCAGTGAGAGTTTTGTAAATAAAAAGGAGAGCATACCAAGAATTTAAAATATTAATTTACTTGGACTTTCTTGGACTTTAAAATCAAAATTTAAAGTCAATCGGATTAATCTTTTGTAATAGGCGTTTTTAGGCCATTTGCACTTCGCAGATTAATGGTTTTTTTTCGAAACTACATGGAGAAAACAAGGTAAACCGCTTTAGTCGAGTACTTCGACTATTAGGTACATTCATACCTACTCAGCTAACCAACTTTAAAATAAGTACGCCAAAGGCGATGGTACCCCTGCGATTGCAAGGAATAAATGGGAACTTAATCCTTAAGATTTATAAAAGGAAAGGGCTATTTTTAAAGGGATACGACCACTCAGTGGCCTCAAACAGCTTCAAAAACAATATTTTCGAAGTTGTTGGAACTTCAAAATTTTTATTTGACCCAATTTTAGGGTTTGAAAAAAAATTCTAAGTCCCCCATAATTTTAAGGGCTACATTTAAATGTATCTTTTGGACTTAAAAATCTAAGCCGCTGCTCCAATCAAGATGGTTTTAGGATCAATAGTTTTTCTATGGCTTATTTTTGAGAGATATTGCACCGCATTTTGTTGCAGAAGCGGGTGGCCGTCAATAAATTTAACGCCAAGAGAGTAATATTTAAGAGAGTAAGTCCGATAGGACTTTTTTATGTTCATGGTTTTAAAAGGGAAGGGCCAGTTTAAGTAAAAAAACTACCGAACTTTTTGTCTGGATGCATTTGGACTACACAGTGCTTAGAAAGTTTGTGCTAGTCGAAAAACAAAACACGTGAAAATGCAAATTGCCTCAAACTGGTACCTTTCTGACAAGAAGAACCCTAAAAATAATTAATTGGTAGAAAAAATACATGTTAAATTATATTTAAAAGGCAACTGGAATTTAACTAGTTGCACTTGAACTACATATGATCCAAAAATACAGCCTAGAGTTCAAATGTCTGTGGAAATTTAATACCAAACAAATCAAACTGTCTGGGTACTCGGTTCAATCCTTAGTCTTTGTAAATTATTTTTTTGTTTTTTGTTTGCTAGGTGATGCTTTAGTTTTATTTTTAACTTAGTTTAATCTTTCGTAGGAAATATATATGTAAAAAAAAAATGTATCACACTAAAATCTATAAACCTTGTTTGTGCATTACAAAATGTGATGCGTGTATGGCTCAATCAGCTAGTGTGTCTACAAATCCAAAGGTTCAAGTCCTAGAAAGGGCGACTTGTCTCGAAAAAAGTAAGTTTGTTTTAATTTAATTTATTTATCATCTGCCGTATTTAATTACATAATAACAGTCATAATTCCTTTACGGGCCGGGCCCTTCAATAAGCTACTAATTAGGAGAGCGTCAAATTAAACCTCTTCAAGTACGAGTAAAATCCAATGATTTAATGGTTGATGGTCCAGTTTGCAGATTTTTCGAGAAAATAATTTTTTTTTGTGTAGTTTAACAGCTGTAATCATAAATTGGTTAACAGCCACTAGTGCAAAACTAGTAGTTTCCGATGACAAGCCTACACTGGTCGGCATAATTATTTTGACAGGTTTGAAAGTTAAATCTACTCATATTTTGAACTTATAATATAAACTCTTGGCACCTATATAAAAAGAACACCACAATTCCGTTTAAATGACACAAAAATGTTCTTAGCCCATTTAGCACCCTTTGAAAAGTAAGAAATTTTTGTGAAAGTCCAATTTTTAACTTTTTTCCTGAGGTTTAAAACGAATTAGATATACCAATACTATTGGTAAATTTGTTTCGAAATAAACTAAAATTAGTTTATTATTTGTTTATTCCTGCCAATATCTATTGATTGACCAAACAAAAATTCGCCCCATGTCCTCCCTAACGCTTTCCAACCGCAAAACGTAGAAGAAATTTTTCAAATAGGGCAACTCAGTAAAAAGTTATAAGCAAATAATGAATTGTCCGCTACATAGATGGCGCCACTTTCAAGAGATTGCTTGGATTGCCGTGCATGCCACTGATTGCCTTAGCTGAGTAACGGGTATTTGATAGTCGAGGCACTTGACTAAACCGTTCTCTCTTGTTTTTTTTTTTACTATTTGAATAAAAACAAGAAAACAACTTCGGTCAGCCGAAGTCTATATACCCTTGCAGTTAATTCCTATTTAATTACAAATTACAAAAATCTGAATTTCGATTTGGAACAAACCGATTTATAGCAATTTTGACAATAATTGATTGATCATTCCTATGGGAGCTATATAATATAGTCGTCCGATTTATGTAAAATTTATTTCGAAATTCTGAAATAATAAAATAAAATTATATTCAAGAGTAGAAGAAAATACAATAAAAATTAACAAAGCTATAATTTTTTTATATTAATTTCCTATTAATTTTCCGATCATTCCTATGGGAGCTATATGATATAGTCGTCCTATTTTTATAAAATTTAAATCGAAAATCAGAAGTATTAAAAAAACGATATTCCAAAGAGTAGAAGGAAATATGTCAAAAGACACCGAAGCTATAATTTTGTTCATATTAATTTGCCATTAAATTTCTGATAGTTCCTATGGCAGCTATATGATATAGTCGTCCGATTTTTATAAAATTTAATTCGAAATTCAGAACTGTTAAAAATGATATTTCCAAGAGCATAAGGTGATATGTCAAAAAACACATAAGTTATAATTTTTTTTTCAATTTTTCCGATTATTCCTATGGGAGCTATAAGATATAGTTGTCCGATCCGGCCGTCTCCGACTTATATACTACCTGCAACAGAAATACGACTTTTGGTAAAGTTTCAGCTCGATAGCTTAAAAACTGAGGGACTAGTTTGCGTAGAAACGGACGGACGGACAGACGGACAGACGGACGGACAGACGGACAGACGGACATGGCTAGATCGACTCGTCTAGTCATGCTGACCAAGAATATATATACTTTATAGGGTCTGAAACGTCTCCTTCACTGCGTTGCAAACTTCTGACTGTAATCATTATACCCTCTGCAAGGGTATAAATATATATGTATATATACATATATGAGAAAAAAGTTTCATTTAGTTGTAAAATGCATTAACTAAAAATACTACAAAGACTTCGAGAAAGTACACCTTGTGCTGGGTTTGAACCAGGGTCAAAAAACCGTCAGCTAGTACAGTTCTCCTAGTTTTTTCTGCATGAAAGAAGAAAGGCACTCTGTAGTCCGACATGAACATTTACGAACGCTTATTTTTATTTAAACTTTAAATTTTAAAGTACACAATTTAACAACACACGAATTTTTCATCAATGTACATTTGGAAATTCTGTGCTTACCGGCATTTCTAAACGGCCTAACCAATATTGCTCAAACCTGTCCACTTGTCCAAAAACCTGTCTTCTGGAACCAGGTTTTTTTAACTAATGCTATTCATATGTCACTCAAAAATGTGCAAATGGCTCGAAAAGCATACATTTTATAACAATTTTAATAGAAACGAATCTTTTATGTAAACAAGAATATTTTGATAGCAATTGTTTCGGTAAGTTGTTAAACGATTTTTTTTAACAATACATTCTTATTTCGGTTATTTCATACACTTATAAACCAAACCAAAAAACACAAAAAAAAAATATTTTACTTATTATAATGTCGTGGGCAATAGACATGCATTTTCCGACCAATAAAAATCTGTAATTTTCTTACAGTTTTGCCTTCGAAATTAATTGCTTTCCGAGGAGCCATTTTAAGACTTTTGGCAATATAAAAGCTAAGCTATAAAAAATTTCGGTTTTTAGGCATGTATTTTTAAAGTAGCCATTTATGCCAGGTTTTTCAACTTTGACAAAGTATAGCTTCTAAACTAATGAACTCAGTGCTGTGTATGAAAATGAGTATTTGATGACCGTTAGAAAATAAAAAAGGGCCAAAAACGTTTTTTACACCTAAAAAAAACTGTACCGTAAAAAATATTATAAGTGACCTTTTCTTAATCAGGGGGATGTACCTTAACGGAAAATCATGGTTTCATGAAGTGCGCATTTCATTAATTTTTTTTTTTTTAACTGGTGTTATTTGTTGAGCTCCAAGAAACGACACAAATTTGTGATTGCTAGAGAATGTTAAGTTCCTATTCTATGTTTAGAAAGATGATACTGTAAATAAAAATACTGTAAAAAAAATAATAAATAAAAAAACCATAAAACCATTATGTTACGTTATTGTGCTTGTTTATCTTCTACAAGTAACTAAAAAAATTTTAATGTGTTTATATTAAAACGCCATATGCATATTGTAATATATATGATCAATGGACATTGTCCATACACTAGATATACATACATACATATGGGGATTGCTAAATTGCAGTTTGCAAGCAGTTCCACTTTATATACGTGTCACAATTGTTTGCTGACACACATGTTCATAAAAATAATATCATGCTTTGTCAGAAAGCAGTAGTAGATTGCTTATTTTATTAAGGTAGTATTTTGGATACAAAAATGTATGTACATACAACAACGTGAGAGGTTTACTTTATGTATATATACATATGAGTAACATAAGTATATAAATACGTATTTATGTGCTTATTATACAAATCTGTATCTTAAAGTCACCCTGAATCAGTTATACTATTAGGCTGGACCATTTAAGAGACCGGTTTTAAACTTGATAAAACTAATGAAATATGATGGTGGAAGTTTCTTAATTGCTATTGCATCTACATATTTGAAAAATACATTTGGATATTTATTAACATACACGTAAAACGTACGTACATATGTATGAAATACAATGAGCAAATGTTTATTTTTTTTGGACCGTATGTATTTTATACCCTTGCAAAGGGTATTATGATTTCAGTCAGAAGTTTGCAACGTAGTGAAGGAGACGTTACCGACCCCATGAAGTATTTATATTCTTGATCAGAATGACTAGACGAGTCGATCTAGTCTGTCCGTCCGTCTGTCCGTCCGTCCGTCTGTACGTCCGTGTGTCCGTGTGTCCTTCCGTCTGTCCGTCTGTTCATCCGTCTGTCCGTCCGTCTGTCCGTCCGTCTGTCCGATCGTTTCTACGCAAACTAGTCCCGCAAACTAGTATTAAAGCTTTCGAGATGAAACTTTACCAAAAGTCGTCTTTCTATTGCAGGTGGTACATAAGTCGGAACTCGCCGGATCGGACAACTATATCTTATAGCTCCAAAATAATGAAAAAGAAATTATAGCTTAGGTGTTTTTTAACATATAGAAAGCTTTGGGAATATTTTTATTTAGGCTGTCCCAAATTTCGAATTAAATTTTATAAAAATCGTACAACTACAAACGATCGGAAAACTAAAGGAAAATTAATAGTAACAAAATTAAAGCTGTGTTAATTTTTATTATATTCCCTTCTACTCTATATTTTATTATTTCAGAATTTCGAATTTAATTTAACATAAATCGGACGACAATATTATATAGCTGCCATAGGAAGCATCGATCAATTAATGTCAAAATAATACGTAAACTGCTATAATTTTCTTTGTTGCAGATCTATAAGATTTATCTAATAGTCTAGAAGAGGGGCCTGTGCCCCAAAAATCGCGAAAAAACTATCCTCGATGGACCGCGATTTCTTAGGCCGAAATTAGGAATTAACGTGCGGAAATGCATGGTTCTCTTGTAATTGCATTTCAAAGTTGCGTGTTTTGCTATAAAAACAAAGTAGCATTTTCTAGGATTTTGATGTGTTTGGTGACATTTTTCTATAAGAAACATTTGGGCCTTCCTCTTGTTGTCAAAATAATACGCGTTCGAAAAAATTAGACAAAAATGGGAAATTGTTGGTATAGCGAGCCAGCCCGCACAACCGCGAATTAAATATCCTCGGTGGACAGTGATTCCTTAAGAACTCGAATGACCTTGGATGACCAACATATGCGTAACTTATGAAAATGTTATAGAAGTAAAGTTCAAGAAATCGCGGTCCAAGGCTTGCAAACAATTTGCAAAAAATATCTTTAAAAAAGTCACGCTTTTTTTTTTAATATTTTTTTTTTGCGGCGTTTTACACATTTTTTTTTTCAATTTTTAAGTACTTGTATTGCGGTTGGGATTATAAAATTCGTGCATTATTGGTATAGCCTTTCTACGATTTTCTTAAAAAAAATAAAAATTAAAATTAAAATTAATTACCTGCCTACACTCATACATGTCTCTGCAGAAATACAAATCCTTTGAATAAGCTTTAAAAAATGTATTTCTTTTTAATGAAAAGTATATACAACTCTCGGTTGATTGATGAAAAAATGATAAAGATGTATTCTACCGTTCTGAAGATATAAAATAACAAGTGAGTGAAAAAGTGCCATCTCTTAGGAAGATTTAAATTATTTTTTTTAAGGGATTAAAATACAACAAGCCGCAATCGTAATTTTTTATCGCTTAACATTTCTTTAGCCGGATCTAAATAATTTGTGGGTTATATACACATATACGAAAGATAGCTACCTTTCTCTAATATTTGTATACCCTTGCAGACGGTATTATGATTTCAACGCAGTAAAGAAGATGTTTCCGACTCCATAAAGTGTATAAATTCTGATCGGCATAACTAGACAATTCGATCTAGCCATGTCCGCCTGTCCGCCCGTCTGTCCGTCTGTATGAAGGCTGAGATCTCAGAAACTATAAAAGCTAGAAGAAAAAAAACTCACCCCATTCCGCGCTGCGCGATTAAACACTTTCTAAAATTTATATAGGTGCTTTAAATTATTAAATACTTTTTATATTATACCCTTCCAGAGGGTATAATGATTACAGTCAGAAGTTTGCAATTCTTGATCAGCATGACTAGACGAGTCGATCTAGCCATGTCCGTCTGTCTGTCCGTCCGTCCGTCCATTTTTACGCAAACTAGTTCCTCAGTTTTGCAGCTATCGAGATGAATCTTTACCAAGAGTCGTCTTTTTATTGCAGGTAGTATATAAGTGGGAACCAGCCGGATTGGACAACTATATCTTATAGCTCCAATACGAAGAATCAAAAAAAAATAATGGAAAAAAAATTAGATTCGGTGTTTTTTCACATATTACTTAATGCTTTTGGGAAAATTGTTATTTAAACAGTTGTGAATTTCGAATTAAATTTTAGACAAATTTGGACAACTATATCACACCGCGAAATATATAAGAAACAATTTTAGCTTTGTTAATTTGTATTGTAGTTTCTTTTACTCTGGGATATAATTTTAATTTATTTATTCCGAATTTGTTATTATATTAAACATAAGTCGGACAATTATATATAGAAAGGATCGATCGAACACTACTATAATTTTGTTTGCTGCAACATATACGCAAGTAAATTGAAATTTAAAATTTTGTAATTTGTAATTGAGTAGGAGTGATCTGCAAGGGTATAAAAACTTCGGCTGGCCGAAGTTAGCTTCCGTTCTTGTTATACCAGTTACTCGTCGAGTAAAAGGATATATTAGATTCGTGTAATAGGTAGAAGGAAGCGTTTCCGACCATATAAAGTATATATATTATTGATCAGGATCACTAGCCGAGTCGATCTAGCCATGTCCGTCTGTGCGTCCGTCCGTCTGTTCGTCTGTATGAACGCTGAGTTCTCGGATACTATAAAAGCTAGAAGATTGGGACTTGGCATGCAGGTTTGAGGGGTTAATACGCAGCGCAAGTTTTTCACGCCGATGTGCCACGCATCTCTAACGCCCACAAACCGCGAAAAACCGTGGCACCCACCGTTTTGAAGCTAGATTAACGGGAAAAGGAATTTGTATTCGTTTCTTCAATACATATTGATTGACCAACATGGGAAACCCACCTTCCCCCTTAACGCCTACAAACCGCGAAAAAGCGGGGGCGCCCACAGTTTTAAAGCTAGAGCAAAAGTGTCATTTCATTGTCGCCATTTTGTTTGGGTTATTAATGCCTACCGAAATGTAAAAGAATTTTTTAAATCGGCCAACTCAGTAAAAAGTTATAAGCAAATAATGAAATGTCCAATAGATGGCTCCACTTTTAAGCGGCAACTTGGTTTGCCCTGCTTGCCCTGCTGGTTGCTTTAGCTGAGTAACGTGTATTTGATGATCGAGGCACTCGACTATAGCGTTCTCTCTTGTCTTACATGAATTTATTCAAATGCTGTTTTTGGTGTCTTAAAGTATAACTATAAGTCCGATCGCTTTTGCCTTTATTGCTATTATCGTAATTTAAGCTAAGAGATAACATTTTTTGACGGAGTTCGCGACGAATTACCGGTTTTAAAAGCTTTAAAAATTAAATTGCATTCCTTTTGGCTTTCACATATTGCGAACAAATTTACGATATCTACAATTATAATATGATAATAAATTTATCCACGAAAACACAAGGTTATATTTCATATCTGATAAGATGGTCACATAACAATAATTAAAAACATGTAAAATTATATCAGTTAGGGCAAATTACAAAAATTTCATAAAATATTCCATTGAATGGCTTGGGGAGACTTTGTTAGTCTCTTTTTCTTTTTGTTTTTGCATAATAAACTAGTAATTTTGTCCATCTGTCTTAACTTGCATTATTCTCTTAGCTAGTCGTGAAAGTGAATGTAAACTAGCCATAGTAGTTTGTGAAGTCGTTTATATTTCCAGATTTTTTTTAGGCATAACCGCGTAGACTTTGTAAGCCTATATTTTACTAAAATAGGGTGGCGTTAACCCAGTTTTTTTTTTTAATAAAACGGTATTATGTTTTCGATATCTTCTCCAAATAAAGTAGTATAAAGATTAATCATAGAGAGACCCTATGTTATTTTCTTAAGATTTCTGGATGTATAGAAGGCGATCTCATTTTTGAACATTTGTTTTCTTGGTAGTTTTTGTTTTTCTCACCTTTTATACGTTGCTTTTGCTGTGAGTTGGCAACACGCACTGCAAAAGCCTCAGGAAAATCAAAAAATAAAATTATAGCCAGAAACAATATAAAAGTCTTGTTGAATCCTTTGCTCTCCATGGCTTTCAGTTAAATTTGACTTTGTACAATTTTTTCAAATTCACTGAGATCTCTCTCTAATGACGCGAAAGTTTATAAAATTTGCAAGTATATTTAAAGCAGGATGATCACAACATATGAAATTATTTTCTCTTATTAGTATGTATACTAAGCGATGGCTGCACCAGCTGAATTGAGTACAGCTTAATGAAGTACGCGCAACGCGTTTAAGCACCAAACTGAAGCAGTAGATACATAAGTAAGACTATATAAAATGTTTAAAACTGAAAAGTCACTGCAAAACGAGCTTACGAACGAGTCGGGGAAAGGAATGGCTCAGTGAATCATGACATGGCTCAGAGAGCGCAAGAAATTGCAGCAGCCAACTTGATCACGATCTCAGAGCAAGTTCGCCGAGTTTAGACTTACCCCAGCTTACAAAAGCTTTACAAAGCACAGATGGAAAAAAGAAGAACCACAATGAAACGGGCCTTTATTAATTTGTTGTTGGTAAAATCAAACAAAGAGACTGTTTTTAAGTTAAAACCTAAAGATCGGAAAGTAAAAGGTTCATTAGTGCTGTAAAAAGTGTTGTATGTCATAGGGTGTACTGATAATTAATATTGATAATTTATTTTAGTTTTTAAGTTTATTTATTGAATTGCAATTGAATACGTATATTAGCCCATAAACTTTTATTTGTACCTGGATAAAAATATAGGCCATTTAAAGAAATGCCAGCTAAAAATAAGTAATAGGGACCCCAAGTGCCTTGATTATCAAACCCATCTAAAGGAGTGCGAGAGAGGTGGAGATATAAAAACAGCAAAGCGACTGCCTGAAATCGCGTTGTCTAGCGGATATTATTAGCTCATAACTTTTTATACCCTTTAATCGTAGAGTAAAAGGGTACATTGTATTTGGAGAAAAGTTTGTAACAGGTAGACGGACGCGTTTCCGACCATATAAAGTATATATGTTCTTGATCAGGATCACTAGCCGAGTCCATTTAGCCATGTCCGTCTATCTGTCCGTGTGATACCTGAGATCACAGAAACTATAAGAGCTTCCTATTTAGATTAATTTTAACACGCCGATGTGCTACGCCCCGTCGTGGTCGTTACCCACAAACCTGGAAAAGCTGTGACGCCCAACATTTTTGTAGATAGACTATAAGTATTAACTGAAATATATTTATACCCTTGTAAAGGGTATAATGAATTCAGTCAAAAGTTTGCAACGCAGTGAAGGAGATTTTTCCGACCTCATAAAGTATATATATGATCAGTATCACTAGAAAAGTCGATCTAGCCATGTCCGTCTGTCCGTCAGTTTCTACGCCAACTAGTCTCTCAGTTTTAAAGCTATCGGAATGAAACATTACCAAAAGTTGTCTTCCTATTGGAGGTAGAATATAAGTCGTAACCAGCCAGATCAGACAAAGATATCTAATAGCTCCCTAAGAATTTATCGGAAAAATAATGGAACAAAATTATAGCTTAGGTGTTTTTTGTCATTTTACCATTCCTCTTGGAAATATAATGATTTAAGTCAGAAGGGAAGGAGACGTTTCCGACCCTATAAAGTATATATATTCTTGGTCAGCATGACTAGGCGATTCGATCTAGCCATGTCCGTCTGTCCGCCCGTTTCTACGCAAACTAGTCCCACATTTAGGACTAGTTTAGGAGTTTAGGGAATGAGAGATCACAGAAACTATAAGAGCTTCCTATTTAGATTAATTTTAACACGCCGATGTGCTACGCCCCGTCGTGGTCGTTACCCACAAACCTGGAAAAGCTGTGACGCCCAACATTTTTGTAGATAGACTATAAGTATTAACTGAAATATATTTATACCCTTGTAAAGGGTATAATGAATTCAGTCAAAAGTTTGCAACGCAGTGAAGGAGATTTTTCCGAACTCATAAAGTATATATATGATCAGTATCACTAGAAAAGTCGATCTAGCCATGTCCGTCTGTCCGTCAGTTTCTACGCCAACTAGTCTCTCAGTTTTAAAGCTATCGGAATGAAACATTACCAAAAGTTGTCTTCCTATTGGAGGTAGAATATAAGTCGTAACCAGCCAGATCAGACAAAGATATCTAATAGCTCCCTAAGAATTTATCGGAAAAATAATGGAACAAAATTATAGCTTAGGTGTTTTTTGTCATTTTACCATTCCTCTTGGAAATATAATGATTTAAGTCAGAAGGGAAGGAGACGTTTCCGACCCTATAAAGTATATATATTCTTGGTCAGCATGACTAGGCGATTCGATCTAGCCATGTCCGTCTGTCCGCCCGTTTCTACGCAAACTAGTCCCACATTTAGGACTAGTTTAGGAGTTTAGGGAATGAGGGAAATTAATAGGAACAAAATTATAGCTTTGTTAATTTGTATTGTATTCTCTTCTACTTTGGAATATATTATTTTAATGTTTTAGAATTTCGAATTAAATGTAACATAAATTGGATGACTATATTATATAGCTGCCATAGGAAGGATCGATCAATTAATTTCAAAATACTCCGTAGACTGCTATAATTTTGTTTGTTGCAAATCGAAATTTAACATTTTTGTAATTTCAAATATAATAGGAACGACCTGCAAGGGTATATAAACTTCGGCTGGCGCCACTTTTAAGCGACTGCTTGGTTTGCCCTGCTTGAGACTGCTTGATTTAGCTGAGTAACGGGTATTTGATAGTCGAGGCACTCGACTATAGCGTTCTCCCTTGTTTTCATATAAGTTTGTTTTGAGAAGTTAGAACCGTTCCAAAACTTGAGGGAATATTCATTTTTCGACAGTTCAAAAAATGACTGTCCTTAAGCCTAGTACTCACTTCAATTAAAAAGTCTACGGAAAGAAAATCTCCATACAATACATTTTGTTCATGAAATTTTCCGGCTGTCATTTTTGTATAGACATTTTAATTTCGTATGTATTCATCTTTTAACATAGTTGTTCTCCACTATTTTGACATTCATTTTCCCTTTAATTTTCTATAGGCCAAGTTTCAGAAAATCAACAGAACCAAAACTGCCCAATCTTCTGAGGGCCATACCAGATTCGGTACTTTCTAAAAAATAGACCTAAATTCGTGAACACGTGCTTCGTTGCAAAGCAAAACTGCGCGCATCACTAATTTTTCGCAAAAAAATTTTATTTTGAAAGCATTAAGTTAAAGGTATTATCCATAAATCTTTATATTTATAATTTGTTAAAATTTTTCTCGTTGCATCAATTTGAAATGGATACATGTTTTGTGTCTATTTTGTGAACTTATTTTTTATGTTTAGCTAAGGTTTTAGTAAAAATCCCACCAAATTCCACAATTAGTTGATGTGCCTTTTTGTTCGTTTGGCTTTAAGGTAATATATTTGTTAAAATTAGCTGCAGGAAATTTGTGCCTACAACTTTTTCAAGGACAAAACTGGCCGTACAACCCATTTTTATACCCTTGCAGAGGGTATAATGATTTTAGTCAGAAGTTTGCAACGCAGTGACGGACACGTTTCCGACCCCATAAATGTATATATTCTTGATCAGCATGACAAAACGAGTCGATCTAGCCATGTCCGTCTGTCCGTCTGTCCATCCGTTTCTACGCAAACTAGTCCCTCAGTTTTAAAGCTATCGAGATACCCTTGCAGAGGGTATATTGATTTCAGTCAGAAGTTTGCAACGCAGTGAAGGAGACGTTTCCGACCCTATAAAGTATATATATTCTTGGTCAGCATGACTAGACGAGTCGATCTAGCCATGTCCGTCTGTCCGTCCGTCTGTCCGTCTGTCCGTCCGTCCGTCCGTTTCTACGCAAACTAGTCCCTCAGTTTTTAAGCTATCGAGCTGAAACTTTACCAAAAGTCGTCTTTCTATTGCAGGTAGTATATAAGTCGGAGACGGCCGGATCAGACTACTATATCTTATAGCTCCCATAGGAATAATCGGAAAAATAATTGAAAAAAATTATAACTTATGCGTTTTTTGACATATTACCTTCTGCTTTTGGGAATATCATTTTTTCAACTGTCCTGAATTTCAAATTTAATTTTATAAAAATCGGACGACTATATCATATAGCTCCCATAGGAACGATCGGAAAACTAAAGCGAAATTAATAGAAACAAAATTATAGCTTTGTTAATTTTTATTGTATTCTCTTCTGCTTTGGAATATAGGTTTATTTTATTATTTTAGAATTTCGAATTAAATTTAACATAAATTGGATGACTATATTATATAGCTGCCTATATAACTATATAACTATATAACTATATAACTATCGGTTTTTGAGAACTGTTAAGCTTAACAAAACAAGTGGTCTAAAATCTGGCTATCTCGAATATCTCCAAAACGATTCTTTGGAAAATTTTGTTATTTTCTTTATGGTGATCAGTGACTCAAGAGTAATCGAAAAAATGGGTCCCAGCGTTTATGTATTTTGGCTGTAAACTAGTGATATCGAATATTGAATTATTATCGAATTTTAATTGACTTATTTTTACCATTTTCAAATAAGTTTTAAACAAAAATGATGATTTTTTGGCAAAATACAAAAAGAATAGGGGAGAGGTCTGTAGGTTGGTACACCTTTTGTTTTTAATCTGCCATTTCGACAATCGCTTATGAAACTTCACGCATTAGATACAAATCAAAAGGTTAGTCTTTTAACTTCAAGAAAAACAAAAAAAATATTTTTTTTCCTAAGGGAAAACTAAAAAATAAATTTTTTTAAGTACTCTAAACTTAAAAAAAACTATTTATTTACGTTAATTTAATCAATTTTATTTTGTTTTAACTTATTTCCCCTCCATTTTTAAAGAACTTTGACCAAATAACAAATAAATCCGAAATGCTCTTAGAACGATTACATTTTCCCTAATTTCAGAGAAATTTTCTCTGCAGAAAGCGACCTCTGTAGGGCTGATTCTTTTTTTAATTTGCTAACAGATAAATTACTAATGTTTTAAACCGTTTACAAATTTATTTCTAGCACGTTTTTACTTTTTTTAAGAATTTTGAAAAAAAGTGGACAACAACTTTTTTGGTGAAAAATGGTACACGACTCTTACAGCTTAAATCTGACTAGAGCCTGGCTTATAATGTTTTCCCCAACAGTTTTGTCACTAAAATGGACTATAAAAAATAAAATAAAAAATTTTTTTTAGTGTAAAAATGTTGAAAAAATGGAGCCAACCTACAGACCTCTCCCCAATACAATATAAAGCGTATATTGTACAAAATAAAAGAAAAACAAGAAAGGAAGCTAACTTCGGCCAGCCGAAGTCTATATACCCTTGCAGTTAATTCCTATTTAATTACAAATTACAAAAATCTGAATTTCGATTTGGAACAAACCGAATTATAGCAATTTTGATAATAATTGATTGATCATTCCTATGGGAGCTATATAATATAGTCGTCCGATTTATGTAAAATTTATTTCGAAATTCTAAAATAATAAAATAAACTTATATTCAAGAGTAGAAGAGAATACAATAAAAATTAACAAAGCTATAATTTTTTTCCTATTAATTTCCCATTAATTTTCCGATCATTCCTATGGGAGCTATATGATATAGTCGTCCGATTTTTATAAAATTTAAATCGAAAATCAGAAGTATTAAAAAAACGATATTCCAAAGAGTAGAAGGAAATATGTCAAAAGACACCGAAGCTATAATTTTGTTCATATTAATTTGCCATTAATTTTCTGATAGTTCCTATGGCAGCTATATGATATAGTCGTCCGATTTTTATAAAATTTAATTCGAAATTCAGAACTGTTAAAAAAATGATATTTCCAAGAGCATAAGGTAATATGTTAAAAAACACATAAGTTATAATTTTTTTTCAATTATTTTTCCGATTATTCCTATGGGAGCTATAAGATATAGTTGTCCGATCCGGCCGGCTCCGACTTATATACTACCTGCAACAGAAATACGACTTTTGTTAAAGCTCAGCTCGATAGCTTAAAAACTGCGGGACTAGTTTGCGTAGAAACGGACGGACGGACAGACGGACGGACAGACGGACAGACGGACAGACGGACATGGCTAGATCGACTCGTCTAGTCATGCTGACCAAGAATATATATACTTTATAGGGTCTGAAACGTCTCCTTCACTGCGTTGCAAACTTCTGACTGAAATCATTATACCCTCTGCAAGGGTATAACAAGAACGGAAGCTAACTTCGGCCAGCCGAAGTTAATATACCCTTGCAGATCATTCCAATTCAATTTGAAATTACAAAAATGTTAAATTTAGATTTGCAACAAACGAAATTATAGCAGTTTACGCATTATATTGACATTAATTGAACGATCCTGATGGCAGCTATATAATATAGTCGTCCAATTTATATTACATTTAATTTGAAATTCTGAAATAATAAAATAAATGTATATTCCAGAATAGAAGAGAATACAATAAAAATTAACAAAGCTATAATTTTGTTTCTTTTAATTTCCCTATTTGATATAGTCGTCTGATTATTATAAAATTTAATTCGAAATTCAGGACATTCCCAAGAGCAATAGTTAATATGTCAAAAAACACCGAAGATATAATTTTTTTTTCAATTATTTTTACGATTATTCCTATGGGAGCTATAAGATTTAGTGGTCCGATCCGGCCGGTTCCGACTTATATACTACCTACAATAAAAAGACGACTTTTGGTAAAGTTTCATTTCGATAGCTTTAAAACTGAGGGACTATTTGCGTAGAAACGGACGGACAGACGGACATGGCTAGATCGACTCGTTTAGTCATGCTGATCAAGAATATATATACTTTATGGGGTCGGAAACGTCTCCTTCACTGCGTTGCAAAATTCTGGCTAAAACAGTGGTGGCCAGCAGAGGCAGCGCGCAGGGCCCACAGGATAGGCAATTTCGCTGCCGCTGCTCTGCCAGCGCGCTGCAGCGTTTCGACGCACATGTACGCTGTCAAGCTGCAAAACGTCACGCACACAGTCAAATTCGTGCATGCTCGCACTCTCACAAACGCAATGCGTTCTTTCATTGTGCTGCCTCTGCTGGCCACCACTGGACTAAAATCATTATACCCTCTGCAAGGGTATGAAAATGTTAAATTTAGATTTCCTTCAACGTATACGTAGTAAATCTTAATTTAGCAAATTTAATATAACAAAAAAAAAAAATAAAGGTTTTTGAATTATTTTTACATTAATATTAAACAGCCGAAAACGGCTTCTTTACTGCGTTGCAAACTTTTGACTGAAATCATTATTATCAAGATGAAGATATGTTGCCTCTACATTTGCCATCGCATATTAATGCGTATAGTGCCCTAATCGCCCTATAATTTTTATTTCGTACTTTATCTCTTTCTTCGGCCAAAGAGCTAGAGGAATGGCTTGGATGGTGCCGAGCTGAAGGCTACCGAACGGTTCCCAGGTTTCCCGCATTCATCTCACCGCTGTCTGGTGTCACTCGAACCGTGTCGAGAGTCAATTGTAGGGCGCTTGTCGCTTTTAAATTTTCCATTTCAATTTAAAATTCCCGCCAGGCTTTGAAGTTGCCGCCAGGAAATAAAATGACAGATCAAAATTCAAATAATTTCTGTTTTTTTACAACACTGAAAAGACGTGTTCGATAAAGATTTTTGAGTCCTATGCTTTTCGATAAACAAGCCTGGCTTTCGATTATTCGGTCTTTCCATTTTGGACCGTGGCCGAAAGAAGATCGTTCTCTCCTGAACATATTTTCCTCAGTGTTATATATTTCTTCAACCGAAACCAAATCGTGAAAAATATCAGACATCCTCAGCCTTTTATAAGGTTTTCTTTTACCAGTGGGTTCCTGTTGATTAAAGGAAGTGAGTTTAACTATTATTTCGTGGAAAAACCCCTATTCTTATAAAGTAATGCGTTTTATAGGAAAATTCTTGGAAGTCGAGTTTACTCCTTCACGTGGCTTACGGCCAGTGAAATTTCGTCTGCATCGTGGAAAATTGAAGTCCAGTTTACTCCTACACGTGGCTTACGGCCCAGGAAAATTTCTGCCCAGATTTTTGTCTGCATCGTGGAAAATTGAAGTCGAGTTTCCTGCTTCTATTGGTTCCCGTTTTTCTGGGAAAAGTGTATACAACGCCACCCACGTGATCGTCAGGATTTCACCATAAAACATCAAACAAAAATATAATCAAGAAATTGAACATAAAACTGTGAAAATTTCAACCAGTGTTACATACATAGCGAAGCCCTCTGCTAAAAGCCCACAAGAGGGCAGGCCCAAGCCTGCAACACTCACTTTGTGATCCAGTCTAGTACACCAACACAATTTAAATTAATTCTTATCAACTAAATTCCTATTCGTAATTTAAATTAAATTTCTTTATCGCTAAATTAATTAAAACATAAATATCTAATAAGCAATCAACGTAAATTACTCAAATCCTAGTGTAATCAAAGAATTTGTTATGCAGTAAGCAAATCTCGTCATGAGAGCAAGTGATTAAGCCCCTGGAAGTGTTTTTCCCTACTTAATCTTTACCTACAGTCAATTGAAATGCAGTATTCAAATTTATAAACAAAATTACAGCCAATAATACAACATATTGAAAGCGCTTTCAACGTTGCATATTTTTGGGTAAGTGATCGGCTCCGGTCGTAATGCTACATATTTTGATTGACTGTCTACTATAATATTCCAATGATTTTGATATTTTAAAACGAATGCCCCCATGACTAAAATACTTGCTCAGTGAATTCAATTACATTTAATATTTTTGAAATTAATTTTTAATTTAAATTAAATTTTCTTGCTTTGATTTAAATATATTAATTTAATATGAGCTTAGCATAAAATTTATATGAAATCCAACTTTGTAACCTTAATGACCACCTTTGTTTAGTATTAATTTTCTTACATTAAACCTATTATAAACATGAATTGCTAAATTTTTTCTAATAGAAGCTTGCACCGATGAAGATGATAAGGAGTTAGGCTTGTGTCGAAGGGATCACCAACCTGTGTCAGGTTATGCGGCTGTGGTGATCATGGTAGTGTGGGCAATGTCAGCGGCAATCAACATCCTCGCTGCTGACACCGACACACACACATCAGCTGCTGCCATTCCATCTAGGCAGCACCCTTCTTTTCAGGTATTCCCTTCCACTTTACCCCTACAATTAACCTCAAAGTCAGTTCGCACGCGAATTTAAATAGGATTTTGTATTGCAATATGCGAGCAAGTAGCACGGTGGATCAAATTGGAAACTTACTCCCTTTACCGATGAAACAAGAGCCGGAACCAGCGCGTGCCCCACTTGAAGCTACACCCACCATCTTTCGTTGCTGTTAGAATCATTCGTGATGTGCTACACAATCTGGCTAGGAGCCCGAGTCAATAAATAACTCAAATAAATAAACAAGGAACGGTAGAGTCCGACACTCTTAAAAAGTCGGAAGTCGCCACCAGCGACGACCATAATCTCACATTCAATCGATGTTGCTAACGCCAAGCCAATAAAACAGCGTCACTATGCTGTATCCCCAGCAACTGAGAAATTAATGTATAGCGAATTAGACAGAATGATAGCTCTTGGCGTGATAGAGGAATAGAATAGCCCATGGTCCTCTCCAGTTGTTCTGGTCAAAAAGCCAGGAAAAGTACGTCTCTGCATCGACAGCAGGAAAGTAAACGAGGTGACAGTTAATTATGCCCTATCCCATGCCTTTAATCGATGGCATATTAGGTATGCTGCCAAAAGCAGAGTTCATCATGAGCTTGGACTTGAAGGATGCCTTTTGGCAAATCCCGTTGGATCAAAACTCGCGCGACAAGACAGCGTTTGCTGTTCCTGGTAGACCGCTTTACCAATTCACTGTTATGCCTTTTGGTTTAACCAATTCTCCTCTGATTATGTCAAGGTTAATGGACAAACTAATACCTGCTCAACTAAGGAATGAAATATTCATATACCTCGACGATTTGTTGATCGTTTCGGATACTTTCGAGCGTCATTTGGAGGTGTTGAGAATAGTAGCAATCGAGTTAGCCAAAGCTAACTTGACAATAAACGTCGAAAAGAGCAAAGAGACATATAATCGGTAATGGCACCATAGCAACAGATCCTGAGAAGATTTCAGCCATCAGTAATTTTCCTGTGCCTCGTTCAGTCAAGCAAGTTCGTCGATTTCTTGGACTTACAGGGTGGTACCATAAGTTCATCCGAAACTATGCTGGATTAGCTGCTCCAATATCAGACACTCTGAAGCAGAAACGAAAGTTTGATTGGAGCAACGAAGGTCAAACTGCTTTTGAAAACTTGAAACTGCAAATGAGCTCAGCACCAGCATTACACAGTCCAAATTTTAACATTCCCTTTTCCATCCATTGCGATACGAGCAGCACTGGCGTAGGAGCTGTCTTGATGCAAACAAACTCAGAGGGTGATGAGGTTCCGATTTCATTCATGTCCCGTAAGCTCAATCAGTGTCAGAGGAAGTATACCGTAACTGAACAGGAATGCCTTGCTGCAGTTTTGGCTATAAAAAAGTTTAGGGCATACATTGAGGGACAGGAATTCACAATCATCACCAACCACGTCTCGCTCAAGTGGTTAATGAGTCAAACTGATCTGAGCTCCCGACTAGCCAGATGGTCCTTAAAGTTGCAGGGATTCGATTTTAAGATTGTTCATCGAAAAGGCTCTCAAAACGTTGTCCCTGATGCATTTTCGCGCACCCATGTAGAGGACCTTTCAGTCCTGTCAGTTGATGTCTTCGTGGATTTAGAATCCGATGCCTTTAAGTTCACTGAGTATACTGCTTTACGTAACAAAGTTCTTTCAAACACACATAAAATACCTGATTTGAAAGTAGAAGGTGATCTCATTTTTCGTAGGGCAGAGCCCTCAGCAGAGGATAAGGTCGCTGATGAAAATTGCTGGAAGGTATGGTTACTCTTCAGCTGGTTCATGAGGATCCTCTCGCGTCTCACTGTGGCATTAACAAAGCTTTGTAAAAGCTTCGTCGATGGTATTTTTGGCCAAGCTTGGTAGCTGATGTTAAGGCGTATATAAACAGCTGTGAGGTTTGAAAGCGTAGCGAGCACCTAAATCATATCCTTAGACCACCCATGGGAAAGACAGTTCCAGCAGACAGGTTCTTTCAAAAGCTATATGTCGACTTTTTAGGTCCATATCCGCGCAGTCGTTCGGGTCATATTGGTATTTTTGTGGTTTTAGATCATCTTTCTAAGTTTCCTTTTCTTAAACCAGTCAAAAAGTTTACTGCCGAAGCCATAAACCCATTCGTAGAGGAACTATTTCTTTGTTTTGGCATACCAGAGACATTAGTCTCAGACAATGGCGTCCAGTTCAAATCGAAGTCTTTTAACTCTCTATTGGATAAGTATAACATCAATCACAACTATACAGCATTTTATGCACCCCAAGCCAACGCTTCTGAGAGAGTCAATCGCTCTGTAATGGCGGCCATAAAATCGTACATAGACCCCGATCAAAAGAACTGGGATTCAATGCTAAATCAGATTTCCTGTGCTCTCAGGTCTAGCGTCCACTCTACTATTCAAACAAGTCCTTATCGTCTTGCCTTCGGCCAAAACATGAATACCAATGGTTCGTCCTATAGGCTCTTGCGTACATTGGAAAGGTTAGAAGATCGCACTGTACAGTTCTCGAAAGACGATTCATTCGACCTCATAAGAAGTCGAGTTAAGCAAGTAATGCAAGTACAGCATGATAGGAACGAACGTTCATACAATCTACGCAGTCGAGAAGTCTCTTTTAAGAACGGCCAAGAAATTTATAGACGCAATTTCCAGCAAAGCAACTTCGCTAAAGGTTTTAGTGCAAAACTAGCTCCAGCTTTCATTAAAGCTCGAATACGCAGTAAGCTAGCCAACAGCTATTACAATATAGAGGACTTACAAGGTAGATTTGTTGGAAAGTTCCACGCGAAGGACTTAAAACAGTAAACATTTTGCTACTACTTCTCCAAGCGCGGATCTCCCTTTGTTGATTTCATCCCCAAAGTGTGATTTTGGTGGGGGTTATAGGTAGGGCGCTTGTCGTTTTTAAATTTTCCACTTCAATTTAAAATTCCCGCCAGGCTTTGAAGTTGCCGCCAGGAAATAAAATGACAGATCAAAATTCAAATAATTTCTGTTTTTTTACAACACTGAAAAGACGTGTTCGATAAAGATTTTTGAGTCCTATGCTTTTCGATAAACAAGTCTGGCTTTCGATTATTCGGTCTTTCCATTTTGGACCGTGGCCGAAAGAAGATCGTTCTCTCCTGAACATATTTTCCTCAGTTTTATATATTTCTTCAACCGAAACCAAATCGTGAAAAATATCAGACATCCTCAGCCTTTTATAAGGTTTTCTTTTACCAGTGGGTTCCTGTTGATTAAAGGAAGTAAGTTTAACTATTATTTCGTGGAAAAACCCCTATTCTTATAAAATAATGCGTTTTATAGGAAAATTCTTGGAAGTCGAGTGAAAATTTCAACCAGTGTTACATACATAGCGAAGCCCTCTGCTAAAAGCGCACAAGAGGGCAGGCCCAAGCCTGCAACACTCACTTTGTGATCCAGTCTAGTACACCAACACAATTTAAATTAATTCTTATCAACTAAATTCCTATTCGTAATTTAAATTAAATTTCTTTATCGCTAAATTAATTAAAACATAAATATCTAATAAGCAATCAACGTAAATTACTCAAATCCTAGTGTAATCAAAGAATTTGTTATGCAGTAAGCAAATCTCGTCATGAGAGCAAGTGATTAAGCCCCTGGAAGTGTTTTTCCCTACTTAATCTTTACCTACAGTCAATTGAAATGCAGTATTCAAATTTATAAACAAAATTACAGCCAATAATACAACATATTGAAAGCGCTTTCAACGTTGCATATTTTTGGGTAAGTGATCGGCTCCGGTCGTAATGCTACATATTTTGATTGACTGTCTACTATAATATTCCAATGATTTTGATATTTTAAAACGAATGCCCCCATGACTGAAATACTTGCTCAGTGAATTCAATTACATTTAATATTTTTGAAATTAATTTTTAATTTAAATTAAATTTTCTTGCTTTGATTTAAATATATTAATTTAATATGAGCTTAGCATAAAATTTATATGAAATCCAACTTTGTAACCTTAATGACCACCTTTGTTTAGTATTAATTTTCTTACATTAAACCTATTATAAACATGAATTGCTAAATTTTTTCTAATAGAAGCTTGCACCGATGAAGATGATAAGGAGTTAGGCTTGTGTCGAAGGGATCACCAACCTGTGTCAGGTTATGCGGCTGTGGTGATCATGGTAGTGTGGGCAATGTCAGCGGCAATCAACATCCTCGCTGCTGACACCGACACACACACATCAGCTGCTGCCATTCCATCTAGGCAGCACCCTTCTTTTCAGGTATTCCCTTCCACTTTACCCCTACAATTAACCTCAAAGTCAGTTCGCACGCGAATTTAAACAGGATTTTGTATTGCAATATGCGAGCAAGTAGCACGGTGGATCAAATTGGAAACTTACTCCCTTTACCGATGAAACAAGAGCCGGAACCAGCGCGTGCCCCACTTGAAGCTACACCCACCATCTTTCGTTGCTGTTAGAATCATTCGTGATGTGCTACACAATCTGGCTAGGAGCCCGAGTCAATCAATAACTCAAATAAATAAACAAGGAACGGTAGAGTCCGACACTCTTTAAATGTCGGAAGTCGCCACCAGCGACGACCATAAGAGCAAAGGTGCCGCATAGCCGAAAGGCCCAATGCAGGCCACATCAACACCAGCTAAGGTTGGCGGACAACGCAGCCGAATATTCCCGATAACCCGCAAGGACCAGCCCACCAGCATGTGGGCAGCTAACCTCGTGGCTAGCACCAGGGCTAAGGAGTTGAAGAGAATACCACCAAACCAGGCAGAAAGAAGGCATACCGCATTCTGAAGCGTCTGGCCACCAACTCTATACGTGACCAGAACGATCAAGGCGGCAGGATCCCAAGAAACCAGTGGGGTCTGGTTAGACGGGCACTTGCCCTTGAAAGTGCTGGACAAAAACCCAGGACCGCCCCCGACTGCGCAGATGCAGGGTGGTATCAAATAGGTCAAGTTGTTAAAATGCCCTCCCCCAGAGAACTTTACAATTCTAAGACTAACTAACTGGGGTTACTACAAAAACCTCGTCACTAGAAACCAGCGACTCACGTACTCAACAGTCATGAATTAGTCATTCGGAGATGCATTAAAAAGGCTTGTCCAAGCAGAACAGTCAAAACACAAACCTCCATGGTGGAACACAAAACCCTGGCGGCTCTTAAAAGCAAGTGCGGAACTTACTTTAACAGAGCTACGTACAACAAGAGCGAAGCTTCCTGTAACATACACCATACGAACCCACCAGGAAAAATGCGAACTTGTCTGAAAATCAACTAGTTGTACAACTAGTAAAAAAGCTACCGGAATTTGTCTGGATGCATTTGGACTACACAGGGCTTAGAAAATTGGTGTGAAATAAATAGTACAAAACTAGTGAAAAGGCAAGTTGTCTCATACTGGTACCTTTCTGACAAAAAAAACCCTAAAAATATTTAATTGGTAGAAAAAATACATGTTAAAAAAGGCAACTGGAATTTCGTCCATGTAGTGACGAGGCGCATATCAGAAAATCTGATGCTCCGTTCAAAAGTTATACCAAAAACAAGATTTTCTTCTTCTTCCCAAAATAAAAATAATTTGTCCCTTTGCTAGTGGGTATGCATCAAATCGTGGTTTTAGGATCCTGAACTAAATTTTACTGTGTTTAGCAGCAGGATATGAAAAATGTTTGTTCTACGACTTTTGGAAAAACCCGCTAGTTTGGCGGGAAATCATTAAAAATAAGCTAGATTTTGACGGCTTATAGTTTCTAAACGACTAAAGCTACAGACTCGTGCTATACCTCGTTATAAAGGTAATTTAATGCTAATCGCGTTGCCTTCGGTAAAATTAGCTAAATGCAATAGTTTAAAATTTATGGCTAAAAGTTGTTTCTATACCCTTTCAGAGGGTATAATGATTCTTCTTACAAATTCTTATTAGACATTTTCAAGGTATAAGTCTAACTTTCATATTTAATTTAAATTTCTTGAAAATTAGCCTCGCCGCTAATCACCTATGTATAAAATTGTTTTTAGCCGTTTCCCTTAGGAAACGTTTGTTTTTCTTTTTTTGAAAAAAATCCGATAGTTTAGCGGGAAGAAAAGCCAGTATTGGATGCTATGGCAGCAAAAATATAAAAAGAAAAGTAGTAAATATATTTGATATGACTCATGTTTAAAACAAAAACTTCTTATATCAAATAAAAAACCTCTTAACGAGGTAAAAAACTAGCGAGACCGCACATTCAATATACAAAAGTTCTGATATCAACATTTGTGACAAAAAATGATTACACACATAATTAAATACACTTTTTAACATTCACTTTTTCGGAACGCTAAATTCTTTAAAAATAGTCCAGGCTTTTTTCCTTTATAGGCATTTTATATTGCAGCGTGTAGCCTAGAGTGTAAATGTCTTGGGAAATTTAACACCAACCAAATCAATCAGTCGAGGTCCTCGGTTCAATCCCCAGGTCTCGTTTAGTCAGTGCTTCAGGTGTTTCAGGTTTGGACATTTTGCCCAACACTGCAAACAAACTCATGAAGTTTGTCGCGATTGTTCCTTCGTACATCCAAGAGAAGAGAAATGTATTGTTCTAAAAGGTCAAAGGTCAAATTTTAGAACAGGTCCTCATTTCTGCAGGTTTTTCCTGTCTAAATGATGGTTCTCCCACATACTCTCCAAATCCGTCATATTTTTCTGCACTTGATCTAACTTTTGTAAGCAAAAACAACCTTTATCTTAAATGGTCTTCCTCAAATTCCAAAATTTCCAATAGCAATCATTTCCCTATAATATTAGAATTGACTAATTTTGATGCTTCTAAAAATACCTATAAGCTGCTGCAGTCTCAACTTTGGACGATTTTTCCAAAATTAAAATTACTTCTTTAGACAATCGCACAAATACAACAAACAACATTTTAAAAAGTAATACAGTTAAAATTAATGAAAATAACAAATATATCTCAAAAAAATACTGGAACGAGACTTGTAAGAGACTTTTTAGATTAAGAAATGCTAGTAGACAAAAATATTATAAAAACAAACTTTTATCAGACGCTTAAATTTTTTTTGAAAATAACAAAAAACTAAATAACTATTTTTACAAGGTAAGAAAAGAAAATATGAAGAAATTAGCAGATGATTTGTCAAACCCAAAGTCAGTGAAAGAAATGTGGCAAACTATCAAATCCTTAAAATCTTATAAGCAAATTAAACCCACTAGCAGCCAATATAATGATTCTGATCACACCGCTTTCCTACACCAGATCTCCTCAGCCCCAGACACCTCAGAATGTATTCAAATGGAGTTTCCCTCTTTTGACATTCAAACCTTGAATAAAACGTACTTTTCGGCATCTGATCTCACTAAATTTTTAAAAACACGTAACCCAAATTCTGCAAAAGGTTTAGACAACATTTCTTATAGCATGCTTTTCTCCTTACCCCCTGACAGCTCACTGCATTAACGATGTTATTAATAACATTGCTAATCTAAAAGCTAAAGGTTTTCATGTCACAGCAGCAGTACTAGATATAAGTAAAGCTTTTGATTCAGTCAACGTCCCAATTTTAGCAAATATTCTTTTAGATAGGGGTTTCAACTCTTTAATTATTAATTTTATAATCGGCTTCCTAAGTAAAAGAGTTTTAACTATGGGTAACTCCGAAATTACTGTGAGTAAGGGAGTCAGCCAGGGTAGCTGCCTTAGTCCAATACTTTTTAATTTGTACACCTCTGATCTGCACGACATAAGTGATCATCAGAGTATTTTATTTCAATACGCGGACGATTTGTTTCTCATTACTTTTGACAAAGATTTTACGACTGCAAGAAATGTTCTTGAACATAAAGTGAATGTTTTTCCAATATGTTTTTAAATATGTTAAGTGGATGTCGTTTTGGCATTCATCCTAGCAAGGCCCTTTTAGGGCTTTTGTTAGGCCCAAATATGAATACGCCTGCTCTTCTTTCGCTAGCATTTCAAAACCGGTAACAAGCAATATTAAGGTTCATGCAAATTTCTTCCTCAGGAAATCCTTTGGACTTATAAAATCGACTCCTGTTAACATAATTTACCATTTAGCAGGTGAACTTCCTCCGGAATATAGACTAAAATTTACCAGCACCCTCTCTTTTGTCTAATGATTTCGCAGCAAAAAACACTAGCTATATAAAGGTTTACTTGGAATTCAAAGATATTTATGATTCAATTGCTAATCTAAACGTTTCTTCTTATAAATCTCGGAAAATTTCGATGGATGTGGATTTTTTTAGGGGCAGTATCCCAAACAAGAAATTGTCTAATACGTCTTTAGTCAACTCGCTTTTAAAAGAAAAGCTCGACATTTTAAATAAAAAAAGTTTTGAGATTTTATATACTGACGGCTCAGTTCAAGAAAATTTTATGGGAATGTTCTTTTGTACATTCAAATAAAAACCATTAAAAGCGTTAACGCTAATACTAAACGTTCCTCGCTTACTGCCGAGCTAACAGCCCTGGAGAAAGCCATCGATTTTGCTTATTCTGAAAATTTTATGAAAGTAGCCATCCTGACTGACAGCCTGGGTGGGCTACAAACACTGAAGAAAAGCTGTGTTTCCAACTGCATAGCTTTAGACATACTCAAAAAAATAGAAAATAGTCAAAGTATCCTATATTTCGAGTTACACCACATACCCAGCCATCTAAATATCGAAGGAAACGAACTGGCGGATTCAGCAGCAAAAAATGCCAGAAACGGTGGCACATGTGTATCCCTGAGATACACTCTAAACGATGCCATCACACATTTATATAATCGCATCATGTTGGATTGGGAAAGAGATTATAACACTTTCTGCATAGAAAGAAACAGAGGATATTGCCTGTTATTTCCATATGTTAATGAAAAACCTTGGTTCAAAGATAAAAACTGCAATTTAAACCGTCTCTAAGTTAAGCAACTAAACAAAATTTTAAGTGGACATGCTTTCGACAAATACACGTTACACAAATTAAAAGTCTTTGACAATTCTATTTGCGACTGCAATTCCAATTCAATTGAAGATATTTCTCACATTTTATTAAAATGCTCAAAATACGGACCTATCCGTAGAAATTTCCCGCCTCTACTTATATGACGATATATATCGGTTCTTTGCGCACGAAGCAATAACAAATTACACCTATATAACCCAATTCATAAGCTCAGCCAAAATAGATTTATGATTAACATTTCATATACACATACACATATACACATTCTCACATATGCAAAGAATCTCACACTAATATCGATAACACCTTCATCGGATTTCATCGCACTTCTTCATAAACGCACAACACGACCATCTCACGCTTATATTCGTTTTGATCTATTTCTAACCAGTGTCTTGAAATTTCATTTCACACATAGGCGGTGGCGTTTACCCGTTTTACTTTATACGGGACGGCCAAATAAATCTTCCCCAATTTTTTGGTTGGTTCGGAAGTAACTTAATATTCAAAAAAAAAAGGAAAAAAAAATGCGTTGTAATCCATAAACCCGAAATAGCGTTTGTGGAAAAAGTAAATAAAAGTATGTGGAAAAAGTAAAAAATGTAGGTATAACTTTTAATAAAAGTCTGAAGTGGAATGACCATATCACTCCGGCGGTAGTTATACCCAGTCTTTCATACCAGAGAACTGCCGTCTTTTAATTGCAAAGGCCATGTCACCCCGATTTTATTTTATGGTGTTGAAATATTTGGTAATAGTGTTGCTCAAAGTAAGAAAAAGCTAAATGTTGTATTTAATAGTGTTGCTAGATATGTGTTTAATTTAAAAAGGGGGCACTCCATCTCGCGTTTCTCCCATAAAATATTTGATCTTCACCTGTCCGACTGGATTAAACTTAGGGCACTATCGAGGCTAACTATTTGTATGAAGAACTGATTTTTACTTCTTCCCGAAGGACAAATAATGTAATATGTCGCAGATATAGACTGTCAGTCTCTGAAAATCAGTTCTTTGTCTATGCTGTACATTTTTAGAATGAACTACCACATGGCGATTAAGAGTGTTCCACAATTTAAAAATTTGAAAAATAATAATAATATAATAATATTTAATGAAATCTAATAAAAATGTATAAGGTTAACAGTAAGCATAGTAGATATAAGCTAAAAGTTATATTTTGTATGCCATTCATTGTGACTAGCGGAATAAATATAAGTAATCAAATATTAGCTTGTCACGGCAAGCCCTCTCACACCTCTTCAAGCGACTTCCGTCTAATAATGCTCCCCTCCTTTTGCCAAACCTAGCCTACCCTCCAGTGCACAACATGCGTACCGTAAATTCAGATCAAGAGTGTTGATATATATATATATATATATATAAGTATCCTTTATATAGAAAGAATTTCGAAACAAGAAATACTCCCTGACCGCCTTCCTAGACGCTTCCTTCCTAGCGCTTTCAACAATGTCACCCCAAACGGCTCTCACTGGCGCTATGACGGAATCGGGCATTGAGCGCCCTATAATGGGACTCATACATACCATACTTACTATGGGATCAGCACAATCGGCCTGGACTGTCAGTAGAGGAACACCGCAAGGCGGTGTACTTTTCCGTCTCCTACGGGTTATAGTCTAAATTAATATTTCTCTGTTTATAAAAGAACGGATTGGCACAAAAATCTAAAAAAACATAAATTAGGAGCCGGGTGTAGGTTATAAATTGGTACAATACGCGGACCCAAAGTGCCCCGAAACTCGATTTTTATACCCGTTACTCGTAAAGTAAAATAGTATCACTATGGACGGCAGTCCATGTAGTGACGAACGCACCAGGAGAGTGTGCCAAGCCGACTACCATATATACACGAAAAAATGAAAATCTGCTATGATGGTCCGATCGTAATGACTAATACACCAAATTAAAGGTATTGCTAAAACTTAAAGGATTGGATACGAAGACCTCAATCAATTGGTTTGGTAGAGAGAGCGGTGAAAATAAAAGTGAAAATGTATAAATTTGGATCTGTTGGGGCCGGTGGGGATAATTGACACTCCGCACTACGTTAGTTGTATTCCTACTGAAAATGCGCTTAATAAGAAGGGTCATATCGGACGCTCCGTTCAAAAGATATACCGAAAACAAATTTGTGGGGGCCTAGTCAAAATGAAAATTTAATTCTGTTAGTCAGTTTGTCCAAAACATGTTTTTTTAGTTCTGAAAATTTGATATGAAGTTCATCAGATCGATATAAAAAACTTTAGTTCTACCACTTTTGGAAAAAACCGCTAGTTTAGCGGGAAAACAGCTATAAATAGCTAAAATTCGGAAAGCCGTAACTTCTATACTACTAAAGCTACAGCTGCATCTTGTTTGAAAGGTATTTTAAAATGCTATAAACGCCTCCTATATGCAATTTGTGTAAATCTAATAGTTAAAAAGATATGAACAAAACAAAAAACGGTTCTAAGGATTTTCTTTCAAACTTTAAGCTGTATATCCCTTGAGATTCCTTAAATGTTGGTATATAACACATTACTGTAAAAAGTCACGTTTAAAAGTTATTCAGAAACTAATATCGCCACTTTTGCCAGCCCAAAACAACTAACGCTGCCCAAGCATTTAGTTTTGTATGTACCTAAACTGTAGCGTCAAGGAATCGTTAAAATTGTTTTAAACCAGTCCATTTAGGAAACTTTTGTTTTGCGACTTTTGAAAAAACAAGCTGGTTTGGCGGAAAAACCGCTAGAAAAGGCTTCATTTCGTAAGTCCGTAACTTGCAAAATATTAATGCTACAGATTTGTGCTTCACCTCATATTAAAAGAATTTTTAAATAAAATAAACGCCTCCTTTACAAATGCAATGGTTAAAAAACCCTAGGCAAAACATTTATTTTTTTTTAATTTTTTCTTAGTGTTTTTTTCATTTTTCTCAAAAACGGCTCTAACGATTTTCTTTAAAACATCATTTTTTCATCATTTTTTTGTTTCTTTTTCTCTGTCTATTTCTATTGGCAGGCCGGCTGTTTCACTAACTATTTCCTTTCTGAATTCTATAAGTTTCCGTACGACGGTTGCAATGTCGGATGCCAGAACTTCAATGAGCAAAGATGTTTATTATTTTCGAGCTGCATCTACGGCTGAGGGTCGTGAAAATAAGGTAGCTCACTCGAAAGACAACGAATCACATGGAACGAAACATTCAGTCTCTGCCAAGTCTCCAGACCGCCAGTAAATACCGATGAGGTCGTAAAAGAATCCGTGTTCACGGCATCCAGGAATTCCAAGGAAACTGCCTTTGATGCTAATAGGTGCCTCTCTGAAGTTTCTGATGAATCAGCTTACGAAGATCTAGATGGGATACCATACAGCACATTTCAATTCAAAAACGAGAGAGCGTTCCGAATTGTCATCAAGGGCCTTAACACTTCAACTGAGTTTGATGAAATCATTGCCAGACTCAAAGAATTGGGGTACAACCCTCTGAATGTATATAAACCTCCTGGTGAAAATGGCAAGGCCAAACGAGACATCTTCTTTGTTGAATTCGAACCAGCTAAAAACAACAAAGATGTTTATAACATTCGAGTAATTGACTATCAAGTGGTTACTATAAAACCACAGATTCAAAGAAAGGGCCCTTTAAGGTGCTTCAAATGTCAATCGTTTAGTCATTCAAAAAACGTTTGCTTGTTTCCACCTAAGTGTGCCAGGTGCGCTGGCGACCATGACACCAAGAACAAGAATAAATGCCTAGCACTGAAAGAGGATCAGTTTAAGTGCATAAACTGTGGCTCAAATCATAGTGCTTCCTCCCGCAGTTGTCCTGCCTATCAAGAACAGTGTGAGAAGCGCAAGTCTAGTAGCACTCCAGAACGTCAACGTTCTCAAAAGCTGTTGCTGCTCCGCTCCCAAGCCAGAATGCTTGGTTTCCTTTGCGTCATCCTGTTTCCTCAAGTCAGCCATTGACGTCTTAAAATTCATTTAAAAATGTATTGCGTCCGCTAAGTCAGCCTAATTTTGAAAATACTACTAAGGCCTCTGTGGTAGAACAACCTGCTTAGGACAGACTCTTGGAATTTATTAATAACTTACAAAAGCAGCAATACGCTGCTGTATATGACCAAGCGGCGGCAATTAAAAAACTACTGGATCGTTTTGATCAAATGATGTCAGTCATGACGACGACTTTGCAAATGCTACAGAGCGTGATGTCCAAGCACGCCATTGAGTCAACGCACCGCAATGACTAACTACGGATTAAATATTGTAAAATGGAACGCTAACAACCTAGTTAGCAAATCCTAGGAGGTTGAGCACTTCCTCCAGGAACGTAACATTTACATTTTGTTAATCTCAGAGACTCATTTTACCAGCCGTTCTTTCTTTCGAATCCATGGATATGCTGTGCACTGAGCCAACCACCCTGATGGTAGAAATTAATATCATTATTAAATCGTCCCTGGACTATCACCTGAGCACCACAATAATCATCTTCCGACTGCCATTGATTTTGTTGTGTATAGAGGTATTCCGTGCAGCCACCTTTCCATCTCTGAATGTTCGGGCCTTTCCTCTGATCATATCCCGCTCCTGATATATTTCTCTGTGGCTGCCTATCAGGTCATCACCAAAACTAGGCTTTTACCTCGGGGCTCGGATATTAGTTTCAGCGCCAGGCTCACTGCTGTGACTGAAGATAACCCTCCGCTTGTCACTGCGGATGACGTTGATTCGTTTGCTCAAGTTTTGGTAGACAAGATCCATCAAGCTGCCCCTCATGCTAGAAACCTGAAATTGCAGTCTTAGCCAGACAAGGTCGTACACTTCGCCGCGTTTGGATGAGGACAAGGCATACCCTGGACTTGGCAAGGTAGAGGGCTGCCGTGTCTGAGCTCAGAAAAGTCCGTCGATTGGCAAAATCTGAATTCTTCGTGAATCATCTCAGTGCCATTGATCCCAACCAGGATCATGGTTTGCATTATGGAAATGCACACGAAATCTGAAAAGACAACCTCTTCACAGGTTTTCTCTTAAACGAAGAGATGGCACTTGGGCTCACAGTGATTCTGAAATAGCAGATGTATTTGCAGATGATCTGGAAAACCGATTTACTCCGTTCGATTTCGCAACTGACCAGGAAGTTCGAGCCACAATTTCTAGGTTTGGACTCTCTTTCGGTCCTACTGTTGTTGTGCGACCAGTGGATGAGGAAGAGGTCCGTGATCATATTAAACGATTGGTCCCAACAAAAGCTCCTGGTATGGATAAGGTCGATGGTAAAGTTGCAAAGTCACTTCCCAACTCTGTCATTGCGCAGCTTTGCCTTCTATTTAATGCGTCACTCAACCTTGGACATTTTCCATCCCCTTGAAAACGTGCTCTAGTTACAATGGTTCCCAAAAAGGGGAAAGATCCGTGCTCCCCTGAGTCCTACAGGCCAATAAGTCTCCTGTCCACGTTTTCCAAGATTTTTGAGCGGATCGTACTTAACAGGCTCCTGGATATTGACACCTTTAATGGCGCTCTACCAAACCATCAATTTGGCTTCCGCCACTCTGCTGTTGCCACTCTGCTGTCGCCACTCTGCTGTCGAACAGGTTCACAGAGTCGTGAACCACATTCTAGATGCCTTAGAAGGTCATAAATATTGCTCGGCGGTTTTTCTTGAGGTCAGACAGGCTTTTGACAGGGTTTGGCATGGAGGTCTATTCTATAAATTAATGCCACTACTGCCTGAGGGACTCTGGAAGCTCATTGTGTCATTTCTGGACCATAGGATGTTTGCCGTTGACATTCGTGGACATCTTTCTGGACTACGTCTAATTCGTGTTGGTGTCCCACAGGAAAGTGTCCTTGGCTCGGTTCTGTTCACAATTTACACTTCGTGGTACTCTCCTTGCCACCTATGCAGATGATACTGCATTCCGAGCATTCCAGCACCCCCTCCTCGGCCTCGTGGTGTCCAGACATTCTTGAATGTTTGAATGTTGGGCCTGTCGTTGGAATATTGCGCTAAACGTTGATAAAACGCAACACGCCACCTTTGCCCTTCGACCTGGCCGATCCCGAAGTCTTTACTTGGATGGTGATAGACTTAAGCACGAACAGAGAGTAACATACCTCGGTGTTACCTTAGACCGCCGTCTATGCTGGAAGGGTCAGATTGACCGTGTCTGTGGGTCAGCGAGGACGAAACTGGACAAAATGGACTGGCTTCGCTCAGATAGCGGATTATCCCTTCAGGCCAAGGTGCGGCTCTTTAAAGCCATTGTTCTCCCGACCCTAAATTGGGGAATAACATGCTGGGGAACCACTTGCGACACGTCGCTAAGAAGAGTTCAGACTTGTATCACAAAAGCACTACGGAGGATGCTTGGGGTGAAGTGGCATCATTACGTCGAAAATAGCGTTTTATTTCGTGACACAGGATTACCAACAGTTACTGAGATGATAACTCAGTTCTCGAATCGATACAGGGATCGGCTTCTGGTGCATTCTAACCGCATGGCTAGACGTCTTGCCACACCACTTGGCCGACGTCGTCTCCGCAGACGACACCCGGCGGACTTATGGATTCTCGGCCGTGATAGACACGGGCAACTTTTATAATATATATTAACCCTGATGAAGTAACCATGCCCCACTGTGGTTCAACTACTCGCAGATTTCGGGATTCTTTTTCATTAACTATATGACATCGACAAACATAAAAACAATAACTATTTTCTTGTGAAGCGTGTTAATTAAAAAATGTCCCAACAAGCCGAACAACAACAAAAAAAAAGAAGTTTTTTACCTCGTTAAGAGGTGTTTTTGTTTGATATTGTATTCGCGCAAAAGTATGCAACATGTAGAAGCACCATATAAAGTATATATATTGTTGATCAGAATCACTAGCCATGTCCGTCTCGGAAACTACATTGGAAAAAAGCGCATAGTAAAATCGAATATTTGTTTATTTGATTTTATTTACTACTTTACTTAGTTAAACCAAATATATATATATCAAAGCTTTGAATAGAAAACATATTTAAACCTTTTTCCAAATATAAAAATAACACGGGCTTACAAAAAAAATTGATGAAATACGCACCTCATGAAACTGTGATATTCGGTTAAGGTACATCTCCCTGAGTAAGAAATGGGCACTTTAAATTTTTTGTATGGTACAGTTTTTTTTTTAAGTGTAAAAAACGTTTTTTGCACTTCTTTAATTTCTAACTCGAGTTGTGGTAAACCGATTTAGGCTATCAAAGACTCATTTTACAGGTAAAAGAATTACCTTTAACTTTTTTATACACAGCATTGAGTTCTATTCAGCTACACTTCGTCAAAGCTGAAAAAGTTGGAAAAATTGCAAAAAAGCTGGCATAAATGGTTACTTTATAAATACACGCCTAAAAACCGAAATTATTTTTATAGCTTATATGGTTAGATGGTACTTCGACAAAAAAAAAACAAGCTAATGATCGTTACTATCCGCCAGTAAATTTTTTTGATATGAATTTTTTAAGCTCGGAACAACGTTGGTTTTTTGGCCGTTTACAGCTGTTAACTGAGGTTAACAGGGCTCTAACAGGGCTGTAATAATCTATATAAAATCGAACCTTTGGTTGTTAAATGAGTTGATGGTCTTGTTAGTTTGCTTAAAGATGTATTTTTAAGTAGAAGTTATGTTCGAAACCCAGATAAAGCAGAGTAATACAATAATAATTAATACAATAATGTGTTAAAAAAGTTGTTAAATTAATAAATAAAGAAAAAAATAAGCTAAGTCTCGAACGGGATTTGAACCTCATACCGCCGAGCACAAAATAGTAGCAGAGCAAGCACACTTAGACCCTGAGCCATACCCATATTATTTCCTTTCGTGACAGAATGTTTACAAGAGCATTCAAACAAATCTCTTTTTTTTTACTTCAAAGTAAATACGTCCATCTTCAAATTAAACAATTTATCCGCTTATTAAAAAATATAACAAATTTAAAAATTAAACATATTCCGTGTAAAAAAATCGTCAAGTCAACTACAAAAATCTTTGAATTTACTATAAAAATAATAACAAATTTTTTAACTATGTTCCATGTGCGTTTTTACTATTTTCATGCTAGGATCTATTTCGTTGGGAAAATAATTGAACCAATGATAAAATAGTGACATTTACTATGATTTTTTGCCAGTGTACTTTTTGTGCTTTGTTTCTTTGCGGTTTTGCAATTTGATCCCAGTGCCAAATTTACTTAAGGTACTTTTCATATTTTAAATTATTTTCTTAAATTTACCTTTTGATTTTCTTATAATGGCTCTTATTGTTATATGGAAAATTGTACTCTTTCTTCTTCACCTGATGAAGATTTTATTTTCTGCCGGTTCTGCGAAACGATAATGCATGTTAAATGTGCAGGATTTAGTGGCAGAGTTAGACACTTTCTTGAGCAGCGTGCCGGTCTCATGTGGGCATGTGAGATCTGCAGGAAACTGGTAAGTGAGATTATTAGCTTTATGAGGCAGACTCGAGACGGCGTTTTGATCTTTCGGGAGTCCAGTTAAATAATACAAAATTACTAACCGAGTCGCCCAAACGCAAAAAAACTAGCTCAACGGCAGTAAAAAAATTGTGGCATCCACCCCAAATCCGAGCTCGGTAACTGCAGAAATTTCTGTTGACTCAGTAACTGTGCTAATGGATACCGCTGGGTCCGACGGAGTCCCTGTTTCAGGAGGTCTAGTCGGGAAAAAATTTTCAGTAGGTACTGTTTCTGGCTCTCAGCCGAGTGATGTGACGACGATTCCGACGCCGCCACATAAGCGCCCAGAACCCCACGGAGGGGGGAGGGACGGAATTCATTATTATTATTATTTACTTGTTACTACTGTATTATCGACAACCCCAAGCCCATGGAGTAGGCGAGGGAGTTTTGTCGTCAACTATCTCATTAGATTAAGAGAAACCCCTGAAGCCATGTTTTGTTTTAAATATATTAATCATAGCCCTAAGAAAACCCATATGCCTTAGTCTATAAATATATAGTAGGGGAGCGAACAAGGAAATAGGGAATAGGGAAAGGTACAGTCGCGCAGCAGAGAAACAAGACTCACAGCGGCGACGGTACAGTCGACGCTCGACAGAACGAGAAGCGGCAAACGAACGAAAAGGCAGAGCGACAAAGTATACGACGTCGACTGCGCAGCCGACGCCAGACAGAGTGAGAGACAACAATAAGCCACGTAGACCAATGAGAAAGCTCGCGACGGAGTACGAGCGAGTGGACGCGCGATCAGAGAGTCTAGCGACAAAAGCTCACCTCAGCGACAGCGCGTAGACACGCGCCGTGATGTGGTGAGTTACAAAAAAGCCGCGGCTGCGAGGATCGCGGGCAGAGGGAAAAACGCCGGGAAGTCAGTGGAGTGCGAGTACTGAAACGGAGCGGAACGTCGTGGAGAAACATAATAGAGAGCATTAAGCTGAAGTACGCGGCTGTAGGGTAAGCACGTGGTACAGTCTACCACTAGTTAGTGTCTGGTGCAGCAAAGAAAGTCTCGAAAAGGAGCAATTGTTAAAACCAAGAAAAAAAACAAACAAGAAACGGAGGAACAAAGTGAATAAAAGTGGAACTAATTAATATAAAAAAAAATCGAGTGACGTGTGCGTTTCTTTTATTTAAATCGGAGTAATATCGGCTAATAGGAACCCCGTTAAACAAGCGTAAAAAATAACCAACAATAATCCGTAACCTAATTCCGGCGGTCGAATCAATAAATAAACTAATAATCTTGAGTTAACAGTGGGTCTGCGTATGACCTATAACCCCAACCTTATAACCTAACTTGTCCTGTATTAATTATTGTAGTTAACTAGAAGTTCTGGGTTTGCCCGACTTTAAATCGTAGTTAATTAGAAGTTCTGGGTTTGCCCGACTTTAAATCGTAGTTAATTAGAAGTTCTGGGTTTGCCCGACTTTAAATCGTAGTTAACTAGAAGTTCTGGGTTTGCCCGACTTTAAATCGTAGTTAATTAGAAGTTCTGGGTTTGCCCGACTTTAAACAGTAGTTCGTTATAGAATTCTGGGTTCGCCCGAATTTTATAAGTAATATTGATACCCTAGACCACACTCGTAGTTGATTATAAGAATCTTGGGTCCGCCCGGATTTTGTAATCATCATTGACCGCCTGAACCAGTAACCTATAAACCCGTAAATATCCTGGGGCTCGCCCGGATTTCCGTAGTTAAATTTAAAATCTAGGATCCGTCCAGATTTTACAATCAACGTCGAAGACTCTAGCCTGTCCACATTAATTTGGTAGTAAGACCCTAGGTATTCCGAGGCCTGCCCGGATTTCCCGTAGATAATCCTGAAGTTCTGGGTCCGCCCGAACTTCACCATCGACCTCGGTAGCGCTTACTTACATACGTCTGTACCCCCGCCCGACGTAGTTCTTGGGATCACCCGAACACTGTCGTTATTAGTTCTATAGGTTCTGGATCTGTCTGAGCGCTCGGGTCTCTCACTAGAGGCGATAATTGACACGGAACTCCTTCCGAGGTCATAGTCGTACTACCCTGATGGCTTACCCTCTCTTACCTCCGAGATCACGCCTATAAATGCGCTTACTGAACCCACATCGTCTACTGTAAATTTATAAATTTTTGTGGAGACCTCGGCCAAACCCCCTGAACCTACCCCGGCTGGAAAACCCTCTTTACAATGGCGCCCGAACAGGGACTTTCGTGGGTCTGATCACGAACGATCGGAGTAAAAATATCAGGCGGACTAAAGCCCCGCAAAGTGCGAGGCTGATCAAAGATAGGTAGAGAGTGAAAATACAATCGACGAAGAAGTAAAACAAGAACCTATAATAACAAAATCTGAAGAGGACACCGAAAACACTACGATGGCAGACCACGAATCGGAGGAGAAGAAGGTTGCTTCGGGTCCGACGGACGGCCGGCTAGGAACACGCTGGATTTATTCACTAAGGAAGGACGAACTTATTAATTTGGCATTGGAATTTGGATTCGACGGCACAGGAAAAGTAGACGAGATGAGAAAACGGTTTGCCGAGGTGATTAAAGCAGGTGAGCTCTCTCCAAATCAAAAGGCCCGATTGGCCGAATTAGAAGTTAGCTTTACGACCGGGGGTTCCACTTCTGGCACCCAACGGTCGGATGGAACCGACCCCGACCACAGGTCAGTCCAGCTACACGTTCCTGGATTTTTTACCCCCAGGGGTGGGAGCCCCGTCGACAATGAACGGGCCCATGCCGCAGAGAAGGGCACAGACCGTTACCATGGCCATGACCAGAACCAAGCGGGTGAAACGGCCCACGGAAGCATGTACGGGCGGGCTACGGTACACGTCGCCGTAGCCGAACAAGTTCGGAAATGGGGACTCAAATTTAACGGCCACACCGACCCCTTGGCGTTTCTAGAAGAACTAGAAGAGAGGGCTACATCGTACGCTCTCCCTTTTTCTCAGTTGCCCAGGGTGATGACAGAAACGCTCACAGATAGGGCTTCCCGGTGGTTTAGGACGAGCCAATTACAGGGGGCCACGTGGACAGTATTCCGTCGGGAGTTCTTAGACTTCTTTTTACCGCCGCATTACTTCCGCCGTTTGGAAGACGACATACGGGCCCGATACCAACGAGAGGGAGAAGGCTTCAAAGATTACGTAATCGAGATACGCACCCTGATGCGCCACGCCGGTTACGATCAAGCTCAAGAACTAGACAGGATTTACGAGAATTCTCTCCCTGCGTATCAGATGTATGTGAAACGAAGCGACTTTGAGACACTGAGCCAACTTTCACAATTGGCAGTCGAGTTTGAAAGTATCCAGTATCGCGACCGTATGCGATCACAAGCTAGAGACCCGTCATAACGAAACCCCGGCCGATCGCTTGGAGGTGTCCGAGAAACCCTACAGTCACACGCGCCCTTGAACCCCACCCAAGCGCGCAATCCCTTCCGTAACAACCCTCAAACTCCCCCACAAGCCCAACCACTGGCCTCGACGAGGGGAGAAATCTCAAACAGAATGATGAACCAAGAATTAACGTCGACAGAAGGACGAATATGCTTCAACTGCGGCGTAGAAGGTCACTTCGCGAGAGATTGCCAGAACCCCCGACGGCTAGTGTGTTGGGATTGTAGGCGGGAGGGGGTTAGAACGATCGACTGTTGCAGACGCCCGGGGTCGGGAAACGACCAGCGCCCCCGACAGGCCCGGGAACAGTTGGGGACGAGAGTAACAGAGACCCGAGAATAGGTGCGCCCTTGCGCGTAGAAGACGGGAAGATCGTGGCGCAAATAAAGATCGCAGACATCCCGGTCTTGGCCACGGTTGACAGTGGAGCTACAAGGAGTTTTATTAATGAAACGCTCCTTGGACAGCTAGAAGCGTCAGTAACGGTTAGAGAGGTATGCACTGGCATACGACTGGCGGACGGGACCAGCGTCAGTATCACAGGGATGGTAGTCGTCAATCTACATTTCGGAGGGCAGACAGTAGAGATAGCGCTGTTAGTTATGAACTCGATGTTAGATAAAGTCATACTAGGACTCGACTTCCTCTGTGCAATCGGTACTACCATACGGTGCGGACGAGCACGCCTCAACCTTCGGGAGAATATACCAATCCCGAGACCCCAAGCAGAAAGTCAACCGATCATGGCCAGTCTACGAGGGCTAGAGACAGAAAGGACAACCGAGAGAGCCGCAAGCGACACAAGGACCGAGCTGGGAAATGATCAAGAAAGGCGGGAAAATTTAGCAGGAAGTAGCGTACACCTCCAGCAAGAGGAAGACTGGCCTCCCGCCGATCAGGAATATATCGACCGGTTCCTTGAACAAGAACTCGGTGGTTTCGAAGGGATGTCAGGCGTGTCACACATCGCGCAGCATACTATCACGATGCGAGACGAACGGCCCGTGAAACAACGGTACTATCCGAAGAACCCCGCGATGCAACGCGTCATCGACGAACAGGTGAACGAATTATTAGCCGCAGGACAGATAGAACCGTCTAAAAGTCCGTATAGCGCACCCATTGTCCTTGTACGCAAAAAGAACGACGAGTGGCGTATGTGCGTCGATTTCCGACAACTAAACGCCAGGTCGATTCCAGACGCGTACCCGTCGCCACGGATCAATTATATCCTCGAACGACTTAGCCAGGCCCGAGTCCTGTCAACACTAGACCTGAAAAGTGGTTATTGGCAGATACCCATGGCACCGGATAGCAAACAATATACGGCCTTTACAGTCCCCGGCCGAGGTCTTTTCCAATGGCGCGTCATGCCATTTGGTCTACATTCTGCAGCAGCTACGTTCCAACGCGCCCTCGATAGCGTCATCGGGCCCGAACTAGATCCGTTTGCGTTTGCTTATCTGGATGATATAGTGGTAATCGGGAGAGACTTAGCAGAGCACGCACGGAACCTCCAAGAGGTATTCCGAAGACTCAGAGTGGCTAACCTACGGATTAACAAGGAAAAATGCTCGTTCTTCAAAAGGAAACTCAAGTATCTAGGACACATGGTAAGTGAAGCTGGTATTCACACAGATCCCGACAAGGTAGCAGCGGTAAAAGAGCTACAGCCACCCACATCCTTGAAAGAACTTAGGCGGTGTCTGGGGATGGCCTCGTGGTACCGGAGATTTGTACCCAATTTCGCGACGATCGTGCAACCGATGACGAAGCTACTACGCAAGAGTACTAAGTGGCGCTGGGACGCAGAAGAACAGGTCGCCTTCGACGAACTAAAGGACCGGCTTACGAGTGCCCCCACTTTAGCTTGTCCAAACTTCGACCACAGATTCACAGTCCAGACAGACGCAAGCGACGTTGGATTAGGCGCGGTATTAACTCAAGAGACAGAAGGGACTGAAAGAGTTATCGCCTACATCAGTCGTAGACTAGAGAAAGCCGAAGAAAACTACACCACGACCGAGAAAGAATGTTTAGCAGTCGTGTGGGCTATACGGAAGTGGCGCTGTTACCTCGAGGGATATGAATTCACAATTATCACAGATCACCTTGCGTTGAAGTGGTTGAATTCAATCGAAAGTCCATCTGGCCGAATAGCCCGATGGGCCCTCGAGTTACAGCAATTCCGATACTCGGTGACCTATAGGAAAGGATGCCAGAACGTCGTCGCGGACACCCTGTCTCGCCAACCCCTGGCCGTACTCCAACGGACGGAAGAAGAGGAAGAAGGATGTAAATGGTGGGTACAAAAACGAGAACAGATCTTGGCAAATCCAGAGGAGTTTCCCGACTTCGCTTATGAGGATGGACAAATCTATCGCCGTCTTGGGACTCGACCAGACGACGCGGATTTTGTACCATGGAAACTATGCGTACCACGTAGTCACCGGAGACGGGTATTGGAGGAGTGCCACGACGCCCCGACAGCTGGCCACTTCGGAATACGAAAGACGATCTTACGTGTCGCCTCGAAATATTATTGGCCCGGAATGTACCGCGACGTCAAGAGGTATGTACAAAGCTGCCTAACATGTCAAAAGTTCAAGGTCAACCAGCAAAAGCCGGCAGGTCACATGCTGACCCGACGCATAGAAGAACCCTGCTCTGTCTGGTGTGCCGACTTCGTGGGACCCCTGCCAAAATCAAAGACAGGTAACACCATGCTGTTAGTATTCTTCGACGCATTCTCCAAATGGGTCGAGCTTGTACCCCTCCGGAAGGCGACCACAGCGACTCTGCTCAAGGCATTCCGGGAACGTATTCTCGGACATTTTGGAGTTCCCCGAGTATTCGTGTGCGACAACGGAGCACAGTTTACGAGCCGCGCGTTCAGGGAATACATACAAAAACTCGGGTGCGAGTTACAGTACACGGCACCATACTCACCACACGAGAATCCAACGGAGCGGGCGAATCGCACCGTCAAGACGATGATCGCCCAGTTCATCGAAGGCGAACAGTCTGGTTGGGACAACCTTTTACCTGAGATGACCTTAGCAGTGAACTCGAGCATTTCGGACACTACCAACTACAGTCCTACGTTCTTGATGCATGGTCGCGAACCGAGGATGCCCAAGGCCTTGTACGAAGAAAAGACGAAAGGGAACGGGAACCCGCCCGAGGACTTCGCACATAAGGCAGCCAGGATGAAAGAAGTATTCGAGGTCGTCAGAGTCAATGCAGAACGAGCCAGCGCCGACCAGATGCGTCATTATAACCTGAGGAGACGGGAATGGCGTCCCAACTTGGGCTCACTCGTGCTGGTCAAACAGCACCATCTGTCAAAGGGAGCTGACGGCTTCGCAGCAAAGTTGGCGCCGAAGTACGACGGCCCATTCCGGGTAGTCAAATTCATATCGCCGAACATCGTCCGAATCCAGAAGCCCGGAGAATGCAAGCGACGAGTGGCCAACATCGCAGAGCTGCGAGAATTCCGTGACGAGGGAACGCCCACGGCCGAAGAAGTTTCGTAAGGTATATTACCATATTATAAATATAACTTCCATTTAAATATATAACAATTGTAACTAAATATAAGACGTCTATTGTAAGCTGCACCAGTAGGTAGGGAAGTCAAAGATTTAGGACCGTTTCCATAAGATAAGTTATCTTTCCCTTCAAAGGTACGATGGAGGACGAGAAGAATCGAGGCGATTCGGACTCCACCGAGGAACGGCTCGAAGACAATGACGACGACAGGTCCATGTCCACCCCGGAACCGATTGACCTCACCACGGCGGATAGCAACGGCAGTGAAGAGCAAACCGATTCGGAGGCCGAAGATTCGATCGACGAGCCCGGCGGGGATACCTCACCCTGGTACGAATCGTTCGGGTATGCCTCGCCACAATCAGACCAGTCGGTAAGGTTCTCCCCAGGCACGGCATATACTAGTCCCCCCGCCCCCGAGGCCGATCGACGACACCCACACTCTAGAGCCACACCTAGGGAGACCTACGAGCCCTGGCGAGAAGATTGGGCCCCACCGCAAGGACGCCCACGCGACCCCAGGACAGGACGGGGTATCTATCAACACCGAGCGGAGACAACCCTGGACCGATGGCAAGGCGAAGAAGAAACGGACGAAGAAGACGACGAAGACGGAGTGTGGACGGCCAACTTCATAAGGGAGAAAGAGGACTACCACTGCGCAGCGATTCCCGGAGGATACCGCGTCACCCAAGTGCGGCAAGTCACTATGGACATTATTCCGCCACCAGGACAGGAGCCGGCTCACCGATTCGAGGCCTACTGCCGGCGGGCTTTCGCACCCCCCTTGGCCGAGCGTCCGGCATGGAGAGCGCAGGACACAGGTCATAACGACGACGACGGGCGCCACGAACCGGTAGCCCAAGAGCCACAAGCGGAAACGGCCCCGCCACCCGAGGCTACGACGGACGACGAAGGACAGCAGGACCGGGAAGTAACGGAAGAAAAACACCGAGACAACCACCGTAACCACAGGCGCCGGCAAAAATATTGCACTTGGGAATCGGTAACATCCGAGGAAGACGAGGACCTGACCGACAGTCAAGCCATCCTCCGCCGTAGGTACGTAGAGTCTCCGGTAGACGACTGGGAAGTGGACCAGGACAGCCAGTTCCCATCGCTGAGCCTACGTCGACGAACGCCCCGAACCTCGACGACCGAACCGACAGGAGCCCGGTCCCCTCAGGAAGAGGAAACCCGACCATCGCAGGAAACAGAAGCGCGGCCACCGCAAGAGGAAGATGCCCAGCCCGAAGCGACGACAGAGGACGACGACGAACTCAGTCTAAACCTGCTAGGGGAGCTCGACGACACCAATCTGGGTTATAGCCTGGACGATTTGCTCGACGACATCGAGTCACTGGAGCAGGCAGGAGTCGATGCTCCACCAACCACGTTAGTGGAAGCTCCTGAGGCCTGGAGGGTCTACACGCCCAGTCGTATGCTCCCCCGGAACCTTGTAGAGGAGTTGGCGAGCTTCACACCACGGGGACCTAAGCGGGATCGCTTTTCCCGGACATGCGACGGCGGTACCTACCGAGTGACCAGGAACGTCGACGCCAAGGGTCAGATGACGCTCACCGTAACCCTTCGGCCTGTCGAGTAAGGGGAGGGTGTGACGACGATTCCGACGCCGCCACATAAGCGCCCAGAACCCCACGGAGGGGGGAGGGACGGAATTCATTATTATTATTATTTACTTGTTACTACTGTATTATCGACAACCCCAAGCCCATGGAGTAGGCGAGGGAGTTTTGTCGTCAACTATCTCATTAGATTAAGAGAAACCCCTGAAGCCATGTTTTGTTTTAAATATATTAATCATAGCCCTAAGAAAACCCATATGCCTTAGTCTATAAATATATAGTAGGGGAGCGAACAAGGAAATAGGGAATAGGGAAAGGTACAGTCGCGCAGCAGAGAAACAAGACTCACAGCGGCGACGGTACAGTCGACGCTCGACAGAACGAGAAGCGGCAAACGAACGAAAAGGCAGAGCGACAAAGTATACGACGTCGACTGCGCAGCCGACGCCAGACAGAGTGAGAGACAACAATAAGCCACGTAGACCAATGAGAAAGCTCGCGACGGAGTACGAGCGAGTGGACGCGCGATCAGAGAGTCTAGCGACAAAAGCTCACCTCAGCGACAGCGCGTAGACACGCGCCGTGATGTGGTGAGTTACAAAAAAGCCGCGGCTGCGAGGATCGCGGGCAGAGGGAAAAACGCCGGGAAGTCAGTGGAGTGCGAGTACTGAAACGGAGCGGAACGTCGTGGAGAAACATAATAGAGAGCATTAAGCTGAAGTACGCGGCTGTAGGGTAAGCACGTGGTACAGTCTACCACTAGTTAGTGTCTGGTGCAGCAAAGAAAGTCTCGAAAAGGAGCAATTGTTAAAACCAAGAAAAAAAACAAACAAGAAACGGAGGAACAAAGTGAATAAAAGTGGAACTAATTAATATAAAAAAAAATCGAGTGACGTGTGCGTTTCTTTTATTTAAATCGGAGTAATATCGGCTAATAGGAACCCCGTTAAACAAGCGTAAAAAATAACCAACAATAATCCGTAACCTAATTCCGGCGGTCGAATCAATAAATAAACTAATAATCTTGAGTTAACAGTGGGTCTGCGTATGACCTATAACCCCAACCTTATAACCTAACTTGTCCTGTATTAATTATTGTAGTTAACTAGAAGTTCTGGGTTTGCCCGACTTTAAATCGTAGTTAATTAGAAGTTCTGGGTTTGCCCGACTTTAAATCGTAGTTAATTAGAAGTTCTGGGTTTGCCCGACTTTAAATCGTAGTTAACTAGAAGTTCTGGGTTTGCCCGACTTTAAATCGTAGTTAATTAGAAGTTCTGGGTTTGCCCGACTTTAAACAGTAGTTCGTTATAGAATTCTGGGTTCGCCCGAATTTTATAAGTAATATTGATACCCTAGACCACACTCGTAGTTGATTATAAGAATCTTGGGTCCGCCCGGATTTTGTAATCATCATTGACCGCCTGAACCAGTAACCTATAAACCCGTAAATATCCTGGGGCTCGCCCGGATTTCCGTAGTTAAATTTAAAATCTAGGATCCGTCCAGATTTTACAATCAACGTCGAAGACTCTAGCCTGTCCACATTAATTTGGTAGTAAGACCCTAGGTATTCCGAGGCCTGCCCGGATTTCCCGTAGATAATCCTGAAGTTCTGGGTCCGCCCGAACTTCACCATCGACCTCGGTAGCGCTTACTTACATACGTCTGTACCCCGCCCGACGTAGTTCTTGGGATCACCCGAACACTGTCGTTATTAGTTCTATAGGTTCTGGATCTGTCTGAGCGCTCGGGTCTCTCACTAGAGGCGATAATTGACACGGAACTCCTTCCGAGGTCATAGTCGTACTACCCTGATGGCTTACCCTCTCTTACCTCCGAGATCACGCCTATAAATGCGCTTACTGAACCCACATCGTCTACTGTAAATTTATAAATTTTTGTGGAGACCTCGGCCAAACCCCCTGAACCTACCCCGGCTGGAAAACCCTCTTTACAGTGAGGTTCAGCGGATGAGGATGTTTTGGAATTTATACGAAAAAAATTCCCATCCGAGGATATTGCTGTTGAACAATTTCGATTTTCATACGCCCATAGAATATTATCTTTTAAAATATTTGCTCCGCCTAATGTACTACTTCCTGAAAGCTTTTGGCTTATGCTGAAGCCAAAGATATCTGACTCTGAAGTTCTGGCAGAAAACTTTAACACCTATAGGAGCGATTGCTTCCCACGTAGGGTGGTGGTGTATTGATTGCCGTTACCTCTAGTTTAACATCGGAGAGACCTAACTTTTATATCCCTAACGATATTGAATTTGTTAGTGTCAATGTTTCCCTGCAATCCTTATCTATTTTTGTAACCTGCTCTTATATTTCTCCTGGCTCTGATTTCTTCATTTATGAGCACCATCTGTCTGCTATAAAATTCGATTTATCCCTTCTTTCTAACAGAGCCCTTTTGATTGCTTTGGGTGATTTTAATCTCCCTAATATCTCTTGGTCTCTTCCTACTGACTCACTTGTCGCTACACCTTTATCCGCCCATGATTTTGTAGGTTCGCAAATAAGCTTTATACGAAGTTCAATAAATAGACAACTATATCTAGTATTTGTTTCCGATCCGCATGAATTCTCGGTATCTAAAATTGACGTACTTGTTGTGCCTGAAGACCGTTTTCATCCTACATTGGAATTGACAATTGCCCTCCCCTGTACTGATACCCCTTGAGTTTCTCAAACTAAAGTGAGATGCTTTCGTAAATGTGACTATAATAAACTAAACTACATGATTTCACAATATAATTGGACTGATTTGTACAATTGCATGGACATTGAAAGTGCAATTGAACTTTTTTATTGCGTTTTTAACACTTTTTTTGACAAATGCGTTCCTAACAGGTTTCGTCCTAAGCTAAACAGGACTCCTTGGTTTAACAACGCGCTTCAAAGACTTAAGAATCTTAAATCCAACACTTATAATAAGTATACAAAATCGGGAAAGCCATCTGATTTTTCGAAATATGTGGTGGCTTCTTTAGACTCCAATGTTCTCAACAGTCATTGCTATTCTACGTATTTAAATGGATGTAAATTCCAATTTTCAAACGATCCGAAGTAGTTTTATAACATTGTTAATGCCAAGCGTAAGTCTTCGGCATTGCCTTCATCGGTACGTTTAAACTCAAAAGAGGCATCGACGGATTCTGAAATTGCGGATTTATTTGCCGAGTTTTTCCATACTACTTATAGTTCGGCTGCTTGGTTAAATTCTATTTACCCTAAATAGGGCTAATTGTATTTATACCCAGTACTCGTAGAGTAAAAGGGTATATTAGATTCGTGCAAAATATGTAATAGGTAGAAGGAAGCGTTTCCGACCATATAAAGTATATATATTCTTGATCAGGATCACTAGCCGAGTCGATCTAGCCAAGTCCGTCTGTCTGTCCGTCTGTCTGTCCGTCTGTATGAACGCTGAGATTTCGGAAACTATAAAAGCTAGAAGATTGGGATTTCGCATGCAAGCGCAAGTTTTTCACCCTGATGTGCCACGCCCCTCTAACGCCTACAAACCGCGAAAAACTGTGGCACCCGTCTGTATGAACGCTGAGATCTCGGAAACTATAAAAGCTAGAAGATTGGGATTTGGCATGCAGATTCTAGGGGTTAATACGCAGCGCACAAACCGCGAAAAACTGTGGCACCCACAGTTTTGAAGCTAGATTAATAGGAAAAGGAATGTGTATTCGGTTCTTCAATACATTGAGTGCAAACCCAAACAAAGCTCGTATGTAAACGCGAGTATTCACATTATGTTTTGTTTATATTTCAGATAATTCTTTTCATATTACCATTCATGGTTTGCTATTTTTAATAATTACAAAATAAGGCGACTGATCCAACACACACCATATCTGACAAGAAAGAAAGCTAAAAAAGAAAACCAAAGTTGGAAACCCCCAAAATTTTAAAAATTAAATTTTAGCCTAAAAATTTATTTTGTTAGTACCTGCGAATTTGGGTACAGAAATAATGGGCAAAATTTCAGAATGATCGGTACATTAGATTTCGAAGGACACTGTTCTTCGACTTAAAAAAACATACTTTTCAGGAGAACGATTTAAAGTTTTGGATAGGTATAGAGACGACCGGGACCGCCCCTCGTTCAAATAGTCATATTTTTTTTATTTTCATCCGATTGAAATGAAAATTTAACACAACATTCTTGAAGTGTTGCACATTAATAAAAAAAATAAAAAAAGCAAAAAAAAAAAAAATAAAATACCATACCCCCCTTAAGCGAAGATCGACCACCACCAACCTTCTTGAGTTGTCATCTATTGTAATAAGATAAGCTTGGATTTCCATGTAATCTATTAACTTGGATTTCAAGTTATTTGAATGGAAGGACTCAGAGGGTTATATTTAAGAACTCTGTTTTCAAATGACATCCGGAGTGCCCCAGGGTAGTCATTTGGGCCCTTTGCTGTTTGTTTGCGTAACACATTCTCGCGTACTAATGTATGTATGCTTATGATGTTAAGCTTTGTTTGGCATATAATAAGAGTCTGGTTTTGGGTTACAATCAGTCATTGATAATTTTTATACCCTTGCAGAGGGTATTATTATTTCAGTTAGAAGTTTGCAACGCATTGAAGGAGACGTTTCCGACCCTATAAAGTATATATATTCTTGATCAGCATGACTATACGAGTCGATCTAGCCATGTATTTTCGTCGTCTCGGCACATATTCAATTTTTCCGTTGGCGAACATAACCTAGCTGGCGGGATTCGCCGCAGCAGTTGGAGTCGACTCATCGAGGAACGTTTTGGCAAACATGCCAAATAATAATGTATTAAGTGTCAAAAATTTAATTATCGAGCAATCCACCTTTTGTGTGAGTAATTTGCAAAAAACGTTGCCAAATCCAGCAACTGGCTTAAATGTTTAGCACTCTTAAATTGGAAAACCAATTGAAAAATCACTCATCTAAAACAAATAAATAAAAGTTGCCTTTGCCTTTGACAAAATATTGTATGTGAAAAATGTTTGTAAAATTTTGAGAAATTGGGTATGTTGCATATGCATAATGGCACATTTTTATGCACTGCAAAAAGTTCAGCTATAGCTAAAGCGGCTATGTGCATCGATTTTTCGATTCCCTTTTGTGCAGTACAGTACCCAGTTGCAGAGCAGTTTTTTTCAGCAATACATACTGTTGCAACCTATGCAAGCAATTGTGCATCGCCATAGAAACTTGGTTACATGGAAATTTTTGGACTAGTTTTTGGATATGATTGACTTCGGAGCTGTGTGTAGGCATCGTTAACCCATATACGATCCACATACAGACCTTGGACGAATAAATTAAAACATTTTGTGTTCCTTGGCGGTGTTTCGTGGGCACCTTTAACCCATATGGGAACCACATAAGTAATGTAGACAGTACATTCGTCAAAATTAATCAAATATTTTGTGCTCTTTGGCGATGCTTATGGGCACCTTTAACCCGTATGGGATCCACAAAAAATAATTGACCCATTTATTTGTCGAATAAAATACAATTATTATTACGTTTTGGCGCTGCGTGTTGGTATAAAACCCTTATATAACTTAAATAAAATATTGTCGGCTTCTTTTAACCGTTTTAAATTTATTACATCGGCATTAACAACACGAAAAAGATTAATTTTACCCTTGCACCAGAGATTCATATTTGTATTTTGTTCCTTTTTATACCCTTGCAGAGGGTATAATGATTTTAGTCAGAAGTTTGCAACGCAGTGAAGGAGACGTTTCCGACCCCATAAAGTATATATATTCTTGATCAGCATGACTAGACGAGTCGATCTAGCCATGTCCGTCTGTCCGTCCGAAGTCAGAAGTTTGCATCGCAGTGAAGGAGACGTTTCCGACCCCATAAAGTATATATATTCTTGATCAGCATGACTAGACGAGTCGATCTAGCCATGTCCGTCTGTGCGTCTGTCCGTCCGTCCGTTTCTACGCAAACTAGTCCCTCAGTTTTAAAGCTATCAAGATGAAACTTTACCAAAAGTCGTCTTTCTATTGCAGGTAGTATATAAGTCAGAACCGGGCGGATCGGACAACTACATCTTATAGCTCCCATAGGAATAATCGTAAAAATAATTGAATAAAATTATATCTTCGGTGTTTTTTGACATATTAACTATTGCTCTTGGGAATATTATTTCTTCAACTGTCCTGAATTTCGAATTAAATTTTATAAAAATCGGACGACTAGCTCCCATAGAAACGATCAAAAAACTAAAGGGAAATTAATAGAACCAAAATTATAGCTTCTCTTCTACTCTGGAATATAACTTTATTTTCTTTTTTCGTTTTCCAACACTGATGTCGTGAGCATAACCCTCTCTCTCGTCGGTAAAGAAAAGAACGTTTTAAGTGATAATTCTGTAATAAAAATACGCCAAAAGTGGTATAAAGTGTAGTTCAAGGTGCAAGGACTTCGACGTATATGGCAGTTTATTGAAACAACCGTCATTTATTCTTATTTGTGAACTTTTTGTTTTCGCATTTTATAACGAGACTTCTTTGGACACTCTTACCAACACCAAGAACACGCAGGGCTGCAGCCAGCCCGAGCTGCAATGAATCGGCCGCCTGACTTAAGCAACGGTGCACAGTGCAACCGGTCATCAATTTACGAAGCCAAATTTATTGTAATAACCAGATCTGACGAAAACAGTTTTGAAAAAGTATCACCGTTCGTAATCAAAAAAGTGATAGATTCCACATGCGGAAGCGAGGTAATATCTTGCCAAAAAACTCGAAATGGAACATTGCTAGTAAAAACAAAGGGATTATATCAAGCGACAAGATTATTGAATCTCAAAACATTCCACAATTTTCCAGTAACCGTATCAGAACATGGCAGTCTTAACTCCACAATAGGAGTAGTGTACTCAAACGACTTGCGAGGCATCCAGGAGGAGGAAATACTCCGAGAGCTTGCAGATCAAAAAGTTATGAAAGTGGAAAAAATCTTGAAATCAATTGAAGGCAGACTAACTGAAACCGGACTAATTAAGTTCACTTTCGCGACTACAAACTTACCAACAACCCTAAAAATCGGCTACGAGTGTGTTAAGGTGCCCTTATATCCCTTATATCCCCTTACCCCTAAAATGCCGCAACTGCCATAGACTCGGACACATAACAAAGTCCTGTCAAAGCCCAAAACTATGCAACAATTGCTCATCCGTCGAACATACCACTTAAAACGAAATATGCTCCAGAACCAAATTCTGCATAAACTGTAGAAATGATGTTAACGACCAACACAATCACAGCCCCATAGACAAGACATGTCCAGCTTTCCTCAAGCAAAAAGAGATTACGGCTATAAAAGTCACTGAGAAAGTAGACTTCAAGGAAGCCATAAAAATATACCATTCACGCCATATTCACCAACCCACAGCATACTCAAAAATAGCTGCTTCTCAAGTATCAATGAATAGTCAAAACACAACTAATTCAGTCTCCACTCAACACCAACAACGTCCTTTACGGAACTACGGCGACATTCTAGCCAAAGCACCTGAACCTTCAACATCTGGAACAGCAAAAAACCTTCGGCTGTCGGTCGATAGTGAAAGTGACGACGCAGAGATGGAGATCGACCGTATTGATGCTTACCTCCGCAAGAATATGAAGAACGACGCACCAGAATCTGACCGTAAGACTAGAAGCAACAACCAAGACAAATCGGTAGTATCAAAACCCCTCAAGGCCAAAGACAAAACAGAAAAGTCTTCAATTAGCATCAAGAATATAAAAAACCCTAGTAATCTATTGTAAAAAAAACCTTTTCTAAATGACAATGAGAATAATTCAATGGAATTGCAACGGCTACATCAACAATTATATACATCTACAACTCATGCTAAAATCATACATGCCAAAAGTAATTTGCCTTCAGGAAACCCACATACATTCCCTTCACAACGTTCCAATACCCCTAAACTTTACATTAATAGAACAAAACACAGCAAACAACTCACACGGTGGAGTAGCAATGCTAGTCCACAACTCCATTGAATATGACCGCCTTACAATGAATCACGATTTTGACGCAGTAGGCATAGTTATACACTCAAAAATGAAAAGTTTGATTACAACCTACATCCCGCCAGATAGAAATTTTCAACTAAGCAACTTAGTAAACATGTTTGGAAACCCTAACGAGAACACAATAATAACTGGGGACTTTAATAGCTGGGATCAAAGCTGGGGTTCACCAAGAAATAATAGAAAAGGAAATACTGTATTTAAATACATCACAGAAGCAAACCTACTTACACTTAACGATGGATCTCCAACCCACTTTTCAACGCACAATTCTCTGACCCACGTCGATCTCACAATTAGTACCCCAAATCTTGTAACCCACTTAAAGTGGAGAATTGACCAAGACCTATTCGGTAGCGATCACTTTCCCATACATATATCCCTGTTTGATGACACACTGCATAAAAACGATTACAGACAACCAAGATTCAAATTAGATTCTGCTGATTGGCCTGTGTTTACAGCTCTCACAGAACAATATCACATGGAAAGGACAATTAGTGACGAAGTAAACCATGAAGCAGCAAATATAATCAAAATAATCAGACAAAGCGGGAATATTTCTATTCCTCAAACTAATCCCAGGTTTAACAGAAAGAAAACAGTCCCCTGGTGGAACACAGAACTTGAAGAACTTAAATCTAATAAGAACAGAGCATGGAACCAGTTAAAACGATGTATCAACACTGAAAATATAATTCACTTTAAAAAAACCAAGGCAATCTTTAGAAGAAAGTTAAAGCAAACCAAAAAAACGGCACTAGATACTTTTACATCCGAAATAAGCCCAAACTCAACGCCAGCTAGAATGTGGGCAAACATCAACACGTTCTGCGGCAGAAAATCCAGACATGACATTCACTGTATCTCTTCCGAAAATGACCAAACGAGAAACATAACAAACAAAACAGAAATCCCGCAAACATTTGCAGACTACTGGTCAGGGCAATCATCGGACGAGAACTTCAGTTCGGAGTTCCAGCAGAAGAAAGCACAGATAGAATCTTCATTTACCCTTTTAGAACCATCCACAGATGCAATTTTAATAGATGATAACATCAATTATATAGAGTTTTGTAACGCATTAAATTCCCTCAAAGGCAAAACACCAGGCCGGGACAGAATTTCATACCCAATGTTAAAGAACTTGGCATACGCTGTAAGCCAACGACTTATAAACCTATATAACAATATTCTTACCAGCCATATACCTCAGCAATTCAAAAATAGCACAGTCGTACCCATTCACAAGCCAAACTCGTCAAAGACAGCAGTAAGTTCATACCGTCCAATATCCTTAAACCCATGCATGGCTAAAGTCATGGAGAAGATCATTGCAAACAGGCCTTGGTGGCTTGCCATCAATGGCAAACATCTCGATAGCCGACAACTTGGCTTTCGAAAGGGAATGTCGGTATCGGTATCGACAAGAAGACATCTATCAGTAATCAGTCTGGACTTTGAAAAAGCGTACGACAAAATTGGAATACACACAATAGTAGATGAACTGACAAGATGGAAAATAGGACCTAGAATACTCAGATACGTCATAAGCTTCCTTAGCAATAGGAAAATAAGCATCAGAATAACAAACGAGTACTCCGCGAATAAACCTTTGTACAATGGCATCCCACAAGGATCGCCTCTATCAGTTATACTTTTCCTCATTGCATACAACAAATTATGCCGCACTATTGCTATACACAAAGAGTTTAATTTCTTTTCTTACGCCGACGACTTCACCATAGTGAGACAAATCAGCAAAAGTACCAGTAACGCGAACATAAACTCATTGTTCACCGACATTTTAAAATGGTGTAAATACTCTGGCGCAAAGCTCTCCATCTCTAAATGCAAACACTTGCACATTTGTAGGAAAATGAGATGTAATTTCAGAATTAACTCAACTGCTTACCCCCTAAGTTCTATCGACCATATAAAGATCCTCGGCTTAACTGTCACAAAAAGATATAGATGGAAAGAACACATCGATTCACTGGCAGTCCAAATATCGAAGCGGCTAAACATTATCAAATGGCTAGCTAGCCAGAGATACAACTGCGACATCAGGGCTCTTATAAGCTTAATAAATTCGCTAATTATGACCAAAATTGATTTTTGTCTCCCTTTTTATGGAAACTGTCCTTCCTCGTACTTAAAAAAACTTAAAACTATTTACCACACTGCGTTAAGATTTGCCTTTGGTGCATACCGCACCACACCCATAAACAATCTCCTATTTGAAGCGCAATTGATGCCAATTGAACTAAGAACAGAACTGACCACAGCAAAGATATGCAAGTCATTCCTTTTTGCAGTAAACACACCACTACTAAACATCCTACAAAAAATTAAAAAGGCGAAGCGAAGACTAAGAATACAATCAGTTCTACAAAATGCATACAAAATTTCAAAAGAAAACGGCACATTCACGCCCCCTCTAAAACCAATTAAACATAAAACTCCCCCGTGGTTTTTCTCAAAAGATACAGTAAACACATCACTACATTATACTACAAAGACAACCACCCCTCCAACAATATTTCGACAAAAATTTCTAACTTTCCAGGAAAGCTTTCCTGACTATAGATTCATCTATACGGACGGTTCGAAATCTGCCCAAGGAGTATCCTACAGCATTACCACAGATACAGCAATAATTAAAACAGCCATTTTACCAACGCTCAGCTCAATCTACACAGCAGAAGTCGCAGCCATCTATGCTGCGTGTAAATATGCGAAAAATCAAAAGCAAAAATTTGTTATCTGTTCTGATTCACTGTCATCTTTAAATTCAATAGCCAACACCAACAACCAATCCTTCTACACTTCCAGTATCCGAGACATCCTCAACCAACAACAACCAAAAATCATCTTGATGTGGATTCCAGGTCACACAAACATTCTTGGTAACGATACAGCGGACTTAGCAGCAAAAGAAGCCCACAATTTCCCGCACATAACCGAATGTAACTACAACTCCACAGACACGCAATCCTTTTTAAAAATGATATATAAAAAACAAATCGAATCAATCTGGCAAAATACATCTGAACACTACAAATATGTCAACCCAGAAAAATCCTCTATCAAAGACTACAGCATCGCACCACAAGACGACATTAACCGCAGAGATTTAACAAAATTCTTAAGACTTCGCTTCGGGCACACCAGGTATACGCACGAGTATATAATTAATAAACAACCCCCAGTACAGTGCGTACACTGTGGTCTACGGAACAATGTTCGGCACTTCTTCCTGGAATGTTCTGCATACGAGACGACAAGAAACAACATCCTACTCACAAATTCAATAGATTCCTTTTCCCCAAAATCCCAAAATATCATCTCTTCCACGGAATTTACCAAAGCTATAAACCTGTATAATAATATATAAAATAATTAATTTCACCACAATTTAAATTTTAAAACTATGTAAATAATATAGCTTAATATAATGTAATAGCTTAAGGCCTAGAAGCTATAGCTAAAAAAAAATTGGTTGGAGGCCATTTGTAATTGTCTAAGAACCTGAACATAAATAAATAAATAAATAAACTTTATTTTATAATTTTCGAATTAAACTTATTACAAATCGGACGACTATATTATATAGCTGCCATAGTAGGTATCGATCAATTAATGTCAATATAATACGTAAACTGCTATAATTTTGTTCGTTGTTGTTTGCAAACCTAAATTTAACATTTAATTTTCAAATTGAATTGGAATGATCTGCCAGTGTATATAAACTTGGGCTGGCCGAAATTAGCTTCCTTTCTTGTTTTTAAATAAATTCCAATAAATGTCAAAATGAGTGATAAAGATAAGAAAAATACTGTCGACAATGCAAAAACCCGACAGGGTTATGAGTGACATTAGGCGTATGAAAACGGCATTGGAGGAAAGAACTATTTCTTTCGATAAACTTCAAATTGAATATCCAATGGAAACTTATTGCGAAAAATTGATGGATATATAAGCAGACATTGATGCTCTTAACGTCTGTTGAGGATATGTGCAATATTACAATAAAAAAGGACTATTCACAGAAATTACGGGGATAACAGTGCTCATCGTCATTCGTCCCAGTTACCTAAAATAAGCCTTCCCAAGTTTAGTGGAAAGCATGCTGAGTTTAAACTTTATGAGTCTTTTTGAGAGTTTGGTCCATAATGATTTATCTCTAAGGTTAGGTTAGGTTACACGGACGGCCCTCATGGACGGGGCCACGCATAGGCCAATATGGCCCTTAGTTGTCCGGCTAATCTGTATGAACCTCGAGATATTTGATTAGGTTTTAATGTCCACAAGGATAGAGGTGTATTTCGCGAAGGCAAGAAGTTCGCCTAGTTCCCTGCTGGAGGCGTCTTCTAGTAATGCCAGAACTGGGGCACCGAGGTATCTTGTTCTTGCTCGTGAGAGAGCCGGGCAGATAAGATGTTCCAGGGTTTCGATAGCCCCCGGTTCATCGCATTTCCTGCAGGTGCGGCTGTTCAGTATTCCGATCGTAGTTGCGTGTGTTGCGGCCAGACAGTGGCCTGTGAGGATTCCCACCAACTGACTGCAGTCTTTCCGAGGAAGATGCAATACATACTGCCTGAGTTTTTCATTGCGCTCTTTGCACATTGTTCTTGCAATTCGGCAAGTCTCGGTATTCCTCCACCTGCTTTTTGCCCGCGTGGCTTTGTAGCGTTCTGAGGGAAACTAGCACGTTCTCCGTTCTGTCGTTCGTCAGCTCTACGCCCTCCTTTGCAAGAACGTCAGCTGTCTCGTTGCCATCGATGCCCTGGTTGCTGGGAACCCAATAGATCCGCACTGACTTTGTCGTGCTTAGGTTATCTATTGCCTCCCTGCTCGCCATTACATTTTTGGAACTGACCGTTGACGACTGCAATCGCCGCTTGGCTGTCCACGAACATCGATCGGTTTATACTTTGAGCCACTTCTGCCGCTTTCCTTATGGCGAAGACTTCTGCCTGGAATATGCTACAGTCGCTGGGTAGCTTATATGTCAGCCTTATTTCAGGGTCCGCACAGTATAAGCCCGCTTCTACTCCTCCTTCTATCTTAGAGCCGTCTGTGTATATGTTGAGGCATTGAGTCTGGTCCCGACCCGTTATCCAGTCGTCTGGGCCCATGAACGAGATTGTTTTAACCTCCGGGCACGTTCTGGGGGTCATGTAGTCCGTTTTGTTGATCATGCTTCGTCATATTGCCTGATGCAACTAGACGTTGTGCTGCCTTTCCTGCAGTTAGTTGAGCGTGAATATCTATGGGGTCGATTCCGACGATCGTTTCTAGAGCTTTGGTTGGGGTTGACCTCAGCGCTCCGTTATGCAGACCAGTGCCTGCCGCTGAGTTCTCTCCATAAGCTCGGTGTAGGTCTTCTTTTCAATAGCTTGCCACCACACTAAGGCTCCATGCATCACAGTCGGACGCACCACCGGGATGTAGTTCCAGTGCATCAGAGTAGGCGACATGCCCCATGTGCTGCTAAGCATCTTCTTGGATGCATATAGCGTATTTATTGGGTCTCCATGCCAGCATGCAGTCCAGTATAGTTCCGACGTACTTGACCTGTGCTTTCGGGGTCGGCCTAGTTGCGCCCATTTTTGGGGGGGTCCATTTCGGTACCTTGTATCTCTAAGTAAAGAGAATGAGGTCCGTTTTGTCCGCATTGATACTGAGTCCCACCTTTTCCGCCCACTCCCTTATCTCCCTGAGTGTTGATTCCATTATGGAGCTGAGGGTCGATGGACAAACTCTCGTAATAATTATGCCTATGTCGTCCGCGTAGGCAGTTATTTTTGGGGCTCTCCTCTCGATTCCCTTAATTAGATCGTCGACCACCAAACTCCATAGAAGAGGCGAGAGGACCCCACCTTGTGGTGTGTCTCTGTCTGCCCCCTTTACCATGGAAGCAGTGCTTCACTCTGAAAGTACCCGCCTGCAGCTAAGCAGGTTTCTTATCGAGAGGCTTACTGCGGGGTGCGCGTTGGTCGCTTCTAGGCGATCCATTATAGCATCCGACTTGACATTGTTGAATGCTCCGGATATATCTACCCTCAGAGTCATGGGCGGCTGGCTCATCTCCGCTCAAGGGGGGCTATAACTGTCCGGTCACCGTCCTCTTCGTCTTCCGAGTCATCCAGAGCGAGGTCCTGGGCTTCAGGACCTATGTCCTTCTCCATCTCGCCTGCCTTCAGGATGTGTGCGCCCTTGCCTTCGGGGTGGCACATCTTGAGACGCAGGTAGACGCTACCCATGCCCCACGCCATCTTCCCGAATCTTGTGTACAGCAGATCCTCTGCCTCCTTGTTGATTTGGAGAACCAAACTTTGGTCCCTCTCACTAGGTAGTGGGTTGGCCATGTGCAGAATCTTCCAATCTGCCGTTGGGACGTCTGGATTCTTCCGTTGAAGCAATTTCAGCGCCTGATCCCCTTGGATTGCGATGGAAAAGACCACTTTCGCCTTTAGTGAGGATGGGATTAGTTCGAGTCTAATATCTCTAACAAACACTGAAAAATTCAACCATTTGCTTTCGCGTCTCACTGATAATGCGTTGGGAACTGTGAAGGCGTTTCAAATTTCGGACAGTAATTACGAAAAGGCGTTAGACAGTTTAAAAAATATTAAATATATTATATATATATTAAATATTTGATATTTTTTTATACAATTTGGCAACTCTTTGACATCCCCCGGGTAGAAAAACCCTCTGATTCGGGCTTCAGATATCTCTTATCGATGAAATGTCGGCTAGGACATTAATAATGCAATTTTTATTCATATAGCAATGTCCAAGGTAGATAATTCAACAAAATGTCGTTTTGAAGAACGGCTTGATTATAATAATTTACCGACATGGTCCGATTGTGGGATTCAGTTAAATCGGCGATATCAGTATCTAGCTGCTGAGGAATCAACCAAAAGTAAGGGAAAGCACACAGTCACGTATGGGACAGCCTCAGCTCCGTTTTTGGCCATCCGTTGTCTCTTTGAGCTATCAAAGATTTATGCTTATGTGATATCAAGCGACTTCTATGTTGACGATATGCTCACAGGAGTCCACAGTTTAGAAGAGTTGGAAACCATTCGTAGAGAAGTAACTGAAGTCTTGAAATTCGGAGGCTTTGATCTGGCCAAAATTGACACAAGTCATCCTAGTCTGTTGGTTAATAGAGGACCAGATAAGTCTCTTACAGTTGACCCTTCCGCTTCCATAAAAACCCTTGGTATGAAATGGAATCCTCAAAATGATGTTTTTCATTATAGCTTGGAGGATTCGTTTGATTCGCTACCAGTAACTAAACGCAACATTTTGTCCGTCATAGCTCGGGTTTTTGATCCCTTGGGTCTATTGTGTTCGTTAATAACTAGAGCAAAAATCTTGCTTCAGGAACTGTGGCGACAAAAATTGGATTGGGACGAGTCAGTTCCCATGAGTTTGCATACCAGCTAGAATAGGTTCAAGCAGAATTTACTAGAACTAGACAAGATCTCCATACCTGGATATATCTGTCTGTCTGCTTATGAAACTGTCCAGATCCACGGCTTTGCAGATGCATCGAGTGAGGCCTACGGCTGTTGCATATATATCCGTACTATGGTTGGGACAACTGGTTTATCGAGACCGCTAACCACGAAGTCTCGAGTGTCCCCCCTTAAAACAAAGTCAATTCGAGTTTTTTGCGGCGCATCTTCTTTTTAAGCTATGGGCTCAAGTAGCTCCCTTGCTAAACAACTTTAAGTTGGAAAGCATTCATTTCTGGTCGGACTCTTAAGTCACATTATATTGGTTAAAAAGGGATCTATACACATTAGCAACGTTTGTTGCAAACCGAGATTCTGAGATCCAGGAGCTTTCACAAAATGTAATCTGGCGTCATGTGCGTATTAAAGAAAAACCGGCTGATTTGGTGTCACGTGGAACAGACATAGATGGTTTGAAGTGTACTCTTTGGGAGAATGGACCAGAATCCTTGCTCAGAAGTCAAGACGAATGGCCTCATCTTTATCAGATTAAAGTTTCCCCTGACTTACAGCTGTCCGAGAATTTAAAAAGCGTGGCAGTATGTTCCGTAACAAAAAGCCAACCTAACGTGTTTACTAAACTTATTGAAAGATACTCGTCGTATAATAAACTACTTCGGATAATCGGTTCATTCAAGGGAAAAAGCGGCTTCGAGACGTGAATATTTCGGCACAAGAACTAAAAATATCGTTCGTTATGCTGGTCCAAGTACTTCAAAACCTTGAGTTTGGTTCAGAATACGTCAAGTTAGAGAAATCGGAATGTTTTGCCCTACATCTTCAACGTCTAAATCCTTTCATACACACAATTGAGCTTGATGGTATGACCTTTTGATTAATTCGTGTTGGAGGCGGGTTGGGTAATGCAACTATTTGTTATGATGCCAAATTTCCCTTATTGCTGTCTCAAAAGTCATAATTTGTTACCCTCTTTCTTCGCAATTTGCATCGGACTCATTGGCCGCGTTCAGCAGAACAACTTTATCACTGATCACTGATGGATCAGTATTCAGTGATCAAGTATGTTCTGCTGAATTAATTCAAAATTTTACCTCAAAACTGCACTGGACAATTCAAAATGTTCTTTAAATTCGTACTACGTATGTTCTTTAATAAATGCTTTATAATAAGCGTTTTTTTAATTTCAAAAGGAATTTAAAAACATTTTTTTGCCGCCCCCGCATTTGCAGCATTACTTACAGTCATCGTGGATATATTAAAAATCAAGTAGACCTGAACAATTACAAAAAATGCAACCAAATTCATGTTTTATTTAAATAATTTTGCTAATTAGTTTCGATATTTCGCCTATCGATACGCTTTCACCGCAATGCATCATGTATCAAGAAAAGGTAGCGTACTATTTTTACGGTACCTGATCACTGATCACTGATGCAAAATTCTTGTACGTTCAGCAGAACTATCGTAAGTGTGTCAGTGTTCAGTGATCATGTTGTTCTGCTGAACGCGGCCATTATCGTGCAAGTGCCAAAGTGATGGTATCACTCTTGGGGCAGAAGATTTGGTTTGTCAACGCGCGAGAGGCGTGTACGAGGATTGTCCGTGGCTGCGTCCACTGCTTTCGCCCAAGCTACTTGGTCAGATAATGGGGAATTTGCCCGCCGATCGGGTTAGGAAAGCTCGACCCTTTTTGATTTGTGGAGTAGACTTCTGCGGTCCATTCTATGTCTCGTTGAAGCTCCGTGGGAAACCCCCCATAAATACTAGTGTGGCTGTCTTCGTTTGTTTTTCGTCAAAGGCTGTTCATCTTGAGCTCGTTGTCGATTTATCTACTGACAGCTTTTTATCTGTTTTCGGACGGAGAGGTCTTCAACGACAATGTTACCAACTTCATGGGAGCGAGAAAGGTTCTCGAAGAGCTGCACGTAGCGTTTCACCGGAACAAGAATCAACTGACAACGTACGCGGCTCAGAGGGTCGTCGAGTGGTCCTTCATCCCACCGAGGTCACCACACTTCGGCGAGCTTTGGGAGGCAGCCGTCAAGGCAGCCAAGCATCGCTGCTGCGAGGGGTCGGCAACGCCAAGCTCACAGCAGACGAGTTGAGCACCCATCAGGATCAGTAGCCTTATTTTGTAATTATTAAAAATAGAAAAACATTAATGTAAATATGAAAAGAATTATCTGAAATGTAAACAAAACATAATGTGAATACTCGCGTTTACATACGAGCTTTGTTTGGGTTTGCACTCAAGCTTACCACAAAGTTGAGTCGCTTACTCTAATACTGATAAGCTTGTAACTTCGCAACTCTTGTAATTTTTAGCACTGTGTGGGAGTCAGTCGTTCGTTATCGCTTAAAACCGCTGGTTGCGCTAGCGCAATAAATGGATTAGAATTGGACTGCTGCGCTGTTTTTGTTTGAGTGGAAAATCCCCAGCTAGGTCGCTTAACGTAGTCGCATTTTTAAAGTATTCTTTTCCGTGAAAAATCTCACGGATTTTCAGTGTGAGTATAACCTCTTAAATTTGAACTGCTTGAAATGTAATGTTATGACTTTTTATAGAGCTACTCCGACGATTATAAGTTATTCGCTTAACAACTACCAACATTCAGCAAACGATTTAGGTGTTCTTTTCGACTCGAAGCTTACATTTGACTGCCGCATACTGTCGACTGTCAACAAAGCTATAAGTGTTCTTGGGTTTATAAAGCGTTGGTCAAAAGAATTTGATGACCCTTATATAACCAAATTATTATTTATCTCCCTTGTCCGTCCTATTTTGGAAAATTGTTCTTCTGTTTGGAGTCCGAAATATGAAGTGCACATCGACCGTATTGAGTCGGTCCAAAAAAATTTCATCTTTTTCGTAGTTCAAACTGGGATCAAAACGTAAGGCTTCCTTTCTACCAGAGTAGGTTACTGTTGCTTAATTTACCTACACTTGAAAAGTGTAGAATAATGCTTTATGCTAAATCTTATAAAAGGTGATAAAGAATCAGTAGAACTGGTAAACCTTTTAACTTTAATATTAGACTAACACGAAATTATTACCCTCTTAATTTCCATCGATGTACATCTAATTTTAGTCTACATGATCACTTTCGCGTTCTCTGTACTAATTTGTAACGAAAATTTATAATTCTCAGGCTAAGATGTTCACTAAGAGAAGCGCTCACGCGAATTTATTCTCTGGCTTGGCTCGTCGACTATTGGTGTAGGTTTTTGGCTACCTCTCTTAAAGGGCTTATTTACATTATTAATTCTTAAAAATATTCGCGTGACAGGACAAGCCAAAAAAGCAAAGAGACAAGATAGTATACATTTTAACCAGACTTTAGGGAATTCTAAAACTAGGAGGACTCTTGCACTTTACCTACTCTGTGAACACGTTAAAATCTCAGCTGTTGTGAAGATCTATATTTCCCTTCCTTCCTTTGACCATTTTATTTCCAATAAAAACCAATATTCTACGAAACGGTGTCTTTGGTGTTCAGAGGTGTCAGGGGGTCATTTATGGCGAGTCAAATTATTAAGGATTCTAAAACATTATAATATTTGTATTAAACATCTAAAAGAAAAATCCGAGTAAATCATGGGGACATAAATCATGCTATAACAACACATTGATATAAATTGAAGACCAGTAAAAATATAAAACAAGGGAGAACGCTATAGTCGAGTGCCTCGACTATCAAATATCTGTTACTCAGCTAAAGCAAGCAGTCTTAAGCAGGACAAACCAAGCAGCCGTTTAAAAGTGGCGCCATCCATCGGACATTTCATATATTGGTCAATCAATAGGTATTGAAGAAACGAATACACATTCCTTTTCCCGTTAATCTAGCTTCAAATCTATTGGTGTCCCAGTTTTTCGCGGTTTGTGGGCTTTAGAGGGGGCGTGGCACATTAGCGTGAAAAACTTTCGCTGCATATTAACCCCTAGAATCTGCAAGCCAAGTCCCAATTTTCTGTTTTTTTAGTTTCCGAGATATCAGCGTTCATACAGACAGCTGAGTAAGATATAGTTGTCCGATCCGGCCGGTTCCGACTTATATACTACCTGCAATAGAATGACGACTTTTCGTAAAGTTTCATCTCGATAGCTTTAAAACTGAGGGACTAGTTTGCGTAGAAACGGACGGACAGACGGACATGGCTAGATCGACTCGTCTAGTCATGCTGATCAAGAATATATATACTTTATGGAGTCGGAAACGTCTCCTGCACTGCGTTGCAAACTTCTGACTAAAATCATTATACCTTCTGCAAGGGTATAAATATAGAATAAAAATGTGGTTCATATCAAAATTATTGTTAATGCGGGCTCTTTTGAGATGGGATTTGATTTAAATAAATTAACCAAAGAAATTAAGAAATTAAATTCACATGGCCTCAAAAATTTTAGCACCAAATATGACAATTAATTTTGCTCTATTTTTTTTTATTTTGTTTGATTCATTTTCTGCCACTAAATTCGATTCGTTTTCTTTTCCTTTTTTATACCCTTGCAGAGGGTATAATGATTTCAGTCAGAAGTTTGCAACGCAGTGAAGGAGACGTTTCCGACCCAATAAAGTATATATATTCTTGATCAGCATGACTAGACGAGTCGATCTAGCCATGACCGTCTGTCCGTCCGTCTGTCCGTCCGTTTCTACGCAAACTAGTCCCTCAGTTTTAAAGCTATCGAAATGAAACTTTACCAAAAGTCGTCTTTCTATTGCAGGTAGTATTTAAGTCGGAACCGGCCGGATCGGACAACTATATCTTATAGCTCCCATAGGAATAATCGGAAAAATAATGGAAAAAAAATTATAGCTTCGGTGTTTTTCGACATATTACCTTCTAATCTTGGTAATATAATTTTTTTAACTGTCCCGAATTTCGAATAAAATTTTAGAAAAATCGGACGACTATATCATATAGCTCCCATAGGAACGATCGGAAAACTAAGGGGAAATTAATAGAAACAAAATTATAGCTTTGTTAATTTTTATTGTATTCTCTTATACTCTGGAATATACATTTATTTTATTATTTAAGAATTTCGAATTAAATTTAACATAATTCGGACCACTATATTATATAGCTGCCATAGGAATGATCAATCAATTATTGTCAAAATTTTGTAATTTGTAATTAAATAGGCATTAACTGCAAGGGTATATAGACTTCGGCTGGCCGAAGCTAGCTTTCTTTCTTGTTTTTTATTAACCTTTGACTTTTATCCCATGATCGGATTTATCAAATTCATCAATACCAATATATAAGATTCTGAATGAATAACATGTGTAAGAGTCAAAATTCACCCAGAACGGATTGACATAAAAATCTAAAAAAAAACATATATTCGAAAATAATTAGGAGCCGAGTGTAGGATATAAATTAGAGCCATAAGCGGCCCCAAAGTGCCCCAAAACTTGATTTGTTTTTTCTTAATTTTTTCTTTTCCAATTTTTCTGTTATAAATGTTGTCAAAATGGTTTAAAAAGTATCCCTTCATAATTTTATGGAATACCCGCAAATAACTGCATTTAAACTTTTTTATACCCTTGCAGAGGGTATAATGATTTCAGTCAGAAGTTTGCAACGCAGTGAAGGAGACGTTTCCGACCCTATAAAGTATATATATTTTTGGTCAGCATGACTAAAGGAGTCGATCTAGCCATGTCCGTCTGTCCGTCCGTCCGTCCGTTTCTACGCAAACTAGTCCCTCAGTTTTGAAGCTATCGAGCTGAAACTTTACCAAAAGTCGTCTTTCTATTGCAGGTAGTATATAAGTCGGAGCCGGATCGGACAACTATATCTTATAGCTTCCATAGGAAAAATAGGAAAAATAATTTTAAAAAATTATAACCTTTGTGTTTTTTGACATGTTACCTTATGTTCTTGGAAATAGCATTTTTTTAACTGTTCTGAATTTCGAATTAAATTTTAGAAAAATCGGACTACTATATCAACGACCGGTACAAAACGAGAATTAATTTTTCCGTTTAAACAGATTACCGAGGGAAACACGCAATAAGTTTGATGAAATGCGTAATAAGGAAGAGAACCGAGACAACGACAGAAATAACGGGGAAGACGGCGGCAACAAGAAATTTCAAGAACGAGACGGCGATAGTAGTAACTGCAAAGACGGCGGCATCGAGAATTTCGAGGAAGAGGACGACGGCAAAAGTAACAACGAAGACGGCGGCAAAGAGGATTATGAAGTAGAAGAAGGCGACGAAATTAGTAGCGAAGATGGAGAAAACGAAAGCGAAGCTGGCGAGGAGAATGAAGAAATTATGGGCAGCATTGCCAGAATGAGAGGCATCATTGGCGAGGAAACAAGAGGAGAAAGAAGCTACGAAAGAGACGGCGAACAGAACGAAGGTGGAGGCAGAAATCGAAACTGTGCAGAAGTGAACGTGCAGAACCAAGCTGAAGAGAAAGAAAAGATGGAGAACAATTTTAATCAAAGTATAGACATTTCTTTGGGAATGGCTACCCAAGTGTTGTGTGAGTTTGCGGGCGAATCATGTGCTCGCAAATGGATCACTCAGATGTATAATATCGCAAGCATTTACGGTATAACCGTGTAAAGTAGTTCTATAGCTGGGATGAAAACTCAGTCATTCCAGGGTCTCTTTAAGACAGACAGGATAACGGACGAAGACTATGTCGGGTCATAGAGGGGGGAGAGGAAAGTAAAGGTCCGTGCAGGCAGGAGCCGACCCCGTCAGCCGTGGGTCGGTTTTCCAGTCCCAAAGTAGAAACTGTGTGAAAATCCGATACCGTCACCCGGACATCGAATTCCCAGCCCGAAAATGGGAGAAACAGGCCCCGTCACTCGGTAGCGTGTTTTCCGATCTCGGCAGGGGGGGAACCTTCCGGGGAGGGGAGGCCGGCCCCGTCACCCGTGGGCCAGTTTCCCCGATCCGGAGGCGAAGGCAAAACACTCCCCGGGGTTGTCGGAGGAAAGAGGGGCTCCGTCAGCCGTGAGTCCTCATTCCCCTTTTGTCCCGGTAGCGTGGGGCACTATTCCCGAACACTCCCGACTTCTCGCGAACACGCTGTTGTCCTTTTACATTGTCACACTTTATTTCTAACGCTATCCCTAACCTATCCGCCACACATGTCCTCCCACTGTTTGGGATTTTGGGCCCTCGGCCAGCTTACCCCCTCTACTCCTCCTGCATCCTCTGGGCAGCGGCGGCGATTGATTAGTCCAAATACTCCAAGTTCCTGTTGTTCACGACCGAAAAAACGTCCGGCTCCTTTCCCGGCTCTCGAGAGACTGTCCCGATCCGCAAATCGCTAAGCTTCGGCTGCAGTCCTCTGCTCACGATCGTGTCGGCTGCTGCGCTGTCGTCGTTCCGGGCAGGGGACTCCTTCGTGTTCAGCTTCGGCTTCGTTTCAGCTTTGCCTGTGCTTCAGCTTCGCCTGCGTTTCAGACGCGCCTGTGCTTCAGCTTCGCCTGCGTTTCAGCTGCGGCTGCGTTCGGCTGCGGCTGCGTTCTCTCTCTCCTTTTCTCTCCCGCGCGGTGTGCGTGTGGTTTTTCCCTAGGTGTTAGTGCCCTCCGTGGGTCTTTGCTTTGTCTCTTATTCTATTCTTATTTACTTATCTCTACTTATCTACACTTATTTCTAAAAATGTGGGGTATTCCTCACAACCGGAAACTATATAAAAATGTTTGGTTGCACGCAAATTCTGAGCGTGTTTTGTTACCATTGCAGGAATTGACGGCCGAGCTGATCTCAATGTTTGGCGAAAAATCATCGAAGCTGGAGATAAGGCGCAAGTTTGAGCATCGCAAGTGGAGTGCAGGATAATGCTTGCTCAGGGCATTAATATTGATGCAGATGAAATGTTGAGCTGCATCATCGAAGGTATTACAAATCAAGGGCTGCGCAATCTGGCGCATATTCAATGCTTTGTGGATGTTGGGCACATAAAGCGAGCATTTGCGGATGTTAGCTTACCGAAATCTGTTGCAAAACCGATGACATCAATGGACTTCAAGAACAAGAAAGAGACACGATGTTTCAATTGCAATGCCAAAGGGCATTGGGCGAACGAGTGCAGGAAGTCAAAACGGGAGAAAGGATCGTGCTATGCGTGTGGCGAGATGGGACATTTTGTGGCGACGTGCTTGAAGAACAAAAATAAGAACGAAGGCAATAATAATTATGTAAGACATTTTGAAATTAATTTTATGAACGATTTTAATACCAGGTTAACTACAGAATGTCTCATAGATTCAGGAAGCCCAATTTCTTTTATTAAAATATCGAAAGTACCAGAAAATGTTTGCAAATTACCAGTTTTAAGTTTATATCATGGATTAAATAAGAGTTACTTAGAAACCTATAGAAAAATATTATGTTACGTTATGAAGAATTTAAAAAAAATTCATTTTCATTTTTCAATCTATGAGTCATGATGTAATCCTTGGAAGAGATTTTATGGAAGCATGTAATATTAATTTGAACCTCGACACTTTGAAAATGGTTACGGTTGAGAACATTGAGAACCCTCCAAATGTTAGTGATATTGTTAGAAATGTTAGGGAAGAAAAGTCCAGATTACAAAATTGGCAATCAAGTTAATTATAATGTTAGGTGTCAGTTTGTTAGAATGGTAGAAAGTTGTTATGTAAATAAACAAAGACCAAAGGAACCCGAAGTTAGATGTGAAATAAAATTAAGATTAGAGGATTCTAAACCATTCAGTTGTTCGCCCAGACGTTTAGCGTATACAGAAAAAGAAATATTACAGGTTATATTAGATGAATACTTAAATGAGGGAATTATAAGACCAAGTCAATCGGAGTATGCATCTCCAATAGTGTTAGTAAAAAGAAAACAGGCGACCTACGACTCTGTGTGGATTATCGAAAACTTAATAAGACCATGGTTAAAGATAATTATCCATTACCTTAAATAGATGATTTATTAGACACTTTGGTTAATAAAACAATATTTTCGAAATTAGATTTAAAACATGGCTACTTTCATGTGTTCGTGGACAATGACTCAATAAAATATACTTCATTTATGACGCCATTAGGACAATTTGAATTTATGCGGATGCCAATGGGGCTAAAAAATGCTCCTGCGGTGTTTCAGCGATTTATTAATACAATTTTTGCAGACATGATAAGGGAGGGTAAAGTAGTAATATATATGGACGATATTATGATCGCTAGTATAGAGATACAGGGACATTTAAATGTTCTTAGAGAAGTTTTTGATCGTTTAGCAAGAAACAAACTAGAATTGAGAATGGACAAGTGTGAGTTTTTACAAGCAAGTGTGCAATATTTAGGAATTTTAGTAACCAGCAAAGGAAGACAAGCTAATGACAAAGGAATAGAAGCTGTTATAGATTTCCCTGTTCCAGATAAAGTACATGGTGCTAGAAGCTTTTTAGGTTTATGTTCGTATTTTAGGAGATTCATTAAGAGTTTTTCGATGATCGCAAAGCCATTATATGACTTGTTAAAGAAAGATAAAGAGTTTTCTTTTGAAGAAAAGGAATTACAATGTTTTGAGATGCTTAAGAAAATGTTAGTGGAAGCGCCAGTGTTAGGATTATATTATTACAAAGACGAGATAGAATTGCATACAGATGCAAGCGCACAAGGTTTTGGGGCAGTATTACTACAAAGAAAAGAGGATAAAATGTTGCACCTTTTTTTTTATTTTTCAAAAGCCACAACAAAAGATGAGGCAAAGTATCACAGTTTTGAACTTGAAACGTTAACAATCATTTATGCTCTACAAAGATTTAGAATTTATGTGCAGGGTAGACGATTTAGAATAGTTATTGACTGTAACTCACTGACGTTAACATTAAATAGGATTGAGTTAAACCCTCGAATTGCACGATGGGCATTAGAATTGCTTGAGTATGACTTTGAGTTAGTTCATAAATCGGGAAAACTTATGCAACACGTAGACGCGTTAAGTAGGAATACGAATATACTGGTAGTAGAAACGAATAGTTTTGAAGACAATTTAATTATTTGTCAAGCGAAAGAAGAGAAGTTAAAAGATGTTAGGAAAAAGTTAGAAAAAGCGGAAGATCTATAGTTATCTATAGAAAATCAAATTATGGGAAATTGTTATTCTGTGTGCCAAGAGAAATGGAGGACAAGATATTATACAAATATCACAAAGAATTAGGTTATTTAGGACGAGATAAGGTTATGAATGCTATTGTTAGGACGTATTGGTTTCCGAATATGAAAGAAAAAGTTGTTAGGCATATTGATAATTGTTTGAAGTCAGGAAAAGGGGAAGGAATGTTGCACAGCATACCAAAAGGAAATGTGCCATTCGAAATTATACATATCGATCATTACGGACCGGTTGATAATGGAAGATCAAAGAAACATCTGTTTGTGGTGATAGACGGTTTTACTAAATATGTTAGGCTATATGCAACAAAGACGACGAACACAAAAGAAGTCATTGTAGCAATGAAAGATTATTTTAGGTCGTATAGCAGGCCAACATGTATCGTTTTGGACAGAGGAAGTTGTTTTACATCGGAAGAGTTTGGAAAATTTGTCGAAGAATAGCACGTAAAAATTGCGACTGGGTCACCTGAGGCCAATGGGCAGGTGGAAAGAATTAATCGAATAATAGGGCCAATGATAGCTAAATTAGCAGATCCGGAAAAGGACTGCATTGGGATACAGTTGTTGAGGACGTTGAATTTTCATTGAACAATACAAAGCAAAGAAGCATTGCACAAATGCCGAGTAAAATGTTGCTTGGAATCGAACAGAAAGGAAAAGTTATTGATGAATTGAGGCAAAAGTTAGAAGAATTAGATAATGTTAGTGATGTTAGAGATTTAGACAAAATTAGGAAAAATGGAGTGGAATCGCAAATCAAATTACAAAGTGACAACGAAAGAAGATATAATGAGAAAAGGAAAGATAGTGTAGAGTACAAAGTTGGAGATTATATTATGGTGAAAAATTTTGATAATGCAGTAGGAGTCGCAAGGAAGCTAATACCCAAACACAAAGGTCCTTATGTGATAGATAAAGTGTTCAGAAATGATAGGTATGTAATAAAAGACGTGGAAGGTTTTCAATTGTCGCGTTGCCCTTATCAAGGAGTCTGGAGTAGTCAAAATATAAAGCATTGGATTGGTAAAAGAAAATAGGTAAATATATCCAAAGAATTGTAAATGTAAAGACTGATAGTATGTAAGATAATATTAGATGAAATAAATTGTAAATTAAACCAAGATCAGGGGATCTTGAAATGTCAGGACGGCCGAATTGTAGCAGTATGGCTACGTAGTAGTATGTATGTATGTATAAGTTACTGTATTCCTTCTAGAACATTCTTGTATATTCTTAGAGTACATTGTTGTTGTTGTAGAGCTTGCTCTTACTGGGCTTGCTCTCTCTATTTTGATCTCATCACACTCACTCTCTCAGAGAGTCGGGGGTTGGTGCGTGTCGTGAGCTGAGAGCGAGTTCAGTTGAATGCCAGCAGTGATCCTGACCAGATAAAATCATATAAAATAAAACTTAATAAAACGATAAACTATTTTTATGTAAACATATATTATACTGTGTGGTTATTCTTTAATAGGGATATATATCATACCCCTACATATGTATATACATTTAGATCATGCTGCTCCGATCAGTTTTAGATTTTGGTAACAGTTTTACAATCGAAGTTTTCCTTAAATTTGTTTTTAATTTTAAAATCCAAAAACCGGATAAGCTAAGACGAAATGTTTCCAAGCTACTTATTACCTTTCAAATGTTGAATTATTGACAAACTGTGGATTTGTAAAAACAAAATAAAAACATACATTTGCCCAGCTGCGTACACACACACGCACCCCAAAATGCGTATTTACACCCCCCACCACTAGATTTGTGCATGTGTGCGTGTGTGCGTGCATTTCAGCTGACTAAGGAAGTGAGATTTGCTTAAATTCAAATTCATGATAATACTGATATCCTTTTGCTAAAAGAATATCATTTTCATTCAAACCACAACAGGTCTAAGACATTTTCAAACCGATTTTTGTGTTTTAAAATTCAAAATGCATTGATAATATTAAAAAAACATAAATATTCAAATCAATTAATTCGTTTGCTATTTTCTACACTTGCCTCATATTGTTTAAACAAATTGAAATGTTTAAACAATTTCATTCACGGCTTCTCCCCCCACCTGCCTTTCTGACATTGTTAATTTAATCCTAATCAAGGTGAAAAATTAATGAAAACAAAATACTGAAAGCCAAATAATAATTCTAAAATGCGAATTAATTTTCTTGATATTCTTCTAAATCACATAAATTTTTGCTTCTCTTTTGTTTTTTGTTATTGTCAACCTAATGGTTCAAAAAATATGTCTCCAGTCAGGTCGTAGACATTCACTTAACATAACACAAAATATGTGCTCTTTGTAAAAAGGATTTAACTCCTATTGACTTTTTATTCTTCTTTTTCTTATCCTTAACAATATTTCAAAGTGATCATGGTAAAACTTTTACTCCTTATGTATTAACCGTTTGTTTTAATGTCAGCAAGAACTTTCAAACTGTAGCTCAGATGGTTATGTTATGGTTAACGTAGTCTATAGGTCGTGGGTTCAAACCCACCGCAATTCTTGCCAATAAGGATGTTGACATAATTATTCCTTTTTCACTTTGTAAACTATTTTTAGGTAGAGGGTAAAGAGCGGAATGCCAAATGAGTATTCCACAGCCTCTCATAACAAAGTAAAACAAAATTAAGAGAACTCCAATTTTGACTAGAACTTTGATTTGAACACACGACCTTTAGATTACAAGGCTTTAGATTTTGGTTTTACATTTGAAGTTTTCCTTAAAATTCTTTTATTTTTAAAATCCAAAAACCTGTTCGCTCACCGATTAACTGCTGGGGTCCTCCTCGACGAAAGCGCTTTCTCGGGATAGACCTGGAACTTCAGATAATATGCTTTTTCTCTCCAAAACATACCACAGAACTTAGTCTCTTTTAATAAATTTATGATGATAAACAAGAAAGAAAGTTAACTTCGGCCAGCCGACGTTTACATACCCTTACAGATCATTCCTATTTAATTTGAAATTACAAAAGTGTTAAATTTCGATTTGCAACAAACTAAATTATAGATCTTTACGTATTATTTTGACATTAATTGATGGGTTCTTCCTATGACAGCTATATATTATATATTATTTAATTCGAAATTTTGAAATAATAAAATCAACTTTTATTCCAGAGTAGAAAAGAATACAATAACAAGAAAGAAAGCTAACTTCGGAGAGCCGAAGTTTTTATACCCTTGCAGATCGTTCCTACTCTATTTGAAATTACAAAAATGTTAAATTTAGATTTGCAACAAACAAAATTATAGCTGTTTACGGAGTATTTTGACATTAATTAATCGATTCTTCCTATGGCAGCTATATAATATAGTCATCCAATTTATGTTAAATTGAATTCGAATTTCTAAAATAATAAAGTAAACTTATATTCCAAAGTAGAAGAGAATACAATAAAAATTAACAAAGCTATAGTTTTGTTCCTATTAATTTCCCTTTCATTTTCCGATCGTTCCTATGGGAGCTATATGATATAGTCGTCCGATTTTTCTAAAATTTAATTCGAAATTCAGAACAGTTAAAAATGATATTTCCAAGAGCATAAGGTAATATGTCAAGAAACACATAAGTTATAATTTTTTTTCAATTATTTTTCCGATTATTCCTATGGGAGCTATAAGATATAGTTGTCCGATCCGGCCGGCTCCGACTTATATACTACCTGCAAGAGAAAGACGACTTTTGGTAAAGTTTCAGCTCGATAGCTTAAAAACTGGGGGACTAGTTTGCGTAGAAACGGACAGACGGACGGACAGACAGACGGACAGACGGACGGACAGACGGACGGACGGACAGACGGACAGACGAACAGACGGACAGACGGACAGCCGGACGGACAGACGGACATGGCTAGATCGACTCCTCTAGTCATGCTGACCAAGAATATATATACTTTATAGGGTCGGAAACGTCTCCTTCACTGCGTTGCAAACTTCTGACTGAAATCATTATACCCTCTGCAAGGGTATAAAAATTAACAAAGCTATAATTCTGTTCCTATTTCCCTTTAGTTTTCCGATCGTTCCTATGGGAGCTATATGATGGAGTCGTCCGATATGCCAATATGCCTTAAATTTTGGGGCGTCTGCTTCCCAATAACCTTTTATGCGCCAGGCCAGCTAGGATTTAGCGCTGCACTGGATATTTAACCTGTTTTTCGCTTCTCTGATCGCTTAGTTGCCGGGGATATCCTTCGCACAAAAAAATTTAAATTGTAACATAGACTTTCATCCAGGACAACTTGCATCTTTGTCACCACGATTGGAACAGAAATATGTAGACGCCACAATTAAGGCGGTAACCCCTAGCCGAGTAGATGACATAGGGAAAGGGAAAGTTGACAGAAAGGTTTGTTGCTCTCCTTGCCGCTTTTCCTTTGCCACCTCTTGCTAACTAGAAGCGCTACAAAAAAGCCCCCCCTCCTAAGAGCAGACTTGGGGTTTACAATCCCGAAGGATGATCACCACCAAGCTTATAGTTTCTTCAGACTACTGTTTCAGGTCCTTGGCGTGACAACGACCTACCATATTTCCCTGTAAATCTTCAGGGTTATATTTTATTTATCGAATATTCTCTCGTAGAGACTTACGTCACGTAGGCATATCTTAATCTATTTTATTTAATTTAATTAATTACAAATTAATTGTTTAGAATAACGGCCTTTACTATTGTTGCTGAGTGGGGAGGTCTCTTCCCCGCAGTCGTGTATAGCTTGTGTTCCAGATTAGAGATCGCGCGAGGACATTAGGATGGGCCTGGAGCTTGAGATTATACTTTGCTTTCGCCTTGTCAATTTCGTCTTTAACTAAGCCTACGTTTAATTCTTTATGAATATTTTAATTCCGTATATACCACGGTGTTCCTGTTCTAGTTCTCAATATCTTTGATTGAGCTCTCTGGATTATTTCTAAGTTGCTGGCACAAGCGTTTCCCCATAGCTCGGAGCCATATTTATTTGGCTTATAGTTAACTATGGACAGCTAACTTAACAAATTAACAATTAATACATTTACACATTTAGTGAATCAAGGTAACAGTAAATTTGGGAGGATATAGAATCAATGGAAGACTCAAAAGATATGCATTGATAGGCTAAATTATAATTAGTATAAAACAAAGAATGGTTCATGAAGGGAAAAATTAGATTTGACAATTGGTAGACGGATAGGACGGAAGGCACGAGTGTATCTTGCAGGGACTGCAATATTGATGTCTCTCAACAGAGTTGGAGAACCGCACCGCTCAGCAGTTTGTGTATAAATATTACGCCGTTACAAAATCTGCGGTGTTTTAAGGTGTTTAGGTCAATCAGTTTTAGCCTGGACAAATAAGGTGGTAAGTGCCGATCAGGATCCCAATTAAGGTTGCGCAAAGCAAATATTAAAAATTGTTTTTGAACCGATTCTATTAAGTTCTATTGGTATACATATTGTGGATTCCATACCTCAGAACAGTACTCCATAATTGGGCGAACTTGGCTTACGTATAACGATTTAGTTGTGTACGGATCATGGAATTCTTTTGCCCAACGCTTAATAAAGGCTAAGACGCCGGTAGCTTTACTAACTATAACTGAGATATGGCTATTGAACTAAAGTTTTTGATCGAACAACACACCAAGATCATTAATTTTCTCCACAAGCTCCAATAAGGAGTTTCCAAGGGTGTACGAGGTAGTGTGGGCAGTAGTGCGGGAGAACGACATTGTTTTACATTTTGAGTAATTTAGTTATAAAATGTATGTTGAGACCCAAGCCTGGAAGTTATTGAGGTCATACTGAATAAGAAGATGTAAGCTTAAATTAGAAAACGACATACAGATTTTCACATCATCTGCATACATAAAAGTGGTGCAGTGGGACATCACCTTTGGGAGGTAATTAATAAACAAAATTAATAGTAATGGTCCCAGATGACTACCTTCGTTTTTGAACAATACACGTTGAGATCTATACGACAAATATGACGAAATGCAATCAAGTAAGTAGGGGACAAATCCAATAAAAGATAGTTTATAAAGAAGTAAAGAGTGGTTACCCGAATCGAACGCCTTGCTGAAATCGCTGAATATGACATCTGTTTGTTTCTTCTGGAGAAAACTGCGATGAATTAGAGACAAAAATTCGAGAAGATTCGTAGAAGTAGAACGTTTCTTAACAAATCCGTGTTGGGAGGTTGAAATAATTGAACTACACATAAGCTGAATCTGACAGGTTACTAGACGTTCGAAAAGCTTAGGGATCGCAGAAAGCTTGGCAATACCTCGGTAGTTACCAACATCAGTTTTAGAACCTTTCTTGTGAAGAGGGCTTAAAAAAGATGTCTTCCAAATACTTGGAAAGAAAGATAGTTGCAATAAGAGGTTGAATAAAAAAGTGATCGGGCCGCAAAGAGATGCAGCACACTGTTTGATTATGCAACTCGGAATTTTATCCGGACCTGCAGAGAAAGACTCGTCAATAGTCAACATGCCATTTAGAACGTCACTGATTTTAAAAGGTGGGATGTGGATATTATTAAAGTGGGGCAAATCGTATGGATAACTAGTCGATGTGTTATAGGAGAGAGAAGAGTATGTAGATTGAAAGAAAGTAGCAAAGAGGTTAGAAATGTTAATATCGGAAGATTCTGAAAGATCACCCAAATGGAGACATGGCTGAAATACATTAGATTTTCTTTTAGAATTTACAAAGGAATAGAATTTTTTAGGGTCAGATCTGATATTTTGTCTATATTCAGCAATATACTCAGCATAACATTGATTATTAAATATTACGAAATTAGATCGGGCAATAACATATTGGGAAAGAGCTGAGGCGGACCCGGATTTCTTATATTTTTTAAAAAGACGCGATTTTGTGTTTTTCAGGTAGGACAAATGCCTGGAGAACCAAGGAGGCTTTAATGAGTTTCCAACGGAAACTTCGGGGGACAAAGGTATCTAAGGCAGAGCAACCCGATTCATTAATCCAAAGAACTGCGCTGTCAAGGTCAGTGAATGTGTATAAGGTCGACCAGTTTAGGCAGTCCAAGTGGGAATTTAATCCAATATAGTCAGTTTTTCTAAAATACTTAACGCGTTGTGAGGCAGATTGATTCGTAGTTTCAAAATTTGTATCAACGCTTAGACATAGAGAAGGATGGTACGAATCTTCCGGTGTGGATACAGGATCGCATCTGGAAACGGTTGCCACAGACACACCACTAACAAAAATTAGGTCAAGGATCCTTTCGCGATTTTGTGTTTTTCAGGTAGGACAAATGCCTGGAGAACCAAGGAGGCTTTAATGAGTTTCCAACGGAAACTTCGGGGGACAAAGGTATCTAAGGCAGAGCAACACGATTCATTAATCCAAAGAACTGCGCTGTCAAGGTCAGTGAATGTGTATAAGGTCGACCAGTTTAGGCAGTCCAAGTGGGAATTTAATCCAATATAGTCAGTTTTTCTAAAATACTTAACGCGTTGTGAGGCAGATTGATTCGTAGTTTCAAAATTTGTATCAACGCTTAGACATAGAGAAGGATGGTACGAATCTTCCGGTGTGGATACAGGATCGCATCTGGAAACGGTTGCCACAGACACATCACTAACAAAAATTAGGTCAAGGATCCTTTCTCTAGAATTTTTTATGGAATTACCTTGTCCAAATGACAAATTAGTTAACCCATCTATAAATTCATGTTGATTTTCAGGGAATAAAATATTAGAGTCTGAGTTAGGAAGCCACGAAAGATGAGGTAAGTTAAAATCACCCAGGACAATAAGTTGATCGGCGTCACCAACAGCTAAAGAAACGACAGAAATAGCAGGATCAGAGTCAGGGGGTATGTCTGTATGTAAGAAATACATTACATTTATCGATAGTAATTTTAACTGCTATAAATTCAATGCTGTGAATATTATCGTTAGGAATAAGTTCAGAAGAATGAGAGTTTAGTACCGCAATTAGAACGCCACCGCCACGAGTTGGACGGTCTAATCTGTAAATGGCAAACTTGTTAACGAATATTTTTTTATCATAAACAGTTGAGTTGAGCCAGGTTTCAGTTATAGCAATAATGTCAAAATCCAGCAAGGTGCTGTTAGAGTAAACTCTTTTTAGTTTCCCCAATAGACTACGAACATTCTGATAAGCAACAGATATTGAGCGATTTAGTTTTTTGCATCAACAGAATTGGGATCCTGAGATGTGCCTTTGCGGATGTATTCGTGAATTATAGTGTGCCCCGGCCAAATTGTGGGATCTAAAGCGTTAGAAAACATAGTTTCCGGAAGAGTAATTTTAAGAGAAGAGATATCACGTGGTTGTTTGAAATTAAATTTTTAGACACTTATACTATTAGGTTGTGCACCCAATTTTTTGGCACAGGTAGGTGACGGAATACCAACTGCAGCAATGCAGGGAAGGGAATTTGAAGCGAATTTGTATTATTGGTCGCAATCTTTCGCTTTGGTGATTCATTTAGCAGTTTACAGTCGAGAAATGGAGTCTCCATAGTTGAGAAGACTTCAAAGCTGTTGGTCAGCTGTTTACAAAATTCTGTTGGCGCATTCCTTGTTGGCCTCATGAAGGCTTTCATCTCCTGAGTAAGTACAAGGCAGGTAGGGCAGAACCAAGTTAAGCCGTATCTCTTCGAGATCAGATCAACTACACGGCCGTTTTGACCAATTCCAGCGCATTTTACATGAGCGCAATTGTCCCAAAGCCAACAAGACAAATAATTATCTATTATTAACAGATGACGACACTTATTTTAGTGATTGTTTGGACCAGGGAACGAAAAAAACTGTTATTTTTGTATTTTCAAACAAAAAAATCAACGACAAGGAAGACTCCTAGAAAAAAACCAACTATACCACTGGCATTATAAAACATTGTATTTTACATATTCGCAATGATTTTTATTTTTGCAATTTTTATTTAAAACTCAAAAAATAATCGTTATTCTGTGAGTTTTATATAAAACTTGACATATAAAACTTATTCTCTGAGTTTTATTTTCTGATTGAAAAATAACAGTTATTCCTTGAGTTTTATATAAAAATCAAAACATAAAACTTATTCTCTGAGTTTTATTTTTGATTGAAAAAAAACCGTTTAGTGGCGGCTGTGTAGGGGATTTCAATGTTTTAAAAATGTAGATATGATACTTGACCCCTTGTCAAGTACCATATCTACATTTTTAAAACATTTAAATCCCCTACACAGCCGCCACTAAACGGTTTTGAGTTTTATTTTTGATTGAAAAAATAAAACTCAGAAAATAAGTTTTATGTTTTGATTTTTATATAAAACTCAAGGAATAACTGTTATTTTTCAATCAGAAAATAAAACTCAGAGAATAAGTTTTATATGTCAAGTTTTATATAAAACTCACAGAATAACGATTATTTTTTGAGTTTTACTTAAAACTCATGGCATAATGATTATTTTTCTTGATTGATTTTCAAATAAAACTCATAACAGTTACGATCCCTGGTTTGGACACTATGCAGTTAAGAGGCAGTTAAGATAATCGTGCAGAAGAGCAGGCAGTGGGAGATTAAAGAGACGTGCAGAACACCAGGTAGTGGCAGATACGGTGATGGGAGAGCCGACGATTCGGAGAGCCAATTCGAAGATCCGCAGCAAACAAGGCGATGAGAGAGGCCACCCACTCGGAGTAAACGGAGAGAGGACCGTTAGAATACTTGATGGGAAAGTCGTCGATTCGGAGAGCCAATTCGAATATCCAGAGCAAGCAAGGCGATGAGAGAGGCAAAGCGCTCAACGTGAAGTGCACGGAGAGAGGACCGTTAGGACACTTAAGAGAGCAATTGGCGAGCGGGTGTAAAGAACAAAAGCGACAAACGGCGATAGGGAACAAAAGGAAAGCACCAGCGAAGCCCTTTGTGGCAACAGCAGATAAATTGCAATTCATTAAATATGTTTATTGTCGCGATTTAATGTTTATATACGGTGCGAGAAGTGTTAAGCGGGGGTTTAGAAAGATATTCTCAAATTTTAGGATTATATACGTTCAGTGTAACCACGATTTCAAGTGCTCAGGTAAAACACATCCGGTCAGTATCGATGCTCTGCGCTTTGGATTCAAATGGGATATAGGGCTGCATTATACAAAAGTATTTATGTTTTCGCCAAGTGAGTAGTCTTTTCAGGTGGACTCCTCGGTATGTTACTTCAGTATTTTGTGGCATAATAATGTTAATCAGTGCAAGTTTGCCTGTTAGGGTAAATGTAACGTGTTTGCATTTTTGTTCATTAACGTTTATTCGCCAGTCTGGTAGCCATTGTTCTAGAAGCACGAGGTGATCTACTAAGAGTTGCGTTACTCTAAGAGAATATTTAGATCGACTAAGGATGGCAGTAACATCAGCAAAGGCTGAGGTTGCTGTTTGAGTGGTTGTCAGTAGATCTGCTGTATAAATCATATACAATGTCGGCCCAAGCACACTACCTTGGGGTACTCTAGCTTTAATTGGATGATATTAAGAGAGGAAATCTTTGCATCGCACTGAGATGCTTATTTTCTGTAGGTAAGACTCAAAAATTGCATGGGTGCTTTGTGGAAGTATTAATTTGATTTTATGAATTAAGCCGTCTAGCCTCACGCGGTCGAAAGCCTGTGCGACATCCAGAAAGACAGCGGAGCAATATTCTCGTCTTTCAAATGCATTTCGTATCCCGGAGGTTATCCGGTTCACTTGTTTAATAGTTCCGTGTTTTTCACGAAATCCGAAGATAATACTTGATGCGATTGAATAGCAGCTTTTCAAATACTTTTGATAGGCACGGCAGAAGGCTGATTGGCCTATATGACGATGGCAGGAACTTGTCCTTTCCGGCTTTATGGATCATTGTGATGACAGATTTCCTCCATTGTTGAGGATATTATCCCCAATTCATCATGCTGTTAAAAATTATGGTTAGACACATTTGGCAGGCTTAAAATCATTGTTGGGGTGATGAGATCGTGACCCGGCGCTTTCTTTTTGTCTTGGGACTTTATGACTCTTGTAACTTCCTCTGGATGAAATATAATTTGCGGGCTAGCTTCAGGATTGGTGATTATTGGCAGCACAAAACTATTCGTTACTGGAAGTGGTTTGAAGACATTTTCTAGATGAATGGCAAATGTATTCGCCCTCTCTTCGTTGCTGCGGGCCCAGGTTCCTGTTTGTGTATATAGGGGTGACTCACTTCCTATTGGCACATATGCCTAATTTAGCTTTCCACAGTGGATATCGTTTACTGTTTGGTGAGGGTTGCTTCATAACAGATAGTTAAGTTCTATTTTTCTCATCTTCTAGTGCTTGGCGAAGTATGTAATTGGCTGTTTAGGCGCTTCTTGGAGGCTGGTGATCTATGGGCTTGCCACTCTCGACGAAGCCTTCTCTTATTGTACAAAAGTTCTTTGATGTGCCTAGAAGCACGTTTGCCGTTAAATGGTTTATTAGATGTTGTATGTTGCGTGGAGTGTTGTGCAGCCAGTATAATAACATTAACTAACACTTCAACTGAATTGTCAAGGTCTTCTTCACAGGAAATGATTGGGCAGTCATCAATATGCGTACTTACATACGTTCTGTATTTGAGCCAGCCTGTTTTACCAGTAGTTAGAGAATGTGGGCGTTCTTTGATTTGAGGATGGTCGTAGAGGTGAGGCAAGATAAGCAAGTGATCTGATGATAGATATGATAAGTGTTCCAAACGAACATGAGCCTGCGGCACTCTCTTCGTGTGACAGCAAAATCAATCAGGTCAGGTTTCTTGTTTGGCTCTGTTGGCCAATATGTAGGCTTTCCCGGAGAAATAAAGTCAAGCTTGTTTCGTGGAGTTATTATCGCGTGGTTTTCCCTTGGGGTTGATGAGTTGAGATCCCCAGTGAGTGTCCTTTGCTTTGTAGTCACCAGCTGCTATAAAGCGGCTTATGCATCAAAGAAACTTACGAATTCTGCTTCGGTAATAGAGGAGCGCAGTAGCCAGTATCAGAGGCTAGGCCGCTTTGGGTTTCGAGATGTACTGTTGTTGCATTTATATAAGTCGTAGCAAATAATGGCAACTCGTATTTCCTAATGAGATTTTTTATCAGAATTTCAGTGCATCCATGAGCCTTACTATCAGGATGATTTGTCGAATAAAATGTATAGCCCGTAAGGTGAAAGTATTTATACCCGTTACTCGTAGAGTAACTTGGACTTGGCATGCAGATTCTAGGGGTTAATACGCAGAGCAAGTTTTTCACGCCGATTTGCCACGCCCCCTCTAACGCCCAAAAACCGCGAAAAACTGTGGCACCCACAGTTTTGAAGCTAGATTAACGGGAAAAAGAATGTGTATTCGTTTCTTCAATACCTATTGATTCAACAATGCTGTGAAATGCCATTCACATTCCAAAAAGATATTTTAAGTATACATCTAAGCAGATTTTTGTTTGATAGAAACTCCAGGAGGAGATTTTGAGTTTGTACAAGCTCCTGCCGCGTTTGGTGTATTGCTCCCATTGTTTTTGTTATAACTGCCAGCACTAATTATATACCACTAGGTAATTGGGATGTGTTTATGGAAATACTTTCCGAATTATGGTTCGATGCTTGTTGCTCCAATAATCCTGGAGTGGTATGTTCAAATGTCGGTTTTGGAATTGAGGCTGGGTTTCTAGCTGCAGTTATTTTTTCATCTCCTTATAAATACGGCAACCTCCGTAGTTGGCCTTGTGGTTATCCCCACAGTTGCTACATCTTTTGGCAGATTGGTTCTCCTTATTTAGTGGACAGTGCATAGTTAAATGAGTATCCCCGCAGACAACGCAGATTGCGCGAAGTTTGCAGTATTTTCTTGTATGATCATATTCTTGACAATTCGTACATTGGACGGGTCCATTCCGTTTGTGGGGTTCTTCAACAATGATTCTGCGGTATAATAGATATTGAAGCTTGTAGATTGGGTGAACTTCATGTTTAGTTCTATCTTGAACTTTGTCTTGGTTTATTATGTTTATAGCCGCTTTGACATTAAAGCCCTTTTCTTTAAGCCCATCTATTATTTCAATAGTTGGTACTGTTGATTCAGTTCCTTATATGACTACTTGTAGCCCTTTTCAGTTGGTAGGTATAATAATTTGTTTTTCCCTCATCTAGGTATTTGACCACCGATCGATAATCTTGTTCGTCGTTTACCTGAATTTTTATTTCATTTATGTTACCTCCTTTTATAGAAGTGACATAGAACTTGTTAGCTCCAATTTGGTAAGTTATTTTTTTGACTAGTTCAGCACAATTTGCGTGACGAACATAAATGGGTGGTGGCCTTAGTTTCTTGGCCGGGGTAGTTTGAGTGGCAGCATTATCTTCGTTTGTGTCACTAAGAATCGAAAATCTATTATTAATCAGCGGTTTTTTCGGCACAGTAATAGTATTTGATTTTGATACTTTTGGTGCGTTTGTTTTTCTAGAAGACTGCGGGGTTAACTTTCTTTTTATTTACACATAGCGATCGATTCGAGTTTGTATTAACGTTCCGTTTGCATTTTTGTTGTTGTTGTTGTGTTGGTTGTCGTTGTTAGTGCCGAAGTCACAGTGGAAAATACGGGCATTGTGCTGTTGGTTGTTGTTATATTGTTGGTAAGGTTGTAGAGGTCGGGGGATGGGCATTGGGCACTCCACGGCTCATTGGTGCTGTGACGCTTGTACATAGTAGTGCAGGGGGGAGCGAGCGCGCTCTCGAAGTGTTCACTTGCAATGTTGCAGTTTTCGTTGGTTCAGTTAACTCGTCAGCTCGTATAGTCGTTTTTCCATAGCCATGCCACATGCTTATACGATCTCTTATCATGGCTAAGGTGAAGGGCTGGATCAAGGTGTCATGCGATCCGTGCCGATGATCAGCCTGGCAGGGGACCCTTTAAAAATAGCCCAGTCGCAAACGGAGCATCCGGATACCTGGCGCCCTCCGAATCACCAAGCCTTACCCCCCGTAGTGCGGTTCTCTGCGAGAGGTGGACCACCCTTTCTCCGCCACTCGTGGGAACCAGTATGAACCAAGAAAATATAAATATAAAAAAGAAGGAGACCGGAACTCCCATAGAACCGGCGAGGACCGAGGGTTCTAAATTAACTAGTAAGACAGTGGTTACTGAACCTAAGGTCAACCCAACCTCAGTCACTGCTACTGGAGGAATGACTAAGGTCAACTCCACCCCGGCGAAACAACAGCCAACTGGGCTCAATCGCCCCCTGGTCAGAGGCAAGGTGGTGACTGAATCCAGCGCTCCTGTCACCTCGAGCGAACAGCAAGGTGCTACCACAAGCGCAGCTGCAACTCAGTCAGGTGCAGGGGTGACGGGGAGGTCATCCATAAGCAAGGCCAAGATGGACAGGCATCCATCCTATCAGAAGGCGCAAACATGCAATCAACAGATAATTGCCCACCCGTAGAGCACAACGTTCAAAACCGTCTTTCCCTCCAGGGAGGCTTGGGCGGCTAACCCCTTTGGACAAAACGACTGTATAAATTTCTTCACAGACGGCTCCAAACTCGACAACCGAATTGGAGGAGGAGTCTTCCGTTTTTCAGGCAGAGATTTTCGCCATAAGCGAGGCTCTTAGTTGCCTACGCCTTATAAACGGAGTAATCAACATTTACTCAGACAGTCAGGCAGCAATAAAGTCACTCCGTGCGCTATCCTCAAGCTCGACGATAGTGAACAACTGCCGCAAATCTCTTTAAGAGATGGCACAGCATTTCGTTATCTCTCTATCTGGGTGCCAGGGCACCAAAATATTGGGGGAAACGAAATAGCTGATGAATTGGCCAGACGCGGCACTACCACAGTTCTCCTTCAAGACAAGGAGGTTAGGTTAGGTTACACGGACGACCCTCATTGACGGGGCCACGCATAGGCCAATATGGCCCTTAGTTGTCCGGCTAATCTGTATGAACCTCAAGATATTTTATTAGGTTTTAATGTCCACAAGGATCGTCGTGTATTTCGCGAAGGCAAGAAGTTCGCCTGATTCCCTGCTGGAGGCGTCTTCTAGTGATGCCAAAACTGGGGCACCGAGGTATCTTGTTCATGCTCGTGAGAGAGCCGGGCAGTTGCAGATAAGATGTTCCATGGTTTCGATAGCCCCCTGTTCATCGCATTTCCTGCAGGTGCGGCTGTTCAGTATTCCGATCGTAGTTACGTGTGATGCGGCTAGACAGTGGCCTGTGAGGATTCCCACTAACAGTCTTTCCGAGGAAGATGCAGTACATACTGCCTGAGTTTTTCATTTCATTGCGCTCTTTGCTCATTGCTCTTGCAATTCGGCAAGTCTCGTTATTCCTTCACCTGCTTTTTGCCCGCGTGTCCGCCTGGTTCTCCAGGGCGCTTTGTAGCGTGCTGAGGGAAACTAGCACGTTCTCCGTTCTGTCGTTCATCCATTCTGTCGTTCATCCAGCCATCGATGCCCTGGTGGCTGGGAACCCAATAGATCCGCACTGACTTTGTCGTGCTAAGGTTATCTATTGCCTCCCTGCTCGCCATTACATTTTTGGAACTGACCGTTGACGACTGCATGGATCTTATCGCCGCTTGGCTATCCACGAACAAGTTGACCACATTGTATGATCGGTTTATACTTTGAGCCACTTCTGCCGCTTTCCTTATGGCGAAGACTTCTGCCTGGAATATGCTAAAATCGCTGGGTAGCTATATGACAGCCTTATTTCAGGGTCCGTACAGTATAAGCCCGCTCCTACTCCTCCTTCCGTCTTGGAGCCGTCTGTGTATATGTTGAGGCGTTGAGTCTGGTCCCGACCCGTTATCCAATCGTCTAGGCCCATGAACGAGGTTGTTTTAACCTCCGGGCACGTTCTGGGGGTCATGTAGTCCGTTTTGTTGATCATGCTTCGGCCGATTGAACTGTGTCCAAAGCTTTGCGTCGTCATATTGCCTGATGCAACTAGACGTTGTGCTGCCTTTCCTGCAGTTAGTTGAGAGTTGATAGCTATGGGGTCGATTCCGACGATCGTTTCTAGAGCTTTAGTTGGGGTTGACCTCAGCGCCCCCGTTATGCAGACCAGTGCCTGCCGATGAGTTCTCTCCATAAGCAACTAGACGTTGTGCTGCCTTTCCTGCAGTTAGTTGAGAGTGGATATCTATGGGGTCTATTCCGACGATCGTTTCTAGAGCTTTAGTTGGGGTTGACCTCAGCGCCCCCGTTAGCAGACCAGACCGCTGAGTTCTCTCCATAAGCTCGGTGTAGGTCTTCTTTTCAATAGCTTGCCACCACACTAAGGCTCCATACATCAGAGTCGGACGCACCACCGGGGTGTAGATCCAATGCATCAGAGTAGGCGACAGGCCCCATGTGCTGCTAAGCATCTTCTGGGATGCATATAGCGCCACGGTGACCTTTTTCACCCTTTCTAATATATTGGGTCTCCACGCCAGCTTGCAGTCCAGTATTGTTCCGAGGTTTTGGGGGGTCCATTTCGGTACCTTGTATCTCTTAGTAAAGAGAATGAGGTCCGTCTTGTCCGCATTGATACTGAGTCCCACCTTTTCCGCCCACTCCCTTATCTCCCTGAGTGTTGATTCCATTATGGAGCTGATGGTCGATGGACAAACTCCCGTAATAATTATGCCTATGTCGTCCGCGTAGGCAGTTATTTTTGGGGCTCTCCTCTCGAATCTCTTAATTAGATCGTCGACCACCAAATTCCACAGAAGAGGCGAGAGGGCCCCACCTTGTGGTGTGAGTCTGTAGGCTCCCTTTACCATGTAAGCACTGCCTGCAGCTAGGCAGGTTTCTTATCCAGAGGCTTACTGCGTCTTGACATTGTTGAATGCTCCGGATATATCTACGAATACTCCAAGCGCATATTCTTTAATGTGTAGGGCTCTCTCAACGGTTGCTACTAGCGAGTGTAGTGCCGTTTCCACAGATTTCCCTTTGGTGTAGGCATGCTGATTGGATGACATAAGTCTCCCTACATCATTCCTGATGTGTAGATCCAGCAGCTTTTCCAGAGTTTTGAGTATGAAAGAGGTAAGACTTATCGGCCTGTAATCCTTGGGGCTCGCGTGGCTGCACTTTTCCACCTTTGGGAGGAAGACAATCCGAGAGGTCCTCCATTGGATTGGGATATAGCCCGTGGTTAGACATGCCGAGTATATTTCAGACAACCATTGGGTGATCCTTTCCTTGGTCGCCTGCAACATGGCTGGAAATATTCCATCAAGTCCAGGTGCCTATAGCCCGCAAAGGAGTCTTTGGCCCAGTTGATTTTCATTGGTGTTATTAGATCGTTTGGGGGGCATTCTTCGCCAGCTGCTATGTCCTGGTGCGTGCTGGCGTCTAGGACATCCGTGCATTCTGGGAAGTGCGATTGCATAAGTGCTGTTAGGGTCTCTGCACTGCCCTCAGTCCACTGTCCGTTCTTCAAAAGCAGCTTCCGGAGCCTAGCTGTTTCCGGAACGTTCTCGATGCTGGAGCAGAAGTTTCTCCACGAGCTTCTTTGTGCCCTGCGTGATTTCTTCTTGTAATCCCTAATTAGGATTTTGTATTCCTCGTTGATGATCTCATTGTCTGCCTATTTGGCGATTTTGAAGAATTCTCGGAGGTTATTTCTTTTAAGTGTCAGTTCCCAGTTCCACCATGGTGGCTTGGTCTTCTTCCTTGTTCTTGATGTCGGGCATGCTGCGTGATTCGCATCCAGTAATTCCTTAGACAGGGTCTCTAGACGCGTTTCTATGTCTTTCACGGATTTTTCTGCGCTACCAAGAGGCGCTTCTCCTCGCTTTCTAGCATCACCGTAGTCAAGTCGTCAGAGCTGTAATGAGGCATAAGGTTAGCATGGATACCCTTTCGTACAAGTATGGCGCTTCTGTTCCTGCTGGTGAGTAGATTGTGTTGTAGTTTGAGGACCTTAGTCCGGCCACGATATTGCCCGAGGCAATCCATGGCTCCTGAACCAAGGATATGTCGACGGGCCCTTGCTCCAGGGCAATCAGGAGCTCCGCCGATGCGATTATGCTTTCATTAAGATTGAGCTACAGCACCCTCAGAGTCATGGGCGGCTGGCTCATCTCCGCTCGACGGGTTGGCTATATCTGTCCGGTCACCGTCCTCTTCATCTTCCGAGTCATCCAGAGCGAGGTCCTGGGCGGCATCCACGATGGCTTCAGGACCTATATCCTTCTCCATCTCGCCTGCCTGCAGGATGTGTGCGCCCTTGCCTTCGGGGTGGCACTTCTTGAGACGCAGGTAGACGCTACCCATGCCCCACGCCATCTTCCCGAATCTTGGGTACAGCAGATCCTCCGCCTTCTTATTGATTTGGAGAACCACACTTTGGCCCCCCTCACTGGGTAGTGGGTTGGCCATGTCCAGAATCTTCCAATCTGCCGTTGGGACGTCTGGATTCTGCCGTTGAAGCAGCTTCAGCGCCTGATCCCCTTGGATTGCGATGGGGAAGACCACTTTCTCCTTTAGTGAGGATGGGATTAGTTCGGCTCTTAATCTTGAGGGTTGCCTTGTATTGCGCCTTAGCCTTCATACCCTCGCTTTAACGATTCGGCCCTTTCCTACGATGGGAGTTGGAACCTGGTTCAGGCAAGCGGGTATGGCTTGTTTTGGCTTCGTTTAGTACGCTCTCCGAGTCCGAGTCTACTACGACAACGGCACCCGTGCGACTTAACTTTGCCTGAGATGTTATAGCAGTAGCATTGCCGCTGAGATGACCTGCTCCCGTCATCATAGGGGTTCGACCGCTGGCGACACGCAGAGAGGATTGTTCATCCGCGTGCCCGCCGATGGTAGCAGTCGTACTTCCCATCGTCGTTTGTGCTGACATCCCAGCCCGGATTTCTTTAACCTCATCGCTCATACTGGTTTGTTTTCAGGGGAATCACCCACTTGCGTTTTATGCCTTCCGCCAGGCACCTCCAACCATGGCCACTGATTCAAGGGGTTGAACCAGTCGCCTTAGGTGGACACTGCATTGCCCCGGGCAAGACAAGCGACATTGCAGTACCCTGCTCAGCGAAATACAGTGACCATTGCCCAGCCGGCACCCTCGTGGAGGGTTCAGCTGGAGGACTTTCGCCAGCCCAAGACCACTTTTAAGCTCAGGAGAAGGGAAGTTTTCAGATTCCTTGAACAAGAAATGTGGAACAGTACCACACACTGTAACATTAGTCGCCTGACATAGCCCAAAGTTGACGCCAAACGCACAAAAAGGCTTTTTAGTCTACATCGCACATAGTGCTCAACCGTGGTCAGAGCAATTACAGGCCACTGGCTCTTAGGTGCCCACGCAACCCGACTAAACGTCCTTAACAACGACTTCTGCCGAAGCTGCAAAAACGAGGAAGAAGAAGAATCAGTACAGCACTTCTTCTGCTCCTGTGCTACCCTAATCAGGCGTAGGAAGAAATATTTAGGAGAATAATTTCTTCACAATCTAGCTGAATTATCAGATGTCCCCCCGAAGAAAATAGCAGGTTTTATAAAGGAAACGGGCTGGAACTCTATCTAATTTTCGTGGCCAGCGCTAATCTAACCTAACCTAACCTATTCCACTAATCTTAAAATTTTCTTGGGCAACACGAGCACTTGGGTACAATGCCTATTCAGAGCGTCTTTTCGCTCTAGCCATGGCGGTCTGGATGCAGATTAATACGCAGCGCAAGTTTTTCACGCCCCCTCTAACGCCCACAAACCGCGAAAAGATGTGGCACCCACAGTTTTAAAGCTAGATTAACGGGAAAAGGAATGTTTCTTCAATACATATTGATTGACCAAAATGGGAAACCCCCTCCCCCCTAACGCCCGCAGTTTTAAAGCTAGAGCAAAAGTGTAAACGCCATTTTGCTTGGGTTATTAATGCCTACCGAAATGAAGAAGACATTTTTTAAATCGGCCCACTCAGTAAGAAGTTATAAGCAAATAATGAAATGTCCGGTATATGGCGCCTCTTTTAGGCGACTGCTGGGTTTGCCCTTCTTGAGACTGCTTGCTTTAGCTGAGTAACGTGTATTTGATAGTCGAGGAACTCGACTATAGCGTTCTCTCTTGTTTTGAACTATATCCGACTGGAAAACTACTCTTAAAATTCTTTCGGTACACTTCTTGCCCTTAGCTGTATGCAACCTCTCTTGTCCGCAAATTCTACTGACGCTTGTTTTTGTCGTTTTGCCTACTCATAACTTTCTGAGCCTATTTCCTGACCAATTCTCACTGCAGATCTGTCCTCCAAAATTCCCAACGCTCTCAACAGTTTATAGAAAGATCCGAACGAGAGGAAATGTTGCCCAAATACCATGTACAAAGCTGCTCATCCCAATATTTTTTGTCAGCTCTTACGTACGACGATTTACCCGTTTGGGAGCGTTTGCCTGAGGGGAATAAGCCGCTGTAAGGGTATGTAATATCTCGTATTTCCTTAGAAACTTTTGAACGGCTTCCGCCTTAAGCTGCAAACCATTATCAGCTACTATGGTCTCTTGGAACCCGAACGTATGGAATAATTCCTGTTGCATATAATTTATCACTACGTCTGCTGTGAGCTCCTTGACCGCTTTTAGGAACACGAACTTGGCGCAATGATCCAAAACAATGCAAATTTCCGCATTGCCAGAGCGAGATCTAGAATATGGGGCTAGGAAGTCAACATACAAACGCTGAAAGAACCGCTGTGACTCTGTTGCCACGCCTATTGGTTGGCCGCTGTATTCTATTAGGATACTTGGTGGTCTTGCATGTCTCACAGGATTGAATATATGACTTGACATCACTAATAGAGGGTCATCATGGGATTTCTTTATCACCTCTGATTGGCTTGATTGGCTTCTACTCTTTTCACGCGCTTCACATATTCATCAGATTTGAACTGTGGCAACTGAAGATCGATTAACAATCCATGACTTGAATCAATAGGTGCTAACTCAGCATGTGCTTCAATGTAAGGCCTGAACCGTTTTATGCATACTATTGCAGCTACTTCACTGATCGCATACAAAAAGGGCTCTTTTCCACGTTAAGAGTTACCCAACGATCTTTACCTGCTCAGCTACTAAGCACTAGCACTTTTAGATGGAGGCGAGAGGGCCCCACCTTGTGGTGTGAGTCTGTAGGCTCCCTTTACCATGTAAGCACTGCCTGCAGCTAGGCAGGTTTCTTATCCAGAGGCTTACTGCGTCTTGACATTGTTGAATGCTCCGGATATATCTACGAATACTCCAAGCGCATATTCTTTAATGTGAAGGGCTCTCTCAACGGTTGCTACTAGCGAGTGTAGTGCCGTTTCCACAGATTTCCCTTTGGTGTAGGCATGCTGATTGGATGACATAAGTCTCCCTACATCATTCCTGATGTGTAGATCCAGCAGCTTTTCCAGAGTTTTGAGTATGAAAGAGGTAAGACTTATCGGCCTGTAATCCTTGGGGCTCGCGTGGCTGCACTTTTCCACCTTTGGGAGGAAGACAATCCGAGAGGTCCTCCATTGGATTGGGATATAGCACGTGGTTAGACATGCCGAGTATATTTCAGACAACCATTGGGTGATCCTTTCCTTGGTCGCCTGCAACATGGCTGGAAATATTCCATCAAGTCCAGGTGCCTATAGCCCGCAAAGGAGTCTTTGGCCCAGTTGATTTTCATTGGTGTTATTAGATCGTTTGGGGGGCATTCTTCGCCAGCTGCTATGTCCTGGTGCGTGCTGGCGTCTAGGACATCCGTGCATTCTGGGAAGTGCGATTGCATAAGTGCTGTTAGGGTCTCTGCACTGCCCTCAGTCCACTGTCCGTTCTTCAAAAGCAGCTTCCGGAGCCTAGCTGTTTCCGGGACGTTCTCGATGCTGGAGCAGAAGTTTCTCCACGAGCTTCTTTGTGCCCTGCGTGATTTCTTCTTGTAATTCCTAATTAGGATTTTGTATTCCTCGTTGATGATCTCATTGTCTGCCTATTTGGCGATTTTGAAGAATTCTCGGAGGTTATTTCTTTTAAGTGTCAGTTCCCAGTTCCACCATGGTGGCTTGGTCTTCTTCCTTGTTCTTGATGTCGGGCATGCTGCGTGATTCGCATCCAGTAATTCCTTAGACAGGGTCTCTAGACGCGTTTCTATGTCTTTCACGGATTTTTCTGCGCTACCAAGAGGCGCTTCTCCTCGCTTTCTAGCATCACCGTAGTCAAGTCGTCAGAGCTGTAATGAGGCATAAGGCTAGCATGGATACCCTTTCGTACAAGTATGGCGCTTATGTTCCTGCTGGTGAGTAGATTGTGTTGTAGTTTGAGGACCTTAGTCCGGCCACGATATTGCCCGAGGCAATCCATGGCTCCTGAACCAAGGATATGTCGACGGGCCCTTGCTCCAGGGCAATCAGGAGCTCCGCCGATGCGATTATGCTTTCATTAAGATTGAGCTACAGCACCCTCAGAGTCATGGGCGGCTGGCTCATCTCCGCTCGACGGGTTGGCTATATCTGTCCGGTCACCGTCCTCTTCATCTTCCGAGTCATCCAGAGCGAGGTCCTGGGCGGCATCCACGATGGCTTCAGGACCTATATCCTTCTCCATCTCGCCTGCCTGCAGGATGTGTGCGCCCTTGCCTTCGGGGTGGCACTTCTTGAGACGCAGGTAGACGCTACCCATGCCCCACGCCATCTTCCCGAATCTTGGGTACAGCAGATCCTCCGCCTTCTTATTGATTTGGAGAACCACACTTTGGCCCCCCTCACTGGGTAGTGGGTTGGCCATGTCCAGAATCTTCCAATCTGCCGTTGGGACGTCTGGATTCTGCCGTTGAAGCAGCTTCAGCGCCTGATCCCCTTGGATTGCGATGGGGAAGACCACTTTCTCCTTTAGTGAGGATGGGATTAGTTCGGCTCTTAATCTTGAGGGTTGCCTTGTATTGCGCCTTAGCCTTCATACCCTCGCTTTAACGATTCGGCCCTTTCCTACGATGGGAGTTGGAACCTGGTTCAGGCAAGCGGGTATGGCTTGTTTTGGCTTCGTTTAGTACGCTCTCCGAGTCCGAGTCTACTACGACAACGGCACCCGTGCGACTTAACTTTGCCTGAGATGTTATAGCAGTAGCATTGCCGCTGAGATGACCTGCTCCCGTCATCATAGGGGTTCGACCGCTGGCGACACGCAGAGAGGATTGTTCATCCGCGTGCCCGCCGATGGTAGCAGTCGTACTTCCCATCGTCGTTTGTGCTGACATCCCAGCCCGGATTTCTTTAACCTCATCGCTCATACTGGTTTGTTTTCAGGGGAATCACCCACTTGCGTTTTATGCCTTCCGCCAGGCACCTCCAACCATGGCCACTGATTCAAGGGGTTGAACCAGTCGCCTTAGGTGGACACTGCATTGCCCCGGGCAAGACAAGCGACATTGCAGTACCCTGCTCAGCGAAATACAGTGACCATTGCCCAGCCGGCACCCTCGTGGAGGGTTCAGCTGGAGGACTTTCGCCAGCCCAAGACCACTTTTAAGCTCAGGAGAAGGGAAGTTTTCAGATTCCTTGAACAAGAAATGTGGAACAGTACCACACACTGTAACATTAGTCGCCTGACAAAGCCCAAAGTTGACGCCAAACGCACAAAAAGGCTTTTTAGTCTACATCGCACACAGTGCTCAACCGTGGTCAGAGCAATTACAGGCCACTGGCTCTTAGGTGCCCACGCAACCCGACTAAACGTCCTTAACAACGACTTCTGCCGAAGCTGCAAAAACAAGGAAGAAGAAGAATCAGTACAGCACTTCTTCTGCTCCTGTGCTACCCTAATCAGGCGTAGGAAGAAATATTTAGGAGAATAATTTCTTCACAATCTAGCTGAATTATCAGATGTCCCCCCGAAGAAAATAGCAGGTTTTATAAAGGAAACGGGCTGGAACTCTATATAATTTTCGTGGCCAGCGATGGCCTAAGTGAGCTGACCTTGTGTCAGCCCCCGCGCTAATCTAACCTAACCTAACCTATTCCACTAATCTTAAAATTTTCTTGGGCAACACGAGCACTTGGGTACAATGCCTATTCAGAGCGTCTTTTCGCTCTAGCCATGGCGGTCTGGATGCAGATTAATACGCAGCGCAAGTTTTTCACGCCCCCTCTAACGCCCACAAACCGCGAAAAGATGTGGCACCCACAGTTTTAAAGCTAGATTAACGGGAAAAGGAATGTTTCTTCAATACATATTGATTGACCAAAATGGGAAACCCCCCTCCCCCCTAACGCCCGCAGTTTTAAAGCTAGAGCAAAAGTGTAAACGCCATTTTGCTTGGGTTATTAATGCCTACCGAAATGAAGAAGACATTTTTTAAATCGGCCCACTCAGTAAGAAGTTATAAGCAAATAATGAAATGTCCGGTATATGGCGCCTCTTTTAGGCGACTGCTGGGTTTGCCCTTCTTGAGACTGCTTGCTTTAGCTGAGTAACGTGTATTTGATAGTCGAGGAACTCGACTATAGCGTTCTCTCTTGTTTTGAACTATATCCGACTGGAAAACTACTCTTAAAATTCTTTCGGTACACTTCTTGCCCTTAGCTGTATGCAACCTCTCTTGTCCGCAAATTCTACTGACGCTTGTTTTTTGGCGTTTTGCCTCCTCATAACTTTCTGAGCCTATTTCCTGACCAATTCTCACTGCAGATCTGTCCTCCAAAATTCCCAACGCTCTCAACAGTTTATAGAAAGATCCGAACGAGAGGAAATGCTGCCCAAATACCATGTACAAAGCTGCTCATCCCAATATTTTTTGTCAGCTCTTACGTACGACGATTTACCCGTTTGGGAGCGTTTGCCTGAGGGGAATAAGCCGCTGTAAGGGTATGTAATATCTCGTATTTCCTTAGAAACTTTTGAACGGCTTCCGCCTTAAGCTGCAAACCATTATCAGCTACTATGGTCTTCCTGTTGCATATAATTTATCACTACGTCTGCTGTGAGCTCCTTGACCGCTTTTAGGAACACGAACTTGGCGCAATGATCCAAAACAATGCAAATTTCCGCATTGCCAGAGCGAGATCTAGAATATGGGGCTAGGAAGTCAACATACAAACGCTGAAAGAACCGCTGTGACTCTGTTGCCACGCCTATTGGTTGGCCGCTGTATTCTATTAGGATACGTGGTGGTCTTGCATGTCTCACAGGATTGAATATATGACTTGACATCACTAATAGAGGGTCATCATGGGATTTCTTTATCACCTCTGATTGGCTTGATTGGCTTCTACTCTTTTCACGCGCTTCACATATTCATCAGATTTGAACTGTGGCAACTGAAGATCGATTAACAATCCATGACTTGAATCAATAGGTGCTAACTCAGCATGTGCTTCAATGTAAGGCCTGAACCGTTTTATGCATACTATTGCAGCTACTTCACTGATCGCATACAAAAAGGGCTCTTTTCCACGTTAAGAGTTACCCAACGATCTTTACCTGCTCAGCTACTAAGCACTAGCACTTTTAGATGGGTTTCAAAGCTATCCGACACCACCAACAGATCATCCAAATAAACGAAAACTTATTGCGTAGATTGGCTGGTATGAACTTGTCCATTAGGCGCGTCATAGCTTGCAAGGCGTTTGTAAGCCCAAATGGCATCACTTTATACTAATAAAGAGGCTTTTCCGTAATGGTAAGAGCCGTCTTATCGCGCGATTTTGGATCTAGAGGAATCTGCCAACAGAAATTTTTCAGATCCAAACTGGAGATAAACATTACCTTGGGTAGTCGTGACAAAATAACATCGATTTGCGGCAAGGATATGCATCCTTTTTCGTCGCAGCATTGACTTTGCGACAATCTAAACACAGACGGACTTTTTCTGGCTTTTGAACATGAGCAACTAGTGACGACAAAGCGCTCTGGGACTCCTCTATCACTCCCATTTCCAACATCCTATCGACTTCGGCATATAGCAGTTTTTATAAAGCGGGAGGTACGAGAAAATGGCGCTGTTTGGCAGGTTTGGCCTCGCCGATATCAATCTCATGAGAGATCAATGTAGTTTTCCCAACCCAGTCACTGCAAAAGAGGGAAATTTGGCCACTACCTCACTGAGAGTATTTCGTTGTATATCGGACAGTATATGGTTGCCTTACACTATTTCAGATACTGGCATGGATGGTGGTAACAAATCAAAGTTATTCCAAAAATGTATCCCTAGGTATAGATCCTGACCCAAGGACGGCACGATGTAAAACTCAAGCTCCTTGGATACGTCCTTGAATATCACTTCGGTTTTCAATGTACCTATGAAGTCCTGTTTCGTTCTATCTGCTCTGCTATTTGCTCTGCTAATTTACCGCCGATGACATTTATAGCTCCTCCAGTATCCAACAATCCTGTTATTGATTGAAAGTTTTGGACCTTCATTGGACTTACCTCACAAAAAATTTGACTATTTATGGGGGATTCGATTCTTCGTTGGTTGCCTTGCTTGGTGGAACACAAGTCGATTGGCGATAGCTGCCTGTGTTCGTCCTTCCGTTGGTTTTGGCACCGAACACAAGTATGACTGTAGGCATTCATTAGGCCACACTAATAACAGAAAACTTTTCTCTTAGACTTACAATCTTGGTATCGGTTTAAGCAAATAAGCGCCACTGCCCCGACTTCCCAACTGAGATCGGCGTCGGAAAATTTCTCGGCATCTTCCCACTTGACCTCCTCGACCAATTCTGAGACTTGTTTCCTGAACAGAACGACCTTTTGGTAGCCCGGAGTCTTTTGCACATCTTCCAAAAAATCTTGCCTACGACGAAAAATGGCTCTCAGTCTTTCCACAGTTCGTACCTGCAGATTTAAAATTCACGTAAAATCTGAATCTATTAGTGAAAATGTGGCAAAAAAAACCCTCAGTAATTGGCGCCTCTGGTGTCGATTTTACTAGGTCAAATTTTCATGATCCGCTTCCTCATCTTCATGCTACTTATTCGCAAGGTCAACGCCCGCTGGTTTTGGTATCGCTAGCTGCTACCATTATTCTCTCATACGCCGCTCCCAGTGCACTATTTGGGAGTGCATTGACAAATCAAAAACATCATCAGCTGGATTCTTCGTTTTCTGTTTTGTCTGCCGTTCATCAATAGCTCTCTGGAGAGGCGTTTTCACCAGATTCCATCAAGATTCCTGCTCTAAGCGCGTCCTTCGGAGTTGTGCGCTCAGCATCGCCAAAGCAACAACAACATCAGCTGGAGTTGTCGTCCTCTGTTTTGCGCGACATTCGTCAAACGCTCTCTGGAGAGGAGCCCTCATTATTTTCCATCACGCTTCTCGCTCTCAGCGCGCTTATCACCGCCAAAGCAACAACAACGTCAGCTGAAGTTGTCGTCCTCTGTTTTGCGCGACATTCATCACGAAGCGCTCTCTGGAGAGGAGCTCTCATCATTTTCCATCACGCCTCTCGCTCTCAGCGCTCTCCGGAGTGGTGCGCTCATCACAGTCATTTAATCAACAACGTCAGCTGGGGTTGTTTTTATCTGTTTTGCGCGACGTTCTTCAATCGCTTTCCAGTGAGGCGCCCTTATCGCATTTCATCAATATTCCCGCTCTAAGCGCGCTCTTTGGAGCTTTGCGCTCTTCACAATCGACTCAACAACAAGGTCAGCTGGAGCTCTCATTGGCTGCTTGGTGTGGCTTTTCTCGATGGCTCCATCAACAACAACATTGTCCTTCTGTTCTCAACTTTGATAGATATGCTTCCTTAACAGCGCCATTGCCAACACTCTTAAGAACTAGTTACTCTTCGCTAAAAGCATCTACTTACCTTCAGGAATGCAGCGATCCTTGTCTGCATGATAATACTCGTGTCAAAATCACTACTTTACTGAAGGCGATCTGCGGGCCTACAACATTAGGATCGCAAGATCATATACTTCCTACAGCATTGGACTATGATGCATTAAATAAGAATCTAGAGCATGCTATTGTGAGTACAGCCCCGCTAAAAGTTTATTTTCAATGCGAATTTGATGTAATAGTTTTAGTTGAAACTTGGCTTAACATAAACTTTTAAATGAATTCTTTGACTGCAAATTGTATCATGTGTTCCGCAAGGGCAGAGATAGCACGAAAACCCACTGTGCTAGAGGAGGTGGTGTAATTGCTGCTGTTCGCTGCAATTTGCGCTGCTTGGCAATTGGACATCTCATTGAAGATACCCTTCTGGATCAAGTTGATGTTTCGATAATTGGAGAATCGGAAACTCTGCAAATTGTGTCGTCATACATACCACGGAATGCTATCTATAAACTTTACAAAGCTCATCTGGAAAACATTACCGACATCTACAATAATCTGCTGGACCATCAACATATCTGTGTGATTGGTGACTTTAATTTGTCATCTCTCGTTTGGTCCCAGGATCCGGACCATCAATCTTCACTGCCAAGCAACATACATCAACCACACGAGATTCTTTTCATAGATGATATTTTCAATATGGGTGTAATGAAAGTCAATAATATATTCAATACCTTACATAAAATTGTAGACCTAGTATTCCTTAGCGGTGATATTATATTTTCCCTAATCCAATGTAATTCACCTATAAACAATTGTGACATCCATTATAGGCCATTGCTACTAGGTATAAACTTTTATAGTTTTGCGCCTTCAGCTAAACATTTTTCTAGATTTATTTTCAATGAAACCATTATCTGTTCCATCATAAATAAGATATCTGCCATTAACTGGTTTTATTGCGTGTCAGTTTGGAGTCGTGTTATGACACTTTTTTAGTGGTTATTTTAAACATTATTAAGAACAATGCTCAAGAAAGAATCCAAAGCTCATTTAAGTTGCCTTGGTATACAAAAAGTTTAAAAACGCTAAAAAATTTTAGAAATAAATTCTATAAAAGGTTTTTGGTTACGCACGATCCTTTTGATTGGAATAGACACTTGCAGCACAAACGGAAATTTAAATTTCTGAATTAATTTTTATTTATTTAGTTGGTTAACAATAATCTGCTAACATATCCTTAACTAACTTATTACAATTCTAACGATTTTAGGTGACTTAAAATATTAGACGAAAGAGTGCTAAGAGGTAATTCAAAAGATAAAATATTGTTTAGGCTATTGTAGTTGTTACATAGTGCGCGAAAAGGTTAATGTTGGGCATAATTAGACCTACACAAATGCAAGTGCAAAGGACGGAATGAACGAGTAAATCTGGATGGGACGTTTAATTGTATATAGGAAAGGAGTGATTCAGAGTCAACGATACCCAAAAGAAGCTTATGGACAAACATTATGGCATTGCAAATTCTACGGTGTCGTAAAGACGGCAAGTCGATTAATATAAGTCTGTCTCGATATGATGGAAGTTGTCTGCCAGAATCTCATCCAAGATTACGCAGTGAAAAGATCAGAAACTGCTTTTGTACCGATTCGATAATGGTCTGAGGCTCCTTATATTGCGTGTTCCACACACAGGAACAGTATTCCAGAATCGGACGTACTAAAGCTACATACAGTGTTTTGGTAGTGTACGGGTCGTCAAATTCTTTGGACCATCGCTTTATGAAAGTTAACACACCCTTGGCTTTGCTTACCATTGCAGTAATATGGCTATTGAAGCATAGTTATGGTCGAAAAGAACTCCAAGGTCATTCGAAATGGTAATGCGGTCTAGGTTGTGATTGCCAAGGCTGTAGGAGACAAGATGCGGGGAGGAACGATAAAAAGTCATAAAATTGCATTTAGAATGGTTTAGGAAAAGAAGATTACTGACGCACCACTTATGAAATTCATTGAGGTCAAATTGAAGGTGAGAATGAAGTGACGTCATCGGCGTACATAAAAATAGACGAATATAACATGGATATAACAGATTTTGGGCACAGTGTTTTAAAATGCAGCTTGACACCTTATCAGGTCCAGCTGAGTATGAAATGTCAATAGAGGACATTCCTTCCAGAACGACGCTCTCTGTGAAAGGGGTTAAAAATATGTTATTAGCATGCGGTATGTAATAAGAATACGGTGTTGAGGTGTTGTAGGGTTTAAAAGAATAAGCCAGAATTATTTATTTTTTAGGTACGAGAGATGTTTGGAAAATCACGGGGACTTGGAAGAAGGCGATATATCCAGTGTAGGGACCAAAACTTCCATGGCCGGATAAATGGAGTTGTAGAATTGTAGGACGGCGGAGTCCATATCTTAGATTTCTAATAAAAATAGGCATTCCTCGAATCCTAGGCTAGTGTAGTCTGTTTTCCGAAAACACTTGATCGGACATTGGGTTAGTGCAGTCGATTTGTAAGATTGGATTAAAAGCTCAACAGATATAGCGTGGTAGGTAAGAAGGATCTTCAGGAAGGGAAATTGCAATGACTCTAGAAACTGTTGCAAGAGCGGCATCACCTACAAACATGAGGTCCAAATTCTGTTCCGATTATTTTTAACTGAGTTGATTTGAGCTAGGGACAAGTCAGTTATCCCATCGATAAAATCATGACAAATGTTAGGTAGCAAAAGATTAGAGTCATCACAGGGAATCCAGGAAACCTCCCACGTAGGTTAAAGTCACATCACAATTATTTGGTCTGCATGACCCACGGAAGACATCACAAACTGAATGGCAGACAGGTGGTTTAAATATACTGTGGAATATGACGTTTGGGGAAATATATGAGCAGGTCAAAAAGATGAAAGGTAATGCTGGTTCAGGTGTATTGATGGTGAACGATGTAGCAGAGATAATCAACGGCGTACGATGTACGGAGAGCAGTGCATTATCGGCAATAAGTTCAACATTGGGTTGAATATTGAAAATATTGGGAATAATCCCTCTGGGTGATTCACTTAGAAGCTTGAGGGCCAGAAATTAAGATTTGACGGAACCTAATATGTCAGAGAGGACATTAAGCTGAGTCCGAACCTTTTGGAACCCAGATCTCGTTTGCCTCATGAAAGTTCTCACTTCCATGGTAATGCTTTGGCACGAAGTACAAGTCCAGTAAAATTGTTTGTGTTTCCCAACAATATCTCCGATTCTACCATTATGACCGCCACCACCACATTTAACATGTGAGCAGTTATCACATAGCCAGCACATCAAGTAGTTATCACCAGAGATGGTGCCGCTAAATTCGCATTTCTTGGCGCAGCAAAGTAAGGACATTTTTGTGTAGTTGACGAGTAATTGAAAATTGATAAGAGAAAAAGCGGCGAGATCGGCTAAGAGAGCAGTAGAGCGAATAGTCCAGCGGCGGTATGTCCAACGAAGAGGGGCGCAAAGAGGAGACAGCGGGAGAGCGTGATATGCAGGCGATGTTCTGAGGGCGATTTCGTACTCGAGAAATGCTAGCTTTGTAACGGAAAGCTGCAACGCTGAGCGAACCGTAAACCAGAGCGTTACGGGTGAGACTATAAAGCCAAGCAACAACAACACTATTAGGATTGACAACTTGTTGAGGCACTTTTTTAATTAGTTAAAATTTAACAATCAAGTCACTGTCATTTTAAAGTTCGCTTATAACAGTAAAGCGACGTATCGAAAGAAAATCAAGTTGGGATATAAAGATAGACTTATTTCAACGATAGTGTTCGGAGCAGAGCGCCAGCGCCTAGTCATGCGCGCATAGGCGTACGGCGGCATCTGCAGCGCTCTTTTGTTTATCTTTTGTCGCCGTCTTTCTCATACTACTAAAGCTGTCGCTTATATATTCAGCGACTACTTGTAGGCCTGCATATATATGAAGAGCTTGGAGCCAAGCTAGATGTGCCGCAATCCTGGATGCAATCCCTGCTCCTGACGTGTAGTTATTAATTAAACTCAAACACGTTGTTTCCAAGTCGGCCTTTTATTTCAAGTTATTCTTTTTTCATCTCTTTCTTCTTGAGATGATACAATGTGCTTAATGACTATCGATAAGAGCATACGGATACATCGATACCAAGTGATTTAATACTAAATGACGTGATTAAATCCTAAAGTAGGTTTACAGCGCCAACACAAGCTTTTTCACTTAGTCCGTTTGCCGCTCCGAATAAATACTATACTTATAATATAACCTATTCGTGCGTTTTTAATTATAATTAATATAAGGGTAGCATATTCGTTGTTTTTCCCACAAACATTTGGAGGCCCCGACGAGATTGCAGTTTTTATCGGAGTCTGCAACTCGGTTTTGCGGTTGTTTAATATAGTTTAAATAAACGCTTTGTTTCGCTGTCGTTTTCGTGCACTCGGTCACAAACACACAAACATACAAATGTGCATATAAAAGTACATTTCGCGCTGTGAAAAACACCAAAACTGTGTTGTGAAAATAATTCTTAGCAAAGTGAATCGCATTTAATCTATGTTAATAGCGCATATTACATCTATATATGTACATATAGCCATATATACATTCGCTGCCAGCTACATATATCCGCTGATGCTAGGCAGGCAATTTATTACATTTTGGCGGTAAAAAATATAAGGTGATTCGTGCGTCTAACGCGGTCGGACATTTTATTTTATTTTCATTTTTTTTCTTCGTGATTAAGAAAAATGTCTGATGCAGAAAACTCGATTCGGGCTCAAAATGAGTCCACAAGTGACGTTGATTTCTACCGAGTCAAAGCCCAATCTACTTTGCGGCAAATTAGCTCGATAAAATTCTAATTAACCCCTCAGTTTGACGAAGCTGATTTGCTGGCGTGAATGGAATGGGTCAATTCCCTAACCCGGGCATTTGATTCTGCGCAGACATTGTTGGAAAGACTGGATTTTGCAGAGATCTCGAGCGACCATCGGATGGAATTTGCCGACGTTTTCATGGATGTGAAGGCGAAAATAAACCGAGGCTTGGCTGCTCATCGCAAGTCGAAATTGCCGGCTTCAAACGCTTCAACATCTATTTATCTCATTAATAATGCGGATCTCTCTTTTCGATCTAGGAAGCCTCGGTTGCCAAATATGGAAATTGCCCGTTTTCATGGATCCTACTCTGAGTGGCCTGATTTTCTTGCGACTTTCAATACGGTCATCGGAAATGAAGATGAGCTAAGTGACATTGAAAAACTACAATATTTGCGTTCAAGTTTGGACGGCGTGGCTTTGGAAAACATACGCTCGCTCGAACCCTCGAATGCTAATTATAAGAAGGCCAAACCGTGTTGTGCATCTCGCTCGCACTTATTACATGCTTATGGTTTTCATGCTTACGGTTCATTTAATCATATCTGACTAACAAATAGGAATTCTTTTCTTAAAATATTATATAATTATTTTTTTATTTACTTAGGTCATTATTTTAACAAAAGTTACTATTTTTTTAATGTTAAAAAAACTATTTTTTTTAATATTAAAAAATAATATATTTTTTAATGATAAAAAAAAATTCAATTCAATATTATTTTAAGTAAAGAATTCCTATTTGTTAGTCAGATATGGTCAACAGACTGTTAAATGACTCGTAAGCATGAAAACCATAAGCATGTAATAAGAGCGAGAGAGATGCACTACATGCTTTGGCGGGCGTTCATAGAAGAAAGGCAAGGGCTTGTTAAAAAAAAATCGATATTTAAAAAACTAAAAATGGCTCCAACTTTTTACAAAAACCGATTGTAACCAACAATATGACGCATATATTAAAATAAAAAAATATTTGTTTTTTGTGGGGGCAATGATTAAAAATTTTTTTAAAATTTTAATTTGTTTTTATTTTTAAGAAATTAAAAACAAATTTTTTTTTAGAATTTTTTTTTTGAAAGAAGAGGTTTTAGAGGAATTAATGAAAAAGACATGAAGTCAATCGCATTCATATAACCGGAGATACAGATTTTCAATAAGAGGGTACTTTTCCAAATTTGACGATTTTTGGCCAACTTAAAAAAATTCTAACTAAAAAAATAATTTTTTTTCGGTCAAATCCTGATACACGTGTTTACTTATTTTCCGAATAGGATGTGTAAAAAAAGTTTCAGGCAAATCAAAAATGTGACCCAATAAAAAGTGTTCGGTTTGTAAAAGAACCGCCCATATTTCTTTTTCATCGGGTACTCGGATTTGTTTCGACTTTTTGGCAATTATAGATGAAAATTTTATTTGTTGGCTTTGGGGGATCTAAGTTGGGCTTTGATAACTTTTCACGTCACTCAGTCGGGGCACTCATGATTATAAAATGTCCCATTTTTCCACTAAGATTGCAATTTTTTTCTGCTTCCGACGAAACTCTACCGTTTCCCGGTCATCTTTTCCTTGGCGTAGAATAACAAAGGCGACAACTGCGCAAGTCCAAAAAAAATTAAGCTGGGCGGCGATTTGGAGATTTTTTTGTTGTTGCAAGACTTTGTTGTTCTTCGGCTTTAGCTCGCCAATATGCCCTCAATTTTGATGCGTCTGCTTCTCAATAACCTTTTAAGCGCCAGGCCAGCTAGGATTTAGCGCTGCACTGGGTATTTAACCTGTTTTTCGCTTCTCTGTTCGCTGAGTTGCCGGGGATATATCGCACAAAAAAATTAAAATTGTAACATAGACTTTCATCCAGGACAACTTGCACCTTTGATACCACGATTGGAACAGAAAGATCTAGACGCCACAATTATGGCGGTAACCGTCCCGTGCCTCCTGGCTGCATGAACTGCCACGCGTACTCCAACTGACTGCCTCGAGCTGCGCCTGCGCTGTCCCTGCTGTATTTAATCATGTGTGTGATTATTTTTTGCCACAAATGTTGATATCAGAACTTTTGTATGTTGAATGTGCGGTTGTCACTAGTTTTCTACCTCGTTAAGAGGTGTTTTTATTTGATTTCCTTCCACTCATAGTAATATACTTTTTTTAATACTTCTGATTTTTGATATAAATTTTTTAAAAATCGGACGACTATATAGCTACCATTGGAACTATCAGAAAATTAATGGTAAATTTTTATGAACAAAAATTTTGATTCGGTGTCCTTTGACAGGTGTGTCTATCGGATCCCTCCGAAGCTTATTTTACGTGGCGTGTTCCACACTGAAGGGATTACAACCACGGCACTCTTATACACCCACAAGTGAGCGTATAGTGCAATGTGTCTAGATTAAGCGCTAAACCAACGCCCCGGACTAGAAGCTATAGCTATGTACATAGCAACCACCCCGGTAGCAATTCGAATGCTTACTTGTCGGGCAAGCAATCCCCCTTGCTGAGGAGCGGGATCTATCTAAAATCCCTTCTGATCTTTGGGTCACAGCACCCGAGTTGTATGACGCAACTCCACGTCGAACCCGAAGGCTCTACCCGCGATATAGGTGTCAACCACAGCCACCACGATACTCCCACTAGGGGGCCAACCTCAATGAGCAGCCTTGGAAAAACTGCTCAACCCGTGGTACCGAAATTACAGGCTCGGTGGGCCTCACCCCTTAAGCTCCGACAAGCACGGATGGGGCGCCCATGCCATATTAGTCGCCTCCTACGACAAGCTATGACAAACTGTGGTAGTATTCTTCGCCGCTAACCACATGTCCTTTGACATGGAACCGGTGTACACGTGTTCAAATTTTAAGGTAGGGTACCCTGTTTGCTATTTAAGATTGCAGAAATAGATGATGGGTTTTAGCCGGCTCAAGGTCGTAATGTTTTTAGTGCCTTTCTGTGTTTATTAAAAGACACTTTTATCCTCAATTTCTTTTAAATATTAACAATAACACAAGCGTTTACCATTTAATTATTCCTAATACACATTTAAAAAACCTACATGGATGACGTTGCTTCCGATCCTGACACTGCAGAGTTCTAAACTAATTTCGAATTTTCTTTTGGTCAAGTAAATGTCAGTAGATATGTGCGACTTTATCTGTGTCTGTTTTGAAGTTTAGTCTAGTGTGTGGGAGTATTGTTTATGTGGAGCATTTCAAGAGTGAAGCGTTTGTTGTAGTGATTTTCTTGTTGTAGGATGCTGACCGACTCAAAGCCTGGTGAGTGCCTAGTGTCCGCACAGTGGGCAGCAAGGGCTGTTTTTTGGATGGAGCTTTCACCTCTCCATTTGATGTCCGATTTATGTCCTGCTAGCCTCGTCTTTAGTTTTGATTTTGTTGTGCCAACATACACTTTATTACTTTACGTCACCATCCCCAGCGCATGGACTCTTTTATACTACATTGTTTTTGTCAAGTATTTGTGTTTTACATTTTGTGTTGCTAAAAAATTGTTTAATGGTGAATTCAGGTCTATGGGCTATGGTAATAATTTCCTTGTTGAAAAATGTTGCTTGACTGAGGCGTTCGAAAAACTTTCGTATATATATCACAGATTTGTAAATGGTTCTGTCTTCTATTTTTTGTGTGTTCTGATTTTTGTAATAATTTATCATTGAATTTATCAGTAGTCGCGGGAAATCATTTAACTTTCCTGCCTCTTTTGTCAAAAGTTCTTGAGAGGTTAATTGCTAACCAAATCGTGAGTTTTATGCCTCTTTTGTCAAAAGTTCTTGAGAGGTTAATTGCTAACCAAATCGTGAGTTTTATGCCTCTTTTGTCAAAAGTTCTTGAGAGGTTAATTGCTAACCAAATCGTGAGTTTTATGGATACACACGACGTCTTTTCAGAAAAACAGTCCGGTTTCCGGAAAAACAGAAGTTGCACAACAGCTGTTATAAAAATCACTGAAGATATTAGATTACAAATGGATAGTAGCAATATTACTTTATAGACGCTTTTAGATTTTAGTAAGGCTTTTGACACGGTAAACCACGAAATACTATTAACTAAACTAAGTTTTCAACTTCTGCAGCAAGTTTTATGAAATCGTACACAAGCCTCCAAATCATCTATTCTGTCCGTAAAACGTGGTGTACCGCAGGGGTCCATTCTTGGTCCCCTTTTGTTCAGTCTATATGTTAATGATTTGCCAAATATCCTATCAAAATGTGACATGCATATGTATGCCGACGACGTCCAACTATATGTAAGCTGTCCGGTTAGCCAAATTAATGAATGTGTTCGTGTCTGTAACAGTGAATTAAACAGAGTTTGTAAATAGGCAGAGCGCAATGGATTATCCTTAAACCCCCTCAAATCAAAATGCATTGTAATATTTAACCGATTTTTAACCACAGATCATCTGAAAAAACATTGCTTGAATGGTCAACCATTAAACTATGTAGATCGAGCGAGCAACTTGGGGTTCAACTCCTATCTGGAGTAACCATGTAAATTGTACGATTGGGAAAATGTATGGGATACTTAGACAACTAAACGACACGAAAACCTTTTTACCAATAAATGCTTTAAAAATGCTCGTTGCGAAAACTAAGCTGACACCATTACTATTCTATGGAGTCGAAGTCTTCGGAAATTGTGACGCTACTAGCCAGCAAAAACTCCTTGTACCCTTCAACAATGTAGCGAGATATATATTTAATCGCAGGCGCACAGATGGAATCTCTGACGCAACTTTTAAAATTTTGCCGCTCAAAGCTTGGATCGAGTTCAAAACATTAATACTGCTGCACAAAATAATAACAACTGCCGAGCAAAAATATCTTTTTAGCAAGCTAAAATTCAGCGCTTCCAACAGAACAAATAACCTAATTTGTCAAGTTGTAAAACACTCCTATGCCGAGAAACACTTTTTATCTGTGCTGTACGTTCTTGGAACAAACTACCACATCCACTAAAGCAATTAAATCTGCCACGCAATTCAAAGAAAAATTACACACACATCTTTCAAACTAGTAATTAATTTAAAACAAAACTTTAGTCTTTAAGAAATCAATGTTTGTAATTTCATCTAGCTTTAATATATTTGCAATAGAACAATGTAGTTAAGAAATTTAAATGTGACTAGCGCTTTAATTTATACGTATTTTTTGTACTTGTAGCGTTAGGAAGAAATAAAACCAAAATTAATTAATAATTAATATCCAAAAGATGTTCCGTTTATTGCCCATGTGAAACATTTCATCACTAGTCTCCAATACTCCTCTGATGAAGTTTTTGGCTGTGTTGATGATCATTTTCTTAGGGTGTTTTGAATGAAAAGTCTGCCTGAGGCCAAAGGATTCTGGTACCAATTCAGTTTTAGCGTGTCGCCTAACCGGTGAACTATTGAGTATAATAATGGTAAATTATGATTGCTTTCTAGTTCATAAGTAAATCGTATGTCTTTGTGGAAGGAATTTCATGTTTGTAAGACTCCGTCAACATCTTTTTCTTTTACAATTGCAAATAAGTCGTCCACATACTTTGTCATTAATCTCGTTTTGTCGATCGTCTATAAAATTTCTTCCATTACGATGTCAGCAATAATAGGAGACGTCGGGGATCCCATTGGAAGTCCTTTTAACTGTATAAAAGTCTTGTATTCGTATGTATAGTATCTGTTCTCTGTTGTTACAAACCGTAGCATTTCCATGAAGAGTTTTTTCGGAATAGTAGTGTGCTCTTCCAACTCGGGCCATCTTTTCTAGATGATTACCAGCGCTAATTCTGTGGGGACGCTTGGGAACAGGGACACTACATCAAACGATACAAGTTTTTCATCTTCAAAAATATGTATCGTCTATAAAATTTCTTCCATTACGATGTCAGCAATAATAGGAGACGTCGGGGATCCCATTGGAAGTCCTTTTAACTGTATAAAAGTCATGTATTCGTATGTAAAGTATCTGTTTTCTGTTGTTACAAACCGTAGCATTTCCATGAAGAGTTTTTTCGGAATAGTAGTGTGCTCTTCCAACTCGGGTCATCTTTTCTAGATGATTACCAGCGCTAATTCTGTGGGGACGCTTGGGAACAGGGACACTACATCAAACGATACAAGTTTTTCATCTTCAAAAATATGCGTGTCATTGTGTCCCCTCTGAGGACCTCTAAGTAGAGCTGAGTTTCGTTTTGATCCACACCCTCGTAAATTGTTGTCTCCGCTTTCTCTTCAGTACCAGCCTGCGTCATTTAGAAAACCTAGGATTGCAGTTATCCTCTGCTTTCCTATTTCTCCCAATGATTCCAGCTGATACGCCCCGAAGTATCTCGCCCTGATATGGTTTAGTGCTGGGCAATGACACATCATGTGCTCAGGTGTCTCCTGTGTGTCTGTTCTTTGTAGCTTCTGCAATTAGCGTTGTACGGAAGCCCCATCTTCATGGCTTGCGTGCCAATGGCCCAATGGCCTGTGATGAGTGCCGTGATCCTTCTAATATCCCTTTTACTTTTGGTTATTAGCTCTCGAGTTCTCTTGCTATTGATGGTTGGCCAGCAGAGTTTTGATCTCCTGAGACCCTGCTTTTCCGACCAACTCTTACTAGCTTGTGTTTTGTAGTGTTCGTGCCCTGTGTGCTAGTCTTTTCAGCATTTACTTGCCTTCAGTCTAGCCTTACTCTGCGCTGCCGTATCCTTTATGAAAAGTTCTATAGGCATTTTATCCAAAATAGTGTTCAACGCGGCAGCCGGGCATGATCTTAATACCCCTGTAGCTCCTGCGCAAGCTGATCTCGTTATTCTTGTCAGCTTGGTAATATTGTATGCTCTTGTCAAAGCTGTCCACCAGACTAGTGCCCCTTATGTGAGAATTGGCCTTACCACTGCTGTGTAAAGCCATAATATTATCTTAGGGTGTATACCCCAGTTTTTTCCGTACATTTTCGTGCACGAGTAGAATGCTATGCTGGCCTTTCTTACTGGTTCCGTGATGTTCAGTTTCCACGAGAGTTTCGTGTCTAGTATCACTCCTAGATACTTAGCCTTACCCGATAGCTCGAGTTCGATTCCATCTATTTTTGGCTTACTGTATGTTGGGGTCTTTGTTCTTCGCGTGAAGAGCATTAGTTCGGTTTTACTCGGGTTTATACCCAGTCCGCAGGTTTTTGCCCATTCATAGAGTCGGGTAAGGGCCCCCGTCATTATGTTACTAATGACATCTGGGAATGGTCCTGATACTAGCAACACTACGTCGTCTGCGTAGGCTATTACTTTTACTCCTCCGCTATTGAGTTCTCTCAATATGTCGTTCATGTTGATAGGCCAGAGCAGTGGTGATTGAACCCCGCCCTGAGGTGTGCCTCTCTTCACTAAGCGTGTGAGGTAAGTGCCACTTAGTTCGGCTGTTATCGTCCTGCTCGTGAGCATAACTCCGATCCAAGCTCTGATGTCTCCTTCAATGCCGATCGAGTTGAGGGAGCTCAGTATGGATTCGGCGTTTATATTATTGAACGCACCTTCTATATCTAAGAAGGTGGCCATTGTATATTGGTTAAAATGTAGCGATTTTTCTATGTGGCAGACTTCTTCGTGTAGTGCCGTTTCAGTGGATCTGCCCTTTCGGTACGCATGCTGGGCGTCCGATAGATGCTGCTTCTCGGTGTTTTCACGGATATGAATATCGATCATTCGTTCCAGCGTTTTCATTAGGAAGGAGGTAAGGCTGATCGGTCTGTAGTCCTTTGCTAGGATGTAACCTCTTCTTCCTGGCTTTGGTATGAATACAACTTTGGCTTCCTTCCATAGAAGCGGTATGTGTGTTAGTCTGATGCAAGCCATGTAATTGGCTTGTAGCCACCTACTGATGCTGACCTGTGTTGCTTGAAGCATTGCCGGGAAAATACCGTCTGGCCCCGGACTCTTGTATTTATCGAAAGCTTTTATCGCCCATTTTATTCTTTCAGTGGTTATGATATCCCTTGTGTGTGTTGGTTGATGAGCCCTCCGACCTTTAGTAGGTGCTGGCTTTTCTCGAAGGTTGCCTGGAAAGTGTGTATCCACTAGTGTCTCTATGGATTCTTCCAATGTTGTAGTCGCTGATCCGTCATGTTTGTGTAACAGAGTTGGGCTGTTATACCGTTTAGCAAGGACCTTGCTTAGTCTAGCCGAGTCCTTTATACCTTCGAGCGATTTTCAGTAAGTCCTTCAAGAGTCTTTCTTGGCTGCGTATATCGCTTTTTTGTATGCTTTTTGTGCTTCTTTGTATGGCTCCCATTCCAGCTATGCTACTGGAGTTATAGGCTTTTCTTGCCCTCTTTTTTAGAGTGCAAAGCTCTTTGGTCCACCATAAAGGGTGTTGTTTTGTAGAGTGTGAAACCTTGCATGTTTCCTTATATGCATTGTTTAGAATGCTTGTTAGGTCCTCTACTTCCTTGTCCAGGGTCGTCGTAGAGGTTTGTACCCGTATTCTCCTGTTACTAACTTTCAAGTAGACTATCTCACCGAATTTGTCCCAGTTTGTTCTACGGGGGTTACGTTTCGGTTCCGGTTTGCTAATCGGAATCGAAATTTCGAAGAAAATGTACCTGTGATCTGAAAAGGAATTTTGTTTCGACACTATCCACTTTTCAACCTTATATTTACTAAATTCTGTCTGTAAAGTGAGGTCTAACACCTCTTCCCATCCCTGAAATTCCCTAGTGCTTGGGAATATAAAGGTGGGTGTGTTACCTCTATTACATATGTTGATGTTGCGGCAAATAATATTATCAAAAAGAGACTCACCCCTTTCGTTAGTTTCCGAGATTCCCCATAGTGTGTGCCGCGCGTTAGCTTCGCATCCGAGCACCAGGGTCGTCTTAGTGTCTTCCGCCCATTGCAGCTTGATGACTGGCTCTGGTGGAGCCGGTACCTCATGGGCCATGTAGGATGAGGCTATCACCATCGATGTCCCATCCGCCGCCACGAAACTGGCAACTGCTAGATCCGGTGTACTAAAATTGGGGTAAAGAAGTGCGTTATAGTTATTCTTTATAATAATACCTGCTCTCGGCCTACCTGTCGAGTTAGTATAAAAGAGTGTATATCCTTTTTGTGTTAGACCCGAGATTTTTCCGTCTCGGGTCCATGGTTCTTGAACGATGCCTATGTCAATGCTCCTCTCACTGAGAAGAACTGCCAGATTGGCTGAAGCATTCGTGCTGTGCTTCAGGTTAATCTGCACGACTTTAGGCATCGGTGTTGGGTGTTACGTCTGGGGTCTTGTCGTCGATGACCAGGTCATCCAACAGCTTGTTGGTGTCATCGACCTCCTCGAGAACATCATCCGGCTCTACCAGGAAGACCTTGATCTTTGCCTTCCGTAGGCCGTACCGGATTGTGTTGTCGGCTTTCTCAAGCTGCAGCAGGCAGCGCTGGTTGATGAGGAAGAGTAACGGCTGGCTCGTCTTCATCTCCTTCCCTACCTTGAGTATCGCCCAGTCCTCTGCGTGCATTTCTGGGTTCTGAGCCCTCAGCAGCGACAGCACCTTTCCTTGGTCAGTCTGCTCCTTTGGGAATTAAATGTGAGCCCGCGGCCTCCTTGGAATCTTCCAATCTTGGATATGCATTCCGCCAGGAAGGACCTCGAGAACGAGTCATCGCACTTAATCACCCGGTGCCCTCTGACCATCTCCGACGAGTCGAAGGAGGGGATCGGACCATTCGGCACGGCTGATAGCCTTTCAGCTATCATGTCGGCCACCTTGACCTTGATCTCCTCCCAGTTCTCCGACAGCAGGCGTCCGTCGTCGTGCAGGTCGTCCACCAGTGCCATCGCGAGGCTGTCTCTGGCTACGTCGCTGAATTTCTTGGCCTTCTTCACAAAGGAGGTCGGTCTTGGCCTCTCCTGAGCGTCCTTTGCCCGTTTGGGTGCGCTCTCGCCTGCCTCGTGCGAGCAGTCCCTCTTCGTGTTGGCTTGGGTGGCCTCCTGGCGCGTCCTCATGTATTCCTCGAAGTCTGCGATCTCCGCAAGGCATCGAGTCTTGTCCTCCGCATCGCGCTGGTCGGTCCTGCCCTCAAAGCCACGGCATGGCCACTTCCGACCCAGGGTTGTCCGGCCCTAGAAAGGCTCCGTTAAGACACAACTGGATTTACCCCTCAGCTGCGAACCTGAAAGTCAGTGGGCACGGGACGCTTGACACGCCTGACTTGAGGGTAGGCACTTTAAAGACCTACCCAGGTCCGCCCGACTACGATTCGTCAGCATCCATAGTCATAGACTGTGAACCTTTTTCCAGCCGCCCTCACGGGGAGAGTATAGTCGCACTACCATCGGTGTACACAGTTACGGCAGGGGACGAGTCCCCCATTGGTCCCCCTGTGTACCCGACGGCTGACGGCCGGGATGCATCGGTGCAAACAGTTACTGTATTATTTAACTGTTTTATTTCTTTTTATACCCGTTACTCGTAGAGTATCCTGAGAACTCGGAAACTATAAAAGCTAGAAGATTGAGATTTGGCATGCAGATTCTAGGGGTTAATACGCAGCGCAAGTTTTTCACGCCGATGTGCCACGCCCTCTCTAACGCCCACAAACCGCGAAAAACTGTGACCCGTTCTGTATGAACCCTGAGATCACGGAAACTATAAAAGCTAGAAGATTGGGATTTGGCATGCAGATTCTAGGGGTTAATACGCAGCGCAAGTTTTCCACGCCGATGTGCCACGCCCCCTCTAACGCCCACAAACCGCGAAAAACTGTGGCACCCACATTTTTGAAGCTATATTAACGGGAAAAGCAATGTGTATTCGTTTCATCAATACATATTGATAGACCAAAGTTGGAAACCCCCCCTCCCCTCTAACGCCCACAAACCGCGAAGAGCTGTGGCGCCCATAGTTTTAAAGCTAGAGCAGAAGTGTAAACGTTATTTTGTTTGGGTTATTAATGCCTACCGAAATGTAGAAGAAATTTTTTTAATTTTTTGAAGCGGCTGCTTGGATTGCCCTGCTTGAGACTGCTGACCTTAGCTGAGTAACGGGTATTTGATAGTCGAGGCACTCGACTATAGCGTTCCCTCTTTTTTTATACTATGGTGTTTTAAAGTTATTAGAATATTAAGTAATTTGGCATGATATAAATCGGTATGTCTTTTGATTTATTTTTGTAACCCTAACGGAATAACCATGAGAAGGTTGCCATGAAGTTAGATAACGGGTAATAATGCAGTTATTAAACAATCCTTAAAATAGGTAATTAACCCGGTTTACCTGATTTACCTAAGAAATGTCACTTAAATCGGCCATTGGCCGTCATTGAAAGGGTTATCCAAAGGTTGATAACAGGTATAGTCCAATCATATATATTGACTCGTAATCCTAATCTTCGGTTATTCACAGATAACAGTTGCCGAGTGACAACCTATACCAGTGCAGTATTTCTTTATTGTGTGTGTCTATGTTTTATAGCAGCGCACTATGGGTAATTTTACCACTTTTTGTGGCATTAATTAATATCTCGAAAACGAAGCAACATTTTTGGGCTCTGTTTTTAGAATTAAGTTAATAATAATGAAATCTATTCATTTTATCTAATGGGCGTGGTCGGCCTTTTTCTTAATTTTTTTTTTTATTTTTTAACATTAAATTAAAAATTTTTTTTTGTTTTGTAAAACTAACTGTAATATAATATTATTTTATAAAAAATAAAAGTGGTCCTACCATGAAATCTAATTTTGTTTATTTTTCCACACATTTTTTCAAAGATATACAGAATAAGAGGGTTCAGGAAAGTAGGAAAACCTGTAATAGAAAATTCTAGAATTTGGTTTTCAATAATGTGTTTATTTTGCCGGACACAAAGCAACTTTAAAACATAAGCCAAGTCAGGTTGTGCGCGCTTCCGAGCAGCTGCGCTTGCAGCTTGAATTAATAAACTAACCTGCCTGCCTTAAATGATGCTAGATCGGAAGCTTCTTTTCTCTGGGTTCTTCCCTTATTTGAAAGGTAAGACAGAGCTGGCCGTCCAACAGGTCCTATTCGTGTTTGAATGGGTACAACTGTATGGGAGCTTAGCCAAGAAGAATGACATCGCTTGAATTGCTTTAAGTTTCTTTTAGCCTTTAGCCAGTAATTGCATATTTTATAATAAATGATTTTCCTTCTGGCTTCTAAAAGTTTCTCATCGTGACTAGTACAATGTCCAAATATAGCCGATCTCATATAATTGAATATTGTAATTTCCTTGAAACTCTTCTTCGCCTCTGAAAGTTCGCTGTTTGCGAAAGTTAAGTTGGTACCTAAAAAGTTAAATATCAGAGAAAGTGCGCAAAAGTGCACTTTTATACTAACTGAGTATAATAAGAATTGATTACTCTACAACATAAAGCAAATTTTAGAGCTGGAAAGAGCTGGACTCACTTTGTAGCTCTATTTAAAGATTATAATTTACTACATGTTTTAAGTTTTTTTAAGGTTAGAACTTACACAAGATTATAGGGACACTACAATCAAAATCTACAATTCACGATCACAAACACATATTACAAACCTTTCTGAATGGACTGCATTTCAAAAACAGCTCTTAAATGGATCAATTTCACACTTTTTTACTTTTAAGTTTTAAGGAAAATTTGCGTTTTACCAGCGCTGCCATCTCGTTCGAACAACGGCTGGCTTTCGCAGCTGATTAAAAAAACTATTTCTAACGACTTTTAAAAAATGGGTTTTGGCCAAAAAAAGTGGTCAAATTACCCATAGTGCAGCGGTCGGCAGCGCCCTATTAAGTGAGCATAGGAAATTGCTCTGCCCATCCGCTGCCTCTCACGTACGATGAGTTGCCCAGTGCAAATTACACACACAAAACAAAATGTCATCGTATGTGTGTGCCGACCGCTGTTTTATACTCAGTATAAATACAGAGAAATTATAAGGTGAACAGTGAATGAAAATTCACCAAGAAGTACACGGAGAAATGTGAATACAAATTTTAAAATAATAAAGTATTATTATTATTATTTTTCATTTGGTAAGTATTTCTACAAAGAAAATAGGATTCATAAATTTTACAGTTTTTTAAACAATTACAACAAACCGTTAAATTTTTATTGCTTCTGATCTTGCGGAAATAGTCCCTTCTAGTAAAAATCAGGTGGAATGCATATAAACATCAAATAAATATTTACACAGAACTCCGACCAAAAAGATTTCCATTCCGATCCTAAACTAAAAGCAAACGAGTTATCTTCTTTATCTCAAGAACAGCCCCGCCAAGCTGCACTTAGACGAAGCCTGCCCCAATATGCTCAAAAAGCATCCCAAATATGGTCCCGTAATGCGCAGTACATTTCCTTGGTCCACGCCACTAATTTAGATATAGCAGAAGAAGCTCGCTCAAGCAATTCCGCTGCTCACTCTCAGAGAAGGAGACGTAAAAGGGTTCGAGCCATTAAACCGAGCGCGCACGGGACGCTGCAATACGCGCAATAGTCAGGTCAGATCCCGAGGAGCACAGACGGGAGCAAATGCAGAATACTGCGGCGCACGCAATCTCCAGGTCGGATTCCGCAGAGCGACGACGACAGCAGGTAATACAGGAAATACTGGTGATCATGTTACCTGGAGATCTGTTAAGGAAAATCAAACCCGAGCGAGCACGGGACGCTGCAGCCCGCGCAATAGTCAGGTCGGATTCCGAGGAGCGACGACGAGAGCAGTCGCGAAATACTGATCATGCTACCTGGAGATCTGTTAAGGAAAATCGAGGGCCCGGCAAATATTAATTTTGCAGCACATGTCGTCAAGGCGTTTCCAAAGGTAGGATACCATCCCTTTGTCTCTAATGGAATCGACTTTCCAGAGATACCGGAATGCCTAAAGAATTTAATATGTCTTGAGGAGCGCCTTATTTCCCCTCGAATTCCCTTTATGCGCATAATATTCCTTGGATATGAAAGACAATGCGGAATAAGAGGGGCTAGTCAAGGGGGTAGTCAACATCCCAATTTCAGTACCTGATACGGTAAGCGCACTCCCGCGCACGTTTGATTCGACCCATGCTATCCAGGTTTACCTAAAAAGGAAGTAAGAATATTGCCATAATTTCATGACGGAAAATATTCGATCCGCTCGGGTCCTTGAAGCTGTGCAATACTTAGTTATCACTGAGCTCTATAGAAAGCACAACATTGTCTTTGACGCTGATTAGGTCAATCAGATGGGTGCTAAAGAAGATATTCCTTTGTAGTTATAGAACAGCTTGTTCGTTAACGTTCTCATTCTCAGTCAAATGACCAACAAGAAGGAGATTTAAATCCCGGAGGTCATGAAACCCTATTGGAAAACGATGATACTGAACTTCAGCGTATTGCTATGGCCCCTGGAAAAGGCCGCATTCCAACAAATTTAACCCTTGACGACGACGCAGAAGAACTTTCCTTTCCGACTATTTCTTGCGGCGAAATATTTTTTTTTTTTAAATGCAGCGAATTCAAAGTTCTATTTCCATTGTCCTAAGAAAAAATCAGGTACCGTAACTGCTGCAAATGTGGGGGATAATTCATTTGTTGGCAGTCTTATTTATTTATTTATTTCGCCAACAGACTTCATGTCCTTTCTTTTTGCTTTCTTATTGCTATCCCTGGACGAACTTGGGTACAATCGCATGCTAAGTGGCAGACTTTTGAAGAGATGTAAAGCTCTGTACATTGGCTCATTTAGAGCGTAATTAGTTTTATGTATAGGGATAAAAAAAGGTTCAGTAGTTCTTAGAGCCCTACTAGGCACGGATAGGCTAATAATATTTAGCAAAACAGGGCAATCTATTTTGCCGGAAAGTAGGTCTAATATAAAAAGCAGCGCAATTACACTCCTACGATCTTGTAATGTTGCAAGCTGTACAAGGCGACACCTAGCAGTATAGGAAGGAATGGGATCACGGAATCGGAGGCTTTGAAGGGCGAAACGGAGGAAAAGCTTTTGCACTCGCTCTACCCGACGCACACTGGGGTGAGAGATACAAAAGTGACGATCAATTCAGCAGGCAAAAAATTTGAACATGTTATAATTTTTTTATTTTGTATTTGATTATTAAAAATAAAAAAAAATAACATTTGGACTTTCCGTAGAGTATTTTTTTTTTATTAAATTTTTTTCCTCGGAAAATTTTTCGAAATTTCGGGTAAATTTACAAAAAATGGTAATTTATCATTTATAGGGCTGAAATATTATCTGAATCGTTTAGAATTGGTGGACTTTATAGTAAATATGCGCCTAAAACAATAAGCTAAAAATGGAAAAAATCTTGTATTGCTTGTATTTATTAAGTGAAAAAAGTGTATATGTATAACTACAAATTTATTAATAAAAACCATAATTTTAAAAAATATTCTATGATTTAAATAATATAAGTATTAATCCGATCCATTTCGGTTTCGCCTTCGCCATCGGTCTTGTCGCTCATACATTCTGCTTCATTTAACAGAGTTAAGTAAGCTTCCTTCGGAAAGGTGTGCACTTTTTTTTCGGAAAACCTCCGCTTACTAGATATTATTTGATCGGAGCTAATCAAGAACATATTAAAAATGTCCTGGTTGATCTTCACCATATCCACTTTTCTCGAATAACATTCTCTGTATTTTTTTAAGTTTAATTGAAGATTGAGAAATTGATTATTTACGTTGTTTAATAATTCACAAGTGCCAATAACAGCTAACTAAAACCGCTGACTAAAGCAGATGAGCGACACAGCTGATCTAAACAACTGACCGAAACAGCTTACCAACACCTGACATTCAAAAATAAAAAAACGTATATTTTGTGAAATACCTTGCAACTTTGAATTAAAATAACTGTCTTGGGGCAGAACGGGGCACGGAACCCCTTGGTGGGGACTTAGATAGATATCTCAAGAATTTAAAAAAAAATGGTTACGTTTGGTTACGTTTGAAGAAACTTTTGGTCTAATTTACTATAAAAAAAGTCAAATTTTACAGGTATTTTAAAATTATTTTTTTCTTTAATAGAAATATTAAAAAAAATATATATTAAAAAATTTGTAAAAATAGTTAAGGGCTTAAATTTATTATTCCCGTTTTCAAAAAGTTGATTTGGTTTATTTTTATTGGAAAAATCATCTCTCAAAGTGACAAAAATATCAATTTTTCGTATTTTTAAAAACGAAAAAACAAAGTTTCAATTTCGGCTTCACATTGTGAGGTTTCTATAAGACTTAGGACCATAATTCTTTCACTTCCTAATGCAGAATTTTATTATCTTTCACAACATGTAACTCACATTAAGCAAATCCAAAATTTGTTTTATGAATTAATCGTCACTTTTGGGGTCGCTCACCCCAGTGTGCGACGAATATACACAAGTCCAGTCGGGTTCCAGACAAATGCCGCATATTCTAATTTAGAACGAACAAATGAGAAGAATAGGGTAAGCTTAGTGTATGGGTCAGAGAAGTGAGTTGTGTTCCCGTACATGGCATATGCTTTAGGAATGATGTAGTTAATATATTCAACGAAGAGAATTTTAGAATCAAAAACAATTCCTAAATACAGGTACTCGCTTTTTGTGGCAAGGAGATGAGAATTAATTGAATACGAGCAGATAACATTATTGATACGCTTGCTGTATCTTACAAAAAAGCATTTTGAACGAGGACGGAAGCTTACTTCGGCAAGCCGAAGTTTTAATACCCTTGCAGTCTGCTATAAGTCTTAAAGTAACAAACAGAATCAAATTTGGGCCGATTTCACCCTATTGATCCCCTGGGAGCCATAGGATATAGACGTCCGATCGGCAAGCGCCTTTACCCTGATCAAGGTATCCACAAAAAAAATACGATTTGGAAAAATTCATGTCAATATATTTTACACTGCGAGAAATATCCTGAAAAACATCACATTTTAACCGATTTCACCCTATTATTCCTATGGGAGCTATAGGATATAGACGTCCGATCGGCACGCGCTTTTACCCAGATGAAGGTATGCACAAATACGATTTGGAAAGATTCATGTTACACTGCGCGAAAAATCTTCAGTTTTTGCAAGTTATATGCGATTGTTCCTATGGGAGCTATAGGATATAGACGTCCGATCGGGTCGATTTTCAAACTTGATCTGCGTGCACATGTTTTAGGATGACTTTAAAAGTTTTAAGTCGCTAGCTCTTAAACTGAGCTCGCAAACGGTATTGAAACAGACGGACAGACGGACATGACTATATCGAGTCCCCTATTGATCCTGATCAAGAATATATATACTTTATGGGATCGGAATCGTCTCCTTCACTGCGTTACAAACTTCTGACCAAAATTATAATACCCTCTGCAAAGGTATAAAAATTTAAAGGAAGCATATTTCGGGAGCACGAATTACCTAATCTATTTAAGTCATTCTGGAGGAGTAAACAGTCTAAAGTTGAATTAACGAACTTGAATAATTTGAGGTCATCTGCAAATAATAGAAACTTAGAGTCATGTATGGAGTAACTTATATCATTTATAAATAAAATGACTTTCTTTTGACTTTTTATTCCTCTTTTGCTAATCCTTAGCGAAATTGCAAAGTGATCATGGTAAAACTTTTGCTCCTTATTATTTAATGTCAGCAAGAACTTCTAAACTGTAGCTCAGATGGTTATGTTGTACGGTAAGGAAACATAGTCTATAGGTCGTGGGTTCAAACCCACCACAATTCTTACCAATAATGATGTTGACATAATTATTTCTTTTTCACTTTGTAAACTATTTTTAGGTTGAGGGTAAAGAGCGGAATGCCAAATGAGTATTCCAAAACCTCTCAGAACGAAGTAAAAAAAAAATTAAGAGAACTCCAATTTTGAATAGAACTTTGATTTAAACACACACGACCTTTAGATTACAAGACTTTAGATTTTGCTTTTACATTTGAAGTTTTCCTTAAAATTCTTTTATTTTTAAAATCCAAAAACCCGTTTAGCTAACACGAAATGTTTTACAACTTTTGACAAACTGTTGTAAAAAAAAATAGAAAAAAAATGTACTCACGGCAACAACATTAATGCTGTGCTCATCTCTTCGTGGTCCTCATCGCCGCTGGATTTGCTGCTTGCTGCGATTACGGTGCTCCTCGTTACTTGCTCTCTTATCTATCGCTCTTAGTTTGGTCTGTACTGTGCCCACACAGTGGTTGAACTAGCTGCCAAAATGAGTTTAAGATGCTCTGCTAAGAAATGCGATTTCGGTGGCAACATTGCCCCAAAACATATCTATTGTGTTGGCTTTGCGATAACTGCTCTCATGTTAAATGTGAGGGTGGTGGCCATAATGGTCGCATTGCCGATCTCTTACCAACGTGGCGTCTAACTCCACCATTGCGCCCGTTGCCACAACTGCTACTCAGCTTCCACAACCCACTGCGCCCGGACCTACATACAATCGGATGGATTATACCGAACCTGCCGATGCCTTAATTGAACCTGTTGCTGCCCTTCACGCTCACGTTGAACCCATCTCAACCGATGCTCCAAAAACAGTAGCTCCCGTTGCTCCTGTTGCTCCTGCTTCTGCTACTTCATCTGCTAGCGTACGGCGCCAAACAGGCGTTTTTTCTGGTTCCCCCAACTGGATACTCGTCAAGCTGACGCCGCTGCAAGTACCACTGCTCCTGTGGACCCACCTCTTATGGGAGTACCGCCTCCCTCTCGGTCTTCTGGATCACGTTTAATAGCTGTCAGTCCTCGTAGAGCTATTTTCGTGTCCCGTCTCGTTCCTGATGCTACACCTAATGCCGTTAAAAAACATTTATGCTCTAAACTCGAAGCTACTCCCGATAATTTTATTGTGACCAAATTTAGGTTTAACCATGCGCGCAAAATTTCTTCATTTAAAATACTTCTTCCAGATTCTCTATTATCCCGAGCTCTTGAACCTACATTATGGCCTGAATACACTATAGTTCATGAATTTTTGCAAAAAGATTCTAACCCAAGTTCCAAAATTACCGATCCAAAAAACTAGAGAACATATTCTCCATCCACTATCAAAACGTACGCAGCCTTTTGGGTAAACTTAGTCAAATTCATACTAATAGTGCTGCCTTTAATGCTATCGCCTTATCTGAAACCTGGCTTAATTCTTCCGTCTCCGATCAGAAAATAATTATTCATAAATTCACCACTTACAGAAGGGATCGTCCTTATTTTGCGGGTGGGGTCCTTATACCAGTTAAAAATGATTTTTTCTCTGAGTTGTTTCCTTACGTCAACAATGATGGAATTGAATTTATTGCAGTAAAAGTCCGCGCCGGTGATGCTTTTATTTTCCTAACTTGCTCGTACATCCCTCCTTGCTCAGACATCAACGTTTATTCATACCACCTTTCTGCCATTCAACTTGTGATGTCAGCCTTAGGCTGCGCTGACAGACTCATTGTGATGGGTGACTTCAACCTTCCACTCGTTTCATGGCTTCCTTGCGATGATACAAACCTTTTGTTACCTAACACTACTCATGATTTCATCGAAGGGATAACCGATCTTTCTCTTGTTCAAATCAACTCCGTAAAAAACAGCCGTGACAGACTTCTAGACCTGGTGTTTGTAAGCGATTCTTCGCTTTCAACTGTGTCGAGAGCTAACCCGATATCCCTTCCGGAAGATCCTTACCACCCAACCCTATCTATTTCTGCTGATTTTTCTAGCCCAAGTTCCGATTCAGTAACTGCGTGCCCTGCTAAATGTTTCAGAAAAACAGATTTTGACGGACTCAATTTGCATCTTTCGGGGATTGACTGGTCATTTTTATATGCTTTTCAGAATATTGATTCTGCCGTTCATGCTTTCTATGCTTCTATTCTCTCGGCCCTGGATACATTTGTTCCTGAAGTTACTTTTACTTCAACTTCCAAGCCTCCGTGGTTTACGAGGAATCTTTCTTATTTAAAAAATAAGAAATCCAGGCAATTTAAAAAATACCAAAAATCTGGTTCTTTGGCTGACTTTGCTTAATATTCCTCCACCCGCTCACAATTCCTTACCACGAATAGTCAATATTACATGAACTATCTTTCTCAGTGCAAGGAAAACTTCCGCATTTCCTTCGTCTCTACGTTATCGTAATAGTGCCGAATCTTCTAATCTTGGTATATCCAACCTATTTGCTTCTTTTTTCCAGTCAACTTACTCTACACAACTTTATGTTCCCCCTTGTCTGTATCCCTATAATCTACCTCATGAGAACAATATTTTTCTAGCATCTTTCACGGAAGGTGATGTTCTTGATGGGTTGTCTTCAATTGACAATTCATTTGCAGCAGGTCCCGATAAGGTTCCAAGATGCATCTTGAAACCAAAATCTTGTACGCCCAATCACCCATTTATTTAATTTATCTGTGAACCAATCCTGCATGCCAGCGATTTGGAATGAATCCTACATTAGTCCTCTTCACAAAAAAGGTTCAAGGTGTGATATTGAAAATTATCGAGGCATTGCAAAGCTTTCGGCTATTCCCAAACTGCTCGAACACCTGATCACGCAGCATGGTTTCTTTAAACATCGGTCAACGACAACTAACCTTCTCGAGATCTCTTCTCTCATAAATCGATGTTTTCAGAGCCGCTTGCAAACCGACGTAATTTTCACCGACTTTAGCAAGGCTTTTTATTCGGTAAACCATTCGCTACTTCTCCTTAAACTTTCTCATCTGGGATTTCCTCCAAATCATTTAAAATGGATTGCATCTTACTTGTCAAACCGTACACAACGTGTTTTGTTTAATGATGTTTTTTCAAATGTTGTCAATGTTACTTCTGGTGTTCCACAAGGGAGCCACCTGGGTCCATTACTTTTCATACTTTTTATAAATGACCTTCCTCAAGTAATTTTAAACTCATCCATCCACATGTATGCTGACGATGTTAAAATCTGTTTTTCCTATTCCGACTGGTACCTGCACACTCGCCTTCATTTTGACCTTGTTGAATTCCAGAATTGGTGCCAAAATAATTTCCTTTTTTTTAACCATACAAAATGTAAAGTTATGACTTTTCACCGTTCCTCTCCTCATCTTGTCTCATATTCCCTTGGAAATCATACCCTCCCTAGAATTTCTGTGACAAATGACCTTGGTGTTCTTTTTGATCACAAACTGTGTTTCAATAATCATATTGCAGCCATGGTAAACAAGGCCAAGGGTGTCTTAGCATTTATAAAACGATGGTCCAAGGAATTTGATGACCCGTTTACTACCAAGACTCTGTATGTATCGTTAGTGCGTCCGATTTTGGAGTATTGCTCTTGTGTTTGGAGCCCACAATACATAGAACAACAGGTTACCATTGAATCTGTTCAAAAACAATTTTTAATTTTTGCATTGCGTAATTTAAATTGGGACTCTGGGAGATTATTGTCACCTTACCGAAGTAGGCTACAATTAATTGACATGCCTTCTTTATATCATCGACGAATTTGTAATGGCGTTATGTTTGTTCATAAGCTTCTTCTCGGTTCAGTGGATTCACAAACTCTGCTTTCCTATATTAATCTCACAGTTCCTTCAAGATTTACGCGCATGTTTCGGCCTTTGGGCTTGCCAATATGTAGGTCTAACTACGCTCAACACGAACCTTTTCGTGGTCTTTGTAACAATTACAATACTTTGTCTGACATCCTCTCCCCTGAGCTAACTTTAAGTTCTTTACCGTGTAAAATGTACAATTATCTGAATTCTAACATGTAACTTTATTATTGTATAGCACACTTAATGCCTAATTGTTAGTTTTATTGTTTAAGTCTAAGTTAGCAGTCAATTGCTATAATAAATTAAATAAATAAAAAATGCGTAATTTACAAACTAAATATATATGTGTGTGAGTGTGTTTATGTTTGTGCATTGCAGCTGACTAAGGAAGTATTACTGATTTTTCTGTTTTAAAATTTAAATCGCATTGTTAATATTGGAAAAAAAGCAGAAATATCCAAACCAATAGATTATCTTGCTCTTCCATACACGCACCTCATATTGTTTAAACAAATGGAAATGTTTAAACAATTTGATTCATGGCTTCTCCTTTCACCTGATTTCCTTTTTTATTTTTTGTAGAATTTTTAATCTTGATTTCCGAAGGCGAAGCTGCGGGCGACCCTGCTAGTATACATTAAAGGTGTGAGTGATTTGTTAGCTGAATAAATATGACATGTTATTAATAGTAATAAAGGCTGATGATAGGCATCACACTCTGGGAATCGAATATTACTACAACTTAATTCTGTTCCTAAGCCCGGGCTAATAAAAATTAAATCTAAAAGCCTATTTAACTTATTGAATTCACTGTTAATCTGAACTAAGCCCATACTGAAAAGATCATCAATTAGTAGAATTTCATGAGGTAGATGCACATTACTGGGAATCATACTCGAAGAATCTTCATCCTGCACCCACACCAGCGATGACAGATTTAAATCACCCAGAACGGATCTTTCAAATCCTGATGGATATGAGCGATGTTGTCCACATGAGCCTTGTATAGCTCGAAACTGCTGCATGGCGGTATATACGATACCACCAAAAAGATTGTGTCCAAGGGTCCCGAGAGCGATACGCAAATTTGATCCAGAAGAGAATCTTCATTTACTAGCCGTACAGATGTACACCGCCAGTTGCGCCGCACAGCAACTAGGACGCCTCCACCTCTAGCGCATTGCGTTTTTATAGAATCCCGATCTTTGCGGAAAACGTGATATAGTTTAGGATCGAAAAATTCATTGTCATAAAAATTCATGTTGAGCCAAGTTTCAACAAGGACAATTACATCAAAATCACAATTTGAAGTTGCCAAGAAGAAGGACTGCGATTTGGTGCGCATGCCAGCAATATTTTGGAAATAGATACTAGAAGATGTATTGTTAGGGCTTGCCTTTTTGATCTGGACTTCACTATCCATGATGTTCTCCGCTACTGGGCACACGTCCGCCAACTTCCACAGAATCTTAAGAATTTTTGTAGTGCGGATAAAAATTGGAAGCTGATCATGGGTTCGAAATGCAATCCATAGAGTCGTATCCGAAAGATTTCCATGAAGTTGAAGAGAACCAAATAATAGGGAGCGATGGCCGAACTCTTAAGTCTTGAGAGAGCGCCCCATTGAAGAGAAGTAACACCAGACCAGATGATGATAGCGAGCCAGAGTCTCCTAAGATTTCCAGATGACGGTGTTGAAGAGAGTATCCAAATATGGCCGCAATAGACAGCGCAGCAACTCTTTAAGCAGCTGTCGAAAACATAGACTGCTGCTGAGTACGGTGCTGGAAGCATGGCGATAAATGATGAACGTGTAATAATGAAGAGCAATTGCCTTGGGCGAATGTCGCACAAAGCAAATGACGAAAGCTCGAGCTGCAGTTGTTTTAGTAAGGTTGAGAGCGTAGCAGAAGAAGAGAGCGCCACTCCGAGAGCAGCGTAAGATGTCGAAACAGTCGCAGGTCTTAGGCGAAATTCGCACAAAGCGGACAACGAAAGCTCCAGCTGACGTTGTTGTTGGTTTGTCGTTGAAGAGCGCACGTCAACAAAGAGTGCACTGAGAGCGGCAATGAGTCCAGATGACCGGCGAATGAAACCAGCAGCTGGTGAAACCAACGACCGCTGATATTGTGAGAATGAAGCAGGATGAGGTGTATCGGAAAAATGTTCCGCAAAAACATCGACGCCAGTGGCGCCGATTATTGGGGGTTTTTTGAGACTGATGATTGTTGATTATCCAAATCCAGAATTTTATCATCAACAATTGGCCTATCCCTGTGTATGAATCGGCTAACTTTGATTGAATTGGGCCAGAACTCATCACTATACACGGCCTGAAAGTGTTGCTCTGCTATCCCCAGCTTAAAATTCACGAATTGCAGTGAAGAGACGTCTACACCGTTTTTTACTAACGGCTTGCAGATTATGCTGGCTGAATCCACGCCTAGCTTGGTCGCAACAAATTCACAAATCGCTTCTGATTTGACGTGAGCTCTGACTCCGCCAATATGCAAAAATTTATTGCTCGGCATAACTTCGAGTTGCTCACAGCTGGCAGCCTGACCAACTATGTGCCTTTTGTTCCTTTGATTCTTCTTATGGTTTTTAGTAATAGCCGGTGCAGGGAGAAGGGTCCGCACAGTCCGCCTGACGGGCAGCCAACGGGGCTGGAGCCAAGGGTTTCACCACTTTTTTACGCTGACTGACATTAGGATTATCAGAAGCCATAGGGGGAAAGGCCTTTAGAAATTTGGAATTTAAATCATTGTAGAGACTCTTTAGGGCCTGAAGTTCTTCCATAACTTCTCCGATTTTAGAGTGGGCATATTAGTAAGAATTTTAATTGCCTCATCAGGCAAACCAACACAAGCTGTGTGAAATGTACGGCGACAAAGAGATAGATAACAGAGACATTATTAAGGAGGTGGCGGCAGCTCTATCTAGCGCCGAAAAAGCTAGATTAATCCAATCAGACCCAGCTCTTGGTACTTTGACTACAGGTTCCGACAATCATTGAAATTGTTTAAAAGCTCCGAGATTTAAGACTGGTCTATTATTATTGAAGGATGGAGTTCCAGCACAGAGGATCGCCGCACTCTCATGGAATGTACTGGTTTATGGTGCCCCAAAGCTAGAAGGACCCGATACCGCCGATGAGGTCGACCGCTTTATTGATCGTTTTATTAATGCCAGCGGGGACGATCCTGAATTGCAAGAAGTAATTCATCATAAGCCATAAGCACAGCGCTTCATGTTTAAGGGAACTTTGACATGCCATACCCACCAATACATGAAACTCTGGTTTTGTATCCGTTTGAAGAAAACGAAATCAACGTTGATGAATATAAGGAAATATTTAAGAAAGTTAAAGAGCTTTTAAAGACTGTTTCCGAAGAAGAATCGGCGATGTTAAATAATTTTGAATATTTTCTCAGGAATTACATATGAGAAGTATAAGTTCGCCATTCGATCTAGCTTAAAAAAGCCCCAAGTATTTCTTCGTCGCCAGTTTTCTGATAGGTTGTTAAATGCTTATAATAGAAATATTTTAGGCTTGCATGGATATTCCATTTATCCTTGATGCTTACGCCTGTTGTAGCTATATATTTAACTACATAAATAAATCCAACCGTGGCGTGTCGCAACTGCTTCGAGAATCTATGACAGAAATGAGCCATGGAAATGTTTCCGTCAATAGAAAATTTCAGCATTTAGGAAGCAAGTTTATTAACGCTACAGAAATATCTGCCCAAGATGCAGCTTACAACATTTTATGACTACACATGTCTAAGGCTAGTGAAGGAAATATTATATTTTATATATTCCAGATCAAAGGTATCCGCACCCATCTAACAGAGAATTAGAACAGATAATCTAAACTCTTCTCCATCAGATTATTTTAGAGAGCATGTAATGCTATTTTTTCAATGGCGAAGTGAAGAGATGGAACTCATTACTAACGACAATGAAAGCACATTTAGAAATAATTTTTAGATTATGAAACTCAACGAAGAGCAGTTGATGTGTTTGACGACATGGATCTAGAGAGAGTTCTTCAAGATCTGGAAAATATTGATAGAGAAGAAAATGGCGTCCTTCCAGAGGGGCCAGCCTCCCAATACTTCGATGAAGAGTTCAGGGCTTTGGCAGTACCCGACGTCGGACAAAACGTTAATGTACTCCAAGATGACAATGCTGCAAATAATACAGAAGATGACGAACGGCCTCTTATAAGACTTCCTCCGATGGTATCTGACGATAACCATAGCTCTCTTACCCAGTTTCTCAACTTAAAGCAACGACAATATTACTCCCACGTAATGCATAATGTTGCAGGCAAAAACTTTATGAGTATTTTTATGAGTATGTTGGTGGAGGGGCCGGAGTGGGAAAAAGCAGACTGATTTCTACAATATATCAGTCTATAACTTGGCGAGCAAATAAACTTCCTGGGGCAACAGATTCCGCAAAGGTTTTACTCTGTGCTCCTACTGGAAAATCAGCTTTTGGGATTGGGGGACTGACGCTGCATTCAGTCTTCTTCCTCCCTGTTAATCAATCATATGGTCCTTTAAGACCCTTAAGCAATGACACTTTAAATACAATGCATTGCAAGTTGATTGATATCCAGTTAATTATTATAGATGAGATCTCTGTCGGATCCAAAATGATAGGTGAAGAGCTGGGGCGTCGAATATCGATCGTAGTTGAAGGCAGCTTCCGGAGGCGTTGCGACTGGACTGTTTTCGGGTTGTATATTAAGTAATTCACAGAGAGAACTGAACTTAAGCTAATTGAGCGCTGTGTAGAGATCCCGGGCGCGGGAGAGCGGGAGAGCCTGGAAGTAGGCATTCCCAACGAGGGAAGAGCGGGCATTGGTAGAGTGGGGGATTTAAGAGCGGGGAAAGCGGCGTAAACATTCCGTCCCCTTGCAATCGCTAGCGTTGCAACGAAGCCACACGTGTCTTCTAGGACTGGCTGCAGGCGCCAATGGGAGGTCCCCGTATTTGCTGACCACGGTGTCAGAGAGCTCTCGGATGGGGTGCGGATACGGACGTTTGTTTCCACTTTTAGGACCACCTCTAGCTTGAAGCCGTCGTCGTGCTTCGACCGAATTGTCGCCGTGCAGATCCTCTCGTCGCCGACGGTAGTCGTGGGCAGGCGGAAAGCGGACGCCATTAATGCGTCGATGCAGCTTGTCGGCGTACACGGGTCGATAAGGGCGGCCGTGTCGAAGTTCTTGAGCCCGGTCTCCAAGGTAACCATGGCCGTCGGCAGGACGTTCACGCTGTGCTGCTGGAGGATGGACGCCAGTGACGGTGCCGGTGTCGAGGAGGCTGAGCGCAGCGGAGAGGCAAGCGCTCGGCGAGTTGGCGGATCTTGTGTGAGGAGTCGTAAAACGGCCCTCACAAAAGACATTTGTAGCCATGTAAGACACCCTATTTTGTAGCCATGTAAGATACTCTATTTGTAGCCATGTAAGATAGTGTAAGTATTAGCCATATAAAATTCCAGCCGCGAAGGCCAAAGTATTAGTAATTAGTTTTAAACCCACCCTCGCTAAACCATCGAACCAATGAGTGCAACAAATGCCGCTATCAAACGTCTTCAAACGCCCGAGAGCGGGTCGAACCCAGCCTGGAAGCTAAGCTCTACAGCGGCAAGTGCTGCCGACGCCGCCGTCGACTGCAGCATCAAACGGTCGAGAGCGAGAGCGTCATCAAACACCCAAGCGCGGCTCGCATCCAACCGATCGCAGCCACCGGAGAGTAAAGCTCTGCCAGCGCCGAATGCTGCCGACGCCAACGTCGACCACAGCCATACGCCGGAATAATGTGAAACTAGGTCACAGGAGCTGGAAGGGCATTAAGTTCGGGACTGCAGTAGTGAACAGATCGATCGCGGAAAACAAGGAGAAGTGCGTGAAAATCCCCACAAGCCCAGCGTGCGGCCGATAAATCTCTCGGAAGGACAGACAACCAGCACCCCAGACGAGCTCCATGGAAGGACGACGGACATACTCGCCAGTATCCCCGCGGAGACGGAGGAGCACGTAAGCCATAACCCGGAAAACGGGAACCGGGGGAAAAACGTGTGTGATATAGCGAGGGTCCGGCATAGAAAACCCCTTTCCCCCCCCGCTGCTAGATTTCCTTCGCCGGCCACCGACATAAGAGATAGCTGCGGGTGTAAACAGGGTATATCCCGAGCAGTGGAGCCTGTAGCTATTATCGCCTTCGGTGTCGGTCGAGAATTCTGGACAGTGGGGTCAGCGTAGCTAGGCAGGCAGCCCGTATATATATATACATAGTTTGGAGTTAATAAAACGTGTACTTTATAATGTGATCTTATTTTTCTGTGCTTCATGTTGGGGCGCGGCGGGGAAAACAGTGTTACCACGCATCCCATCTCTACCCCTGCTTATTTCCACCAACCACGGGAATAGGTACCAGCGGCGGGCGTAAACAGGGTACATCCCGAGCAGTGGAACCTGTCGTTGTTATCACCTTCGGTGTGTTGGTCGGGAGCTTTATCTCTCCTGCCCCCTTTTGTCCTAGTACTCCAAATACAAATATTTTTGTGAGTGATCCTGGGAGACTGAGTCCTACCATAGCCTAGAAACATCCTTACAGATGGCGCCCGAGCAGGGACTACTAGGACGAAAGGACGAATTTTATTTTTCTTGTTTTTTCGGAAACATAAAATGTTCGTATGGAAATTTCCACCAAATTGGCTTAAAGAACCATATGAGAGACCCCGAATTTTGGAAATATTACCCCAGCACAAAATAGGTCATAAATAATAAAATATATATGATTTTTCAAAAAAAAAAAAAATATTCGGCAAAAATGTAATAAAACATAAAACCAAACCAAATGTCAACAACCACGCCACACAAACGGCCAGAAACAAAAATTTAAATATCTCGGGGACAACCTATTACATCAGTAAATACCTATACAGATGCAAAGAAAATTTTCCAAGTCACACCTATTTGGTTCCACGGAAAAAAAAAAAAAAAACCCCACCCCCGCTAGGATTTGAACAAATCCAATATAGATAAATAATAAACGAATGGTTTTCTTATATATATATATACAATCTTCCCCAACACACGTTTGCCCTGCCGGTTTTCTGATTTGGGGTTTTCGGCTGCGTGTGTCGCCATCCCACGCACGTGGTCTTTCGTGTAAAAAAAAAAAAAAAAAAAAAAGCACACGAAGGAAAATTCTTTCAAATTCGCGCGTCCTCGGCCCGTATCGTAAAACCACGCGGTTCGTTGGCCAAAACCGACGCCAACGCCCGAAACTTTTCTAACATCGCGCGTCCTCTGCCAGCGCCGCTACAACACGTGGACCCGGCATCGATAAAACCTAGTGCGCCTGCCGGCTTAAGGGCAGTCGATCACCAATCATCTCCACGAGTACAACCACCAAGGACCTCCCGTGTTAAATAATTAAATAACAAACCTACGCGCATCCTCGAGCAAACCCACAAGGACCTCCAGTGGGTAATAATCATTTAAAAATCCTGCGAGAATTTTTTTTTTTAATAATCCTACGCATCTCCTCGAGAAAACCCACCAAGGCCTCCAGTGTTAAATAATTAAATAATAATCCTACGCATCTCCTCGAAAAAAACCCCACCAAGGACCTCCAGTGTTAAATAATTAAATAACAAACCTACGCGTATCCTCGAGCAAACCCACAAGGACCTCCAGTAGTTAATAATCATTTAATAATCCTGCGAGAATTGTTTTAAATAATCCTACGCATACAAGATAATAATCAAATAATTATCTTTCGCACATCCTCGCGCAACTACAAGGATCCTCCCGTGGTTTGCAGATTTATTCCGTACCGCCTACATCGTGCAAACACTACACTATGGGCGTAAGATGTGTAACGTATCGTCGCAAGGACGAGCTACAAGCCCTTGCTGTGGAGTTTGGATTGCAATCAACGGGAACGGTTGAGGAACTGCGCAGTCGGCTTATAGCGCTCTTCACCCGAGATGACCACGCGCAAACAGAGCAGGAACGGATCCGCGAACTAGCCACGATATATCCGGAGGCACCAACGCCGAGGGACACACGTGGACAGTCCCCAGCTCCTTCGGGAGATCTGGAACAACGCGAAGAAAAGCTCAAGGACAACGCCGCCTTGGCAACCGAGTTCTCAAACACGCCGTTAAGACTCGAGGTACCCGCGGGTGTTAGCCCTTTGCCGAAACCACCCGTGATCCACGGGCCACGCGAGGAAATATCCTCAGCTACCCTGGCGGAAAAGATGCGCAAATGGGGAGTATTGTTCAACGGACATTCGGACCCACTCAGTTTCATCGAGCGTCTGGAAACCCATGCTGAGGCCTACCGGCTCGGAACTACGCAACTCCCCCGAGTAGTCGCAGGACTACTGACAGGAAGGGCGGAAACCTGGTTCAGGACATTTCAAATGCAGGATGTGGTCTGGGAAACCTTCAGGAAGGAATTTTTAGATTGGTTCCTACCTCCCCAGTATTTTCAACTGCTTGAAGATACTATAAGGAATCGGTACCAACGCCAAGGGGAAACGTGCAAGGAGTACGTGGTGGAACTGAGACTCTTAATGCAAAGGGCAAAGTTCTCCCCCGCACAAGAACTTGAGCGACTGTACAACAATCTCTTGCCCGAATACCAACTATTTGTTCGGCGACACGACTTCTAGGATCTAGCCACGCTGATCCAACGGGCTTCGGCATATGAGATCGCTCGTGACCGCGATCGGGCTTTGCATCCAACGATGTCTGGCAACGGGTCGCGTAGAGCTCAAAGAAATTACCAAGTACCACTGCAAGCCACAGGAACCGTGCACTCAGGAAACGGAAACTCAAGCAACAATGCTCAACCTGCCGAACCCCCGGTTACCCTCGCTACTAATCGAACGATTCCTGAAGTATCTGGAGGACCAATTGACGTAAGGAACGCCTGTCATCGCTGTGGAGAAGTGGGACACTTCATTCGAGAATGTCGCAATCCACAAGTGCTGCTCTGCTGGGAGTGCGGAAGAAGGGGCTTACGCACCCTCGACTGCTGCCGGCCCACGACTTCGGGAAATGGATAGGGTCCTCGCCCGCCGGGGGAACCAGAGAGGACAATGCAACCATCACCCCAGAAGTAACTCCACCTCTACGGTTTGAGGGGGGACGCATCATAGCCGCGGTCACCATAGAAGGCAAGCATTTCCACGCTACTATAGACACCGGGGCTTCGAGGAGTTTCATCAGTGAGAGGATCGCGCAGGATATTGGGAGCCCCACCAACCGAAGGGACGTGCGAACGCGAATTTCTCTTGCGGATGGGTCCACAGCAGACGTCACCCACGCCCTGAGTACCCGTATAACTTTGGGAACGGAAACGGCTACGCCCACACTATTGATACTCCCAAACATCCTGGACGAAATCATACTCGGCATCGACTTTCTCTGTGGAATCCAGACCATCATCCAATGTGGTAGGGCCCGATTGGTTCTATCATATTCCCCGCTAGGACCCCCAACAATCCCCAACCCGTCATCAGAACCATCGCAGATCAGGATTACCGAAATCGCGGGCTCCTCCCCAACAACCGAAGACAACCCGATCGCGATTCGGGACACACCCAAACCCGCAGCAACGACCACCAGACCGGGCTGTTCACCGACGAGAAACGGCGCACCGAACGCGGCGTGCGCGGCAGATTCTCCCAGTAATACCAGAAGCCCATTGGACACGCAGGAATCACCAGCGGGAAACGGCGCACCGAACGCGGCGTGCGCGGCAGTTTCTCCCAGTAAGACCAGAAGCCCATTGGATACGCAGGAATCACCAGCGGGAAACGGCGCACCGAACGCGGCGTGCGCGGCAGTTTCTCCCAGTAACACCAGAAGCCCATTGGACACGCAGGAATCACCAGCGGGAAACGGCGCACCGAACGCGGCGTGCGCGGCAGTTTCTCCCAGTAACACCAGAAGCCCATTGGACACGCAGGAATCACCAGCGGGAAACGGCGCACCGAACGCGGCGTGCGCGGCAGTTTCTCCCAGTAAGACCAGAAGCCCATTGGACACGCAGGAATCACCAGCGGGAAACGGCGCACCGAACGCGGCGTGCGCGGCAGTTTCTCCCAGTAAGACCAGAAGCCCATTGGACACGCAGGAAACACCAAACGCGGCGTGCGCGGCAGCTTCTCCTGATGCACCGCGTCTTCAGGAAAACCGTGTGGCAGCCCCACGACAGTTGACAGGAAAACTCCAAAGGGATACAACCACCACAACCCCCAAGCAACAGATAGGTGTACGACCATCGCCGGCCGTGGATAACTCCGTTCACCTTGAGCCCTTGGCTGACGCCGCCTTAGCCCGGGAAAGGAACCCTTTTCGAAGAGAACCAAGACGTCAGGACCATCAGCCCAGCCAGTCGAACCAAGTCAATAAACTATCGTCCAACCTAGCAACCGTCACTACCGAAGAACCTCTGGAACCATGGATCACCGAGTTCTTAGCAGCCGAGCTGGCACCGTTTGACCGCATGTCCGGTGTCTCCCACATCGCGGAACACAAGATCGTCATGAGGGATGATAAACCTCTCAAGCAGAGGTACTTCCCGAGGAACCCAGCCATGCAGAAGATCATCAACTCGCAAGTGGACGAATTATTACGCGACGGTCGCAGGTAATGCCGTTCGGTTTACACTCAGCCCCAGCGACATTCCAACGGGCACTCGATAGCGTGATTGGACCAGATATGGAGCCACACGCATTCGCCTACTTAGATGATATTATAGTCATCGGTACATCGTTGAAAGAACACGTTACCAATCTTCGGGAAGTCCTCCGAAGGCTTCGAAACGCTAATCTGAAGCTTAATCAGGCAAAATGTAAGTTTTTCCAACGAAGTATAGCGTATCTCGGACACGTCATCAGTGAAGCAGGGATACATACCGATCCGGACAAGATCGCGGCCGTCCGGGAACTACAACCCCCCACCAATTGCAAGGATCTCAGACGATGCCACGGAATAGCGTCTTGGTACCGTCGTTTTGTCGAGAACTTCGCCACTATAGTGCAGCCACTGTCAACCCTCCTCAAGAAGGGAAAGAAATGGACCTGGAGCGACGCGCAACAACAGGCCTTTGAGGAACTGAAAACGAGGCTCACGGAAGCGCCAGTACTGGCCTGCCCGGACTTCAACCTCAAGTTTCAACTCCAAACAGACGCGAGTGATTTTGGCCTTGGGGCAGTACTAACTCAACAAGTCGAAGGAACCGAACGAGTAATCGCCTACGCCAGTAGGAGGTTGCTTAAAGCAGAGGAGAACTACTCTGACACGGAGAAGGAGTGTCTCGCAATAGTTTGGGCAATCAGGAAGATGAGGTGTTATCTCGAAGGGTACAGGTTTGACGTCATCACGGATCACCTTGCCCTTAAGTGGATAAACTCAATAGACAATCCGACCGGCCGCATCGCCCGCTGGGCCTTGGAACTGCAGCAATTCCAGTTCGACATTTCCTACAGCAGTATGTCAACGAGGACCAAAAGACATGGAATCAATTGCTGCCAGAAATTACTCTGGCCATCAATACAAGCGTCTCCGACAGCACCGGATTTAGTCCGGCATATCTCGTACAGGGTCGGGAACCCCGGTTACCCGGCAGCTGGTTCGACGAAGTCACTCCCGGAACAGGGGAAACACCCCGAGAACCCCGGAATAATGCAGACCATCTGAAGGACATCTTTCGAACGGCACGGGAGAATATGGAAAAGGCCACAAGGGAACAGAGTCGATACTACAACCTACGTCGACGAGAATGGAGACCCACCATTGGGACTTTGGTATGGGTTCGGACTCACCTCCTCTCGAAGGCATCCGAAGCCTTTAACGCCAAGTTAGCCCCAAAGTATGACGGCCCCTTCAAGATAGTAAGGTTCATTTCCCCAAACATCGTCAGAGTCCAGCTCCAGGGAACGCGTAAACATCGCAACGCGAACATATGCGATTTAAAACCTTTCCAAGGGAACGATAGCAGCGACAACCCAGAAGCAGACGCCGAGGATGACACGAGTACCAACCCGGTACTTCCTCACTCCCGGATCACCGACATCACGACTCAATAAGACTAAGAAGACCTAACAGAGCAGGACACCCTCCCACCTTACCACAACAGGGAGATTCAGTGGGGCCACTTGAGCCTGGTCCACCAGCGCCAACGCCCCAACTCTCTCCACAAGGACGGGGGGGGGGGAGTTTCTTAAGACAATCCCAGTCCTTGGAAGCCCGCATAGAATTCAAATACACGTTAGGAGAGCAAGGAAGGGATTTTAGCTCGACCAGCAGACCCCTCCCAACGGTATATACGCTAACCCAGTTCTTTTCTTCCCAGACAATCCAGCGTCACCAGCGGCCATTGCTCCTCGCCTACGGCAATATCAGCAACTTCGGGCATCCAGTGGACGCCGAGTATCGACTCAGTGCGGTTCAGGGAGGAACCACACTCATGGCCTGAGTCAGCCTGCACGATTCTGCCCTCCCCAACCAGGACACTGAACCTTGGCTCCGACGACGACGCCCATCAGAGGATCCCGAGGCTAGGGGAACCCCACATGGAGACGGGAGCCACCGACCCAATGGTGGTCACCACCGAACGCCTGGCCCGACTTCAAGAGCTGGAGTCCGCGGCCATGACAGACTGGCCTCCCATGTGGGCCGTTAGCAGTTGGATGGACGCCGTAGGCCTACCCGCCTTCGACCCGGAAAGGCTAGAGGACAGCCTACGCCAGATCCAAATCGTCGCGCCCGTTCCCCGATCTCCCTGCGACCGATCACCCTACGACAGTCCACCCTGCGGCAGCCCGTCCAGGGGTTCGAGCACCTCGGAAAACTTTGTAGAGCTGAATTTCCGAGTGGGTTGTGCACAACCCTCAGCCCAACGACTCGCCGAAGCCAACGAGGCCTGGGCTAATATGGCCCCCGTACCCAACAGCGCTAGTAGCTCTGACGACTCGGCCTTAATCAACGGTCCCCAGGAGCCCGAGGACAGCAGCGCTAGCAGCTCCGGCCGATCCCACGACTCTCCCGGATCGCAGGACGATTCACAGGAGCCCGAGGCAACAGCGTTAGCAGCTCCGGCCGATCCCACGACTCTCCCGGATCGCAGGACGATTCACAGGAGCCCGAGGACAACAGCGTTAGCAGCTTCTAGAGGACACACCACTGATGCACAACGTCCAGGACGAGAACCCATGGCAAGAGGCCCCCCCGACATGGAGGGTCAACACCCCCGGCCGCAGACTTCCGGCGGAACTGATCGCGTTCGTGGAGGGTACCAATCGACCTACGGCCCGTATCGCTAGACGCATACGCGGGGCCAAGTTCCAGATCAGCATTTCCCCTAACCAGGTCACAGTCAATCTCAAACACCACAAAGAAAAGGGGGGGTGTGAGGAGTCGTAAAACGGCCCTCACAAAAGACATTTGTAGCCATGTAAGACACCCTATTTTGTAGCCATGTAAGATAGTGTAAATATTAACCATATAAAATTCCAGCCGCGAAGGCCAAAGTATTAGTAATTAGTTTTAAACCCACCCTCGCTAAACCATCGAACCAATGAGCGCAACAAATGCCGCTATCAAACGTCTTCAAACGCCCGAGAGCGGGTCGAACCCAGCCTGGAAGCTAAGCTCGACAGCGGCAAGTGCTGCCGACGCCGCCGTCGACTGCAGCATCAAACGGCCGAGAGCGAAAGCGTCATCAAACACCCAAGAGCGGCTCGAACCAAACCACCTGGAAGCTTGGAAGATCGACAGCGCCAAATGCTGCCGACGCCGCCGTCGACTGCAGCATCAAACGGTCGAGAGCGAGAGCGTCATCAAACACCCAAGCGCGGCTCGCATCCAACCGATCGCAGCCACCGGAGAGTAAAGCTCTGCCAGCGCCGAATGCTGCCGACGCCAACGTCGACCACAGCCATACGCCGGAATAATGTGAAACTAGGTCACAGGAGCTGGAAGGGCATTAAGTTCGGGACTGCAGTAGTGAACAGATCGATCGCGGAAAACAAGGAGAAGTGCGTGAAAATCCCCACAAGCCCAGCGTGCGGCCGATAAATCTCTCGGAAGGACAGACAACCAGCACCCCAGACGAGCTCCATGGAAGGACGACGGACATACTCGCCAGTATCCCCGCGGAGACGGAGGAGCACGTAAGCCATAACCCGGAAAACGGGAACCGGGGGAAAAACGTGTGTGATATAGCGAGGGTCCCCTTTCCCCCCCGCTGCTAGATTTCCTTCGCCGGCCACCGACATAAGAGATAGCTGCGGGTGTAAACAGGGTATATCCCGAGCAGTGGAGCCTGTAGCTATTATCGCCTTCGGTGTCGGTCGAGAATTCTGGACAGTGGGGTCAGCGTAGCTAGGCAGGCAGCCCGTATATATATATACATAGTTTGGAGTTAATAAAACGTGTACTTTATAATGTGATCTTATTTTTCTGTGCTTCATGTTGGGGCGCGGCGGGGAAAACAGTGTTACCACGCATCCCATCTCTACCCCTGCTTATTTCCACCAACCACGGGAATAGGTACCAGCGGCGGGCGTAAACAGGGTACATCCCGAGCAGTGGAACCTGTCGTTGTTATCACCTTCGGTGTGTTGGTCGGGAGCTTTATCTCTCCTGCCCCCTTTTGTCCTAGTACTCCAAATACAAATATTTTTGTGAGTGATCCTGGGAGACTGAGTCCTACCCCAGCCTAGAAACATCCTTACACTTGCCGGCGCGAGCGCTGCTGAGAAGCGGCGGATGCCGAGCGCCTTGCCGGGCCCAGCGCTTGGCGAGTTGGCGGATTCTGCCGGCGCGAACGCTGATTAGTAGCCGACGGCAAGGGGCGCTCGGCCATATGGAGGAGAGTGTGGTGCTTCCCGCTGCAAAAAAAACATATGGAGATGAGTTGAAAATGCTTATATGGCGAGAATGGTTGGAGAATTATGCGGAGGATGTTGGTTGAGAAAGACGGTTGGAGTGTTCTCCTGGCAGAAGAACCACCTCGGTCACGGGACGCTTAATAATCCTGCGTGCCGTGAGAATGCTGACGACACGGACATTGCCGTCAGCCCCCGGAAAGACAGAGTCGATTCTGCCCAGGCGCCACTCATTCAAGGGCAGATTGTCTTCTTTGACGACTACCATGTCGCCAACGCGGAGATTTGCGGTCAGGGACTGCCACTTGTTACGCTTGTGGAGCTCGTTGAGATACTCCTCTTTCCATCGAGCTTGGAATTGCTGATGGAGCGCCTTTAAGTATTGCCACCGATTCACAATAGACTTAGATTCCCCTTTTAATTCGGGTTCCACTATGGATAGAAGAGGTCCGCCGACTAGAAAATGTCCTGGTGGCAACGCCAAGAGATCAGTAGGATCTTCAGACATAGGAGAAAGCGGTCTGGAATTTAGACAAGCTTCAATTTTCGCTAGGAGGGTTGAAAGCTCTTAAAGGTGTACTTTCGAGTAGCGGTGGACTTTTAAAACGAGGTTTTGAAGCTTTTGACACCAGCTTCCCACAGGCCTCCCATATGGGGTGCCCCCGGAGGAATGAATTGCCAGTTAAGCTGCTGATGACTATACGCATCAGTCACAGGCTCTTTTACGGCTTGGAGAAAATTTCGGGAGAGGAGATTGGCAGCGCCGACAAACGTTTTCCCATTGTCGGACTGCACTTGATGGGGACAACCTCTTCTGGCTACGAACCGAGCGAAAGCGGCGAGAAATTTCTCGGTCGTCAGATCGGATGTAGGCTCTAGATGGATGACCTTTTTAGAGAAACATACGAAAACCAACACATACCCTTTTGTAATTATGCAAGCTCTGCCTGTGTAATTTTTTATGTCGAAAGGGCCAGCGTAGTCCATCCCTGTGTACGTGAATGGCCGGGAAAAAGACACTCGCTCTTTCGGAAAACTTCCCATCATCTGAACTTGCAAGCGCTTCTTATGAATAACGTAGACCTTGCAGGAGTTAATCACGGCCTTTACCAAGTTCTTTATTCTCGGAACCCAGTATCTTGACCGGGTGAGACGTACGACTAACTGGTTACCTCCGTGAAACGTTATGAGATGCGTAAAGTTCACCATAAGTCGAGAGAGTGCACATTCGTACGGGAGGATTATCGGATGTCGTTCGTCATATCGCAAGTTTTCGGAGGCCGTTATGCGGCCGCAAGCCCTTATAAGCCCTTATAAGCCCTTTCTGATCTAGAAAGGGGTTTAAGGAGAGGATGGAACTTGTCGCGGACACAGGACGCTTTTGACTCAAGCAGCGATATTCATTAGAAAAATATCTGCGCTGAGTGCTAATGACCATGAGCAGTTCAGCGGCGACAAGTTCTTGGGCTTCTAGACGGACAAAACGGTAGACATACGCAAGGACCCGTAAAGCTCTATCTAGTTTGGAAAAGCGATCAAGGATGTCTTCTGTCGGGATGGACGCCACATGGGCCTTGACAGGACGCCTTTCCACTTCGGTCACCTGTAGGTCGGTGCTTTGGGAAGGCCACTGATCTCGTGGCTTTGACAACCAGATTGGTCCATGCCACCAAAGAGAGTTGTCGACCAGTTCTTGTAGAGGCACTCCCGACTGGCCAAGTAAGCTGGATTGTGTTCGGATTGAACATGTGCCCAATTGGCTGCCTCTGTGGACTGGGTAATCTTTGTTACCCGATTGGCAACGAACGTTGTCCACTGGCATGCTGGTTTGGCTAGCCATGCAAGCACAATCGTGGAATCGGTCCAACAATGGATTTTCGAGGACAGCATTGGCATATGTAAGAGGATAGATTCAGATCTCGGATAGCAATAGAGCTCCACACAGCTCTAGCCTGGGAAGCGACACAGTTTTGACTGGCGCCACGCGCGTATTGGCCGTAAGAAGATACACTAGCGTCGTGTGCCCCATTTCTACGCGCACATAGATCGCAGCACCATACGCCTTTTGAGAGGCGGAAGGAAACCCATCTGGGAATTCGGACTTGATCTAGGACCGAGTAGCTTTGGACAAAATCACGCCACTTTTGGCACAGTTCAATTAAGAGTTTATCATCCCACCCAAGATCCTGCATGAAAATTTTGGCACAGACCACGAAAGGAGCGAGCCAGGAACCATCCTGCTTGGGCTGAGATAGTTCAACGGTGTCCAGGAGTTCGTTCCAACATTTATTTATGTCAGGAGTGGTTGCTGTAAGAGTTTGGCCCGGTTCCCAGAGTATGACACGAGCGGGTTTCGGTGAAATTGAAGGGTGTTGCGTTTATTTAATTAAAGGTTACAGAGTTTACGACAAGAATAGAGTGACGAGGCTGGTTCTGTCTTCGGCGGTGTCGTCGAGTGCGGTCGTGGACGGCTACTGGTTGTCCTTCGGTAGTTGCGCCTCGACTGGCGTCCTGTAGGTGAGAAAGAAAGAATACGGCTCTCTGCGCCGGGAAGTATGCCCCCCGGTGGGTGGACACGAGCGTCACGGCTACCTGTTTGCGTCGAAAAGTATGCCCCGGTGGATAGACACGAGTGCCACGGTTACCGGTTTGCGCTGGAAAGTATGCCCCGGTATTCTCTAAGTAATTCGCCCCGAAATCCCTGATGTGTGTGAGAGGGTTTGGAGGCCACTTGGGTCTTCCAGGTTATGCGAGAGAGTTTTGGAGGCCCCTTAGGTCTTCCAGGTTAGGAGAGAGTTTTGGAGGCCCCTTAGGTCTTCCAGATTAGGAGAGAGAGTTTGGAGACTACTGAGGTCTACCAGGTTGTGAGACGAGTCGCACCCCACTGTGGTGGCGATGGCGAGTTCGGTGAGACGAGGGGAAAAAAGAACCCGGGCGGGTGGGCGACTCGGTGAACCGAGGGATGGATTGATCTTTAGAGTCCGCTGCCACTGATGGCGGCTTCGTCGCTCGGAGTCGGGTAGTGGTGGATGGGTAGTGTTGAGACCCCAAAGATTGGCTGGCACTGATGACGGCCGGTCTTTCAGAGAGTGGGTAGAGGAGGGAGAAGGGGGTTTTGCTAACTACAATGTATTTGGACAGGGTACTAGACCCTATCCTAAAAAAAGACTCCACAAGTAACTCCCAGAGAGGTTGCTCACACCAGTGCGTAAGGCTCACCTTCTTCGATCGCTGTCGGTTGCAGAGTCACTTGAACTGGGCAACCGGTGCCCTTTTATACCCGTTGGCGTTAAATAGTGTGCCCACACCACTGCAAAATCACATGTCATACGGCTTAGCGCGTGTGGCCAGCTGATCGTGGATCAGTGTGACCAGGTGATCGTGGATCAGTGTGACCAGCTATTTCTATTGGCGCGCCCTTTCTATTTGAATTTGAATTTGAATTCGTTTCAGGTTTTTATTCTCTTAAACTAATCTTATTAATATATTTATCCTATTCCCTATGTACTATGTTCATGTTTCATGCTTTTTATCTCTCTTATCCTAAACTTATTCTTCTATGTTTACTTATATTGTGCGCTCTGGAGCGTCACTTCCACTTCCTTAATGGAAAACCAGCCGAATCGAGGGCACTCTGCAACTTGCGAATGGTAAGGTGAGCCTCTTCTGCAGAGTCAGCTCCCGAAAGGACATCATCGACATCATCCCACGACTGTGCCTGGATGAACTGGAACGGCAGCTTAATCAGGTTGAAAAGGCGCTCAGTAATGAAGGTCGCCTCAGATCCGGAGTCTATAAGGGCTCGCGCTTGGTAGTTGGAACCCTGATGGCATATATTAATCATGGCGGTGCCTAGGAGGACTGACCTAGAGCCCGCCGCAAAATAATTTTGAAGTGTTGGCTGCGTGCCACTGGCAGCCGAGGGACCGGGAGTATTCGGTCTGGATCTGGGCGCATGTGCGTTGTCGAGGTGTTACCCTTGTCTCATAAGAATTTATTCTCCGAGACGCCGAGTTGGATGTGGATGCCCTGGGCTGAGTCTGACTAGAACCTGATGGTCGAACATAATCTATGGCTTCTAGTGTTGTGTGCCGCTCTGTTAGGAAAACGTTCAGCTCATGCCACGTATGGATCTCGGCTTTGTTATGAAGGGACTGCTTCCATAGGGAAAGCGTAAGCTTTGGGAGTTTAGATGAGCATATACACCAAGAGGCAATCCCAAGTTTCGACCTGAATACCGGACATTTCTAACGCCGTAAGGCACCTCTGGATGGTACTTTGAAGTTCTTTCGAAGCTGACCCAGACTCCTGTGTGACGGACGGCACATTGAAGAGTATCTTTAATTGACTGTTTACTAACAATCGCTTGTTTTCGAAACGCTCAGTGAGGTTATCCCACGCTGAGCGAAAGCCATCATTAGTAAGTGGTGAATTTGAAACTATATTCTGAGCGTCGCCACTCGTTTTAGCGTTAAGGTGGAATAACTTTTCGACTGGAGTGAGTCTGGGATTGTTAATATAAATTGCAGTGAAGAGATCCCTAAAGGTTGGCCAACGAAGATAATCGCCGGTAAAAACCTCGGTATCGCACGGCGGCAGCCGGCAGCCTGACGGAATGTATGTCTGAGAAGGATCAGCTGGCGTTGGGGAAGCTTGCGGAAGTTGCGGAGTTTGCGCTATCATATCTACTATCTGGGCGCCGCACTTTTCGTACGCGCTGTAGCAATAACCGTACTTAGCCTTGAGGACTGGCAAGCTGTCAGGTGCACTTTCTCCGGCTGCTACAAGGCACGCGGTAAATGCATCGTACTCTTTTTTGATGCGGACCCATACCTCTTTGATTTCGTCTCGGCGAATATTGAGGACGGACAACGTAGGAGGGACCGCCGCGGGAATATTTATTCGCGATTCCAATTCGGAAAGTCGATCCGAGACTTCAATAAATTGGTTTAAGGCGAGTTCGGCAGCCGTTGCAACCATTTTTGTGCTGGCTCGCGTGGATCTTTCGATGAGAGAAGGAGCCCTTTTGGGAATTGGCGTCTTGACCTTTGTAGGTGTGGGCGTCCTTACAGTGATTTTTGGTATTTTCGGTGATGGAACAGGGGATAGTTTGTTAGAACTTTCCCTGGACATACCAAACTAGGATGCTGTTAGGATGGAATGGGCGCGCTGATATTTCGGACAACAATCAGAGAACCAATTATAAGAAATAGGGTGTCGACCAGCTAAAATAGTCGATATGCGAGGGTGAATTGTTGTGAAAATAATCCCCAGGCTTTTGGTGAAACAATGGAACAAAAATGGAAAAAATACCAAAAAAATTCTAAAAAAAAAATTAAGTACTGAAAAATATTGTTCTTGATGAAGTATTTTTCGTTTAGTATTTTTTTTAGTTTTTTGGCGCTGTGGAAGGCCTGCTATTTGGCACAGTGGAAAGCCTTTTATTAGGCGCAGTGGGTGGCCTGTTATTTGTTCTCGGTTTATTGGGAACAAATTCTTTTATTACCAAATCATCATTAAGCCAAAAGCTTTCAGAAAGTAGTACATTAAACACATCAGGCGGAGCAAATATTTTAAAAGATGAAATTCTACGGGCGTACGAAAATCGAAATTGTTCAACCGCAATATCCTCGGATGGGAATTTTTCTCGTATAAATTCCAAAACATCCTCAGATTTGGTATCCGGGGTAAATCTAGAAACAAATAATTGTTTCCTATGTGGAACAACTGAAAGTTTCTTTCGCTCCCCAGCAGCAGTATGAACCTCACTCGGCTGAGAGCCAGATACAGTACCTACTGTACCTATGGGTACAGTTTGCACCGAATTTGATATCTGACTCCGTCGGACCCTGCGCAATGGATATGCCACCGCTGAATCGACAGAAATTGCTGAAGTTACCGGGTTCGCAATAGGGGTGGGTGCCACCAATTTTAATGCCGTTGAGCTAGCTTTTTTGCGTTTGGGCGACTCGGTAAGTAATTTTTTATTATTAAACTGGGCACAAACGGAATCAAACCCTTCATTGAGCTTTTTAATAACTCCCGAAAGATTCAAAAGGCCGTCTCGAGTCTGCCTCATAAAGCTAGTCATATCACTTACCAATGTTCTGCAGGTCTCACATGCCCACATGAGACCGGCACGCTGCTCAAGAAAGTCTTTCACTCTGCCATTAAATCCTGCACATTTAACATGCATGATCGTTTCGTAGAACCGGCAGAAAACAAAATCTTCACCAGAAGAAAGAGTACAATTTTTCATTGAGCAAATAAGGGCCATTATAAGAAAAAATCAAAATGTAAATATTTAAGAAAATAAAATAAAATTTGAAAAGTACCTCAAGTAAATTTGCCACTGGGATCAAATTCCAAAACCGCAAAGACACAAAGCACAAAAAGTATAAGAGCGCGGATCACGAATACAATCGAAGAGAGCGCGAGAAAAAAGTATTCTATCGACTGAGCGTGGCTTGTGGAACACCAACAAACTAATAACGCACGGACAGTTACAATGTAAACCAGGCGAGAGAGACAGTGAGAAAGCACTCAAAAGTCAACACGAAATTTAGAGATGTACAAAGAGAGAGAAATTTACAGTTATAATAGAGAGCGGGAGAGAGAGAAGAGAGAGAGAGTACAAAAGTTTCAGCAAAAATTAGGAGAGTGCAAATTACACTAACAAAGCAAAGATATTAAACAAATCTAATGGAAAAGTTAAAATAAACTATAACCACGTACCCGTTAACTGGGAAATCAATTTAAACCACTAACACGGTTGTTAGGCTAAACTTTGTTAATAAAATAAACACAAGACACCTGTAAAAGATCACGAAATAAAGCAAAAACTCAGAGCACAATGGTAAACACAACCGTTCACAAGCGACGCTAAATCGTTAACTGATATGTGTCTAAGATCGCCCTCTGGCACTGCCCAATCAGCAGGTGTGCGGGTGACAAGAAGGACACCTTGATGTCTGACGTAGCGAAAAGAGGGCGTAAATGGACGACGGACTCAATCTGAGCTAGAAGGGTGAGCATTTGCTCAAATGTGAGGATGGAATTCCCGATGACACGACGTAGTGGGGTGCGTGCGGTGGTACAAAACTCCATTTGATACCCTCGCTGGCCAACGCTTGGGTTACTTGAGTGTTATGATGCTGCTACAGGACGAGCTTATACATATCGTCTAGCACCTTGTCGTTGTCGCCGAAGATGTGGGTACACTGGGCTCGTCGGGAGATAAAACGACGAAGTGCAGCGAGAAATGTCTCCGTGCTGAGATCTGTAGCCAACTCCAAGTGAGTTGCGGAGGTCACTAGACAGACAAATAGGCATATGTATCCCCTTTTCTTTCGTGGATTTCGTCCCTTGTGCACCTTGAGCAGAAGCGGTCCGGCATAGTCGCACCCAGTATTTTCAAATGGGTATGATTGACGTACCCGAACAGCTGGCAAGTCCGCCATGTATTGATCAGTTGTTTTGTGGCGTTGGTGAAAACATTTGTGACAAGCATGTGTAAGCTTGCGAATCATGTTGCGTGCGCCAACTATCCACTATTGTTGGCGAACGATGACGAAAAGTGCTGTCACGCCTGGATGAAGATATAACCTGTGCTCGTGTTCCAGAGAAATTCAATGATGTTTCGGCAGAATAATTGGATGCTTGACTTCTTCTGGTAGTAGCGAGTTTGAGATGCCTACCTACACGAAGCAGACCGTGGGCAAAACATGGGTGAGAGAGTTCGAAGTGTTGAAGAATTTGCCACAGGTTTTCCCCTTTGCAACAGGTGTAGATCGGATGAGAAGATTCCTTGAGCATGCCTTAGACAGTAAATGCGGGCCTGGATGATTTCCTCAAACGTAAGTGTGAGGTTTGACGGAATCCTTTTCTTCATTCTGCTTCGATTTATAAAGCGTAGAACATAAGCAGTACAGCGAATCAGCTTGGTCCAGGAAGAAACTCGAAGTGACAGACACTCAATCGAGGACGCTTCAGGTTCAATACGGCTGCATAGGGAAGATGATTTCATCCCATCCATTATGGGCGTGTCAAAAATTGTGTTGGGGTTGTTGCCAATGTGGACCCTTCCACCACAGCTCATAGCTCATGAGATTGGCTGCTAGCATTCCCCTTGAAGCGCAATCGGCAGGGTTATCCTTTGAGCCAACGTGATGCGTGGTATGACATCCAGCATCTCCGAAGTACGGTTGGCGATAAAGGTTTTCAGCTTTGATGGGGTGTCCGACAGCCCTGTGATGCACTCGCACGGAGAAGGCGAGTGGGCAGAAGCGCTCCGCAGAGTTCCAGCCGAGAAAGACTTTGTTGCTTTAGTGGCGCAACGCGTGTTTTAGCTGCCATAAGTGACACCAAGCAGGTGCCGTCCGCGTTGCTTACACGGCTGTATACGACAGCGGCATATGCTTTTATAGAGGCATGTGAAAATCCGTGCAATTCGATTTTTCCCGATTCGTTGGGTACATAACGTGGAATCCTTATGTTTGTTATGTAGTTGATATCGTAGCGAAGGGTCTGCCACCACTCAGCCAGCTTCGGTGGGAGTTTTGAATCCCAGTCCAGGTCAAGTAGCCAGAGTTCTTGGAAAAGGATCTTGAACTGTACTACCACAGGTGCCAGAATACCTAGAGGATCAAAACTTCGTGAGACATCTGACAATACTTGCCGTTTAGTAGCTTCTGGCTCCGTAGAAAGTGACGCTTTGTAGGACAGGACGTCTTGGGGATTCCACTGCATTCCTACAACCTTAACCACACTGGTTATTGGGAGCTCGTCTGTGGTGTGGCTGATGCGGCTGCTGACACCCATTTGCCAAGCTCAAGCTTAGCCTTGGATATCAGCTGGATGAGTTCGTCGCGGCGGCTAAGTAATTCTTCTTCAGTTTCAGCGCCGGTAAGTACATCGTCTACGTAAAAGTCCTCAAGCACAATTTTTGATGCTGTGGGAAACTCATCATGGTGGTCTCGCGCTAGTTGTTCCAGTACTCTGACAGCAAGAAACGGTGCACAGCTTGTTCCATAGGTAACTGTGCAGAGTTCAAAGTGTTGAAGAGGATCATTCGGAGCATCTTTCCATACGATCCGTTGAAAGTTACGATGCTTAGGGGCAACCCAGATCTGGCGAAACATTTTGACTATGTCCGCCGAAAACACAAGCCTGTTCATTTGAAAGCGAAGGCATACATGAAAAAGATTACGTTGAATGCTGGGACCGATGCGTAAGGCGTCATTTAGAGCGTGGCCGTTTACGTCTTCAAATAACTGGGTGGTATGTAAAACGATTTGGCTGGTGTACTGCATTCTTCTGGGGCCTGCTTACGCATATGGCCTAGGCTTAGATATTCGTTCATAAATTTTGAATATTGCTTGCGTAGCTTCGTATCACGCTGTAGGCGACGTTCCACAGCATAGAAGCGTGAGACAGCGCCCTGCAGGCTGTCTCCAAACTCTAGGCATTCCTGTTTAAAAGGCAATTCTACGATGTATTTGCCATCTGGGTCTCGGGAATGTGTGGTCAGAAAGTGCTGCTCCACCTTTTCGTGCGAAGGGTCTTGTTGAATTTGCTCAGTGTTATCCTCGATCTCCCAAAAGCGTTGAAGAGAGGCGTTTATGTCAACAGTAGTCATGAGCGTGTAGGCGTTTACTGGATGCGGCATTGCAACGGAAGTGATTATCCATCCAAAGATCTAACTGATGGCAACAATATTTCCATCGGCGTCATATTTTTTATCACCTGACAGAATGGACCAAATTCATTTCCCAGTAAAATGTCTACAGGGTAAGATGTGTTAAACAAAGTAGCGGCTAACTGGAGTCCATCGTAGATCCTTAAAGCTGCTTCGTCAATGTCGTCCCGTTGAAGTGATGATGTGATTTTGCCCAGCACATGAGCTGCGACAACAATCGTATGCAGTGACACCATTGATTTGATATGCAGCGTTGCCAATCCTCTAGTAGTTTCGGCCTTGACGGAAGATATTCCGGAAACTAGTATTCTTGAGGGTGAACGTGCGAGCCCAAGTGCGTTGACCCATCGTTCAGAAACGTAGGATAGCTCAGAGCCGCTATCCAACAGCACACGGAAAATTGTGTAAGTACCTTTAGAGTTTTGGACATACACCAAAGCTGTGGGCAATGTGCTTCTTTTGAGTACCGGTGACTGTGTTAATGAGGTGCTGTTTTGCGTCTGGGCGACCAAAGTTGAGCTACATCCAGAAGTTTGAGGACTGGCCTGTGCAGTATCCGCAGGAGTAATTGCCATGGAATCCATGTTTTCAGGATATATAAGAGAATGATGACGGCCATTGCAGTGCTTGCACGAATGTTTCTATTGACATTGTGAAGATCGGTGGCCAGGGCGTAGGCAATTGAAGTAAAGCGACTTTCATTTCAAAAAAGAAGCGCCCATGTTCAGTGTTAAGGTTTGAAATAATTGAAATTGAGAGCATTTATACAGCTGATGGTCAGGAGAGCCACACTTGCCACAATTGCCACGGTTCACTGCAATAAGTACGCGCTTCGCTTTGACAGGCTTGTCCGTGTGGCTGACAGGATCGAGTTTGATTTCCGATGTTGCTTGGCTTAATTCAAAATCCTCGCAACGATCATCAAGGAATTTAAACAAGTCTGTAACGGTTGGCGTCGCACCGCTTCTGGTGTCCTCTAGAGTCGGGATCAATTTTAGTCAGTACAAGATGAATCACCCAGCAGTCACGGGTAGTCTCCCCAACTGCATCTAGCCCACGAATGATTTCATTGGCGCCATTAGTAAGTAGATTAGATACATCGCCGTTGAGGGCAGCAGCCAGAAATTAAAGAGTTAGTTGTTATATGAATCTCATTGCGCAAACTCCCTTTCGTCGTCGCCAAAAATAAAATATAAAATTTCCCTGCAATCACAAGTTTTCGCGTTGTAATACAAAATAGTATTAAATTTTCACTATAGTTATAGTTATTTTAAGATTTCTATCGGATTTGTTTAATCTCTTTGCTTTGTTGGAGTAATTAACACGCTTCTAAACGCTTGTAATCCCTCTCCCACTCTCCCGCTCTATATTATACATAACTGTTTGTTAGTGTAATCTCACACTCTCTGTGCTTGCTGTACTTTTAATTCTCTTCTCTTGCTTGCTTTACATTAGTAACTGTTCGTGCGTAATAGTTGTTGTTGCCTCAGAAGCCACGCTCAGTCGATAAAAGATTATTTCTCTCGCGCTCTCTTGCATTCAAATTAATTCGCGATTCTCGCGCTCTTATATTTTTCGTGTTTTGTGTCTTTGCGGTTTTGGTATTTGATCCCAGTGCCAAATTTACTCGAGGTAGTTTTTCACATTTTATTTTCATTTAATATAAAAAAACTGGTCTCTTCCCTTAAAATGGCTCTTATCTGTTCTAAAAAAAAAGTACTCTCTTCCCTATTCTCCTAAGGAATCGTTTATTATCTGCTGGCTCTGTGAGTCGATCATGCACGTGAAATGTGCAGGATTTACTGGCAGAGTAAAAGATGTAGTGCGCTTGGTCAACCAGATGATCCTAAAAGTATACCTAGTAATACGCAGTATCAGTCTAAGCTTTAGATAATGTTCTCTCCAAGGTACTGCCAGATCTGAAATATGCAATTTATCTCATATTTCCAATTATCTTTCCACTGCTCACGCCACTCGATTTCCAAATTTTGCACTTGACTATATTCAAATTCCTCCTTGCTATTTCTATTACTTCGTGGCTGCCTTATTGAACAGACCTACAGTGCAAAGTAAAAATTTCCATTTTTTTACCTTAAAGTAGCAGCATTTATAATAATATTGTGCTACACACGGATTATTACAAAATACGTGCTTCACGTAAAATAAACTATAGCCGGCTTGGAGTTTTTCTTAGGATTTTGGGTGCCACTATAAGGTATTTAGTTTTTTAAAAAAAAAAAAACACATGTGCCTACATTCGTTATACCCTTTCATTTAGGCACCCAGCTCCCGACCAATTTAAACTACAGGGAGGAATTAAGTGCCATCCGTGGAAGTTTCCCTTTTAAGTTTCACCGCCTTTATTTGGCCACGATCAGTGCACCTAGGCGTCAGTAAAAGCAAAAAAAAAAAAAAAAAACTACACAAAAATAATATAATTAAAAAAAAAATCAAATCAAATCAAATTCAAATTAATGCAAATTTTTGTGGTAGATAAAGGCCTGCCCGCATTCCAATATATTTTTTATAATAAATAAAACAAAAAGAAAAGAAATATTGAATATTGTAAAAGTGAAATCAAATTCCTAAACACTATAAAAAAAAAGACAAGAACTAACAAAATTGAATGATAAATCCTATCTAAAATTAGTTGAAAAGACAAACGATTTAGAATAATTATTAACTGACCGCAGTGAACTCCTAATCCACACCTTTATTGAAAATTACACCAACAGAGCACACTCATCCCAGCAAAAGATCTTTTGTACGTGGATATGTAAGTGTACTTATTCTCTTTTATTATACATTCGTAGCGGATTTGTGAATTCTAAGCGGAACCAAATATAGTTTTAATGTTTGGTTAAAACCAGTTTTTCGTTATATTTTCTTGAAAATGCCCAGCCGTGTGCAGATAAGAAAAAGTGCAAAAACTAAATAAAAGAAAAGAAAGAAAACAAAACCACACTTCTTATCTGCATACATGCATACAGTTTTAGAGCCATTGGTAAAAGTTAAATAAAACTTTAAAACCTTGGAATTAAAATGAATCTGAAATAAAATATAAATATTTAATAATTTCAGTTAAAACCAAACATTATATTCTGAATTTTCATTCCATTTGTTTTTTTCTTGCACATACCAGTGTAAACTATTCTCATTTCCTATTTTTGATTACAAATTATTTAAGTTATGAAAAATTATTATGTTACCTCGACCTATTTTTAAAGATAAACAAAATATATAAATATTCCTATTTCGAATCACAGGAAGTAAAATGGAATGCATCAGTCCTATAAAGTAAACCTACCTATAAAATAAACAGATTATATATAAATACTTTAATTCTGGTATACCTATACACATTTACTGTTGGTAAAATATATCCAATTTATTAATTATTTGCCTAAGCAATTAATTGTTGTTTAGGAACCCCTAAAGTTAATTTAAGTGAATAAATACTTTATTTTTTTGCAATACTAGGGGTTATCAATTTGGGAGTCATGCATCAAAAGAAGGTAGAGAGAGAATAAAATTGTTTGTTTGTTGTCATTGGGATGACCAATGAATTTTAAGTGGAATTTGGTGATCATGGTTGGGTGGGCATCCGCTGCAGCTTTCACAACTGTTCAGCGCAAACACAACGAAACCCTAGAGAGTCGTCTCTTACAGGAGGGTTTAAGTAAAGATACTCTCCTTATATATCCTTAGTAGTTTACCCTCCCCTTGATTGAATTACAGATCAGCACTTGATTTTTATTTAAAGATTTAAAAGCTTGCGAGCAAGTTGTCCAAGGATTCCCTAGAACCCCACCTTCTACCGATAATACAGCCGGAACCAGCACGTGCGACTATCCTATGAACACAACCCCCATCAGCTCGGGTGGCAAAAACTAGCAGATGTATTTGCAGTTTATATGCTACATAATCTTAAATGGCGCCCAACGTGGGGCCAGGTCCGCCAGCCCCGAAAATAAATAAACAAATTGTGTCAAAACACCAGACATACATCTTGTGCTCGATCAAGTTAACCTTAGTATTCCACCCCTTGTCCCATCTTCCCAGCTGTCGAAGATATGTCTTGGATCCATTTTGTTCTTATAGATTTCTTGGCCTGGCATACTACTTCGAGTAGCTCCTGCGTTTTGACTTAGATCTTCGGAAAAGTTATAACTTTTGTTGGTAATAACGCCGTAGTCTTGTGATGGTCGAAATTTGTTAAACCGTCTTCATCACTGTGGGGTAATTTATGTTAAGTACCTACTGGACTTGTGGAGATATGAGCTACAGCCTGCCCATAAACTTATCTACGCCATGGTGAAAGCAATCCTATTCTGTCCCTAATTATTATACCCGTTACTCGTAGAGTAAAAGGGTATATTAGATTCGTGCAAAAGTATGTAACAGGCAGAAGGAAGCGTTTCCGACCATATAAAGTATATATATTCTTGATCAGGATCACTAGCCGAGTCGATCTAGCCATGTCCGTCTGTCCGTCTGTCCGGTTGTATGAACGCTGAGATCTTGGAAACTATAAAAGCTAGAAGATTGAGATTTGGCATGCAGATTCTAGGGTTTAATACGCAGCGCAAGTTTTTCACGCCGATGTGCCACGCCCTCTCTAACGCCCACAAACCGCGAAAAACTGTGACCCGTTCTGTATGAACGCTGAGATCTCGGAAACTATAAAAGCTAGAAGATTGGGATTTGGCATGCAGATTCAAGGGGTTATTACGCAGCGCAAGTTTTTCACGACGATGTGCCACGCCCCCTCTAACGCCCACAAACCGCGAAAAACTGTGGCACCCACAGTTTTGAAGCTATATTAACGGGAAAAGAAATGTGTATTTGTTTCATCAATACATATTGATAAACCAAAGTGGGAAACCCCCCCTCCCCCCTAACGCCCACAAACCGCAAAAAACAGTGGCACCCGTCTGTATGAACGCTGAGATCTCGGAAACTATAAAAGCTAGAAGATTGGGATTTGGCATGCAGATTCTAGGGGTTAATACGCAGCTCAAGTTTTTCACGCCGATATGCCACGCCCCCTCTAACGCCCACAAACCGCGAAAAACTGTGGCACCCGCAGTTTTGAAGCTATATTAACGGGAAAAGCAATGTGTATTCGCTTCATCAATACATATTGATAGACCAAAGTTGGAAACCCCCCTCCCCCCTAACGCCCACAAACCGCGAAAAGCTGTGGCGCCCATAGTTTTAAAGCTAGAGCAAAAGTGTAAACGCAATTTTGTTTGGGTTATTAACGCCTACCGAAATGTAGAAGAAATTTTTTAAATTTTTTGAAGCGGCTGCTTGGTTTGCCCTGCTTGAGACTGCTGACTTTAGCTGAGTAACGGGTATTTGATAGTCGAGGCACTCGACTATAGCGTTCCCTCTTGTTTTCCAATACCCTTACCCAACAATTTTCAAAAATTGGAGAACTACAACCATAGAAGATAACTAATTCACCACTATTTTTGAGCCTGGATTTCCATCTTCAGTTTAGAAATTGTTTCTTTCCCATTTCGTATCTTTTCTTATTTAGATAAATTAAAAGTATTCACTCTATTTTTTAACCGATAGCATGACTCCCAGTCAGTCTTATTATATTGAAATTCTATTACTTATTTCAAGTTATTACTATTATTTATAATTTGTACCTATTCGTGTTGTATACGCTCCATACCAAGCGATGATAGGGTCTCATAGCACCGAAAATTTGTCACAAATAGATGATACAGGGAAACATTGTTATGTTTGTGGAGAAATAATTGTTTATCAAGCACAATTATTGGCAACAATTTGCGGTCATAATTTTCACCGAGCGTGCTTTAATGTAAGAAGTGGGTTAAAAAAACAGTGTCCAGAGTGCCACGCAAATCTTAGTCAAAGCACTTCAGCTTCATCGGAAAATCTTAGACCAACCAGTTCGAAAGCACGTATGCCCTCACTCTCCCAGTCCCTTCAAACTAGAGCTCAAAAGAGACTTGCTGGAGCTTTAAGCCAGATCAATATGCCTGACCCGTTTGATATACATTTTTCCGAGACGTCAGCAAACTCTCAGGCTGACACAGCAGTTCCCACTACTGCAGAATCCATCCAGCAGTCTGTAGCGGAAACTTTAAGAGAAGCCATGACAGAACAAACGCGTCTTTTCGCCAGTAGTATGTCCGAGCAAACTAAGCTAATAGTTAAAGCAATCTCTGAAGGTCTTCGATTAAACTCTGGTATAGACATAGATTTAGCCAGGATACCACCCACAGGTGAAACAGGTCAACAAACAATGCAGCAACCGTCTTTTGCGCCTGGTCCTAGTCAATCGGGTAACAATGTAAGTTCTGGTGCTGTGGCTCTACACATTCGTTCTGATCGTGTAAGTCAGATAATGGCTAATTGGAAGCTTAGATTTACTGGAAAGTCTGGCATATCTATAGAAGATTTCACAATTGCATTGAAGCCATAACTAAGCAAACATTAGGTGGAAACTTTAACATAACAGCCCAATACACTAGTCACCTTTTTGAAGGAGTTGCCAGTGAATGGTTTTGGCGCTATCATAAAAGTGTCCCTGAGGTCCAGTGGAAAGATTTGTGCATAGCCTTACGTGGACAATTTAAGGACGACAGAACAGATAGGAATATCCGAACTGAAATAGAACTCAGAAAACAGCGGCCAAATGAATCATTTGACGAGTTCTATGGTGCTATCGCTGCTCTAGCCGATAGACTTTCAGAACCAATGGGTGAAGCAGCTTTGGTAGAGACACTGCGGGCAAATCTTTTAGCAGATATCCAACATCAAATATTGTATGAAGAAGCTTCTAGTATCAAATCCTTACGTCATTTAGTCCGAACAAGAGAAATCTTTATGCCAACGGTGGCAAAGTTAAAACCTGCTCCAATATTACCGCGAGCTATGCCACGAAGACAGGTTCATGCAATTTCTCAGCCCGGTTCCGAAGTCACATCCGACGAGGAAACGACGAGCGCCAAAATCAACCAGCCGAATCTTTCATCCCTGACTTACCTCTTAATTATATTGTTGCATCACCAGAAGTACAGAAAAACCGTTCAAAACGTCGTCGAATTGCTTTTAAACAACAATGCAAATCAGAAAAAAAACTACTCCTAGCCTCTGTAATAGGCATAAAACACGACATACGTCCACATGCTCAAGTGACTCTATTTAACAAAACAGTAATCGGGTTAATGGACACTGGAGCCTCGGTCAGCTGTATAGGAGGTAGTTTTGCATCTGAATTTCTTCTTGGTGGTCTTAAATATAAGCCAATGACCTCCAAAGTAAGAACTGCTGACGGGAAAAGCCAAAACATTGTTGGTAGGCTTTCTACCGGCGTAACTTATAGAGGGGAAACTAAAATCATTCGTTTCTACTTGGTTCCATCGCTGGCTGGAGATCTCTACCTCGGAATTGACTTTTGGACAGTTTTTAATTTACTTCCTTTACATCTTCTTACCCAAAGCTTGAACATATCCTCTCTAGATGACCACACATTAAGAATTCTGTCTCTAGATCAACAACAACTTTTGCAAAAAGCAATCAATTTATTCCCTTCGTTTTCGAAACAAGGACTAGGTAGAACTTCACTAATCTCCCATATAATCGATGTAGGTGAAGCTAGACCTATCAAGCAGCGCCACTATGCCGTGTCGCCGGCAACAGAGAAGTTGATGTATGAAGAGCTTGATCGAATGATCACACTTGGGGTTATTCAAGAGTCCAACAGCTCTTGGTCGAGTCAAGTCGTTTTAGTAAGAAAACCAGGGAAGATTAGGTTATGTATTGACAGTAGGAAAGTAAACGCGGTTACTTTAAAAGACGCCTACCCTATGCCACTGATTGATGGTATCTTAAGTAGATTGCCAAAAGCCGAATACATCACAAGTCTCGACCTAAAGGATGCCTTTTGGCAAATACCTCTTGATAAAAATTCTCGCGATAAAACCGCCTTTACCGTACCTGGTCGTCCGCTTTATGAGTTTGTGGTTATGCCATTCGGTTTAACCAACGCACCTTGTACCATGTCACGGTTAATGGACAAGATAGTACTAGCACAGTTGCGAAACGAGGTATTAACGTTGAGAAGAGTAAGTTTTGCCGGCGGGAGGTCAAATATCTAGGGCATGTGATTGGAAATGGTACAATCAGTACTGATCCCGAAAAAATAGCGGCGGTAAAAGACTTTCCGATACCCCGATCAGTAAAACAGGTTCGCAGGTTCCTTGGAATGACCGGATGGTACCACAAATTCATTAAGAATTATGATGCCATCTCTTCAACGTTATCAGATACTCTAAAGTCCAGACGAAAGTTTGAATGGACGGAGGAGGCCCTACAGGCATTTGAGTGTCTAAAAACTGAGATGTGTTACGCTCCCGTGTTACATAGTCCAAATTTTGCTTTGCCTTTTTCAATACACTGCGACGCCAGTTATACAGGCGTTGGAGCTGTATTAATGCAAAATAACAGTTCTGAAGATGAGGTACCGATTGCGTTTATGTCAAAGAAGTTAAATAGATGTCAAAGGCAATATACCGTCACCGAGAAAGAATGCTATGCAGCCAGACCTAAAGATCGAAAACGAATTTATCTTTCGGAAGGCTGAACACGCCTCCGGAACGAAAATAGCCGACGACGCCTGCTGGAAGCTGTGGGTACCACGATCGCTAGTGTTATCTGCCCTAAAAGCTGCCCATTATGATCCAATGCATGCCCATGGGGGAATAAATAAGACATTAGAACTGCTTAGACGCTATTACTACTGGCCCAATATGGTTACTGACGTTAAGAACTATATCAATTCCTGTGACACCTGTAAAGCCACTAAACACCCAAATCAAACCATGAAACCGCCAATGGGCCATACAGGTCAGCCCCAGCGTTTTCTTTAAAAAATTATTTGTTGATTTTTTGGGACCATATCCCCGTAGTAAGACTAGTAATGTAGGCATATTCGTTTTATTAGATCAGCTTTCCAAATTTCCCTTTTTGAAGCCTGTGCGCAAATTTACTGCTGAGTCTATTAGGAGCTATTTAGAAGAGGAATTATTTCACTGTTTTGGAATTCCGGAAACCATAGTATCTGACAACGGAGTCCAATTTAAGTCCCACACATTTAATTCCTTGCTAGAAAAATACAACATTTCTCATAGCTATACAGCGTATTACTCTCCCCAGGCAAATGTGTCTGAAAGAGTTAATAGATCAGTGCTTGCAGCCATCAAAGCATATGTAGATCCTAATCAGCATAATTGGGATGAAAAATTAAGTAGAATTAGCTTCGCACTCTGTTCAAGTTTCCATCTAGCCATTAATACAAGCCCTTATAGACTCGCATTTGGCCAGCAGATGATCACTGATGGTAGCACCTACAAGCTCTTGCGAACTTTAGACATGCTAGACGATCGCAGCGTACAATTTAGCAGAGAAGATTCGTTTGACCTATTGAGAGCTAAAGCAAAAGATTCAATGGAATCCCAGCACGTTCGTAACGAAAAAGCTTACAACTTGCGAGCAAGGGAAATATCATATAAAGTCGGCCAAGAGGTTTTTAGGCGAAACTTCCAACACAGTAATTTTTCGAAGGGTTTCAGTGCGAAATTAGCTCCAAGTTTCGTCAAAGCGAGAGTTCGAAGAAGGTTCGGAAACTACTATTATGAGCTTGAGGACCTTCAGTGGCGCTTGGTAGAAAAATTTCATGCCAAAGATATAAAACAATGATCCTAGTATTGGCAAGCGCGAATCTCGTTTGTGTTGCTTGCACCCCAAGCGTGATTTAAGTGGGGGGAAATGTAGTGCGCTTGGTCAACCAGATGATCCTAAAAGTATACCTATTAATACGCAGTATCAGGCTAAGCTTTAGATAATGTTCTCTTCAAGGTACTGCCAGATCTGAAATATGCAATTTATCTCATATTTCCAATTATCTTTCCACTGCTCACGCCACTCGATTTCCAAATTTTGCACTTGACTATATTCAAATTCCTCTTTGCTATTTCTATTACCTCGTGGCTGCCTAATTTAACAGACCTACAGTGCAAAGTAAAAATTTTCATTTTTTTTACCTTAAAGTAGCAGCATTTATAATAATATTGTGCTACACACGGATTATTACAAAATACGTGCTTCACGTAAAATAAACTATAGCCGGCTTGGAGTTCTTCTTAGGATTTTGGGTGCCACTATAAGGTATTTAGTTTTTTTTTTTTTTAAAAAACACATGTGCCTACATTCGTTATACCCTTTCATTTAGGCAGTGCCTAATAGGCACCCAGTTTCCGACCAATTTAAAGTCAGTCTACTGCGGTATAGTTGAGTTTACAGTCTCGACGGCCTTAAGAGTTGGCTAGAGATTATCTGGCTAGTACTCAAACTTATTCGGCTTAAAGGTTACCCATGCACGTGTCTCGGAGTTGGCCGTAACTAGCCCCATTTCGACCTGGAGCTGTCCTCCATTCCTCCACGTGATCTCTGGCGGACCCTACACATATGCAGTACTTAACCCCTAAAACTACAGGGAGGAATTAAGTGCCATCCGTGGAAGTTTCCCTTTTAAGTTTCACCGCCTTTATTTGGCCACGATCAGTGCACCTAGGCGTCAGTAATACAAAAAAAAAAAAAAAAAACTACACAAAAATAATATAATCAAAAAAAAAATCAAATCAAATTAAATAAGAAAAGGCGTTTTACAGTCGTTAATGCAAATTTTTGTGGTAGATAAAGGCCTGCCCGCATTCCAATATATTTTTTATAATAAATAAAACAAAAAGAAAAGAAATATTGAATATTGTAAAAGTGAAATCAAATTCCTAAACACTATAAAAAAAAAGACAAGAACTAACAAAATTGAATGATAAATCCTATCTAAAATTAGTTGAAAAGACAAACGATTTAAAATAATTATTAACTGACCGCAGTGAACTCCTAATCCACACCTTTATTGAAAATTACACCAACAGAGCACACTCATCCCAGCAAAAGATCTTTTGTACGTGGATATGTAAGTGTACTTATTCTCTTTTATTATACATTCGTAGCGGATTTGTGAATTCTAAGCGGAACCAAATATAGTTTTAATGTTTGGCTAAAACCAGTTTTTCGTTATATTTTCTTGAAAATGCCCAGCCGTGTGCAGATAAGAAAAAGTGCAAAAACTAAATAAAAGAAAAGAAAGAAAACAAAACCACACTTCTTATCTGCATACATGCATACAGTTTTAGAGCCATTGGTAAAAGTTAAATAAAACTTTAAAACCTTGGAATTAAAATGAATCTGAAATAAAATATAAATATTTAATAATTTCAGTTAAAACCAAACATTATATTCTGAATTTTCATTCCATTTGTTTTTTTCTTGCACATACCAGTGTAAACTATTCTTTGGATTTTAATTTTGGTTTCATTTCCTATTTTTGATCACAAATTATTTAAGTTATGAAAAATTATTATGTTACCTCGACCTATTTTTAAAGATAAACAAAATATATAAATATACCTATTTCGAATCACAGGAAGTAAAATGGAATGCATCAGTCTTATAAAGTAAACCTACCTATAAAATAAACAGATTATATATAAATACTTTAATTCTGGTATACCTATACACATTTACTGTTGGTAAAATATATCCAATTTATTAATTATTTGCCTGCTCAATGAATTGTTGTTTAGGAACCTCTAAAGTTAATTTAAGTGAATAAATACTTTGTTTTTTTGCAACACTAGGCGTTATCAATTTGGGAGTCATGCATCGAAAGAAGGTATAGAGAGAATAAAATAGTTTGTTTGTTGTCATTGGGATTACCAATGAATTTTAAATCGAATTTGGTGATCATGGTCGGGTGGGCATCCGCTGCAGCTTTCACAACTGCTCAGCGCAAACACAACGAAACCCTAGAGCGTCGTCTTTTACAGGAGCGTTTAAGTAAAGATACTCTCCTTATATATCCTTAGTAGTTTACCCTCCCCTTGATTGAATTACAGATCAGCACGTGATTTTTTTTTAAGATTTAAAAGCTTGCGAGCAAGTTTTCCAAGGATTCCCTAGAACCCCACCTTCTACCGATAATACAGCCGGAACCAGCACGTGCGACTATCCTATGAACACAACCCCCATCAGCTCGGGTGGCAAAAACTAGCAGATGTATTTGCAGGTTATATGCTACAAAGACTTCATTGAATTGCGTACCGGTCTCATGTGGACATGTGAGCAGAGCTTGCAAATAACTGTCAACCGATTTTTCTAAGGCAGTTTGACTCTCGCTAAAATAGAAAAAAATGTTGCTCACAAACTCTCTCTCTGAGCGGAACCCTTTTTTCGTTTTGCCGAACCAAGCAATCGGTCTTTCAATAACCACTCGGTGAGACCCTTTTAAGTTAGCAGTCACCTAAAAGGGTTTCTATAAGACTACTGTTAAATAAAAGTCAGAAAAATGGGGTTTCTCTAGAAAGGGAAAAGTATAGGCCTGCTGTGATATGTGCATACATCTTTCATAGGAAATCAAGATAATTCTAAAATAGCAAATAAATGCATATAAATGTACATAGAATTTTATTGTGAATTTAGGTTAGGTAGTATTTTTTTGTTCCCTTCAATATATTAATTTACTATATAAGGAACTATCATTAATAAGAAATGCCATAAAGAGCTATAAAAGGCAGATCGGTTCAAAACCTTGAACTATCATAAGCCTTAAGATAAAAAATGTATCAAAGTATTCCAACCAAGCCTATTCCTACAAAATGGTTCGCGCGTTCTTTCAAATCTTTTGAAATATTTTTAATATATTCTTAGATATATAACTATAGTTAGGCATTGATTTAAAGCTACATAAACAAAATTAAAAACTGCTAAAGGAGGTTTAACCTGTTAAAAAGCTCTAATTTTTCCTGCAGCTAAAAAGATTAGCTTTTTATTACGTGGTTTTGGGTTTTAATTATTACATAAGAAAGATTTGCCAAAAGTGGAGTTTTGGAATCTTAAATTATTTAAAATATGTAGAATATTGGAATTTAATGGTAAATGGGCTAATCTTAGAGATTCAGCTTTAGAAAATACACTTTACGGATTTTCCATTACCCTTTTGAATTTTAATAATCAAAAAGCAATGTTGCGACTGAAGCATTACTGAACAGGTCACACACACGCACTCATACATTCACAAAAGACCGTTTTCCTTAACAGACCTAGCAAAGTAGTCAGTAGAAACCGAAACCGAAGTAACTCTGAAAAAAAGGGTTTTGTTCTGAGCGTAACATCTGTTAAGCAAACCCCTTTGAAGGTGTTAGCTCACTCCCAGTTTTCATAGGGTTTGTAAATGACAGGTTTTTTTCCAACACTTTGAAAAGGTTGACCGAACCTTGCAAGCTCTGCATGTGAGTCCTGCAAGGAAATGACAGTCGAGATGAGCAGCTTTATGAGGCAGACTCGAGACGGCCTATTGAACATCTCAAGTGCTCTTAAAAAGCTCAATAAGGGGTTCAATTCCGTTTGTGACCAATTTAATAATAAAAAATTATTAACCGAGTCGCCCAAGCGCAAAAAAGCTGGCTCAAGGGTAGTTAATGCGACCGTGGGGCAAAACCCAACTGTAGATCCGGTAGCGGCAGCAGTTTCTGTCGGCACAGGGCCAACTGTGCCTATGGAAACAGCCAATTCCGGAGGTGTTCCTCTTTCTGGACGCCAACCTGAGGCCAAGAATTCGGTGCCGACCGCACCTATATGTACTGTAGGTACTGTGGGTACTGTTTCTGGGCCTCAGCCGAGCGACGTTCAGATTGCTGCTGGGGGTCGAAAGAAACTGTCGGTTGTTCCGCATAGTAAGCAACTATTCGTTTCCAGATTTACCCCAGATACCACATCCGAGGGTGTTTTGGAATTTATCCGTGAAAAATTCCCATCCGAGGACATTGCTGTGAAACAATTTCGCTTTTCTTACGCTCGTAGGATATCGTCTTTTAAAATATTTGCTCCGCCTGTTTAAAGTACTGCTTTCTGAAAGCTTTTGGCTTAATGATGATTTAGTAATAAAAGAATTTGTTCCCAATAAACCGAGAACAAATAACAGGCCTCCCACTGCGCCTAATAAAAAGCTGTCCACTGTGCCAAATAACAGGCCTTCCTCAGCGTCAAAAAACTAAAAAATTTATTTTTGGCCTATCAAAATGTTAGAGGTCTAAATATGAAGCTACAAAAGCTTTATGCTGACTCCTTGGCATTTACGGACGATATCTTGGCTTGTACAGAAACTTGGCTGAAACCAGAGATAACTGACTCTGAAGTTTTGTTAAGCAACTTTAACACCTACAGAACCGATCGCCTTTCCCGTAGGGGGGGGCGACGTTCTGATCGCCGTTACCTCTACCCTAAATGCCCCTGATGACATTGAATTTGTCAGTGTGAAAGTTTCCTTTCTATCCCTATCTATTTTTGTTACTTGTTCTTATATCCCACCTAGCTCTGACGTATTAATTTATGAGCACCATCTATCTGCTATTAAATCTGTTCTATCCTTTCTTTCCAACAGGGACCTTTTGATTGTTTTGGGTACTTCAATCTCCCTGATATTTCTTGGTCCCCTCCTACTGACTCACTTGTCGCTATACCTTTATCTGCCCATGATTTAATAGATGGTCTTTTAGAATTATCGTTACAGCAAGTTAGCTTTATACGAAATTCATTAAATAGACAATAGGACCTTGTGTTTGTTTCTGATCCTTCTGAAGTCACGGTATCTAAAATTGACGCTCATGTGGTACCAGATGACCGATACCACCCTACAATTAAATTGACAATTTGCCTTCTCTACCTTGATACCCTCTCTTTTTTGAATCATTTGAGTCTTACTGTAAAAATGTTTCGAAACAGAAAATGTCTCGAAAACTGTTGATTCATGCAGGGCTCTAATTCCTAGACATCTTTCTACGATCACAATACTTCCAGCAATTGGAAGACACGATCCGGACAAGATAATAGCCAGTTCTGCTGGCAGTGTGGAAGGAGGGGAAAGAGAACCAACGCATGCTGTCAGGCCCAATACCCGGAAAACGGACCGAGTCCTCGCCCACTCGGGGAACCAGCGAGGACCACACATCAAGGACCCCAGAACTAACCCCACCTTTACGGTTGTCGCATAGAAGGGACCACCGACGTAACCCACGCCCTGACCACCACCGTAACCCTAGGACGGGATTCGGCTAAGACCACACTGCTACCATAAGACGGCCCTCACAATTGCCGACTAATTTTGTAGACATGTAGGAGTTTCTTTTTTTTAGCCATGTAGGAATATTTTTGTAGCCATCAGCATACACACGTAACCCAACCATCGAACGCTCTCGCTCTCGCTATCTGCTTCGAACCGTTCCAACACGAACACACACTCATCAGCATCCACACGCAACCCAACCATCGAACGCTCTCACTCTCGCTCTCTTCAAATACTTCGAATACCAGCATCTGCACCATCGAACAGTTCGAACAACTGCACACACACAAGTTTTCGACGCACGATCGAACCAAATTGCAACCAACTCGATCGATGTTTTCGAAAAAAAAAACTGAAGCGCAGCGGCAGCGACGCCGACGCAATGCAAAAGGTGGGGTACGTGAACCGATATCAAGGGGAAGGAGAATTAATTACTCTTGAGGCTTCACGCGTGACAGTTTTGAATCGTGAGACCCCGCCGTGAAAATTAACAAGTGTAAAAACGTGAAACAGAATGTCGAGCGATAGTGGTGAAGTGGAAGGAGCGTACGACCCGGTTGCCGCCGCAGGAGCATGGGAAATCAACTGGCTGGATTTACTGTGGGAGGAAACGTAAGCGCCCGCTTTATATTTTCCCGACATATTTTTTTCCGAACGGCTAGACTAGAGTGGCGTGGCAAGGAGACTTTGTACGCCCCTCATAAAACCCTAGGTTAGGTTACACGGACGGCCCTCATGGACGGGGCCACGCATAGGCCAATATGGCCCTTAGTTGTCCGGCTAATCTGTATGAACCTCGAGATATTTTATTAGGTTTCAATGTCCACAAGGATCGAGGTGTATTTCGCGAAGGCAAGAAGTTCGCCTGATTCCCTGCTGGAGGCGTCTTCTAGTGATGCTAGAACTGGGGCACCGAGGTATCTTGTTCTTGCTCGTGAGAGATACGGGCAGTTGCAGATAAGATGTTCCAGGGTTTCGATAGCCCCCGGTTCATCGCATTTCCTGCAGGTGCGGCTGTTCAGTATTCCGATCGTAGTTACGTGTGATGCGGCCAGACAGTGGCCTGTGAGGATTCCCACTAACAGTCTGCAGTCTTTCCGAGGAAGATGCAGTACATACTGCCTGAGTTTTTCATTGCGCTCTTTGCTCATTGTTCTTGCAATTCGGCAAGTCTCGGTATTCCTCCACCTGCTTTTTGCCCGCGTGTCCGCCTGGTTCTCCAGGGCGCTTTGTAGCGTTTTGAGGGAAACTAGCACGTTCTCTGTTCTGTCGTTCGTCAGCTCTACGCCCCCTTCTTTGCAAGAACGTCAGCTGTCTCGTTGCCCTGCTGGCTGGGAACCCAATAGATCCGCACTGACTTCGTCGTGCTAAGGTTATCTATTGCCTCCGTGCTCGCCATTACATTTTTGGAACTGACCGTTGACGACTGCATAGATCTTATTGCCGCTTGGCTGTCCACGAACAAGTTGACCACATCGTATGATCTTCTTAATACTTTTAACCACTTCTGTCGCTTTCCTTATAGCGAAGACTTCTGCCTGAAATATGCTACAATCGCTGGGTAGCTTATATGACAGCCTTATTTCAGGGTCCGTACAGTATAAGCCCGCTCCTACTCCTCCTTCCATCTGGGAGCCGTCTGTGTATGTTGAGGTGTTGAGTCTGGTCCCGACCCGTTATTCAGTCGTCTGGGCCCATGAACGAGATTGTTTTAACCTCCGGGCACGTTCTGGGGGTCATGTAGTCCGTTTTGTTGATCATGCTTCGGCCGATTGAACTGTGTCCGAAGCTTTGCGTCGTCATATTGCCTGATGCAACTAGACGTTGTGCTGCCTTTCCTGCAGTTAGTTGAGCGTGAATATCTATGGGGTCGATTCCGAGGATTGTTTTTTAGAGCTTTAGTTGGGGTTGACCTCAGCGCCCCCGTTATGCAGACCAGTGCCTGCCGCTGTTTTCTCTCTATAAGCTCGGTGTAGGTCTTCTTTTCAGTGGCTTGCCACCACACTAAGGCTCCATACATCAGAGTCGAACGCACCACCGAGATGTAGATTCAGTGCATCAGAGTAGGCGACAGGCCCCATGTGCTGCTAAGCATCTTCTTGGATGCATATAGCGCCACGGTGGCCTTTTTCACCTTTTCTAATATATTGGGTCTCCATGCCAGCTTGCAGTCCAGTATTGTTCCGAGGTACTTGACCTGTGCTTTCGGGGTCAGCCTGGTTGCGCCAATTTTTGGGGGGGGGGGGTCCATTTCGGTACCTTGTATCTCTTAGTAAAGAGAATGAGGTCCGTCTTGTCCGCATTGATACTGAGTCCCACCTTTTCCGCCCACTCACTTATCTTCCTGAGTGTTGATTCCATTATGGAGCTGAGGGTCGATGGACAAACTCCCGTAATATTTATGCCTATGTCGTCCGCGTAGGCAGTTATTTTTGGGGCTCTAGTCTCGAATCTCTTAATTAGATCGTCGACCACAAAATTCCATAGAAGAGGCGAGAGGACCCCACCTTGTGGTGTGCCTCTGTGTGCCCCCTTTACCATGGAAGCAGTGCCCCACTCTGAAAGTACCCGCCTGCAGCTAAGCAGGTTTCTTATCCAGAAGCTTACTGCGGGGTGCGTGCTGGTCGCTTCTAGGCATCCGTCTTGACATTGTTGAATGCTCCGGATATATCTACGAACACTCCAAGCGCATATTTCTTAATGTTTAGGGCTCCCTTAACGGTTGCCACTAGCGAGTGTAGTGCCATTTCCACAGATTTCTCTTTGGTGTAGGCATGCTGATTGGGTGACATAAGTCTCCCTACATCGTTCCTGATGTGTAGATCCAGCAGCTTTTCCAGAGTTTTGAGTATGAAAGAGGTAAGACTTATCGGCCTGTAATCCTTGGGGCTCGCGTGACTACACTTTCCCACCTTTGGGAGGAAGACCATCGGAGAGGTCCTCCATTGGATTGGGATATAGCCCGTGCTTAGACATGCCGAGTATATTTCATACAACCATGGGGTGATCCCCTCCTTCGTCGCCTGCAACATGGCTGGAAATATTCCATCAAGTCCTGGTGCCTGACGCAGGTAGACACTACCCATGCCCCACGCCATCTTCCCGAATCTTGGGCACAGCAGATCCTCCGCCTCCTTGTTGATTTGGAGAACCACACTTTGGCCTTTCTCACTGGGTAGTGGGTTGGCCATGTGCAGAATCTTCCACTAAACCGTTGGGACGTCTGGATTCTGCCGTTGAAGCAGCTTTAGCGCCCGATTCCCTTGGATTGCGATGGGGAAGACCACTTTCGCCTTTAGTGAGGATGGGATTAGCTCCCTGTCCACCACCTCTAGCTTGGCCCCCTCCCACAACGCCTCCAGTTGGTCGACCGTTTGCGTCAGCCATTTCGTCGTTGCACTTCAGGATTTTAACACCGTAACACTGTGGGTACCTCTTCCATACGTTCACAGAGAGACTCAACGAGTCGCGCATGGACGATGTTCCAGCGCGCCTCCGTCATCTTCCCATTTTCGTCGTTCCTGTCAATGAGTGCCACGATTAGGTGTCGGTTGAGTACATCACTGACCCTGGTCTTTTTGTTGAGCTTCACTGCTACTTTGGGTGGCGGAGGGCCTGCTGCCTTGGGCCCGCGTTTCCGCTGGCTCGCCGGAGTGTCCTTGGCGACACTATCGTGTGAGCGTTGCCTTTTGTTGGCAAACTCCTCTACCTTGTTCGCAAATCCGCTTGTCGACGCCATCGCGGGCTTGCTTGCGAAATGCAGCCTTCCATCCTCAACCTTTTGCTCTGCCCAGGCTAGCCTTTCCTTCTCCTCTTGGGAAAGGGTCGCTTTGTCCTGGAGCCGGCTCTTAATCATGAGGGCTGCCTTGTATTGCGCCTTAGCCTTCATACCCTCGTTTCTACGATTCGGCCATTTCCTACGATGGGAGTTGGAACCTGGTTCAGGCAAGCGGGTATGGCTTGATTTGGCTTCGTTTAGCACGCTCTCCGAGTCCGAGTCTACTACGACAACGGCACCCGTGCGACTTAACTGTGCCTGAGATGTTATGGCAGTAGCATTGCCGCTGAGATGACCTGCTCCCGTCAACCCAGGGGTTCGACCGCTGGCGACACGCAGAGAGGATTGCTTCTCCCCGTGCCCGCCAATGGTAGCAGTCGTACCTCCCATCGACGTTTGGGCTGACATCCCAGCCCGGACTTCTTCAACCTCGTCGCTCATACTGGTTTGTTTTCAGGGGAACCACCCACTTGCGCCACTGATTCCAGGGGTTGAACCAGTCGCCTTAGCTGGACACTGCATTGCCCCGGGCAGGACAAGCGACATTGCAGTACCCTGCTCAGGGAAATGCAGTGACCATTGCCCAGCCGGCAACCTCGTGGAGGGTTAAGCTAGAGGATTTTCGCCATTTGTCATTTAACAAATGCAGATTAAGCTTGTTTCTTGAAATAATTTTCGACTTTGGACAGAGTTTTGAACAAGAGTATATTTATATGTTGATTTAAAAAAAACGATGCCGCCTGATAAATTTTATTACGTTAGTGGCATCGTGTTCATTTGACATCTATTTTATAGAGGATACTTTTGGGCAAACTGGCAAGGGTCCTCAAACAGTAGTTTTTGGTTATGTCGCAATTTAGTTATATCTCTCTTTAAAAAAATCGTAAAATTATTCTGAGTAACTTTTGTGAAAGATAAAGAGTGTCACTTTTAAAATACTTTAACAGCAAGACAAACCATGAACGGGACGGTGGCAATTTTTAACATTTTTCCAATTTTGGAGGTCCTTTTCTCAGAATCCTTGCGTCGGGAAACTTTTTTGAGGACGCAGTTTAGTCCATCAAGGTAACTTTTATAAGAATTAATTTTGTAACACAGTGTAATCGATCGCAGCTCTCATATTCGTTGCAGCTCTCTGGTCAACCACCAATTTTATTTTGAGGTGGGATAGTCAGCTACGTCAAGTGCAACTTAAATAAAATAGGTTAAACCATACAATTGAAGATAAAATGTTCCAGGGTTTCAATGGCCCCCGATTCAATCAAACTTCTGCAGGTGCGAGTGATGCGGTCAGGCAATGGCCTGTGAGGATTCCCACTAACAGTCTGCAGCCTTTCCCTCTTAGGTGCAGTACATTCGATTTTTTGGCTATCCAGGTTTGCGGCTTCTCTAAGCATAATTTGTCACTACGCTCTTAAAAAAATAACTTTTTTTATTCGGCTTTTTGGATATGTCTTTAAGAGTGGAAATCGTGTTGGAATTTTAGGCGCCAAAAAGTCATGTAATTGGTGATTAAAAATTGTGCAATTTTGTGCAGTAATGAATCCTATGACATGCTAAATCTGAAATTATTACCAATTTTTAAAAAAAATTCACTAGTGAAAAAGCGCTGGGTAATGAATTTTTGGCAGTTAATCTCTACTCCACTTAATATTAATTATTTGGTGTTTATTTCTATTGTAGAAACTTTTAATTCATATACTCTGAAAAGTTACCAAAACTTTAATTTTCTATAATTATTATTTATATTACATTTATATTAAATATTATAATACAAAGTATACACATAATCGTAAAAAGTTTCTTATAAGTCGCTTTTTCATTATTTAATAAAATTGGGAAAACCAATAGTTGGGGCCTGTATTAAAACTAGCCGACACAAACATTTTTCAACCGTTCTTATTTTGTACCTTCCAATTATATGATGAAAAAATTTTAAATAAAATGTAATAGAGGGAAGTGTTATGAGTACAATAAAATTACCCCTTGGCCCTGACCCTGTCTTTAAGGTTCAGCCTCACATTGTAGCGAATTTGTATCAAAACTATACGATTCAAACGATTTTTAACCAGGGACCGTTAATAATGATTATCGATGTATTTTTCAAACAAAAAAATCATCCACTTGGAAAATCCGTATAAACAAACGAATTATACCAATCGGCTACTATTTGTATGCTCTATCTATATCCGAAATGGTTTTTTACTTCTTGATTTTTATACATTTTACTTCATTTTAATAATTACTTGTTGAGTTTTTTCAATCGTTCAAAGAATAATTATTATTATTGTGAGCGAAAAAAAATCAATAATGATTATTTTTTGAGCGTTATTTTTTCGCTCAAAATATCGCTCAAAGTGCGATATCTTGTTTCTCAGAAGTTTCTTTAAAAAAATGTTTGCGCAGCATTATACAGTAAGCTTCATGTCTTTTTCATTAATTCCTCTAAAAACTCTTCTTTGCAAAAAAAATTTCTAAAAAAAAATTAGTTTTTAATTTCTTAAAAATAAAAACAAATTAAAATTTTAAAAAAATTTTTAACCATTGCTCCCACAAAAAAAAAAAAATTTTTATTTTAATATATGCGCCGTAGTGTTAATTACAATCGGTTTTTGTAAAAAGTTGGAGACATTTTTAGTTTTTTAAATATCGAAAGTTTTTTAACAAGCCCTCGCCTTTCTTCTATTAAGCAGTTGGCATATATACATATATGAACTCTTTTTGCCGCGGAGCAAAGAATATTAATTTTGATCTTTGGCTTAAAAAAAATTAATGAAAAACACAAAAAACACTGAAAAAAAGGCTAAATTAGATCCGGCAATACATATCGACATGCCAATAGCTAATTTAAAGCTTTGCGACCTGGGTAATATATTTTGTAATATATCTTAAAATTGGCGTCAATCCATTTGTTTGCTGTTTGTCAATCCAATTGATTTACAATAAGAACATGCTACTTGCATTGTTTTGATTAAAAACCAAATCAAAAAAAAAATTGGTTGACATTCCTGAACAATTGCTCATACTAAGATTTCTTACATTTCCATCCAGCCTGAGTTTAATAAAAAGCCCAGAAGCCGTGCAAAACGAAGGCGCCTACAATTTTTAAAAATGTTAACATCAAATTGTGTAAATATATACGTGTATAAGCATAGCGTCATACCTAGTACTATATTTTAAGAAGTGGTTTTTGTCAAACCGCTTTAAAAAAAAATGTGATGTGCAAGTGAAAAAATTGATTGGATGCTATTCTACAATTTTCATTCATTTTTCGATCGTTCCTATGTGACCTATATGAATAAATCGTCCGAATTTCTAAAGTTTCATTCGAAAGTTAAAACAGTTTAAAAAATTTTATTCCCAAAGGCAGACAGACGGACATGGCTAAATCGACTCGTCTAGTGATGCTAATCAAGAATATATATACTTTGTGGGGTCGGAAACGTCTCCTTCACTGCGTTGCAAACTTCTGACTGAAATTATTATACCCTCTGCAAGGGTATAGGAATTTAATAAAAATTTAATTGATTAATCTTAAAAGAAATGCAAGAAAAATTATTCAATGGTTTTGATTTTTTCGGTGCGGAATAAAATTTTTTGGTGGTCTTGTTGATACCAGAAGTGTCATTGTGGCCGTATTTTCATACTAAGAAAATGACAGCGGCTAGTGTCTCTTTGACACCAAAATGGGTCAAATTTATATTTTCAAAAATATTAAAGTGACACCAGAACAGGGTCAATTTGATGATCTTCGGATCGGTTTGTTTTTGCAACTCAATAGTGTCCCATTGACACCTAAATAGGGGCACATTGATAACTATTTTTTTTTGGGTGTACATACATAAATATATAATTTTCTTAAAACCCGCATATGGGCGGTTCTTTTACAAACCGAACACTTTTTATTGGGTCACATTTTTGATTGGCCTGAAACTTTTTTTACACGTACTATTCAGAAAATAAGTAAACACGTGTATCAGGATTGACCGAAAAAAAATTATTTTTTTAGTTAGAATTTTTTTAATTTTGCCAAAAATTGTCAAATTTGGAAAAGTACCCTCTCTTTGAACATCTGTATCTCCGGTTGTATGAATATGATTGACTTCATGTTTTTTTATTAGTACCTCTAAAACTTCTTCTTTCAAAAAAAAAATTTCTAAAAAAAAAATTAGTTTTTAATTTCTTAAAAATAAAAACAAATTAAAATTTTAAAAAAATTTTTAACCATTGCTCCCACAAAAAAAAAATATGTTTTTTATTTTAATATATGCGCTATAATGTTAATTACAATCGGTTTTTGTAAAAAGTTGGAGACATTTTTAATTTTTTAAATATCGAAAGTTTTTTAACAAGCCCTCGCCTTTCTTCTATTAAGCAGTTGGCATATATACATATATGAACTCTTTTTGCCGCGGAGCAAAGAATATTAATTTTGATCTTTGGCTTCAAAAAAATTAATGAAAAACACAAAAAACACTGAAAAAAAAGGCTAAATTAGATCCGGCAATACATATCGACATGCCAATAGCTAATTTAAAGCTTTGCGACCTGGGTAATATATTTTGTAATATATCTTAAAATTGGCGTCAATCCATTTGTTTGCTGTTTGTCAATCCAATTGATTTACAATAAGAACATGCTACTTGCATTGTTTTGATTAAAAACCAAATCAAAAAAAAATTGGTTGACATTCCCGAACAATTGCCCATACTAAGATTTCTTACATTTCCATCCAGCCTGAGTTTAATAAAAAGCCCAGAAGCCGTGCAAAACTAAGGCGCCTACAATTTTTAAAAATGTTAACATCAAATTGTGTAAATATATACGTGTATAAGCATAGCGTCATACCTAGTACTATATTTTAAGAAGTGGTTTTTGTCAAACCGCTTTTAAAAAAAATGTGATGTGCAAGTGAAAAAATTGATTGGATGCTATTCTACAGATTGCTTTTATTGTTTCATCATATCTTCGGTCAATGAAAACATATGGGCAATTATGTAATTTTGGTATACTAGTGTGTATATCATCAAAATACCGATCCAAAAAGTGTTCAAGTCAGACCATTGATCAATAAGTTAAATGAAACGCATGTTTTGTGCGTTGGATGTAATCTCAAATCGATTAGCCAAAAAAAAATGTGCCTCGCCCAGTCTAACGCTCACAAATATATAGTGGGTATATATAAATGTGTATTTCGCTCACACTTATGCCTTGCATACTCAGTGGTACCCCTGCCTTCCGCGTTAATTCTTGTTTTAAAGTTGGTTAGCTGAGTAACGGAACGTCATTATAAAAATTTGGGGAAAAAATGGACCGTGATTGTGTTGCCTGATTTTTTCACTAACGTAGTGTGCAGAGAATATTGGCCAGAAGTGAATATTTGGTTATTAGTACATTTCTTTTTTAGTTTTAAGGAATGAAGAAAATTAATCCATGTATATGGTTCGAAGCTTAAAGTATTTTTATACCCTTGCAGAGGGTATTATGATTTTAGTGAGAAGTTTGCAAAGCAGTGAAGGAGACGTTTCCGACCCCACAAAGTATATATATTCTTGATTAGCATCACTAGACGAGTCCGTCTGTCTGCCTTTGGGAATACAATTTTTTAAACTGTTTTAACTTTCGAATGAAACTTTAGAAATTCGGACGATTTATTCATATAGCTCACATAGGAACGATCGAAAAATGAATGAAAATTGTATGGGAAAATAATTTTAGATTCGTTAATTTTTATTGAACTCTCTTTTGCATTGGAATATAATTTTATTTGAGTAATTCAGAATTTTGAATTAAATTTAACATAAATCGGGCGACAAGATTATATAGCTACCATAGGAATGGTAGATTAATTAATTTCAGAATAATATTAAGACTGCTAAAATTGTATTTGTTGGAAATATAAATTAAGATATATATATATATATATAAACTTCGGCTGGTCGAGGCTAGCTTTCTTTCTCGTTGAAGTTGATTTATCTCACCATTAATACGCTTTTAATATGTCTGTTTAGTCTGACCATTAGATGTGTGAACATTTTTTGCTATTGCCTAGTCTTTAAACAATTTTAAATGGCCTAAAAGTTTTTTTTTTTCAAATTATTTTCTATCTGTTAAAGGTACAATTTTTTTTAGCATTTTAACAACAAAATTTGTCTTGTGTCGTATAGTTTTGATACAGAACTTACTTCTCTGGTTAAAGTCTCTTTGACTTTATTTTTTCTAAAGGCGTCAGCAACTGAAAACTCCGTACTATCTCAGACCGCAAGTCTAGTCGCTTTAGTAAGAAAATCAGGACGTAAAGTAAAATTAAATAAGCCGCAAGAACATCGAGTAAATAGTATTGCCACCAACTGCGTAAAAAAAGTATAAATATGGTAAAACATCAAGAACTGTATAAACTCACGTCATATTACGTGAGGGTGCCTGTAGATGATAAGCTCCATTGTGACGCATCACATACTCCGTCCAGTATATAGCAGTGTCCAGGGCTGTTGAACGCTGATCTAGCAAAAGCTTCTGGCGGTATCGCGCCGCATTTCTGTAGCGAGGATCGTGAATGACTTTCATAATAGTTTTGTGAAGCTGGTTGGTCGACAGCGTTTGAAGATCTAGCTTCACAGCATAACCGTCCATCTCAGCCTTAGCTGAATTAACGTCGTGATCACAAAATACGGGCATTGTGACAACCGGCACTCCGTGAAATACCGTCTCAAACATGCTTAGCAAGCCTCCATGTGTTACAAATGCTCGTAGCTTGGGATGTCCTAAAATGTCCTGTTGCGGTAGCCATCGTGAAAGTTTAACATTTGAAGTGAGGTCTTTAATGTCTGCGGAACTACCTTCATACTTCCATAACACATGGTACGGAAGTCGTGCAAAGGTTTTCACAAGCATGTGGCGCAGCGCATCTGGCATATTCGCAGCCTTTACAGAAGAACCCATAGAAACATATATGAATCCAGAGACTCCGGAAGCACCGATGAAGTCCTCAAGGTTCCTGGGAAGCTTTCTTGCTGGTTTACAGTGAATACAAGCTACCTCCGCTATATTAGGGTTGAAGGCTCTGGGATAAGACAGGACTGCGTGCCCATTTTGCAAAATAAAGCTCACATTTCGCGACATCTCGTAAGGATGTGGTATGTGGGCACCCAAGTGTTCTCGCAACACAAAATGTGTCCGTCGCATAACATACTGCAATTGAAATAAAAACCAATTGTTGTAAATTTTGGGTTAAATACCCTAGGGTCACTCACCATGTGCATCAGAGTTTGTCCGATCTGCATGGCCGTGTTTATTGCCCGTTCGTAGAGACTCATTGTATCCGTAAATCGTGAATAAAAATTAGGGGTTATAGCGTAGCTAACGGGATTTCCTGCAGTCGAGATGCTGCCTGTGTAAAAGCCCACTGTGTTTATGTACATAAAGGGAATCTTAAACTGGAATATTAATCCAAGGAAGCACTCTGGGAATGCACCGTCTATTATGGCCAAATCAAAGCTCCGTCTCGACAGATCTTTTGTCTCTTCATCACCAAGCATGGCGTCGCATGACTATTAAAAAAAGTCAAATTATAATTTATCATTGTCCAATAAATTGTGTTTACTCTTAAATTATTGTATTTTAATAGATTTTATATTTTTATATAGAGGATTCCCTTAACTCAGCTGTATCATGCAAACTTTCAACTTTAAAAGAAGGCATAACAGTAAATGGCATCAAGCGATTTTTTGCATATTTTGAATCAGCGATAATAGAGAAATAGAGGAACGTATTTACATTTACTCTTTAAAGCTGTTAGACACTTGGCTGATGAGTAATTGTCAGCAATACAAAAATCTTAACTAATATATGTCAACGGAAGTGGCTTACTAAATTTTTGATGGGGAATCGAAGGGAAACAGAATAGATTCTCGCCAAAAAGCTTGCAATTTTTGAGAAGCAATCCGTTGAATAACAATATTAATAACAACTTTTGCTACATTTTAATAACTTTAAACAGATTTGCTAGGATTAATTGAGGCTCCTCAAGTGGCGTTAATGGCTTCCAATTAAAAAAAAGGATATATTATCTTAATAATACCGATACCCGATTAGATTTTTAGCTTTTTTTTACTATTATTAATAAAAATACAAGAAAGGAAGCTAACTTCGGCCAGTCCAAGTTTATATGCACTTGCAAATCATTTCTATTCCTACACTTAGAAAAAAAATTCATAGATTTAAGGAAACATGGACTACATTGCCTAAAAAGGTGATTTAAGGCCCTTTTGGACTTGTTGTTAAATGTTAAATTTAAGGCCATAAATTTTAAGGAATCAATGGTGTGAAAAATAGTCCATTACCTAAAAAATAGCACATGCCCATAAAAAAAAATCTAGCGACAAACCATTTTTTAACTTAAATTAATCATCAATGTATTTTTAGGAAAAGTGTCATATAAAAACAAGAAAGGAAGCTAACTTCGGCCAGCCGAAGTCTATATACCTTTGCAGTTAATTCCTATTTAATTACAAATTACAAAAATCTGAATTTCGATTTGGAACAAACCGAATTATAGCAATTTGGACAATAATTGATTGATCATTCCTATGGGAGCTATATAATATAGTCGTCCGATTTATGTAAAATTTTTTTCGAAATTCTAAAATAATAAAATAAAGTTATATTCAAGAGTAGAAGAGAATACAATAAATATTAACAAAGCTATAATTTTTTTCCTATTAATTTCCCATTAATTTTTCGATCATTCCTATGGGAGCTATATGATATAGTCGTCCGATTTTTATAAAATTTAAATCGAAAATCAGAAGTATTAAAAAAACGATATTCCAAAGAGTAGAAGGAAATATGTCAAAAGACACCGAAGCTATAATTTTGTTCATATTAATTTGCCATTAATTTTCTGATAGTTCCTATGGCAGCTATATGATATAGTCGTCCGATTTTTATAAAATTTAATTCGAAATTCAGAACTGTTAAAAAAATGCTATTTCCAAGAGCATACGGTAATATGTCAAAAAACGCATAAGTTATAATTTTTTTTCAATTATTTTTCCGATTATTCCTATGGGAGCTATAAGATATAGTTGTCCGATCCGGCCGGCTCCGACTTATATACTACCTGCAACAGAAATACGACTTTTGTTAAAGCTCAGCTCGATAGCTTAAAAACTGCGGGACTAGTTTGCGTAGAAACGGACGGACGGACAGACGGACGGACAGACGGACAGACGGACATGGCTAGATCGACTCGTCTAGTCATGCTGACCAAGAATATATATACTTTATAGAATCTGAAACGTCTCCTTCACTGCGTTGCAAACTTCTGACTGAAATCATTATACCCCCTGCAAGGGTATAATGAAAGGAAAATAACCTGTAATCAAAGACACTCAGCATTTTACAATAAATACATACATACGTATTTAACAATAACACTCGAAATTTGTTTAAGATAAATCGAACTATTTTTATATATTTTTTGACTTTTGACATGTTTTAAGTTAAAACTTTTAACTATGCTGTTAAATAAACAATGTTTGTCTTAAATTTTGCCCCATATGAGATGCTAGCTCAATGAGAGAGTACGCCGCTCACAATTATTATTATTATTATTAATTATTTTTTAACTTTTTAAATACAAAATGTATAAGCTTCTAATTAAAAATTTAAAAAATAAGGGTTTTTTATATACACTGTTGTTTATATACACTGTTGTTTATATACACTGTTAAATAAACAATGTTTGTCTTAAATTTTGCCCCATATGAGATGCTAGCTCAATGAGAGAGTACGCCGCTCACAATTATTATTATTATTATTAATTATTTTTTAACTTTTTAAATACAAAATGTATAAGCTTCTAATTAAAAATTTAAAAAATAAGGGTTTTTTATATACACTTGTATATTATAGATCGCTTAGACACATGTACTTAACAGTGTCTGATGGTGCGACTGGTAAGGTGTCTGCCCCTGAACCGAGAGGACCCCGGTTCGAGTCCCACCGGGGCAAATGAGTTGGAATTTTTTTTCAGTTGTAAAATGCATTAACTACTAATAATAGTAATAATAACAAGAGGGAACGCTATAGTCGAGTGCCTCGACTATCAAATACCCGTTACTCAGCTAAAGTCAGCAGTCTCAAGCAGGGCAAACCAAGCAGCCGCTTCAAAAAATTTAAAAAATTTCTTCTACATTTCGGTAGGCGTTAATAACCCAATCAAAATTGCGTTTACACTTTTGCTCTAGCTTTAAAACTATGGGCGCCACAGCTTTTCGCGGCTTGTGGGCGTTAGGGGGGGGGGGGGGGTTTCCAACTTTGGTCTTGATGAAACGAATACACATTGCTTTTCCCGTTAATATAGCTTAAAACTGTGGGTGCCACAGTTTTTCGCGGTTTGTGGGCGTTAGAGGGGGCGTGGCATATCGGCGTGAAAAACTTGCGCTGCGTATTAACCCCTAGAATCTGCATGCCAAATCCCAATCTTCTAGCTTTTATAGTTTCCGAGATCTCAGCGTTCATACAGACGGGTGCCACTGTTTTTCGCGGTTTGTGGGCGTTAGGGGGGAGGGGGGTTTCCCACTTTGGTCTATCAATATGTATTGATGAAACAAATACACATTTCATTTCCCGTTAATCTAGCTTCAAAACTGTGGGTGCCACAGTTTTTCGCGGTTTGTGGGTGTTAGAGGGGGCGTGGCACATCGGCGTGAAAAACTTGCGCTGCGTAATAACCCCTAGAATCTGCATGCCAAATCCCAATCTTCTAGCTTTTATAGTTTCGGAGATCTCAGCGTTCATACAGAACGGGTCACAGTTTTTCGCGGTTTGTGGGCGTTAGAGAGGGCGTGGCACATCGGCGTGAAAAACTTGCGCTGCGTATTAACCCCTAGAATCTGCATGCCAAATCTCAATCTTCTAGCTTTTATAGTTTCCAAGATCTCAGCGTTCATACAGACGGACAGACAGACGGACAGACGGACAGACGGACATGGCTAGATCGACTCGGCTAGTGATCCTGATCAAGAATATATATACTTTATATGGTCGGAAACGCTTCCTTCTGCCTGTTACATACTTTTGCACGAATCTAATATACCCTTTTACTCTACGAGTAACGGGTATAAAAATCAAAAAACTGGGAGCTGGCATAGTTCCCCTGGGCTACGCCCTTATCTTATTTTCGAGAGGCTAATTGCTTTTGTAAGCTTATATGGAAATCTGAATGCTCAAATTTTTTGGTAATATGGACTATTTTTAAGTCCATCATGGCCTTAACCGAGTTGGACTTAAAATAAGTTTAAGATTCCTTAGGTCCAAATTTAATTTAAGTCCATTTTTTGGGTTTTAAGTCCATATTTTTTTCTGGGTGTATATAGAAGTTTTCGTATTTTTTGACATTAATTAATTTATCCTTCTTATGGATGCTATATAATATTATAATTATTATAAAGTGTTCGACTATAATGTAAAATATATAATATAGTCCTCCGATTTATGTTAAATTTAATTCGAAATTAGAAGTGCAAGAGGCTGGTTGTATTATTAATATTTCTGTTTGTTATGATATATATTATAATATTGTTTATAAGAACATGTATATTGTCGCAGTGATGTACTTTGGTTACACTGAGCGATCTTGTGAGAGCGCAGCTCCTCTCTCAAGAGAGCCTAAGAACGGGGTTGGAAAGTGAGTTGCCTACGACCTGTGGCAGTTGGAATTGAGACTAAGGAAGAGGTATAAGATTGTAAACTTTGAAAAGAACTAAATAAAGAAAACTTTTGAAATCAATAAAATACATCCTGATACAGAAGATATTACAACAGTGCTGCCATCACCCAGCTTAAAAAACAGGACAGATAAGCAAAAAAAAAACAGGGAAAAAAGGATAAAAATAATGAAAAAGGGGCAGAAAAAAGGACAAAAGTAATTTCTTCTACATTTTTGGGTTATACTATTGGGTTACTGTTCTACTTCATTTAAGCGGATTAAATATTAAATTCAATTCTATAATGCTCTACTGCGCCCGACTCACTACCTTTTTCGCTTGATCATTTGACTATGCTAAATTTTGTATGCGTATACGTAATAATTTATTATTACTCAAATAAAAAACTCGAATCAGAGTTCTAAAAATTCTTACATTTTTTCTGAAAAAAGAGCCGGAAAATAAAAATTGCGATAATTTAAAAATCTTTTATTTTTTTTTGCCAAGAAAAAATTTGTATATAATGGAAATCCATTGATCATATTCATTCATTCATATAAATAAGTATTATTTAAGTGTCTAACTGTGAGAATCATAGTTTAAAAAGCCGCTTAGCGTACAAAAACAGGTTAATACAAATACAACTAACAAAAAAAAAACACTGAAAACCCTATATTTAAAAAAAGGACAGATTTAAGGACAGGGGATGTTTGAAATTTTTTCCGGACAAGGCCGATAAAAAAAGGACAAATGTATCCGGAAAAAGGACAAAATGGCAGCACTCGATTACAAAAACAATTAAGGAAACTAAAATTTGTTTCCTATTTATTTCCCATACATACAAAAAAAAATTCGTAAAATTAACAAAGTTAATTATCAAACCGTCCTTAACCACAAAAATTGTCAAATCTACCAATTAAATAGGTGTGTGTCTTTGCTAAGTGTGTGTAATTGTGCTGTTGTAAAAGTAACTATTTTAAGAATTCATGTGAATGTTTTACCGAAGCTCTGTGTATCTTCTAAATGGAGAAACTTAGCAAAACTTTGACCTATTATATAATTTTATTGTGTCTAAAAGCAACAAACGTTTCCTGACTGCATATTGCCATCTTGTTCTCGTAATAATTGTGAACAAATTTTTTATTTCTTTTTCACTGCCTTGCAGTTCGCCTTGCTTCCTTAAACAGATAAAACGCGTTATAACACGATTTTAATTAAAGTGGATTTTTTTTTAATTTATTGGAGCACCCAAGTAGCCACAAACTCCTTAAATTAAAAAAAAACTACGACCTTGTTTTAGATCCTGGACGCAAACCGGTTTAACCCACCGATACCGTGTTTTCGCAAAAAAAGTTTTACCTTTTATTTATTTTTAATACCCTTTTTAGAATTAACCAAAATTTAATAACTATCCTTAAGAAATTCAGTATAGACGGTGTTCGCGCCAAAGCGGCGCCCCCAGCCCCGACCAATTTTCCCTTCAAGCGCCCCTGGAGCCTTGACAGTCGAGAGAGCAGTTCTTCCAGATCGCTCGCATCTCGCTCTCTCGCACTGTTAAGTGTCTCCACTCCGCTCTCCAAGCGGCTCTTGGAGCTTCCACTCTGTAGTTTTAAGTTAGTTCTAATTTACCAGTGTAAACGAACCGTACGCAAGTGAAGTCAATAAATCGTGGAGTATTATTTTATAAAGTGAAACGAAAACATTTCGGCCGTCTTACATTGACTTCTCGGGATCGGTATCACCAGCACGCACCCCCAATTGGAAAAGCCCGCCCCCCGACATTTCATGATCCATCGACCGGATAATTCTAGAAGAGGAGACGAAGTTCCAGCACCAGCGTTCAACCAGGCGGATTTTTCCCTGATTTCTTTTCCATCAATTTAAGATAAGTACGACCGTTCTTATTTCTACGTATTTCTGCCGACCAGCCAGATATTTCCAATTTTTCCAATCCAATTTCGTATATCTGTCTGATCGGACATTCCATTGTGCATACGATCGCCATATTCCGGCTTCTTTTTTCGTATTTCCTCATTTCCATATTCGGATTCATACGGACATACAATCCAGATGCACACTTTTTAATGTACGTACATACATATGACTGACCAGCGCAACATATGTACGTAAGCTAACATACACGTACCTCCATTCGCGTTACACCCTGCGAACATTTCTACAGCGACATTTACCATACAGTCCACATTATCTCCAATTTCCAAATTTATTAAAAATTACAATTTTAAAATACAATTTACATATATACATACATGCATTTCCGAGTTCCCACAAACACACATATCCATACCCCATACACGCACACACATATACATAAAATGCATGCTTATTAATGTACGTACATATCTACATATCCATTGCAACGTATGTACATAAGGGAAAAGTCACGTAACGTAACGTAAGGCAACGTAAGGCAACGTAAGCTCGATAACACGTACGTTCCTTCGCGGTACACCCTACAAACATTTCCAAATCGACATTTTAAAATACAGTCCACAGCATTTATAATTTCCGAATATAAAATATAGAATTTAAATACATATATACACAAATTAAAAACATATATTTCTGATGCCTGCGAATTAATAAGTACATATGCCCGTCCTTCGCAACATATGTACATAAAGGAGAAACGCACATACGTTCACCCAGCACACCCTACAAAAAATTGCAACATCCATTTATTATTATATTATACATTGGCAAAATAACCTGTTTCCACCGAACCCATCACCACGAGACGCCTTTCCAAATTTTGCATGATATTTATTTCAGCAGCGCACACACCGTCGGCTAACATCCATTAAAAATAAAAATAAATAAATACTTTTTTTGTGAAAGCCGTGACGGTGCGCGTTATAGATATATATTTTCCGCTCATTTTCACAACCAATTGCAAATATCTTGCAGAACATTTGTTCCAAATCAGCGTTATTTTCCTCGCACATAAAAATAATTGTTCCGAAAACATTGAAATTTATGCTGATGTTCCGTTTCCACATATTCCAAAAGTAAACCGGACCTGCAACACTAATAGGAAACACAAGCGGACCGCTTGCAGGCTATACCGAGAATCTAAAGCGCCACTGCGATATATTAATTTTTTTGGTTTTTTTAAACAAAATCAAACTAATTCCATACGATTTTTTGTCGCGTCGCTCCACTATACATTGACATTGTTGACATTCAGCTATTAGGATTTTCAAATATTTTTGGGACGTCTTCATACCCCATCCATATTTTTGGGACGTCTTCATACTCCATCCATATTTTTGGGACGTCTTCATACTCCATCCATATTTTTTGGGACGTTTTCATACTCCATCCAGGCATACATGTGAATTGCAGTACCACAAAAATAATAAATACTAAACATAAAAAATACTACATCAAGTACGGTATTTTTAGTATTCTTTAGTATTTTTGGTATTTTTTGAAACAACTTTTTTTGTAATTTTTCTCTGATTAAAAAAAAATCAGCACAGCCACATTCCAGGACAGACCAGGGCGGGTCTAATTTCTACAAATCCATCCAGGGTTGCCCAGTCAATCTGAGTTGTGGAATGCCAGGAGACAAAACAAGCTTATCAGTTCCGTCTGCAAATAAAACGCGATCGCTATCTGCATATCCTCGCGCGCGCACCCCTAGCCCAGTAGCCCCAAGACCGATATCGAAGGCAAAAAGCGAGACTTCACTAGCCAGCCAAGCAAGCGACAAGAAGTTCTCTGTTCCTACGATCGACCAGAAACGATTGTCTCTGAGTCCGCTCACGTCTAAGGTTAGGTCACAAATCCAGACCAAGTCCGTAAAGTCGCTAGCAACTCGTTCTCAGGCAAAAATGAGTAACGAAATTGCAGTTGCAGCCCTCGCGCGGTTTATCACGGTGTACGAGCGTATGAGCCATTTCAGAGCGACCATAGAAACTCCAGGAGCAGCAGCTCCGTCCGTCCACACCTGCAAAGTGCGAAAAGAACAAGTCCGTTCACTCTGGGACAAAGCCGAGAAGGAATTTGAAGCGTGTCTAGACACGATTTCCAGCCTTACGACTGACGAGGCGGCGGATATTTTGGCGACTCTACACCGAAAATATGAATATTGCTATTCGGTGTACGAGGAGCTATCGGTTCAGCTCAGCGAGTTAACACAGGGTAGCCACCTGGGTCCTTTACTCTTTGGCTTAATGATTAATGATCTACCTAATGTTATAAAATCGTCTACCGTATTAATGTATGCAGATGATGTCAAGCTATGTTTGTCCATGTGTTTACCTAGCTCATATAATAACCTTCAATTAGATCTTGATTGTTTGTATACGTGGTGCATGATTAACATGTTAAATTTAAACTATTCTAAATGTAACTTTATGACCTTTTATCGCTGTAATCCATCTCTGTTTACTTATTCTATTGGAAATAACGGCCTTGAACGAATTTTTTCAGTTCAGGATCTTGGCGTTTTATTTGATCATAAACTTAGTTTTAAAGACTATATATCTACTATATCTAATAAAGCCAGAAGTCTTCTTGCATTTATAAAACGTTGGCCAAAGGAGTTCGATGATATTTACACAACAAAGCTTTTGTATGTTTCTCTTGTTCGTCCGTCTATGGAATATTGCTCTTGTATATGGTCTCCTCAAATTAGCTGTTAACAAAATATGTTAGAGTCTGTCCAAACACAAATTCTTCTATTTGCTCTGACTTAGACTGGGACACTGGTAGTCGATTGCCCTCTTATCTTGCGAGGTTGCGCCTGCTCGACTTACCAAACCTCTACCATCGTAGAAAGTGTCATGGAGTTATGTTCTTACACAAACTTATTAATGGTGATGTCGACTCCCCTTTCCTTCTTAGTTCACTTAACTGGAATGTACCCTGTAGAACAGTTCGCCGTATTCGTCCGTTGTCCCTGCCAATATGTAGATCTAATTATGCCCTGCATGATCCTTTTCGTGTTCTGTGTGACGACTATAATTCACTATGCCACGTCTTACTGTTTGATACCCCTAATGCTACTAATTATAATAAACTTATGTATTTTCTGTCTTCAAATAATTTGTAAATTCTTTGTGAGCATGTATTTTAAACTGTATATTGTTAGATCGTATTTTTTCCATGTCCGCGATTCCGCTTACTTGCCCAAAACGGTTTAGGGCTCCGCGCGTAACAAGCTTTGCTTGGTGTCGTAAGGGCCACTTGTTTGTACTGACCATAGTGCATCAACGTCCAAGTTAATTGACCGAGCCAGTTCACAGCAACCGTTGTCGAGCACCGACAACCAGTCCGCGTACATTCCGTCTGGGTGCCGGTTGCCTCTATGTGATACAGAAGTATTCGAGGGAGACTATCTCAAATGGCCAACATTCAGGGACCTTTTCACTGCCGTCTACGTCAAGAACACACGGTTGACGCCGGTCGAGAAGTTATTCCATCTCAACGCGAAAACGAGCGGTGAGGCAAAGGCAATTGTTGCCAAGTCCCCGCTCACTAATGATGGTTTCGCTTCCGCTTGGGAGGCGCTTCGAGACCGTTTCGAAAACAAAAGACTTTTAGTGAACAGTCAGCTCACGCTCCTATTTAACTTGAGTTCCGTTAATGCCGAAACTGGCCACTCCATAAAAGAGCTTCAGAGCACCATCCAAGGGTGCCTGACAGCATTAGCCCACTCCAAAATATCAACCGAAAATTGGGATTGCTTGCTGGTCTACCTGTGCGCCAGTAAGTTGCCCAGATTGACCCTTTCCTTGTGGAAACAATCCCTTACATCAAAGTCTGATATTCCTACATGGGATGAGATGAACGCGTTCCTTAGCGATAGGTATAGAACCTTAGAAGCCATTGAGGACATGAAGCAGAGTCTTGATGGTCCGTCAACTTCCAAAAATTCCAAAGTTACGAAGAAGCTTAACTCCTTTGAAGCCAAAGTGAGTGTCAAACCAAAGAGCTGCGATTTGTGCTCTAAGGAGAGTCACCCAGTGCGGTTGTGCCCTCGCTTCATTCAGATGGCAATCGAGGCGCGGGAAAGCTACATAAAAAAGCAGCAGTTATGCTTGAATTGCTTCGCGAGAGGCCATCAGCTCCGGGATTGTTCCAGTACGCACAGCTGCTTCGTATGCCGAGGGAGACATTCCACGCTTTTGCATCGAGGCAACCCTTTTTCCAACAATCCAAGTTCCTCTGGACATGCGAGACCTAGATCCGATCCTCCGTCGGGAGGCTCAGACATTCCCGATGAACACTCAAATGTACAAGTCTGTTTTGCCTCCGGCTCAAAGGCAGTTCTGTTGGGCACGGCAATGATTAATATTTGCCACCTCGGCACCCACTTCCGAGCACGCACTTGATCGACTCGGGATCTGAAGCGACGTTCATAACGGAGCGTCTTTTCAAGTTGGTCAATCTGCCGTTCCGCCCCATTCAAGCTCAAGTGTCTGGTTTAAATCAGACCGTTTCTGCCCAGTCAACAAGGCTTTGCCATTTCACCATTCGTTCTCCTACTAAGCCGGGCCTGCAGTTAGACACCGCAGCGTATGTTCTGCCAGAACTAGCAGGCAGATTACCCTCACATTCCATTCCACAAGATATCCTGAGAGATTTGCCAAACCTTCAATGGGCAGATCCCACATTTCTCCAGAGTTCCCAGATAGGCGTTCTTATCGGAGCTGATATTATTCCATCCGTGCTGCTGAGTGGCACAAAGACCAACATCTGCGGATCTCTTTTTGGGCAAGAGACCATCTTCGGGTGGGTGCTCACTGGTCCAGTGTCCATGTCCACGAGCAACCGAGTCTCAGCCTTTACGACTCAAATTACAAAAACAAGTGAGGCGTCCTTAGACAAACTTCTTACAAAGTTTTGGGAGGTGGAAGATCTACCATCAAAAATGGTAAAAGAGTCCGATTCCGTCTGCGAAAGTAATTTTCTACGAACCACAACTAGAGACGCGAGCGGGAAGTACGTAGTGACGTTACCGTTCTGCGACCCCGATCATTGTGGATCTGAGTTGGGTTACTCAAGGTCTATAGCACTTGCTCAGTTTCTGAGAAACGAGAATCGTTTACGAAGAGACACTCCATTAAATGAGCAGTACAACTCCGTGATTCAAGAATATTTGGATTTAGGCCATATGAGAGAGGTTTCGCCCACTCACAATTCTCCAAACTACTACCTTCCACACCATGCGGTTATAAAACCCTAACCACGAAACTCCGGGTAGTATTCAACGCTTCCAGCCCTTCAGCAAATGCGACTAGCTTGAACGATGTGCTTCATGCCGGTCCAGTCCTCCAATCTGACTTAACAATTCAGATTTTAAAGTGGCGCTATTTCAAGTATGTTTTTAGTGCAGACATCACGAAAATGTATAGGCAGATCTGGGTCGATCCAAAGCACACGCCCTTTCAAAGGATTCTTTTCCGAAACAAGGAAGGTGACATTCGAGATTACGAGCTGAAAACCGTGACATTCGGTGTCAATTGCGCGCCCTATCTCGCCATCCGAGTGCTGAAACAGCTGGCTGATGACGTCGATCAGCAGTTTCCAAAAGCCAGTCACATAATCCGCAACTTCATGTATGTTGATGACGTTTTAGCAGGATCGAATTCTCAACAAGAAGCTCAACTTGCCATCCAGGAGTTTGTAACCGCTTTGAATTCGGCCGGTTTTTCGCTTAGAAAGTGGACTTCCAACCACAAGGGGGTTTTAAAGGACATTCCAAATGAGCATCTTCTCCATTCTGAGTTCCTAAATATTGATGCCGAAAGCACAGCCAAAACCCTCGGCATTCTTTGGAGAGCAACCACCGACGAGTTCTACTTCGTGCCCCCCGAAATATCCGTCAAGTCCTCCTATACTAAAAGAGAAGTTCTCTCCCAGATCGCAAAGCTATTCGATCCCGCTGGATGGCTTGCTCCGTTCATTCGGGCCAAAATTTTTATGCAGGAGATCTGGCTGCAAGAGTTAGGCTGGGATGACAACTTTCCCGACGAAATGAGCCATAGATGGCAAGTGTTCCTGCAAAGTTATTCCGATCTCGATCAAATCCGTATTCCGAGATGGGTCGGTTACCAGCCCCAGGTAAAAATCGAGCTTCACGGTTTCTGTGACGCTTCCCAAAAAGCCTATGGGGCTGCGTTGTATGTCAGGGTTGAAGTCAATCAGCAGATATTGACTAATCTGCTTACGGCAAAGACCCGGGTTGCCCCTGTGAAAACTGTATCTCTCCCCCGACTCGAGCTATGTGGTGCCCTATTGCTGGCAGATATGGCATCTACCATCCTTCCAAATATGCTGTCAAAAAGCTCTGAGATTTTCTGCTGGACAGATTCTACCATTGTCCTGGCATGGTTAAAGAAACCAGCCAGCTCCTGGACCACATTCGTAGCCAACCGCGTAACCAAAATAGCTCAAGCTACAAAGATTGAGAATTGGTCACAAGTGCGGTCAGAACACAATTCTGCCGACCTAGCTAGTCGCGGCGTGTCCCTGCAAGAGCTGGGCGATAGCAACCTCTGGTGGCATGGGCCCCAGTGGTTACAATTGCCCAAACTTCAATGGCCAGAAACTTCGGATCCACACCCAGTCACTGAATTAGAGCAGCGCGCGGTGAAGGTTCATTTCGTAAAGCTCCCCGCTGATGATTTCCTTGACCGTTTTTCCAGACTAGACCAGGCTTTACGAGTCCTAGCTTACGTCCAAAGGTTCCTAAATCGCTGTCGTAAGGCTCCGGTAAGTCCGGATAAGCAGCTCAGTAATCGGGAGATCCGGGAGGCTGAGAGGACCTACATAATACTTGCCCAGCGTGAAGAGTACGCGCTCGAGCTTCGATTGTTACGAAGCAAAAGATCCATACCCGCATCAAGCCCAATAGCTAATTTGTTTCCATTTATAGACCAACATGGACTCTTAAGAGCATGTGGTCGCTTAACTGCCTCCAAGGTCCTGCAGTATGACGAGCGCCATCCTGTATTACTCCCGTACAGCTGTCGGTTAACTCGTCTTCTTGTCCAATTCACGCACCAGATTACGCTTCATGGCGGCAACCAATTGATAGTGCGCCTGATGCGATCCAAATATTGGATTCCTAAAGTCAAAAATCTGGTAAAGGGCGTGGTGAATTCATGCAAGGTGTGCACCATTTATAAAAAAAAACTGCAGACCCAATTGATGGGGGATTTTCCGAATGATCGAGCCTCTTTTTCCAGGCCATTTACTTACACCGGCGTCGATTACGCCGGCCCCTTTGAGGTAAAAAACTATACAGGGAGAGCTTGTCTCATCACTAAGGGATATGTTTGTGTGTTTGTGTGCTTTTCTACGAAGGCCATCCATTTGGAACCCACCTCCGACCTTACAACTGAGAAGTTTCTAGCAGCGTTTGCGCGTTTTGTAGCTAGAAGAGGTTGTCCTCAGCGGGTCCATTCCGACAACGGCAAAACCTTTGTTGGCGCCTCAAGTCTTATTTCCCGTGACTTTACGCAAGCACTAAAGGAGTCAGTGACTGATGCGTATAGCCATCAGGGACTCGTGTGGAGCTCCTCATATGGGAGGCCTGTGGGAGGCAGGAGTAAAGAGTTTTAAAACGCTGTTTTACAAATCCACGTCCGCTCGCAAGTATACATTCGAAGAGCTTTCCACGCTTCTGGCAAAGATTGAAGCCTGCCTTAATTCTAAACCACTCTCTCCAATGTCAGAGGACCCGACAGACTTGCTGGCACTGACGCCAGGCCATTTTCTGATCGGGGGTCCGTTGCTTTCCACGGCGGAGCCTGAAATTAAAGGCGAAGCCAAGTCAATTATAAATCGATGGCAACATCTCAAGGCCCAGCATCAACAATTTAGTTCGCGATGGAAAGAAGAGTATCTAAAGGAACTCCACAAGCGCAACAAGTGGCTGAGTCCATCCAGAAATCTGCAAGTCGACGATATGGTAGTCATCAAGGACGATAATTTGCCATCAAATGACTGGCGGCTCGGCGGGATCGTAGCTGCTATCCCAGGAGCTGATACTAGAGTACGCGTCGTAGATATTCTTACTTCTCGTGGAACCATCCAACGTCCGGTCCACAAACTAGTACTTCTTCCTATGGAGGACAAGGCAATCTCCGCACTTCCGCAATAATAACTTCTGTCCTCATTCTAGTACTTCTTCCTATGGAGGCCAAGGCAACCTCCGCTTTCCAAAAATAGTGCCTTCTGTCCTTATGTTTCAAAATCCGTTCACAATGGATACTAAAATTCGCTTATCATTTTTTATTAAAGCATCAAAACCATGGCTCCACGTCCTCGCAGCGCCCAAACTTTGGACGACAGACGTTCACGAGGTACTCGATCCTACCGTTGCCGAGTCTGTCGGGGAATCCATCCTCTACGGAAGTGCACCCGCTTCCTCAGGCTCAGCACGGAGAAGCGGCTCCGCGCCGTCCTGATTAACAAATATTGTGCGAATTGCCTGGCTCATCAACACTCCGGGGGTCAATGTCGCAGTGGCGACACGTGCAAGAAGTGCGGGCAGAGTCATCACACGCTGCTCCACCTGCACGAGATGTCCGGGACTACTCGTCAACCGCCCACCCAGCAGCGTCGTCAGCCGCCGTCCGCGCCACGTCGCCAGCCGCCGTCCATGCCACGTCGCCAATCGCTGTCCCCGCCACGTCGCCAATTGCCGTCCTCGCAACATCGCGGATCGGCCGCTCGGCTGTCAAGGGCAGTCTCGCGATCTCCTTCACCATCGGCAAGGGAAGCACGGACATCGGTCCGACGTCCAGCGTCAGCAGCAACTCCATCAGTAGCGGCTCTCCTGCAGCATCAGAGCCTCCACATCCTTCCGACGGCCATCGTGTTGCTGGAGTCTGGGGCCACCACCTTCGAGACGGCCGCGTTGATTGACCCTTGCACTCCCGTCAGCACCATCGACAGCTCCCTGGCAACTGCGTTCAAGTTGCCCACGACGACAGTGAGAGGCGAGGAAGTCTGCTCGACGACAATCCGGTCAAGAACGGGTGATTTCCAGATCGACGTGCTGCTGAAGATCAGCCCAAGTCTGTGCATCCGTACCCCGATCCTTTGCTACGTTCGCCCTCGCAAGGGGGGGGGGGAGAATGTTCGCGCCAAAGCGGCGCCCCCAGCCCCGACCAATTTTCCCTTCAAGCGCCCCTGGAGCCTTGACAGTCGAGAGAGCAGTTCTTCCAGATCGCTCGCATCTCGCTCTCTCGCACTGTTAAGTGTCTCCCCTCCGCTCTCCAAGCGGCTCTTGGAGCTTCCACTCTGTAGTTTTAAGTTAGTTCTAATTTACCAGTGTAAATGAACCGTACGCAAGTGAAGTCAATAAATCGTGGAGTATTATTTTATAAAGTGAAATGAAAACATTTCGGCCGTCTTACATTTACTTCTCGGGATCGGTATCACCAGCACGCACCCCCAATTGGAAAAGCCCGCCCCCCGAAATTTCAGACGGATTACACCAGCATATAGCCAAAATACACTAAGATAATTGATGGTAGTCTCTGGTAGATTTAAAGCTGCTTTTTTGAAGAAAGTTTTCGAGCTAATATATGTTTTAATTTACAATTTAAATTGAATTTCAGTATTTTTTTGTATAATACTGTGAATCTTTTAGTTTAACGTAGTTGGAGATTTCTTTTCTTCCACCTTTCATTTGAGGGGACATTTTATGTTTATTTTTTGTGCCAATATTTTGAACTTTTACAACGACTAAATATATCACAACTTATGATTCATAAGCGTTTAGCAGAACAAACTTGATCATTGGTCACTAATCCATGATTAATCAGAAATAATTTTGTTCTGCTGAACACAGCCAATGCCTTCTTCCATACAAGAAAAGAAGCTATCTTCGGCCAGCCGAAGTTTATATATCCTTGCAGATCATTCCTATTAATTAAAAATTACAAAAATATTAAATTTACATTTACTTAGTTGTTTAAACATATACGCTCTATCTTTGTTCTCTCTCTTTGTCAAGAGCTTTTGATTTGACCATTTTCCGGAAAGATCTGTCCTTGTTAAACAAAAAAAAAATGGCACATCGGCATGCATTATACGTCAAAAACGATTCCTTCTACCTGTTACATACTTGTCCCAGAATACCCTACAATATACTCTTAACGGGTATCAAAATTAGGAAAAAGTTCTGGTTTTGGGGCAAAAACCCCTATGTAACCCCATAAGTACAAAATGTAACCCATTGGAATAATCACAAAAATATAATTTTTTGTCATTATACCCGTTACTTGTAGAGTAAACTGCTATATTCGTGCAAAAGTATGTAACAGGTAAAAGGAAGCGTTTCCGACCATATAAAGTATAAATATTCTTGATTAGGATCACTAGCCGACTCGATCTAGCTATGTCCGTCTGTCCGTCCGTCTGTCCCTCCGTCCGTCTGTCCGTCTGTATGAACGCTGAGATCTCGGAAACTATTAAAGCTAGAAGATTGGCACATTGCATGCAGATTCTAGGGGCTAATACGCAGCGCAAGTCTTTCACGCCGATGTGCCACGCCCCCTCTTACACCCACAAATCGCGAAAAACTGAGGCGCCCACAGTTTTGAAGCTAGATTAATGGGAAAAGAAAAGTATATTCGTTTTTTCAATACCTATTGATTGACCAAAATGGGCCACACAAAGTAAAAAAATAAAGAAATAAGAAAGATAATAAATTAAGCATAAACAGAAAGTCACAAAAAGTTTTTTTTATTCTAATGTCGTTTAGAGTAAGTTGTATCGCCTTATGTGCAGACATCGCCGAAATGTTCCATCAGATAACTATTCAAGAAAGCGACAGACATGTACAACGATTTCTATGGCTTACCAAAAATTGTCAGGCACCAAGAATTTTTGTCATGCGCGCAATGACTTTCGGAATTTGCAGGGCTCCTTGCATTGCTCACCATGTTCGAGACAAAAATACATATGAATACAAGAATTTAAATCCGCGTGTTTATGAATCCATAACACAAGCTCACTACTGTAGCAGGCTGGGCACTTTGTAACGCAGCTGCTGATCGGCAACTCGAAAAAAAGGTGAGTTCGAGAAAAGAGAGAAGCATTCATTCGTGTGTAGAAGACGACAGTGTAAAGATCGAGGAAAACGAAAGCGTATAAATTAATTATTAAAAAGGCAAAACAATTAATAACCGGAGTGCACATAGTATTTTTCTTTGAGAGCTGGCGCTCACAATATCAGAAGTGGTGAACTTTAGCGAAAAAAAACAAATATTTGAAACAAAACCACGAGTACCAGTGAAAATGGACATACCACTAGACATCAACGAGCACTGCGTTCCCACGATAAACAAGTTGCTCGAAGTACTTAATATGCCGACTGCGGGAACCAAGGCGGACCAGAAGACGCCAAGCTAGATGGCGTCATTGTCGATCCCAATAACCCAATTGGTAATTCGGAGAATTTTACGCGTAAAGGTGAAATTCAGGTGCCAGAAGACGCCAAGCTGAAGTTACCAGGAAAGGCAGAAAGAGATGGCGACATTGCGTCCGCCGTTCTCAAATTTGCGGGACTTCTTTAACGGGGACTTAGCGATCTGGCAACTCTAGCACAGGCTGGAAATGCTAACACCACGGCAACACAAATGGGTGGCCACATTTTAGCAAATGGTTCATTTGAAGATGTTGGACAATCTTCGCAATGCCAACTCGTTGGTCGGAGCCCGAGTTGCCAGTTCAAACCGAGCTACGACAGTAGCTGTTAGAATGACAGACAATTCTTTGGAAACATCAACATCGGTACTTCGTTTAGCCAATGAAGTTCTCGTCGACTATGATGGAAGCACTTGCGCTAAGAGGTGGATCTTACAGATGAAAAACATAGCCACGGTTTTTTGACAATCTTCGCAATGCCAACTCGTTGGTCGGAGCCCGAGTTGCTAGTTCAAACCGTGCTACGACAGTAGCTGTTAGAATGACAGACAATTATTTGGAAACATCAACATCGGCACTTCGTTTAGCCAAGAAGTTCTCGTCGACTATGATGGAAGCACTTGCGCTAAGAGGTGGATCTCACAGATGAAAAACATAGCCACGATTTACGGCGTCAGCGGAGTACATTTACATATGCTATTTGTATGCAAGTTGAAGGGCAGAGCCAACGACTGGCTACATGCCACCCCGACGCGCGTATTGGATAGTGTTGACACTTTGTGTGAGCAGATGCTGGAGTTGTTTGAAAAGAAACTGTCGGAGGCTCGTCGTCTGTTTGAGATGCGCAACTGGACAGTGGGCGAGAAGTTTGTCGCGTACCTAGAGGATAAAATAATGCTGGCTCATGGAATAAGCATTGACGACGACGAACTTCTGAATCAGGTGATCGAGAGTATTCCGTCTCATAATCTTCGTACCCAAGCACGCATTCAGTGCTTCACGAGCATCGCGAAAATACGTCGCGCATTTGGCGAGGTAAATCTACCGGAGCAGCAGTTTTTGCGTAAGCCAGAGGAGGTTGGCAGGACCACTAAGGACTTTGGATGCTACAACTGCTATGCTAAGGGCCATCTATCATAGGATTGCAGGAAGCCAAAGAGGGAGCGTGGCTCTTGTTTTGGATGCGGGTTATCGGAACACCTGGTAGCAGTTTGCCCATTGAACAAGGAAAGGGCTGCGATTAACAGGAACGCGGATGACAACAACTTCGTAAGAGAATTTAAATTTTTTTTGTAGGCACTACTAACCAGTTCTTAATTACAGCATGCCTCATAGATTCTGGAAGCCCTATTTCTTTTATAAAAATTTCGTTGTTCCCAGAAAGCGCCAATCTACTTATTGAAGACAACAAATACTTTGGTCTTAACAGAAGCCAATTAATTCTCATGGAAGAGTATCTTGTTTCATTCTTAAAAATTCAAAAAAAACGCATTTTCATTTAAGGTGAGACATCTGAGTAAAATTTTTTAAAAATACAAATATTTTTTTTTTGTTAAGTGGGAAGGCACGCCGATAGCATTACACTCCAACATATTTTTTTTTTGTTTAAAATATTCTTTAGGGTTAAGGTTAAAAATAACATACCAAAAGATAGAGTCCGGCCAATGTGTCTAAGGATCGAAATTTTCCATTCTGCCACGATGCCTCATATGTATATTCCAGGCACCTTAAAACTTTAATCGCGTTTTTCTCGAAACCACTTTTTTTGAGACTTTTTTTTGAAACTCGAACAAATCTTAATCGATCGATCTGAAATTTTGACAGCATATTCAAAATACCTATGTCTATCGACACACGTGAGATTTTTTTTATATTGCTTACTTTTTTTTTATCAACAATTTTGTAACGTTTTTTTCAATCACTTTTTTTCAATCACTCACCAATTTGCAAAAAATCAATATATCGCAAAATCCTACGTGTGTCGATAGCTTATGATGTATAGAAACTAACAAAATTTAGATCAAAAATCTAGATCAAAAATTAAGGACGTTAGCTTTCCGGCCATGGACCCCCTTCAACAAAAAAGGGCCTACGAAGAAATGCTGCACAGCCGCCATTTTGTTTTTGATTTAAAAAAAAAATGTATTTTGTACTTCGAACCTAATATTATAAAACCTATTTTACGAATTTTCGATTGGCTTTTTCATTTGGCAAAAATTCCAGAAAATCCGCTTTTTTCCCCGTTTATTCAGATGTCCCCCCTTAACAGTCGTGGCGAATGAATCTATGGGACATTATGTAGTTCTTGGGAGGAATTTTTTGAAAGAATGTGGTCTAAGCTTTAGTCCAGAGGTATTAAAGATGGTTACATATGAGTGAGCGGAGACTTGGAATGATAACATAAATATAAAGTTACCAATTGAATCACACAATACGTTGGTTGAAACTGAAGACACCCCAAGGCCTGGTGCTGATAAACAATAAAATTTTTTAGTGATCAGAGGGTTTTTAAGAAACCCTTGAATACCAGTGGCTAGCGTTTGTGTATACAGCAGCGAGTGCATTAGTTAAAAGGTTGTCTGATAGGAAATTCGATTTATTTTGGCTTATGACCGGAATATCGACCGCAAACATCAGTTTACTTGTGTAATCAGCTTGCTTAAAACATAAATAAGCGTCAGCATGCGATAACACCTGCATGTAAAATAAGAATAGCAGAAATGATTCCTGATAATGATAATGATAAACAATAAACAATGCAGTTAATATCATCGAATTTTGTTTTCAGTTTAGACTTGTGAATGAGGTGGTGCAATAATTGCCAGACTTGATTTAAAATACATGACTGAAGTAAGCTGTTTTTACTTCACATGTCGGCTTGTTTTTTGTAATCCGTTGTACTAATCAATAAGCGTAGCCTAAATTCGATCTTGAACTTAAGATTCAATAAGGTTTAGAAGAAGAAAGGATGATAGTTGATGAAATTAAATTTCGTAGGTGTAGAGTCGAACAATAAATTAACCTAACTAAAATCTTATCAAATCGGAAAAAACTTTAGAGAAAAGTTATTCAAGAATCAATACACCAATTTTTTTTAATAAGTTTAAAATTTTTTGTTTATACCTTATCGAAACTCAGAGCTTACCGCTGAAACAAAAACTTATTTGTGAAGAACTTTTATTAGATGCAGTAAGATTGTCTCACAGGCAGTCTCCAGAGAATGTTACTGATGGTAACGCATGTGATAACGACAACCAGTGTAGTTTATGTAACATGGTTATAAATTCGGAAACCCCTTGTATTACAACAAAATGCAAGCATACATTTCACCAAAATTGTTTAACCACATGGTTAATAGATAAACAGTAATGTCCAATATGTTATATTCCATTTCAGCCACAGGAGTTGCAATTTGTGAATCGAGCTTAAACGTTAGACAAATAATTATTGGCAGCTGAAAATCCGGAAGGTATGTCCGTAAACAGATAGAGATATATGCAACAGCACCCAGAAATAGGTACCAATGCTACGAATCAATTTGAACCAGCTAGATCTTCGATACCAGCAGGAATAGACTATGACCGCAAAAATCTTATGATTAGCGAACCGGTGTTAAATGACGTAAATTTAAGCCATAATAGCAACGTACCAATAGCAAACTCAGCAGCTGATAGACCGGAAAGTAGGAGTAATTTTAGCTCTAAAAGTTCACATGTTAGTTCTCACATGTTAGGTGCACAAAATATTTCGTCGCTTAGTACTCAAAAGATGACGACTATTATACAAAATTGGCATATCAAATTTGACGGATGAATTTAGATAAATTGGATTGGTATTGACGATCTCATAAAAGGGCAGATAGTATCACTTGGGAGTCCTTTTGTATAAAATTGAAACGGGAGTATAAAGATCACAAACTGATCTTAAGGAAGAAATTCGAAGTTGACAAACTAGACGAGTCAATTATGATGATGGTAGATAGACTTCCAGTTCCTTTCTCAGATGATGAGTAGCTTGAAATACTAAAACGAAACGTTCTTAGAGAAGTTAAAATAGACTTGTTGTATGTCAGCGTTCTTTCCGTAGCTCATTTGCGTTTGCATTGTGCGAAACGAGAAAGATTTTGTTCAGAAGAAGTATCTTCAGCTATGTCGAGATACCAAAACAAAATGAAAGGACATATCGCGTCAATAGAGGAAGAAGAATTCGTGGTTGAATGATCCTGAATCTATCTAAATAAAAGCTATAACTGTAAAGGCGAAGTACACGTTTGGAAAAATTTTATTCAGCAGAAAACCGTCTTCTGCTACGGTTGTGGTGAACCAAATGTTTATGTCCAACTGTAGTCGATGTTTTCCAAATAACTCGGAAAACAAAAAGAGGGTTGTGTCCAACAACATCAGGATACAACCGCAGGCAGTAAACCGTTAGAACACAGTCGAGTCATAAAAAATCGTTAAAGATAAAATAACTAAAAAGACGTTTTGAAAATGAAAACACGGGAAATGGGTAAGAATAGTATTAAGTTAGAGTCATAGTACGCGCCCAGTTCCGGGTCTACATTGGTATTTAAGATCAATCAGAAAATGTAATAAAGTAGTATCATCAAACTCATCGCAGTGAGAGTTTCACTTCGGCTCACTCTCGGTCTACTGAAAGGCGCAGTGACGCACAAGATCTACAGTTTCGTATCCGGGAGTCAACACGACTACCACCGCGACGCGTTTTTTCATCAGCCTGCCAGAACACGTACGAGACACGGGTTCAGACTGTTCTCGCACCGCTCGTGCGTCCAACCCGCGTTGCCCAGCCAGTCTCTACTGCCCACAGAGAGGCTGCAGCAATAAATGGAGTTACCGAGCTGCCAGTAACCGTTTGTACTGGTCCTCGGGTGACCTATTCTATGTGTTTAACTGTCACGTCGACATATAAACATTGGTGACCTCGACGTGATCCTTTACCAACAAAGGATCACAATAGCAACCGCCTTCCATTAGGAATCATCCAGCCGATCTTAACAGTGAAGAATTACTATTCTTCTGTTAATATCTGCATACACAAGACACAGTCAAGGCTAGCGACGCAAGATCAGTGACTTACGAAACTTAAACACTTATCATGACAACCTCATTTATAGAGGAGACAAATCAAAACAGAGTCGACTTACAAAATCGTCTACTTGACGACCAAAATGAAGTGCAAGTGCAGATCCAACAGATCATTAAGAAGGATTCAGTCGAACGACGCCGGCGTGATGGCTATTATGCCGGACTGATAAGACAGTTGAACGATTACTGGCAGCAGTTTATGACCTAAAACACACAATGAACGTTGCAATCCGACAACTACACAGACGATGTAGAATCATCTCTAATTCTGGCCTCTACGGCGCAAACAATCTACAACGACGTCTAGAGATCCAATGGGAAATGTTGAGAAATGTAGGTCGTTTCAAGTCTTTGTACGAACAATATGAAATCACCTTACTTCGAGAAAACGACACTTAAATGAACCTCAATCTATCGCTCCCACCAATCAAGATTCCTAAATTTAATGGAAAATATCCCCGATTCCACGACTTATTCGTGGTATTAGTCCACACGAAGGGATACTCAGCCAACCAGAAATTACACATTCTTCAGAACTCTACTATCTTAACGGATACAGCGTTTCCACAAGATGAATATGATGACACTTGGCAACGACTAAAGGCCAGATATCAATACGGAAAGATACTAGTATTCGCAGCCATAGCCAAAATAGTTGATTATAAGCCAATAGATGGTTCAGCGCGTCAGTTGAGAGCACTCCATGACACAATTACGAACTATATGTGTACATTGAAAATTTTAGGCATCTCCACAAAAAATCAACATTGCGGCACTCGAAGACTCAGCCAACTCACCTACTGAGGTACCACTATTAGAAAGTGTTTTATCCTTTCTCGAACCCTTAACACTTACGAGACAAATCTCACAACGGGACACCAGCTGTAGAATTTGCAATACGGGCTCACATCGCCCATTAGCGTGTCCGATATCTCTCAAGATGGATGCGGAAAAGCGGCGCCAAACAATAACAACACTTGCAGGTTGTGTCAACTGCCTGTCAACATTTAATAAGTCTAACAACTGTCCCTCTTAAAATACTTGCCGATTTTGTCATCTAAGACACCATTCAACGCTACACAGACATCAAGAAAGCACATCTCAAGTGTCGGTCATAACCACCCAAAATCAAACAACTCAACAGCAGGAGATACTAACTCTAAGGCAACAGCCACCCAGTGGCAAGTGGGTTACAACCATATCATGTCAACAACCCACAGGGGGTTACGTATTGTTACCTACAGCCACAGTCACAATGCAAGGACTCAACACACGATAGGAGAAATGTCGCACATTCTTAGACTCTTGAGAACCTAAATCTAATATCAAAAAAATTAGCATACAGACTTGCTCTAAACATCACGAAGGCAACAGTAAACTTTCACGGGATCGGTGGATACGTCTCGGAACAGGCCCTACTCATCTCGTCTATAATATCAAACTATAAGATGGAAATCGACGTAATTGTTTTGCCACATGTAATGGATCGGAACATATAGAGGAGATACACAACGTTCCAAACGGCGTAGTGTTAGCCGATACTGAATTTAGCGCTGAAGTGTTTTCACGAATAGCAAAAACCGTTATTATCAAGTTGGGAAAGAAGAAATCAGTCTTAATGGAAACCACGCCTGGATGGATTGTTATGGGCCCAGTCAACCATCATCAACAGTCGTGACAGGAAATATTACTATAGAAGATCCGGCATCCGCCTTGGAAAAATTCTGGAAGCTAGACACGTTTACAACTGAATTACCGTTACTAACAGTCTAGGAAAGGCTATCCAGTACATTTTACAACAAACGTCAAATTTCATGGTGACCAGCACATGATGGCAAGACTACCATTCTCAGACAATCCAAAGGTCGTGGAAAAAACATTGCATATGGCACAAAGAAGTTTGGAGAGTTTAAAACGGCGATTACAAAGAGATCCTACAACACGAGAGGAATACGTGGCGTTTATGGACGAATATGAAAAATTGAATCACATGACGGAAATACGGCTTTCTAGTATTCCAAGGAACCATTACATCATTCCCCATCATTGCAAATTGAAGACAGATAGTTCTACCACGAAGTTAAGGGTAGTGTTTGATGCCTTAGCACAAAGCTCAACAGGAAACAACCTATGTAACATCCTAAGCGTAGGACCAACAGTACAAAGTGAATTATTATCAATTTTGTTACGTTATCGAATGTATCGGTTTGTGTTTACGGCAGATGTTGAAAAAATGTATCGAAACTTTTGGGTTCACCCTAAGGTTAAAATGTATCAGCTTATTCTTTGTTGACGGACACCAAAAGAAAAGATACGATATTTTCAGTTAAACACAGTCACGTATGGAACAGCATGTGCACCGTATTTAGCAACAAGGTGTTTACAACATGTGGCGTCAACGGCGCCACAAAATAAGATGTTAGGCACAACTGTCATTAAGCAAAATTTCTACGTTGACGATTGCCTATCTGACCAAACAACAAAATCAAATCTGCGAAATTCTAGAGTCAGCAAAAATAAAGCTACGGTAATGGTGTTTAAGCCATCCAGAATTACAAAAGAATAGGCCAGAATTACAAATAGAAGCCACAATAAAGACGTTAGGAATAATATGGAACCCCAAGGAAGACAAACTTCAAGGACGCGTGACCACATATGAACAAGGGAAGGTCACGAAGCGAATTGTCTGCTCAGAACTTTTAAAAATATTTAATCCACTAGGGCTATTGTGTACCATAACCACAACGGCAAAAATATTTATGCAACAATTATGACAAAAATCCCTCGAATGGGATACGGGATTGGATAAAGAAGATACAGGATACTGGCAAGGTTTTCGGAAAAACACTCAAATTTTAACTAACATTGAATTACCTAACCGAAAAATATACTACTACACATACTTACGGATGCATCCAAAGTCGCGTATCGAACTTCGATATACATTCTTTCAACAACGGCCAATGGATCAAGATTAAGCAATCTTCTCTGCGCAAAATCTCGCATAGCACCTTTAGCAAAACAAACGTTACCTAGTTGTGCGCAGCTGTACTGGGAGCCCAGCTCGCAGGAAGAATCAAAAGGGATCTACAACTGAGCTTTGATAAGGTACAGTATTGGACGGAGTCTACGATAGTATTGGCATGGATAAACGCATCAGGCCCGACTTACCATTTCACACATTCGTAGCCGATATAATTTCCCGGATTCGTGAACTCACAAATCCGGAACATTGGTCGCATGTTTCGTCCGAAGATAACCCTGCAGATCTTGTGTCCAGAGGATGTTCAGCTCAACAGTTCAGACACAAGAGTTTTTGGTTCAATCATATGCCACAGGGAGAAGATCTCGATCGAACAAAATCCAACACCCAGGTATTAACAACTGGACAAATAAAATTAGTCATAATAATTCCATTTACACATTAATAACAATCACGGCCTGGATACTGCGGTTCGTGACTAACTGTAAAAAGAGCAAGCAACGAGAAACAGGACCAATAACCACAGAGAATAGAGAACGGGCACTACAAAAAATAGTACGAAAAATACAAGAAGGAGCATTCCAGGTAACAATCTCTAAACTATAGAAAGATGGATGTGTGACAGCATCAGATCCGTATCGATCATTGATCCCGTTCCTAAATAAAAACAATTTGTTGCGAGTGGGAGGACGACTACAGAATTTAAGTTTGTCATTTGACGAAAAACACCCAATGATGCTTCCAGCAAATCATAAGGTAACTCGACTCATGTTCGAAAACAAACATAGCCAATTCAAGCATTGCGGGCCCCAAGCCTTATTAGCAAATACAAGGCAGCGATTTTGGACAATAAACGGAAAACAACTCGCATTGAAGACTGTACGACGCTGCGTCATTTGTTGTCGGGCCCGGCCAAGACTATTGAAGCAAATCATGAGTCCGTTACCAGCGGGCGGAGTTCAAGCGTCAAGGCCATTTAGAGTCAGCGGAGTAGATTATTGTTGACCATTTTGGATTCACTATAAAATCTGAGGAAAGAAGCCACACAAAGAGTATTTTTAGAGATTTTCTGCTGTTTCTCAACTAAGGCTGTAAATTTGGAAGTAGTGACAGATTTAACGATTCAACGGGCGCAGAGGAGTAGCCGAGAAGATATTTTGTGACAACGCTAAAAATATTGTTGGTGCTAGGAATGAATTAGCCGAAATAAACTCAAATGAAGCACATAAGCAATCACAAAAACAAGCACACAACTAGGGACAGAGTTTCAGTTTATCCCACCCAGAGCCCCTCATTTCGGTGGACTTTGGGAAGCAGCTGTAAAATCAGCAAAACATTTGCTATGCGCACTATGTCTACAGCGGACTTGACTTACGAGGAACTAGAAACAGTCGTCATCGATATAGAGGCAATATTAAACTTTCGACCCCTCCCTCCGATTTCTTCCAGCCCTCGAGATTTGCCAGCGTTGACACCAGGACATTAACCGCGTCTCCCGATTTTCACAAGAAGGAAGTAGAAGCCAGCCAGGTGGAAACAAATTGACAGAGTCAGACAGGATTTTTGAAAACGTTGGAGTTACGAGTATCTACACGATCTGCAAAAGCGATCAAAATGAACCAGGAAGGAAAAGACGGAATCAATAGGAGATCTGGTGATTATCAAGAAGGACAATGTCACTCCGCTACTATGGCCGCTGGGAAGAATTGTCGAAGTTCATCACGGAAAGGATGGAGCGGTACGTGTGGCCAGTATACGAACAGCAACAGGAGAATGTGTACGAGCAATCCATCGGCTGGCGATACTAACAGTGGAGTCAGAAGATCCCCAAGGTTATGTTCTAAATCATAATAATACTGGCTGTTTTGGGTGCCACCCAATTATTCCGATCACACCGGACGCACCGGTGAGGGTGGTACCACTGCCAAACAAGCAATAGAATAGCCTTAACATCAGCCGAATGGACAATCATATCTTACTTCGACTTACGACTGCTACCACAGAAGATGTCAGCACTTAAAAACAGTGTTAGGGGATTGTGAACTTGGTGCACTAGAAATGAAGCGTGCCCAACAATAATTCACGTGCTCAGTCTGTCCGTCCGTCTGTCCGTCCGTCTGTCCGTCCGTCCGTCCGTCTGTCCGTCCGTCTGTCCGTCCGTCTGTCCGTCCGCCTGTCTGTCCGCCTGTCTGTCCGCGTGTCCGTCCGCCTGTCCGTCCGTCTGTCCGTCCGTTTATTCGCAAACTATTCCCTCAGTTTTAAAGCTATCGAGATGAAAATTTACCAAAAGTCGTCTTTCTATTGCAAATAGTATATCAGTCGGAACCATTCGGATTGGACAACTATATCTTTTAGCTCTCATTGGAATAATTGAAAAAATAATTTTAAAAAAATTATAGCTTCGGTGTTTTTTGGCATATTACCTACCTATTGCTTTTGGGAATAGCATTTTTATAACTGTTCTGAATTTCGAATTAAATTTTAGAAAAATCGGACAACTATATCATATAGCTCCTATTAGGCCTTTTCAAAACCTAAAATTCGGTAAAGTCCGAATTTCGAAATTCCAACTACTTTAGAAGTTATGCATTTAAATAAATCTAATTTTTTCTTCCAAATATAGATGCTAGAGCTGTTTGGGGCCACTGGGGGGACATATCGGATATTAGTGGCCCCATATAGTATACAGTACAAAAATTTGGCTGATCTAAATCTTACGGTTTGGACTGTGGCCGTATCCACTTAAAAATCAGTCTTTTCTATTATAATCTTTAGAGATGATTGTGATCCAAGTAAAAGTCGTGAATTTGTATACTTTTTATCAGTTACAATGCTATCAATGCAATTTTAATTTTCGCACAAATATGTATACTTGTTTGTAAATTTAAATTTATTGTTTTTAAATTTCTTGTCTTGAATGAAACGAAAATATTTGTACGCACACGAAAAGATTGTCATCCCATACAAAAGTAGAGAAGTAACGTATTATTTTCCGATTCCATATTTGATCGATAATTATTAATTTTAAACTGGATAAATTTTGCATTGGCTGAAATTAAATTAATAATTTTTTTGTATTTAAACACATTATCTACTTTTAAGAAGAAACATACTCACAAATTGTGTGTTTTATGACATTGTACATGTATTTTACAAACATATATGCAAATCAAAACATATCCAAATATGCATATGTACATACGTATTTTATCAAAAGATTGAATCTTATACGATTAATAACACGGGTTTACAAAAAAAAATTGATGAAATACGCACTTTATGAAACTATGATTTTCGGTTAAGGTACATCTCCCTGAGTAAGAAAAGGGCACTTTTATTTATAATTGTATTTTCTTCCATGGCGGAAATTAATTAGGCCTCTTACTTCTGCTACAAAATGAAAAATACTTTTTAAAAAATAAGACCCAGCATTTGATCCACAGAACTAACTATTGTAAAGGGTAGCTTTTCCAGTGCTATGTAGGATTTTTAATATTTGTATAATTGAGTAGGATAATACATTGGAAACTATAAAATAAAACGCTCTGCACACGTTCTTCTCTCTTGAGTTCTCTTATGGCATTCTTATGGTCTTTCTGGTAACACTACCAACTAGGCGTTATACAATTTTATAACGTTATACAATTTTATTAAAATTCAAAACAAATTTTAACTTAAATTGCTTCTATCCCCACCCCTTTCCACACAGCACTACCACTCCCCCTCATCAGTTTTCTTGGCTCTTGCTCTTTCGGCCGTGGCTCACTTGGCATCCAGTCTATGTTTTTTTCTCTCTCGGCAGACTTTCGCAAAATGCGACGCAATAACTAAAAAAATCTAAATAAATTCGTTAGAAGTACTTAAAAATGATGGAATTTTCAAAAATTAAACTTAAGCACTTAAGCCATAGAATTAACTATGATCAAAAAATCATCTTGATCAGAGCAACGGCTTAGATTTTTTAAATCAGAAAGTACATTTTCTATGTATCCCCCAAATTATGGGCGATTTCGAAATTTCCTTTTGATTTCCAATTAGGCCTTTTTAAACCTTAAATTCGGTAAAATTCAAATATCGAAATACCAACTACTTTAGAAGTTATGCATTAAAAGAATTTTAGTTTTTTCGTGCAAATAATGATGCTGGAGCTGTTTGGCGGTTAGGCCCCATATAGTGTACTGTGCAAAAATTTGGCTGTTCTAGCTCTTACGGTTTGGGCTGTGGCCGTATCCCCTTAAAAATCGGTCTTTTAATTTATAAGCTGTAGGGATAAGAAATATTTGTCGAATATATTGTCTGTTAAAATAGCATTATTCTTATCGGTATAAGGAAAAATTTCAAAAAGGCGAGATTTAATTATATATAACATGGGAAATAATTAAAATTTCATTTGTGTCAGAAACTATAAAAGCTAAAAGATTGAGATTTGGCAAGCAGATTCTAGGGGTTAATACGCAGCGCAAGTTTTTCACGCCGATGTGCCACGCCCCCCCTAACGCCCACAAACCGCGAAAAACTGTGGCACCCACTGTTTTGAAGCTAGATTAACGGGAAAAGGAATGTGTATTCGTTTCATCAATACATATTGATAGACCAAAGTGGGAAACCCGTCACCCCTCCCCCCTAACGCCCACAAATCGCGAAAAGCTGTGGCGCCCACAGTTTTAAAGCTAGAGCAAAAGTGTGAACGCCATATTGTTTAGGTTATTAATGCCTACCGAAATGTAGAAGAAATTTTTTAAATCGTCCCACTCAGTAAAAAGTAATAATCAAAATATGAAGCGGCTGCTTAGTTTGCCCTGCTTGAGACTGCTTGCTTTAGCTGAGTAACGGGTATTTGATAGTCGAGGCACTCGACTATAGCGTTCCCTCTTGTTTACTTCTGAGACGTATCCAATGCGCCGGAGTGCTCGACATGCTGTCCACTGGCTGACGGGCTTACCTGTGCCTGTGGATGCATCCTTGGGTCTACAATTTTTCTGATTTTTAATTTTTTGCATCATAAGCCTTGCATCTGCATCAGTCAAAATTCGACGTGGACCACTTCTTTGTACCTTGAGTACGGCGTTGCTCCTTTTCTGCACACGAATGACTGCAGATTGGCTGATTTTTAACTTAACTTCAGCGTCTCTTGACAATTTCTTCATTTTATTATTTTAAAAACAATAGAGCAAAAACACGTGAGATTTCGTACGGTTTTAGTTAAAATCTTTCAAAAAGCACTTAAAAACAGATGCTTCTCAAAAACAAACGGTAAAATTCTGTAATTAAGCTTTTAATTAAATCAGCTGTGCAACTTTTGTTGAAAAATTCAAATTGAGCATAACTGAGTACATGCGTGCTTATTTTGTTTTTTGTTTCTTAATGAGACCACTCCGAAGGCAAGGGCGCACACATCCTGCAGGCAGGCGAGATGGAGAAGGACATAGGTCCTGAAGCCATCGTGGATGCCGCTCTGGATGACTCGGAAGACGAAGAGGACGGTGACCGCACAGTTATAGCCAGCCCGTCGAGCGGAGATGAGCCAGCCGCCCATGACTCTGAGGGTGCTGCAGCTCAATCTTAATAAAAGCATAATCGCATCTTCGGAGCTCCTGATTGCCCTGGAGCCATGGATTGCCTCGGGCAATATTGTGGCCGGACTAAGGTCCTCAAGCTCCAACACATTCTACTTACCAGCGGTATGCAGGAACAGAAGCGCCGTACTTGTACGGAAGGGTATCCATGCTAACCTTATGCCTCACTACAGCTCTGACGACTTGACTACGGTGATGCTAGAAAGCGAGGAGAAACGCCTCTTGGTAGCGTCCTGCTACATGGCACACGATAGACCGTCGCCACCAGAAGAGCTGAGCAACTTAGTGGAATTCGGCTCGAAGGAAGACCAACTCCTTATTGGTGCAGATGCCAATGCACACCACAGAGTGTGGGGAAGCACCGACATCAACGACAGAGGTGAGTCACTCTTAGACTTTATTCTATCTACTAATTTATATATAGCAAACGTGGGGGAGGAACACACCTTCGTAGGAGGCACCTGTCAATCGTACTAGATATAACACAGAGTACTTTGGTCTCTGAATGGAGGGTCCTAAAAACGCCATCCTTCTCAGACCATACTATACCAATGGTCTGAGAAGGATGGCGTTTTGAGTACGTTTGACGAGTGGTCAACCAATTTTGGTAATCTTTTCGGAATTAAATAGTTACATGTCTCTTTTATACGGTCGTTTTGGAAAATTCAAACTAACAGAACCACAAGAGAATGTGAGCGCATTCAAAATTTTAAAGTCACAGCAAAGTTTAAAAATCTTTATTTGTGAACAGCGTTTAAAAATTAAATAAAAATATTTTCTTCTACAATGCATTACACTAGTTTACAGCCAAAATACATAAACGCTCGGACCCATTTTTTTCGACTACTCTTGAGTCACTGATCACTATAAAGAAAATAAAAAAATTTTCCAAAGAATCGTTCTGGAAATATTCGAGATAGCCAGATTTTGGACCACTTGTTTTGTTTAACTTAACAGTTCTCAAAAACCGATCTGGTCCCATTTTGAAGGAATTAAATGCACCTTTCCGAAAAGGTATGCCGCTTTGCGATCGGACGTAAATTAATGGAGATCTACCATCTGAAAGTCAAAAAAAAGTTTCATTTCTGGCTTTTTTGTTTAATAGCTAGATTTGACACAATTTTAAAAAATATTAATAAATATTTATACATTTTTTGAGCATACAAATCTAAAGAGCCGTTTGTCCCAAACAATTGAGGTCAATTATTTCCAAATCGAGTGTACATTCTAGGACATATGCATATTTTAGCGAAATGACTCAAAGTCATCATAAGTCAGCAGTGGTACTAAAAATGCTTTTCAATGGATGTGGCTGTTTTCCCGAAATTTCTATTTTGAGAAACGATTAAAATATTGTTATTTTTTGCATGTACACTTGATTTAAAACCATTTAAAGAATTTAAAAAAAATCAAAATTTATTTTTGTCAAAAAAACCAAAAATAAAAAAAAAAAAAATTTTTTTTAATTTTTTATTTTTTAATTTTTTAAATGTTTTTCAATTAAGTGTACATACAATATATAACAACATTTTTATCATTTCTTGAAATATAAAATCGAAAAAACAGCGACCTCTCTCTGTTTAATACCACTGCTGACTTATGATGACTTTTAGTCATTTCATTAAAAACAAGAGGGAACGCTATAGTCGAGTGCCTCGACTATCAAATACCCGATACTCAGCTAAAGTCAGCAGTCTCAAGCAGGGCAAACCAAGCAGCCGCTTCAAAAAATTTAAAAAATTTCTTCTACATTTCGGTAGGCGTTAGTAACCCAAACAAAATTGCGTTTACACTTTTGCTCTAGCTTTAAAACTATGGGCGCCACAGCTTTTCGCGGTTTGTGGTCGTTAGGGGGGGAGGGGGGTTTCCAACTTTGGTCTATCAATATGTATTGATGAAACGAATACACATTGCTTTTCCCGTTAATATAGCTTCAAAACTGTGGGTGCCACAGTTTTTCGCGGTTTGTGGGCGTTAGAGGGGGCGTGGTATTTTGGGTTGAAAAACTTGCGCTGCGTATTAACCCCTAGAATCTGCATGCCAAGTCCCAATCTTCTAGCTTTTATAGTTTCCGAGATCTCAGCGTTCATACAGACGGGTGCCACTGTTTTTCGCGGTTTGTGGGCGTTAGGTGGGAGGGGGGGTTTCCCACTTTGGTCTATCAATATGTATTAATGAAACAAATACACATTTCTTTTCCCGTTAATATAGCTTCAAAACTGTGGGTGCCACAGTTTTTCGCGGTTTGTGGGTGTTAGAGGGGGCGTGGCACATCGGCCTGAAAAACTTGCGCTGCGTAATAACCCCTAGAATCTGCATGCCAAATCCCAATCTTCTAGCTTTTATAGTTTCCGAGATCTCAGCGTTCATACAGAACGGGTCACAGTTTTTCGCGGTTTGTGGGCGTTAGAGAAGGCGTGGCACATCGGCGTGAAAAACTTGCGCTGCGTATTAACCCCTAGAATCTGCATGCCAAATCTCAATCTTCTAGCTTTTATAGTTTCCAAGATCTCAGCGTTCATACAGACGGACAGACAGACGGACAGACGGACAGACAGACGGACAGACGGACATGGCTAGATCGACTCGGCTAGTGATCCTGATCAAGAATATATATACTTTATATGGTCGGAAACGCTTCCTTCTGCCTGTTACATACTTTTGCACGAATCTAATATACCCTTTTACTCTACGAGTAACGGGTATAAAAATGCATATCTCCTAATTCAAAATTATAGGACTGTCGGTTTTTGAGAACTGTTAAGTTTAACAAAACAAGTGGTCCAACAACTGGCTCTCTCGAATATTTCCAAAACGATTCTTTAAAAAATTTTTTTTTGGTGATGAATTTTGAATTTTGGTGATCAGTGACTCAAAAAAACTGGGTCCCAGCGTTTATGTATTTTGGCTGTAAACTACTGATAAATGTATGTAATTAAAGGAAAAATTTCAAAAATCTCTTAATCAAATTTATAAAAATGCAGTTGAATTGTTTGTACATATAAGTTAACCCGACTACGGTCATCGATCTTGGGCCAGCACCGGATGCACGCGTAAGCGGGAATCCAGTCGGCGAAATCCGATCCGGCCCATGCAAGCGCTGAGTGGTCACGGTCACGAGGCGCAGCGTCAGCAAAGTTCGGCCAGCAACGGAGTTGCGGGCCGCCAGCAGCGGCTGCCCAAAAGTGCGGCATCAGCATCTTAGCCGGACGATAGAGTGGCGAGCTGCAGTTTCTTTTTGAATTGTACTTTTAGTTTCTAAACAGAGCTCAAGCTGCCCAAACGGGTTACCAATAAATCAAATCAAATATAATAAAATAACTTTTGTTATAATTGGCGCTCAACCGTGGAAAGTTCCGTGACTCCGAATTCAAAAAAAAACGAATTCGTGGAGAATAAACCGTTTAAAGTCGTTTAAAAAAATAGTAAACGCAATCGTCTTGAGGAAAATTAACTCAATAATTTTTTTATGTGCAGAAATGATTTTTTATATGTGCAAAATATAGAAAATATTGCAAAGAAGTAAAAACAAGTGCAAAACATTGGAATTGTTTAAACGCAACGAAATAAAAAGTTTTTAAGATAAATCAACAAATAAGAAGGAGAAAAGTGAAAACAATAATCATTTTTAAGTACAAAATTATTTTGCAACCAGCGGAACCAAATTCTTAAAAGCAGAAAATTTTTTTTCGAGTGAAATTAAATAAAAACTGCAAGTACATCGAAATTTCAAAAGCAACTACTGGAGGATAAGGAAGCAGCGAATATTCAACAACTGAATTCAACGTTTCGCCCCCGCAGGAGAACAATACAGTTTTTTTTATTTAAAAAAATATATTGTGTTTCCACAGGACAAAATTTAAGTAAGGCGATTGTTTATTATCTCTTCAATGAATCAAACTTAAAAAAAAAAAAAAAAACAAGAAAGATTTTTCCAGTTCAGGGATTATTCTAAGTAAAATTAAATGAACTATAGAGACGGAAAAAATACAGACAGTAGTGACGAAGAACTTTTAGAAAGTTATAGGAACCTCAGAATTGAGAAATTACAAACTAACGAATCCGCAGGGTATATTGGGAACAGTATCAGTATGTCAAATAACGATATTTCCGAAATCGTACGCGCCGCAGTTCAGGCAGCGTTGGCTGCACAGGCCCAGGCTCTTGAACAAAAATTTCAAGAGTTAGAGGGTAAAATAGGTTCTATCTCTTTAACAAATACGGAAGTCAAGGCCTATGAGGCCATAAGCATCGATAATAATATAAAGTGCGAAGAGCCTTTAGACATTGTCATATCCATTCCCGAATTCGACGGGAAACAGGAAAATTATGTCTCTTGGAGACAAGCGGCAAACGCTGCATACACTGTTTTTAAGCCTTTTAATGGCAGTTCAAGGCACTACCAAGCGGTAGCAATTATAAGGAACAAGGTAAGGGGCAATGCAGATGCCGTGCTAGCCTCCTTTAACACAGTTTTGAATTTCGACGCCATTGTAGCGCGTCTTGACTTCACATATGCCGACAAAACGCCGGTACGCGTAATTCAGCAGGAATTAGATACCATGAGACAAGGCGAACTGATGTCACACGAGCCTTCCGCGGCTGCCGTGTTGAACCACAAATTTAGGAGCGACGCTCTCCACACCTTTGTCTCCGGGCTAAGGAAGCCCTTGAAACTTGCAGTATTCCCAGCCCAACCTAAAGATATGCCCTCCGCATTAGCACTCGCACAAGAAGCGGAAGCGGCTAATGACAGATGCGCCTACGCCGCAAGCTTGGCTAATTTCGCTAGCGACAAAGAAAAGCCCCAAAAAACTGGCAGTCAACACAGCCAGAAAACGGGCAACGGAAAGAAAAATCCGCACTACGTTAAGTCTGGGCAAGACCAGGCTTATAAGTACAGGGATCCCGGTAGTTCTAAACAAAGACCGTTTGGTCAAAAGAACCAATACCAAATGCCCGAGGCCATGGAAGTAGACCCTACTTCCCGGTCAAAGTTGCAAGCGAACAACAAAAAGGTTTGTGAGGATGTCTTAATGAGAACTCAAAAACTAAACCTTACCGAGCAAAGCGAAGATATTGAATATGAGAATTATGCAAGAACGGAAGCCTCAGCTAAAGACGATGAGACTTCAGACCTAGAATACTGTAATTTTTTAGGGGTAAGTCCCTGCTTCCGTACATAACTCGTACGATAGCAGGGCGTACTTTAAGGTTCTTATTAGATACCGGCGCCTCAAAAAATTATATTCAGCCCCTAACGGAGTTAAAATATATAATGCCGGTTGAGAAGACCTTTACAGTAAACTCCATTCATGGTGGAACATTCGTAAGACAAAAATGCTTTATTCATCTTTTTAATAAAAAAACCACCTTCTTTATCTTAAATTGCCTAAAGGAATTTGATGGTATTGTGGGTCTGGACTTCCTAAAGGAGGTAAATGCTAAAATAAATTTAGTAAAAAATATTATAGAATATGAAAGCGGTATAGAGGCCCTTCAATTCGCTGAATTTAAAGATGTAAATTTTGTAAAAGTTGATGATAAAGACGTACCGATGGTCATTAAAGATTCTTTTCAGAAAATGATCAAATTTAGATCAAACGCATTTGCGGACCCGAACGAGGGCCTGCCTTATAATATAAACACGGTTGCTACAATCCCAACGGATGAAGAACCCATTTATTCAAAAATGTACCCCTACCCTCAAGGTGTATCGGATTTCGTCAACAAGGAAGTTAAACAACTTCTTGCCGTTGGCATTATTCGACCGTCAAAATCACCCTACAATAATCCCATCTGGGTTGTAGGTAAAAAAGGTGTTGACAAGGATGGCCCCAAAAAAAGAGGCTGGTTATTGACTTTAGGAAACTAAATAAAAAAACCGAGGATGATAAGTACCCGATTCCTAACATATCGATAATACTGTCAAATTTAGGAAAAGCCCAATACTTCACAACGTTGTACTTAAAATCGGGATTCCACCAGATAGAGCTGGCGGAAAAAGATAGAAAGAAAACAGCTTTTTCAGTAAGCAATGGAAAGAATGAGTTCTGCAGACTGCCTTTTGGGATAAAAAACGCCCCTAGTATCTTTCAGAGGGCTATTGATGACGTTCTAAGGGACGTCATAGGGAAAATTTGTTACGTTTACATAGATGACGTGATCATTTTTTCCGAAACAAAGGAGGATCACATAAAACATGTTGATGATATCCTATGTCGTTTATGCACCGCAGGTATGCGCTTGTCCCAGGAAAAATCCAAATTTTTTAAAGAAAGCGTGGAATATCTTGGATTTGTAGTATCGCGAGGGGGGATCAAAACTTCCCCCAAAAACATTATTTAATCTTAGATCCTTTTTAGGGCTAGCTAGTTATTACAGATGTTTTATAAAAGGGTTTGCTACCATCGCTCGTCCGCTCACAAATATTCTAAAGGGCGACAATGGTAAAGTAAGTGCAAATCAGTCCAGAAAAATTGAGATAAATTTAAATCAAGCCCAAAAAGAGGCCTTTGAACGACTGAAAAATATTTTAGCATCGGAGGAAGTAACCCTCATGTATCCCGATTTTAGTAAACCCTTTGACCTAACTACAGATGCCTCACAGCACGGCATAGGAGCCGTATTATCCCAAGGTAAACGGCCTATTACAATGATTTCGCGCGCAATTCGCAATGACGAGGAGCACCTGGCGGCAAATGTAAAAGAACTCTTAGCCATAGTATGGGCACTAAAGAGTTTGAGAAACTATTTATATGGGGTAAAAAATTTGACGATCTACACAGATCACAAGCCCCTGACATCAGCTGTATCACCAAAAAACACAAACGACAAAATAATACGTTGGAAGGCGTTTGTCGACGAGCACAATGCCACCGTCGTTTATACCCCTGGCAAACAGAATCAAGTGGCGGATGCTCTTTCCCGTCAAAATGTAAACGCGCTTGAAGATAGTGGTGACTCTGACGCCGCCACTATTCACAGTGAAGAGTCCCTGACATATACAATTGAAACAACGGACAGACCGATAAATTGCTTCGCAAACCAAATTGTGATTGAGGAATCGCTGCATCCAGCAACCAAAAACTATGTTCTGTTCCAAAATAAAATGAGACATATTATCCAGTTCAGGGACAAGGACTCCCTACTACATCTTCTAAGAGATGTTGTGAAGCCAGAAGTCGTCAACGCAATACATTGCGAACTCCCCGTTCTTGCATTTATTCAACACGCTTTGATTCAGGAATTCCCCTCGACAGTCTTTAGATATTCGAAATCTCTTGTAATTGATGTAACCGACAAATCAGAGCAACTCGAAATAGCTGTGACTGAACAAAACAGAGCGCATCGCGCTGCTCAAGAAAACGTTAAAGAAATACTTTTGGACTACTTCTTTCCCAAAATGACAAGAATTGTTACTGAAGTAGTATCGAATTGTAGAGTATGCACGAAAGGGAAATACAATCGCCACCCCGAAAAACAGACTATTGCTAAAACACCCGTACCAACCTACGTAGGAGAAATTTTACATGTCGATATTTTTTCTACAGACGGCAAATATTTTTTAACCGCTGTGGATAAGTTCTCTAAGTTTGCCTCCGTTCAACCCATAGGCTCGCGAGCAATTATAGACATTAAAACACCTTTACTCCAACTTGTCAATCTGTTTCCAAAAATAAAGACCTTATACTGCGACAATGAACGCTCTCTTAATTCAGAGACTATAAAATCAATCTTAACAGGAAACTTTGGAATTAGTATTGCAAATTATTAACCATTTTCCTTCTGTTCCTTTTAGGCTAAACCACGTCGCCATATTCCTCCTGACAATACTGACCACGAACGCGACATTCCGACTTAGTGACTATTCACACGCTGATTACATACCGGTGACCGACGGGGATGTAACTATCTGGGACGAGTACGGATACCTTGGACACACAGCTAATATAACATTTTACGAGACTTATGCGGACGAAACATCATCATTAACGACAAAGTTCCCAAGAAAACATATGGAACTAGTAGTACTCTCCGACGTCGAAAAAATTCGTACACTAGTAGACACAATTAAAATACACCATAGACAGGGTCGTAGTATTAACATGTTAGGATCCGCATTAAAGGTAATAGCAGATACTCAAGACTTTGAAGACTGGGAACAAATAAAATTCAGACAATTGCAGTTAATACAGGCTGAAAATAATCAGATAGACATCAATAGCAAGATTCAAACCCAATTTAATCTTCTGTCCCAGCAAGTAAATTCCATTAGCAAGTCAGATAAGATAGACTCCGACCACCTGTACGAGACAGTTCTTGCAAAAAATAGAGCAGTAATAACTGAATTGAAGAACTTAATAACATCCATAACTCTAGCCAAAATAAATCTGTTGAGTCCGGTTATTTTAGATAACATTGATGTGAAAGAGATAACGAATGAACACCTTACAAATGTCAGTGTGGCTGATGTGCTGGCGGTGTCTAAAGTAAAAATATTTCAAAATAATAACCTTTTGTATTTTCTAGTTAAGTTCCCAAAACCGAAAGTAGTTTGCAAAAAATTAATGATTTATCCCGTTCAGCACAATAACGTAATATTAGATTTAGATCAACACAACACTATAGCCGACTGCGGGGACCGAATTTTGGCCGTCTCTAACTACGACATAGCCATAGGAACAACCTTCTGCAAAATTTTGGAGAGTTCAACATGCGCTCAACAGCTGATGACCGGCGTTCTCGCTCACTGCGACACAAAATCCAGCCATCTCCAGCCCGTGATTATGGTGGACGAAGGCATGCTGATCATCAACGACGCTGCTGCAAACATAACAAGCGGCAGCACTCATCAAAACATTGCCGGCACGTTCCTTGTAACCTTCGACGACCAAATAAGCTTGAATGGTACCCCATACATCAATCATCATGGGGTTCTAAGGAAAGCACCAGCAGTGCCAGCCATGGCTAGAATCAACATTACTGAGCACCACCAACTCCTCAGTCTACCGTTTCTGCATGAGTTAAGTCAGCGCAATCTGCAGCGAATCGGCGATCTTGGGGGCCAAATTACCTATGGCTCCGTCTTCAGCTGTGGGTCTACCACTGCCCTACTATTAGGATGCTTTGCCCTGTTCCTCCTTATCCGTCGCCGAAATGATAAGAAGAACCGGAGCAAGGTGCTGGCTGACATACTTGGAAAGACCGAGGGCGGCCCTAACCCGACTACGGTCATCGATCTTGGGCCAGCACCGGAAGCACGCGTAAGCGGGAATCCAGCCGGCGAAATCCGATCCGGCCCATGCAAGCGCTGAGTTGTCACGGTCACGAGGCGCAGCGTCAGCAAAGGGTTACCGATAAATCAAATCAAATATAATAAAATAACTTTTGTTATAATTTATATATGTAGATGTAGAGTTCTATAATAACTTCACCTTATTACTCGCATTATATTTATTATACTCGTTACTCGTAGAGTAAGAGGATATATTAGATTCGTGCAAAAGTATGTAACAGGTAGAAGGAAGCTTTTCCGACCATATAAGGTATATATATTCTTGATCAGGATCACTAGCCGAGTCGATCTAACCATGTCTGTCCGTCCGTCCGTCCGTCCTTCCGTCCGTCCGTCCGTCCGTCCGTCCTTCCGTCCTTCCTTCCGTCCGTCCGTCCTTCCGTCCGTCCGTCCGTCTGTCTGTCCGTCTGTATGAACGCTGATATCTCGGAAAGTATAAAAGCTAGAAGATTGGGATTTGGCATGCCGATTCTAGGGGTTAATAAGCAGCGCAAGTTTTTCACGCCGATGTGCCACGCCCCCTATAACGCCCACAAACCGCGAAGAACTGTGGCACCCACAGTTTTAAAGCTAGATTAACGGGAAAAGGAATGTGTTCGTTTCTTTAACACGTATAAATTGACCAAAACGTCAAAGTGAAACATGACAGATGAATTGCTAAAATACCTGCCGTGGGAAGTTGCATCTGCCAAATAATTTGTTTGGCGAAGCTGTAATTTTGTTTTAAGACCATCTAAGGTAAGTATATAAAAAAAAAATATTTTATTTCTTTGACACACTTAGGCATTTAAATATGGATGTAGGTGCGCGGTTCTCCCGATCTGAAAGCCGATTTTCAACCCTTCCATCTTTTGCTCCCCTCTCTCGCTCTCTTAACCGTCGTTTTTCTCTTCTTCTTCCTCAAATTGTCATGATCTAACCTGCTTACATTCGGTCTTCCTTTGTTCAAAGGGCAGTATATGTATATACATATGTGTATGTACGTGTCTCTCTCGTCTTTCTCACTCTCTCTGAAATTTGATTTTCAACCCTTCGATCTTCGTGTTCTATCTGTCTTGCTCCTCTCTTTCGGTCTTTTGACCAACGTGTTTGTACTTTGGGTATTATTAACATTATTTCAGAAAATTTTGTTTATCTAAAAACAAATATTTAATATCCCAATAACTCTATCTTTCCAAATAAAGGAATGCGAAGAAAATGGTTTATCTCTAAATCATACACCTACTTTCATAAAATTAACATGCAAAAAAATGAATTAAATGGGTTAAATTCGTCCTTTTTTTGCTTTTACTTATACATAAAGCTAATGTCTTCCAAAAACATAAACAAAAATGACATATTTTCAACGAAAACTCTTAGTTTTTTAACAAAAACAAAAAAAATCCGATTTTAATAGTTCAACGAATAATCAGACACTCGCTGAATACAGTTTTTTTTGGGACTTGTTGCCAACTTTGGGTTTTTGGCACTTTGAAGTAGAATTTAAAAGCATAAACTGTGGGCGCCACAGTTTTTCGCGGTTTGTGATCGTTAGAGGGGCGTGGCACATCGGCGTGAAAAACTTGCGCTACGTATCAATCCCTAGAATCTGCATGCCAAGTCTTCTAGCTTTTATAGTTTCCGAGATCTCAGCGTTCATACAGACGGACGGACGGACAGACGGACAGACGGACATGGCTGGATCGACTCGGCTAGTGATGCTGATCAATAATATATATACTTTATATGGTCGGAAACGCTTCCTTCTACCTGTTACATACTTTTGCAAGAATCTAATATACCTTTTTACTCTACGAGTAACGGGTATAATATAAAGGGAACCTTCGGCTAGCCGAAGTTTATATACCCTTGCAGATCTATCCTATTCAATTACAAATACCAAAATGTTAAATTTAGATTTACTTGTGTATTTGTTGCAACAAACAAAATTACAGCAGTTTTCGTATTATTTTCACATTATTCGATCGATCCTTCCTAGGGCAGCTATATTACTATATATTCGTTCGATTTATGTTAAATTTAGTTCGAAATTCTGAATTAATTATATACGAAAATTGATATAATTTAGTTTGTTGTAAATCTAAATTCAGATTTTTGTAATTTGTAATTAAATAGAAATTAACTGCAAGGGTATATAGACTTCGGCTGGCCGAAGTTAGCTCCCTTTCTTGTTTTTCCGATCGTTCCTATGGGAGCTGAGCTGTATGATATAGTCCTACGATATTTTTAAAATTTTATTCGAAATTCAGAACAGCTTAAATAATAATATTCCCAAAAGCTTTAGGTCATAAGTCAAAAAACACCGAAGCTATAATTGTTTTCCATTATTTTTCCGATCCTTCCTATGGAAACTATAAGATTTAGTTGTCCGATCCGGATGGTTCCTACTCATATACTTCCTGCAATAGAAAGACGACTTTTGTAAAGTTTCATCTCGATAGCTTCAAAAGTGACTAGTTTGCGTAGAAACGGACGGACAGACGGACGGACAGACGGATCGACCCGTCTTGTGATACTAATCTCTATACTTTATGGGGTCGGAATGGTCTCCTTCACCGCGTTGCAAACTTCTGACTGAAATCATAATACCTCTGCAAGGGTATAAAAATGTTCTTAAATAAAAAACAACTTAAAAATGTTACTGAATGTTTTTAAATTAAGAACAAAATCAACTTAAAAATGTAACTGAATTAACTTACATTGAGGGAACATTCAACTCGAAATGAGAACATTTGTGCTTACCCGGTTTTCAAGAATGAGTGTTTTTAATTTAAGTAAAATGATTTTAGTTTTTTCTTTCTGTGAAGAGTATAGCAAAAACTAAAAAAATCAATAAAATCAACAAAAAAATTACAAAAAAAAAGTAAAATAAAAATAAAATAAAATCCAGATAAATTTTGACTTTTTGGCAGCGCTGAGTTTCGAGAGCAAGCGAGCAAGAGAGAGAGAGAGTGAGAGAGAGAGAGAGAGAAGTAACGTGACTTTATAAATAGAATGAATACGTGTGAGTCGCGTTTGCAAACATGTCGCTGCCTCTGTACATTTTCTTATTCCTCGTTACGCCTCTTAGTGTATGTTCTCCTTGCTTTGACTTTTCCAGTAACCGTTAAACAAAATTACAGGAAGAATACTACATTTTAAGAATAATTTATCGATCCTTTGCTTGGTAGCTATATAAAAAAGCTGTACGAATATTTGGTAAGTTTAATTCTAAATTCTAAAATATTACAAAATTTTTAAAATATTTTGTTTTGCCATTTTGCTGTTAGCACGATAATAAATTGTCTGATGCGATTATGTGTACATATTTAGAAAACTAAGAACTAATATTAATTTTAACTTACTTCAAAAGCGTATCGCAAACCATCCCATGGCCTAATTGGCATTTTTCCAGCCATTCGTGCACCCAGTAGATCCCAATTGGTATAGTTGTGAATATATTCAACAAGGCCGGCTGGTGTGACTTCCTGCAGACCTTCAATATTAAAATCAGCAGGAAATCCACTTAGGAAAGTAATATTGTGGCCCCTGAAATCAATGTTATTTGTTAGTCGAAGAGCTAAATATCCATATTCAATATAGTTTACATAATGATAAATCAAATTAAATAGTTTTAGAGAATACAATTAAAATCGTAATTTAAAACAAGATGGATCAAGAAAATTACTTAGCAAATAGAAGTATAAGAGAAATAGAGACACAGATTTTAATTAAAATTTTTATATGTAGCTCCCAGAAGACTTTTGAGAAAGCAATATGCAGTAATAGAGGAAGAAACTGTATAGAGACTACATTTGCTTTGCCCGAACCTCTGTCAACCTCTGTTGAAAGCCAGTTCAAGGCCAAATACTAAAAAAACAAGTACTAAAAAAAACAAATACACAAAAAAAAATATTTTTTTAACAAAAAATAAAAAAAAAATGTAAGGACAAACCATTTAGATATGCTTATCAGAAGTTTACCCATAGGTCCGGGGCTATTTAATATTATTTTATATAAACCTAAAAGGAAAATAAACTGTAATCAAAGACGCTCTACATTGTAGCATTTTACAATAAACACATGCACACATGCAAACTTTCTATATTTAAGGAAACATGGACTACATTGCCTAAAAAGGAGATTTAAGGCTAATATGGACTTAAAAATAGTAAAAATGGCCATAACTGTTATATTTAAGGCCATGTATTGTAAAGAATCACTAGTGTGAAAATTAGCCCACTACCTAAAAAATAGCACATAGCCATAAAACAAACAATAATAAAAAAATTTTTTTTAACAAAAAAAAAAAAATACCTAAGGAAAAACCATTATTTATAATTGGAAGAAAGTTACGATCTTGGACATTTAATATTATTTTTAAAGGATATATAAGGCTTCAATGTATTTTTAGAAAAAGTGTCATATAATCCATTAAGGAAAATAACCTGTAATCAAAGACGCGCTAAATTGCAGCTTTTTACAATAAACACATACATACGTTTTTAACAATAATAATATTATTAGTTATTTTTTACTTTTTAAATATTACTTTATACACTTGTATAACAGAAATCGCTTAGACACATGTTCTTAACAGTGTCTGATGGTGCGACTGGTAAGGTGTCTGCTTTTGTAGCGAGAGGGCCCCGGTTCGATTCCTTCTGGTTAAAATGAGGTGGAAGTTTTTTTCAGTTGTAAAATGCATTTTCTAATAATAATAAAAAAAGCAATCCAAATTAAAAAAAAAAACGTCTTGTACTGGACTTGAACCCGGTTAAAAAAAACCGGGAGCTGGCATATTTCCCATGGGCTACGCCCTTATTAAATTTTCGAGTGGCTAACTGCTTTGATGGAAATCTGAATGCTAAATTTTTTGGGTAATATGGACTATTTTTAAGACCATCATGGCCTTAAACATGATGGGCATAAAATAAGTCTAAGATTCCTGAGCTCCTTAATTTGAGTAAATTTTTTGGGTTTTAGGTCCCTATTTTTTCTGGGTGTAGAATATACATGCATAAATACCTTGAAATTAAACCCTTAGCAAGCTCCCAAAATGGTATTTTGTGCGACTTTGTTCCGCCTAAAAATAACACAAATAAATATTTAAGTGTTTGACACAAATAATAATTATTTGAAAACAAAGGTTTAGAAACGAAAGGATAGATGGACTTACCTTGGGTCGCCATTAGGATTTCGGCCCCCAGTGTGCTGCAACTCCAAATAATCAAGAAAACTACAGTTTTCCAAAACATGTTGCTACAAAAAAAAAAATAAATTCAGAGGATTTTGAAGAAAGGATTTTAAAACACCGGTTTATTTATTTTAAACCATTTGCTTTAGTGTCAGATCAGTACTTGCACCGCTGACGAAATTTCGCTAGGCTTTATAGACTTTATATACAAGCTGTCTATTTAAGTCTCTTAATTGAGCGTTTAGTGCCCAACCCAAAATGATATAATGTATATATAATTGTTGCGATTCTGTTAAATATCACTTTTAATATTTTTACAGTGTCAACGAAAAGTCAACGGGTAATAAACTAGAAATCCACTGTTGTACAAGCAACGCAGCGTTGGGTAATAACTCAAAGAGAGGTTGGCCCACGACGATTGCCCTTAAATGCCCGCACTACCGACATTATTTGGTTGTACTAATATAATTGGTTCTAGAAAACTGAATTACTGTAAGAGAAAATAATATTTTTGTTTGTTTCTTTTTTATTAGAATTAACCCATTACGTAACCATTAAAATAGTTTACTAATGTTAAATATAGTCATGTGTATTTTATTTTTGCTACTTAATAATAAAACTACTACAAAATAGTTATTTGTGTGTATTTAATTGGTGGAATTTAAAATGTTGTGGCTGGGGATTGTTTGATTAGTATGTTGGTTAATCTATTGTGTACTAAGTAGGCAAACAATTAAAGGTAGAAGATACTCGAACATGCGCTTTTAAAACTTTAAAACAAACGTATACTACATGACCATGACAAAAAATAGCACATTTTTTACAATCAATTAATGGCAAGAAGTTTTAAAATTTACTTCATAATTTAAAACTTAACCTTCCTTTGATCAATAGTACCAAGAGTATTAAAAACAGTTATTGGAAGCTACATTCACTATGTCGAAAACGCTTTCATTATAGATTTTGGTACCCCATATATCTACTCAAAATTTAGGAGCTCTATGAACTGGAAACGCATTAAGTATGACGAGGAATTAATTGGAACAGTTTATACAATCGGCAAAATGCTACTCGAAAGCGAAAGTAGATTTCTCGTCTAGCTTCCTGTAAAAAATAGGGGCACAACCAATTATTTGTAATTAGAAAATAATTAATGCATAAAAAACTTATTATCATATTTTTGAACTTACTTTACTTCTTATCACCAATTTTAATAACGCAATTTTCAGTTCTGTTCATCTGTTTATATTTATACCCGTTACTTGTAGAGTAAAAGGGTATATTAGATTTGATTAGATAGAAGGAAGCGTTTCCGACCGTATAAAGTATATATATTCTTTATTACGATCACTAGCCATTTCAGTCCGTCCGTCCATCCGTCCGTATGAACGCTGAAATCTCGGAAACTATGAAAGCTAGAAGATTGACACTTTGCATGCATATTCTAGCGCAAGTTTTTCACGCAGATTTTCCGCGCCACCTCTAACGCCGAAAAGACGCGAAAAAATGTGGCGCCCACAGTTAGATTAAGGGGAAAAGGGAAAAGTCATTTCACTAAAATATGCATATCTCCCAAAATGTTCCCTCGATTTGCAAATATTTGGCCTCAATTGTTTGGGGCAAACGGTCCTTTAGATCTGTATACTCAAAATAATGTATAAATATTTATAAATATTTTTTTAAGTTATGTGAAATCTAGCTATTAGACTTTCAGACGGTAGATCTCCATTAATTCCGGTCCGATCACAAAGAGACATACCTTTTAGGAAAGGTGCATCTATTTCCTACAAAATGGTGCCTGTTTCAAAATTGTTGGACTATCGGTCATAAAACAAGGGGTCAAAAATCTGGCTATGTCTAATAACTCCAAAACGATTCTTTGGAAATTTTTTTTATATTCTTCATGGTGATCAGTTACTCAACAGTTATCGAAAAAAATGGGTCCCAGCGTTTATATATTTTGACTGTAAACTAGTGTTATGATTAAATATATATTTTTAATTATTCTTTATAGGGTTTTTCATGTTACATACATCTCCCCGAATACCACACCCTTTTATTCTACAAGTAACGAGTATGAAACAAGAGAGAACGCTATAGTCGAGTGCCTCGACTATTAGATACCCGTTACTCATCCAATCAAATTTAAATACGCCATCTACCGCAAGATATTAATACCACTGGCCATTAAATGCGGAAATGTAGGCGCTAGCCCGGTTTTTGCGTTAATGGGATTGTGGGCGTTAGAGTGGGCGTGGAAACATTTTTTTTTTGTCAATCAATAGGTATTTAAGAAATTAATGAATATTCTTTTTCACGTTAATCTAGCTTCGTGGTTTGCTGGCGTTAGAGGGGAGAGGGGGTGGCTCATTTTGGTCAATCAATAGGTATTGAAGAAACGAATACACATTTTTTTTCCCGTTAATCTAGCTTCAAAACTGTGGGTGCCTCAGTATTTCGCGGTTTGTGGGCGTTAGAGGGGGCGTGGCACATCGGCGTGAAAAACTTGCGCTGCGTATTAACCCCCAGAATCTGCATGCAAAGTGCCAATCTTCTAGCTTTTATAGTTTCCGAGATCTCAGCGTTCATACAGACGGACGGACAGACGGACGGACAGACGGACAGACGGACATGGCTAGATCGACTCGGCTAATGATCCTGATCAAGAATATATATACTTTATATGGTCGGAAACGCTTCCTTCTACCTGTTACATACTTTTCCACGAATCTAATATACCCTTTTACTCTACGAGTAACGGGTATAACTATAATAGTTTCAAGTTTGTGAATAAGATTTAAAAAAACACATGCATAACAAGAAAGGAAGCTAACTTCGGCCAGCCGAAGTTTATATACCCTTGCAGATCATTCCAATTCAATTTGAAAATTAAATGTTAAATTTCGGTTTGCAAACAACAACGATCAAAATTATAGCAGTTTACGTATTATATTGACATTAATTGATCGATACTTACTATGGCAGCTATATAATATAGTCCGATTTATGTTCAATTTAATTCGAAATTCTAAAATAATAAAATAAAGTTATATTCCAGAGTAAAAGTGAATACAATAAAAATTATCAAAGCTATAATTTTGTTTCTATTAATTTCCCTTTAGTTTTCCGGTCTTTCCTATGTGATATAGACGTCCGATTTTTATAAAATTTAATTCGAAATTCAGGACAATTAAAGAAATTATATTCCCAAGAGCAGAAGGTAATATGTCAAAAAACGCATAAGTTATAATTTTTTTCAATTATTTTTCCGATTATTCCTATGGGAGCTATAAGATATAGTTGTCTGATCCGGCCGTCTCCGACTTATATACTACCTGCAATAGAAAGACGACTTTTGGTAAAGTTTCAGCTCGATAGCTTAAAAACTGAGGGACTAGTTTGCGTAGAAACGGACGGACGGACGGACAGACGGACATGGCTAGATCGACTCGTCTAGTCATACTGACCAAGAATATATATACTTTATAGGATTGGAAACGTCGCCTTCACTGCGTTGCAAACTTCTGACTGAAATCTGCAAGGGTATAAAAAGTTAATTCATATTAAAACATAATTACTTGGCATATATATAATTATAATTTTAACCAAGGCTAAATTCAAAACAAGAACGGAAGCCAATTTCGGCCAGCCGTATTATATATTCCTTAGCATATCATTCCTATTCAATTTCAAATTACAAAATGTTATTCGATCACTTTTTCCTATGATAGCGATATAATATAGTCGTTCGATTTATGTTCAATCAAACAAAAACACCTCTTAACGAGGTATAAAAATAGTGACGATCGCACCTTCAACGTACAAAAGTTCTGATATCAAATTTTGTGACGAAAAATGATTTTAGATGCGACCAAATAAGTACGCTACCTAAAATTTACTCTTTCGGCCCGCTTTAACAAATATTTAATATCTACACGAAAGTTTTCTGTTGTAGCGTGCCGAATGAATAAATTTTAGGTAGCGTACTTATTTGGTCGCATCTAAAATCATTTTTCGTCACAAAATTTGATATCAGAACTTTTGTACGTTGAAGGTGCGATCGTCACTATTTTTATACCTCGTTAAGAGGTGTTTTTGTTTGATATCAGAAGTTTTTGTTTTGACCACAGTCGAAGTAATCCAATACCATGACTAGGAGTCGTCCCCATATGGCTTGGCTATTGAAAAAACCAGAGCACACAGAGCGCATATATTAAAATAATAAAAACAATTTTTATTGTGGGGGCAATGGTTAAAATTTTTTTTAAAATCTTAATTTGTTTTTTATTTTTAAGAAATTGAAAACATTTTTTTTTAGAAATTTTTTTTGAAAGAAGAGGTTTAAAGGAATTAATGAAAAAGTCATGATGGTAATCAATTCATATAACCGGAGATACAGATTTTCAATGACGATTTTTGGCCACTTAAAAAAATTCTAACTAAAAAAATAACTTTTTTCCGGTCAAATCCTGATACGCGTGTTTACTTATTTTCCGAATAGTATACGTAAAAAAAGTTTCAGGCAAATCAAAAATGTGACCCAATAAAAAGTGTTCGGTTTGTAAAAGAACCGCCCATTTATGAATTTATTTATTTACTTATTTATTTATTAATTAATAATTTAATTTATTTTTTTATTTACTTAATTATTTATTTATTCATTTAATTTTTATTTACTTATTTATTTATTTTTATTTATTTATTTATTTACTTATTTATTTATTTACTTATTTATTTATTTATTTATTAATTTTAAGAATTGTATAATGGAACGCTTTAAAACAATTTTAACGATTTCTTGACCCTAAAATACATTTTGGATACGCACATACTAAATTCAATGCTTTTAGGCAGCGTTAGTTGTTTTGGGCTAGCATAAGTGGCCATTTTCGTTTCTGAATAACTTTTAAACGTGACTTTTTACAGTAATGTGTTATATACCAAAATTTAAGGAATCTCAAGGGCTATACAGTTTAAAGTTTTAAAGAAAATCGTTAGAGCCGTTTTTGAAAAAAATAAAAAAAAGCTAAAAAAAAGTAAAAAAAAAATTTTTTTGTGCATATTTTTTTAACTATAACATTTACACAAATTACATATAGGGGGCGCTTACAGCATTTCAAAATACCTTTCAAACGAGATACAGCACAAGTCTGTAGCTTCAGTAGTTTAGAAGTTACAGCCTTCCGTATTTTAGCTATTTTTAGCTGTTTTCCCGCTAAACTAGCGGGTTTTTCCAAAAGTGGTAGAACTAAAGTTTCTTATATCGAGCTGTTGAACATCATATCAAATTTTCAGGACTTTAAAACCATGTTTTGGGACACACAGACAAACTGACAAACTGACAAGCTGACAAACAGAATTAAAATTTCATTTTGAGTAGGCCCACAAAAATTTGTTTTCGGTATAACTTTTGAACGGAGCGTCCGATTTTCTGATATGACCCCTCATATTAAGCGCATTTTCAGTGGGAATAATAATAATAATAATAATAAATAACGTAGTGCGGGGGGCCAATTATCCCCACCGGCCCCAACAGATCCAAATTTCTAAATTTTCACTTTTACACTTTCACCGCTCTCTCTCCCAAACCAATTGATTTTCTTGAGGTCTTGGTATGCAATCCTTTAAGTTTTGGCAATACCTTTAATTTGGTGTATCACTCGCGAGGATCGGACCATTACAGCAGATTTTCAATTCTGCGGCTATATAATAGTAGTCGCCTTCGCACACTCTCCTGGTGCGCTTCGTCACTACATGGACTGCCGTCCATAGTGATTTAATTAAAAATTCTGAATTAATAAAATAAGGTTATAATCCTGGGTAGAAGAGACCGAAGAGAACGAATCTTAAATTTTTTTCCTACTAATTTCCCATTAGTTTAGCGATCGTTTAGCTTGCGTAGAAACGGACAGATAAACGGACAGACTGTCCGTCAGTCGGAAATGACTACACTCATAGAAATTTTCGGGTAAAATCGCCCTAAAAACAAGGAAGATTGCCATAAAACCGGGGTCAATGGCGACTAGGCTATGGAATTAGGGAAAATTACCCTAAAAATACGGGTGCCTTAGTCATACATTTAGGGTGATTTTTCTTAAATCTAGGGTTACTTTTCTGTTTTCAAAGGTAATTGCCCTGGAAATAAGAAAAAATACTTTTAAACTAATGGCAGTTTTTCATATATTTAGGATGTTTTTTTTATAAATAGGGTTATTTTTCTGTTATTAAAGGCGAATCGTCCTAAAAATCCAACCAAAAAAAAATTTTTTTCCCATATGCCTGTGAAAGAGTCTATACTAAGCCACCGCGCATTTCCTGGGATCTGAGGATATTGTGAACTGACTTCAACACACACACACTTTAACACCGTTTCAGACTTGTTTGTTGCCATATGAAAGGAAAGAAAAATCATCTTGATAAACTAATTAAGGAGATATATATGAAGAGAAAAAACCACTTACTTGAGAAAAACTGTTGGTCGCTCCAAAAATAGAACCCACGGCCTCTCGGATTGGAGTCTAACACTCTACCTCTGCACCACAGTCCCATCGCGCCAAACGACGTCTTAAATTTTCGTTTGAATCTTACCCTAGTTTTTTTTAATTTTTGGTGCTATTTTGTTTTACTTTTTAGGGCGAATTCGCCCTTAAAAGAAGAAATTACTATCAGAAATTACTATAATAAAGGCAATTTTGCCGTTTTAAGGCGTTTTTGCCGATTTTTCGTAGTTTTAGGGCGATTTAGTTTTAGGGCGAACTCATAAAATTTTTTACCTAAATACTATAAAAATCGACCTAAAACTGAATCGCCCTAAAACTACGAAAAATGTTCTTATTTTAAGGGTGGCTAGCACTAAATATACGAAAAATCGCCATAGAAAATATTTTTCAGGGTTAGTTATCTTAAGGGGGACATCTGAGTAAATGGGGGAAATTTTTTGGAATTTTTTTGGCCAAATGAAAAAGCCAATCGAAAATTTGTAAATTAGGTTTTATAGTATTAGGTTCGAAGTACAAAATACATTTTTTTCAAATAAATCAAAAACAAAATGGCGGCTGTGCAGCATTTCTTCGTAGGCCCTATATATATATATATATATATAAAATCTAGATCAAAAATTAAGGACGTTAGCTTTCCGACCATGGACCATTCATATATATATATATATATGAATGGTAAATAAAATCTAGATCAAAAATTAAGGACGTTAGCTTTCCGACCATGGACCATTCAACAAAAAGGGCCTACGAAGAAATGCTGCACAGCATTATTATTATTGATTTTTTGCAAAATGGTGAGTGATTGAAAAAAACGACACAAAATTGATGATAAAAAAAAGTAAGCAATATAAAAAAAAATCCTACGTGTTTCGATAGACATAAGTATTTTGAATATACTGTCAAAATTTCAGATCGATCGATTAAGATTTATTCGAGATTTGTTTCCGGCAGTCTCAAAAAAACTTTAACATTAAACTTTCGTTTAAAGTTTTAAAGTGCCTGGGATATACATATGAGGCTTCGCCGCATAATGTAAAATTTCGACACTTAGACACTTTTGCCGGACTCTATCTATTTTGTTCTACTTTTTAGGGCGAATTCGCCCTAAAAAGTAGAACAAAATAGCACCAAAAATCAAAAAAAAACTAGGGTAAGATTCAAACGAAAATTTAAGACGCAATAGATGGATGCATACATGTAATGCGTGTTATGTATGTGTGTGTAGTTGACAGGTCAAAGCATGTATGTACCCTTCAGTTCTGGCGTCACGTCGGTGACAAAACTCACTTGTCCAAACGCACGGCCGCTGCCGACGCCAGCAGAGCGCACCTTCGACGTGCGAGAAAGAATAGCCGATATTTTTTATTGCGCTCTCTTTCTTTGTCTTATAATCTGACTGCACTCGACGCTAGCAGTGACAAATTTCGGCCGGTCTGTTATTGTCTCTTGCGCTTTACAGTTATGTTCAGCTAGCAACCAAAATTTGGCCGGTAAATTTTGTGTGACGCAGCGACATGTGTATGCCCTTACATTTTTTGAGCAATATTGTATTTCGAAAATAAACTATTTTTTTTGTTTTTTAAACTTAAATAATTTGATTATAAAAAGAAGGTAATTTTAATTAAATTAAAAAAATACATTTAACTCATTAAATGTTATATTTAACTTTATTATATAATCTAATTTTTTAGTAAGGTTAAAAAATTGGTCCTTTAATATTTCTTTATTATTAACAGCTATAAAAAATTGTTATTTTACTAAACAAATAAAAATTATATAGTCGGATATTTACGGTTTTAGAAAGGGTATATGAGCATTGGCACGCGCCAAAAGCGAAGATGAAACAAAAGAAGCATGGCAAAGAGGTGAGAAAAAGACTTGGTGCAATCACATTCTTTTTGAGGATTTCCTAAGAGAAGGAGGTTTTTTGTTGCTCAGCGATTTATTTAATTTCTTACCAAGTGTTACTTAGCGTATCAATTATTTTTGTGCCAAGTGCTATGAAAATAAAGTCAGGTAAGTGCAATCTTAATGTTAAGATTTTGAGAATTTGCACCAATTTTAAAAGTGTTTTATGTGTTTCGCAAAATAACTTAGAAAGTTCGCGGGCAATTAGCCGAAAGTGGCAAGTTAAAGTGCTTATTAATAATAAATAATATTAATAAATAAATAAATACAAATATTAATACTTTTTTATATTTTTTGTAACATTGATGAAAAATTCTGAAAACCCAGGCAAGTGCCTCAGGAAGGCCTTTCTTAATATTAAAAATAAATTTGTGAAACAAAAAACTAGAAAAAAATAATAATAATAATAGTCTTAATAACTTTAATAACACAATTTAAAAAACAAAATATATAAAATAAAATGAATTAAATGAATATAAATATATCCGTAATATATATTTTTTTAATGAAATCGCTAATGAAATTTTGGAAAAAGTCATACATGAAATCACCTATGACACAGGTGACCCGATGATGGATTTTCAGAAGTGACATTCTATTGAAAAAATTCTGAAAGTCACACGTGAAATCACTAATGACACAGGTGACACGATGATGGATTTTCAGAAGTGACATTCCATTGGAAAAATTCAGAAAGTCACACGTGAAATACTAAGTGACATGTCACAAGGTGGTGACCTCTCATATAAAAAATTTGTATAAGGCACTTGTGACATCACGAGTGTCTTCGAAAAAATGTCACTCATTTTGTCACCATGGGACGGGGTAGGACATCCCGAACAAATGTCTCTATGGAAAATAACCGGTACGTCACCGGTGTCAAATGACATGTCACGAGTGATTCATATGGTGATTCGCGAGTGATTTCTGGAACTGAAGGGCCGTATGGGATCCACAAAAAATAATTGACACATTTATTTGTCGAATAAAATTCAATTATTATTACGTTTTCGTGCTGCGTGTTGGTATAACACCTGCAGACATATAACAAAATTGAAAATATTAACCCTTTATATAACCCAAATAAAATATTTTCGGCTTCTTTTAATATTTGGGTAACCGTTTAAAATTCATTGCATCGGCATCAACATTACGAAAGAGATTAAGTTAACCCTTGCATCAGACATTCATATTTGTATTGAGTTGAAATAAATTCGAATAATTGTCAAAATTAGTGATAAAGAGGAGGAATTAGTTGTGAAGGAAGTCAATTCCAAATCAACAAAAAAATGCTGTCGACAATGCAAAAACACGAAAGGGTTCTGGGTGACATTAGGCGAATGAAAACGGCTTTCGAGGAAAAAACTATTTCTTTCGATAAATTTCAAATTGAATACCGAATGCAGCTGCTTGAAACTTATTGCGAAAAATTGATGGATATCCAGGCAGAAATCGATGTTCTTAACCCAAGTAATGATTTAAGAGCGTCGGTTGAGGATATGTGTATTATTACAAAGGCTTTATATCGGTCCGCAATAAAAGAGAACGATTTACAGAAACTTAGTCAAGGGGATAGCAGTGTTCATCGTCATTTGTCCCAGTAACCTAAAATGAGCCTTCCCAAGTTTAGTTGAAAGCATGCTGAGTTTAAAAACTTTATAAGTCTGTTTGAGAGTTTGGTCCATAATGATTCATCTCTAACAAACGTTGAAAAATTCAACCATTTGCGTTCGTGTCTCACTGATGTTGCGTTGGGATGTGTGAAGGCGTTTCAAATTTCGGACAGTAATTAAGAGAAGGCGTTAGACAGTTTGAAAAATGTTTATGACAATAAATGTTTGATATTTTTCGATACAATTTCGCAACTGTTTGACATTCCCCATGTAGTCAGATTGTGCGATTCAGCTAAATCGGCGATATTAGTATCTAGCTGCTGAGGAATCAACCAAAAGTAAGGGAAAGCCAACCCAAGGCTCTAATAAAGGGTATTCAAAGTCGTCTTTTTCATGCACTTTAACAGATCGCCGGACTGAGTCAAAATGTCGATATTGCTCAGCGACGAATCATGCTTTGGGCAAGTGTCAAGCTTTCATTGCCCTTCCAGTGACTCAGCGTTTCGATTTTGCCAAACACAATCGTTTGTGCATCAATTGTCTAAATGAAGAAAATGTAAAGCTGCAAAATGTGGAGTTTGCTCCAAACCCCATCATACTCTTCTTCACAGATACGGGTTTGGACACCATCCAGCTAGTTCGGCGTCAACGCCTCAAGTGGCATCACGGACAACGTCAGTAGCTTCAGACCATCCTAATCAAGCGTATTCAAGTCATGTTGCTAGTAGTGATCACGTTATTCTTGCTACTACAGTAGTAAAGGTACGGGATAGATTCGGACAGTTCCAATTAGCACGAGCTCTGTTAGATTCTGGTTCGCAAATAAACTTCATGGCCGAGGATTTAGCACAGCGTTTACGGTTAAGGAGAGACGATTCGTGCTTAAATATTACCACGATTGGGAAGAATGATTCGGTAGTACGACACAAAGTCCACACGTCGATTCATTCTCGCGTTAATTCTCACACTTTTGCCACCGATTTTTGGGTGATAAAATCAATTTCTACATATCAACCCGACCATGAAGTCAACTTTGCGCAATGGAGTATTCCAGCAAGCATTAAGCTGGCAGACCCTAGATTCTACAAGCCCGCAAAAGTGGACTTACTAATTGGAGCAGAATCCTTTTTCGAACTATTGAGTGTAGGCCAAATAAAGCTAGGTTCCCAAGATCCGTTAATTCAGAAGACTTTATTGGGTTGGATTGTTTCGGGTAAATATACTCAGCATGCATCGAGTAGAGCTCAGGTGAGTAGCGTCACGGTCAAAGAAAATATTGGTTCTCTCGACTCTCTGGTGGAGCGATTTTGGGACTTAGAACAAGTCGCTGAGAGATCGAAGGCTGCCTATACAGCTGAACAATTTGCGTGCGAGCAACACTTCAATCAAACCGTACGCAGGCTATCGTCAGGTCGTTTTGAAATGAAACTGCCATTTAAAACAGATTCAAGCGTTCTTGGCTTATCCATCGCAATGGCAAAGCGCAGATTTCTTGCGTTGGAGCGCAAACTGGCAAATAATGACGAGTTACATGACATGTATCAAGACTTCATAAAACAGTACCTTGCTCTTGGACATATGTCATAACTACCAACCCCTCATCCAGGACACCACTACTATATACCGCATCAATGTGTCCTGAGACCTGAAAGTAGCTCCACAAAGTTGCGAGTTGTATTCGACGCATCGAGTAAGACGTCAACCTCGGTCTCACTAAATGAGACTTTAATGGTGGGTCCAACTATTCATTCTATTCTAGCAAGATTTCGATTGAACAAGTATGCCTTAAAGGCTGATATCTCAAAGATGTATAGGCAAGTTAACGTTTCCGCAGAAAATCGCGACTTTCAACTTATCTTGTGGAGGGAGAAATCGACACAAGCTCTCCAAACCTATCGTCTCAACACTGTTACGTATGGGACAGCCTCAGCTCCGTTTTTGGCCATCTGTTGTCTCTTTGAGCTACCAAAGATTTATTCTGAATCACATTTTATTGCTTCACAGGTCAAGCGACTTCTATGTTGACGATATGCTCACAGGAGCCAGCAGTTTAGAAGAGTTGGAAACCATTCGTAGAGAAGTAACTGAGGTCTTGAAATTCGGAGGCTTTAAGCTGGCCAAATGGGCCACAAATCATCCTAATCTGCTGGCTAATAGAGGGCCAGACAAGTCTCTTAAAGTTGACCCTTCCGCTTCCATAAAAACACTTGGTATGAGATGGAATCCTCAAAATGACGTTTTTCATTATAGCTTGGAGGATTTGTTTGATTCGTTGCCAGCAACAAAACGCAACATTTTGTCCGTCGGTTGTTTTATCCCTTCGGTCTTTCCGTTGATAACTAGAGCAAAGATCTTGCTTCAGGAACTGTGGCGACAAAAATTTGATTGGGACGAGTCAGTTCCCATGAGTTTGCATACCAGCTAGAATAGGTTCAAGCAGAATTTACTAGAATTAGACAAGATCTCCATACCTCGATATATCTGTCTGTCTGCTTATGAAACTGTCCAGATCCACGGCTTTGCAGATGCATCGAGTGAGGCCTACGGCTGTTGCATATATATCCGTACTATAGTTGGGACAACTGGTCTATCGAGACTACTAACCGCCAAGTCTCGAGTGTCTCCCCTTAAAACAAAGTCAATTCTAAGGCTCGAGTTGTGTGCAGCGCATCTTCTTGCTAAGCTATGGGCTCAAGTACCATCCCTGCTTAACAACTTTAAGTTGGAAAGCATTAATTTCTGGTCGGACTCTTATGTCACATTATATTGGTTGAAAAGGGATCCATCCACATTAGCAACGTTTGTTGCAAACAGAGTTTCTGAGATCCAAGAGCTTTCAGATAATGTAGTTTGACGTCATGTGCCTACTGAAGAGAAACCGGCTGATTTGGTGTCACGTGGAACAGACATAGATGGTTTAAAGTGTACTCTGTGGGAAATTGGACCAGAATTCTTGCTCAGAAGTCAAGACGAGTGGCCTCGTCTTCATCAGATTGAATTTTCACCCGATGTACAGCTGTCCGAGAACAAGAAAAGCGTGGCAGTGTGTTCCGTAACAAAAAGCCAACCTAATGTGTTTACTGATCTTATTGGAAGATGCTCGTCGAAAAAGCGGCGTCGAGACGTGAACATTTCGGCACAAGAACTAAAAATATCGTTCGTTAGGCTGGTCCAAGTACTTCAGAACCTTGAGTTTGGTTCAGAATACATTAAGTTAGAGAAATCAGAATGTTTGGCTCCACATCTTCAACGTCTATATCCCTTCATACACACAATGGAGCTCGATGGTATGACCTTTCGGTTAATTCGTGTTGGAGGCAGGTTGGGTAATGTGATTAAACACATGATTAAATACACCTTTTAAAATTCATTTTTTCGGCACGCTGCAATATAAAACGCCTATAAAGGGAAAAAGGCTGGATTTTAAAAAGTCTGTTTAATCATGTGTTTAATCATTGTTCGCCACAAATGTTGATATCAAAACTTTTGTATGTTGAATGTGCGGTCGCCACGAGTTTTTACCTCGCTAAGAGGGGTTTTTATTTGACACATATATTTATACATATCGCTGCTTTACTGAACTAATTTTTTTAAATGCAGTTTGACCTTTAGGAGAAAAACACTAACAAGCTCCCAATAAATAGACCATAGTGTACTATTTTGTTTTTCAAAAATACCATAAATATTTAAAAAAACAAGAAAGGAAGCTAACTTCGGCCAGCCGAAGTTTATATACCCTTGCAGATCATTCCAATTCAATTTGAAATTACAAAAATGTTAAATTTATATTTGCAAACAACAACGAACAAAATTATAGCAGTTTACGTATTATATTGACATGAATTGATCGATCCTTACTATGGGAGCTATATAATATAGTCGTCCGATTTATGTTAAATTTAATTCAAAATTCTGAAATAATAAAATAAAGTTTTATTCCAGAGTGGAAAGGAATACAATAAAACTTAACAAAAGGTTTGAAAATGTCTTAAACCTGTTCTGGAAATGAAAATTATATTCTTTTAACAAAAGGATTTCAGTAATATCATGAATGTGAACTTAAGCAAATCTCACTTCCTTAGTCAGCTGAAATGCACACACACACACACATGCACATATCAACTGGTTGGGGGTGTAAAATACGCATTTTAGCGTGTGCGTGTGTGTACGCAACGGGGCGAATTTATGTTTTTATTTTGTTTTTACAAATCCACAGCTTGTCAATAATTCAACATTTGAAAGGTAATAAGTAGTTTGGAAACATTTCGTCTTCTCGAGTTTTGGGATTTTAAAAATAAAAACAATTTTAAAGGAAAACTTCGATTGTAAAACTGTTACCAAAATCTAAATCTGATCGGAGCAGCATGATTTTGCAAATAGTTAAATCATTTAAAATCCGACTCAGAATTAAAATGTATACACATACGAATTTTCCTTGAAACTTGCTTAAAGGGAATTGAATAGCAAAAAAAAAAACCAAAAGGAATAATTGGCGACCTTGACGAAAGGGGCTGAATTTCAAAAAAGTTTAAATGCAGTTATTTTCGGGTATCCCATAAAATTATGAAGATACTTTTTTGTAAACCATTTAGACAACATTTACAACAGAAAAATTGCAAAAGATTTAGATTTAGATTTTAAACCATTTAGACAACATTTATAACAGAAAAATTGCAAAAGATTTAGATTTTAGATTTTTATGTCAATCCATTCTGGGTGAATTTTGACACTGACTATTTTTAAAGTGTCCAATTATATTGGTTTAGAGATAAGCGAAATAGAAATAATTGGCGACCTTGAAGAAGAAGGCTGAATTTCAAAAAGGTTTAAATGCTGTTATTTGCGGGTACTATATAACATTATGAACAGCACATTTTTGAACTATTTTGTCAAATATAGAACAGAAGAAGAGAGAACGCTATAGTCGAGTGCCTCGATTATCAAATACCCGTTACTCAGCTAAGGCAAGCTGTCTCAAGCAGGGCAAACCAAGAAGCCGCTTAAAAGTGGCGCTGTCTACGGGACATTTCATTATTTGATTATAACTTTTTACTGAGTGGGACGATTTAAAAAATTTCTTGTACAATCTTCTAGCTTTTATAGTTCCCAAGATCTTAGCGTTCATACAGATGGACAGACAGACGGACGGACAGACGGACAGACAGACGAACAGACGGACGGACGGACGGCTAGATCGACTCGGCTAGTGATCCTGATCAAGAATATATATACTTATGTGATCGTGTTACATACTTTTGCACGAATCTAATATACCCTTTTATTCTACGAGTAACGGGTATAAAAATTGCAAAAGAAGGAATTTTGTAGCACTTTGTGGCTCACACCCTGCTTCTAATTATATCCGAATTTATGTTTTTTTTTTTTAGATTTTTATGTCAATCCGTTCTGGGTAAATTTTATTACTGACCGTTCTTTACCCCCAAACAAATATTAATTAAAAGATAATTATCTATGTGAGCAATGCATTCGCTCGTTATCGCTTTCGCAATGCAGTCTCGGCGCTTTGCATGGTATTCGTAGATACCTGCATACATAAGTACAGCTAGCATCTGCTGCTGTAGGTTGGCGAAAATCATCCAGCTGAACCCTCCAATATGTTGGAGGGTGCCGGCTGGGCAATGGTCATTGCATTACCCCGAGCAGAGAGAGAAAGATCAGATCAAGGCTGGGCTGCTACCTCTCTGCGTGTCACCAGCGAAGGCTAAGGCCGGCTCCAGGACAAAACAACCCTTTTTCCGGAGGAGATGGAAAAGCTAGCCTGGGCAGAGCAAAAGGTTGAGAATGGAAGGCTGCACTTCGCAAGCAAACCCGCGATGTCGTCGACAAGCGGACAAGGTGGAGGAGCTGCTTCCCAACAAAAGGCAACGCTCACAAGAGAGCGCCGACAAGGAAATTTTGGGGAGCATGCGGAAATGCGGGACCAAGAAAGCACGTATGGAAGAAGCACCCACAGCCCCCATGCCCACATTTCGATAGTGCAGGGTGGTTAAACTACTGAAATGCAACGACGATCCGACCAGGAAGTGGCTGACGCAAACGGTCGGCCAACTGGAGGTGTTGTGGTAATGGACACCACATCGTGTGGGGAAGCTCCGACATCAATGACAAAGGTGAGTCACTCCCAGACTTTATTCAATCTACTAATTTATATATAGAAATCGTGGGAAGGAGCACACCTTCGTAGGTGCCACCTCGTCAAACGTGCTAGATATAATACTTGTAAAGGGACAGAGTACTTTGGTCTCCGAATGGAGGTCCCTCAAACGCCATCCATCTTAGACCATAGGTATATTCAGTTTATATACGATTTTAACGATTTTAATCAACGAGGAATACAAAATCCTACATAGGTATTACAAGAAGAATTCACGAAGGCACAGAGAAGCTCGTGAAGAAACTTCTGCCCCATCATCGAGAACGTCCCGGAAACGTCTAGACTCCCGAAGCTGCTTTCGAAGCAACCTACCATACAGAGTCAGCTAAAACGCGACGACGGACAGGGGACTGAGGGCAGTGCAGATGCCCCCAACAGCACTTATGCAATCGCACTTCCCAGGATGCACGGGGGCCCTAGACGACAGCACGCACCAGGATATAGAAACTGGCGAAGAACGCCCCCCAAACGATCTAATAACACCTACGAAAATCAACTGGGCCATAGACTCCTTTGCGTGCTATAAGGCACCAGGACTTGATGGAATATTTCCAGCCATGTTGCAGGCGACTAAGGACCTAATGAAAGGATAGCCCTATTGCTGTATAAAATATACTCGGCATGTCTAAGTGGGCTTTATCCTAATCCAATGCAGGACCTCTCTGATTGTCTTCCTCCCAAAAGCGGGAACGTGCAGTCACGCAAGCCCCAAGGATTACAGGCCGATCAGGCTTTCATACTCAAAACTCTGGAAAAGCTTTCGGATCTACACTTCATGATTGATGTAGAGAGACTTATGTCATCCAACCAGCAACCGTTGAGAGCCCTACACACTAAGGAATAGGCTCTTGGAGTATTCGTAGATATATCCGGAGCATTTAACAATGTCAACACTCAGGGAGATATGTGAGTGGACGGAAAAGATGGGACTCAGTGTCAATGGGGACAAGACCTCATTCTCTTTACTAAGAGATACATAGTACCGAAATGGATCCGCCAAAAATTGGCGCAACCAGGCTGACCCCGTAAACACATGTCAAGTACCTCGGGACAATACTGGACTGCAAGCTGGCATAGAGACCCAATGTTTTGGAAAGGGAAAAAGGCCACCGTGGTGCTATATGCATTCAAGCAGATGCTTAGCAGCACATGGGGCCAGTCACCGACTCTGATGCACTGTATCTACTTCTCTGTGGTGCATCCGACTGTGAAAATAAGACCTACACCGAGCTTATGGAGAGAACTCAGCGGCAGGCACTGGCCTGCATTACGGGGCGCTGAGGTCAACCCCAACTAAAGCCAGTGTTGGGAAAGGTACTGTTTTTTTTACCTAGGTGAGGTAAAGGCTATTGGGCAAAAATAAATACCTAAGTAAGGTAAAGGTACTTCAATTTCCTAGTACCTAGGTAAAGGTAAACGATAAAAAAAATTGTTTTTTAATTTGTATATATTTGTTTAAACATTTTTTTGTGTTTTTTTTTAATAAGACTAGGTTTCAGTTTACAGTCATCTTATAAATATATAACGTTATCTTTCCATTTTATTTCAATCACAATTTAAAGATTACCTTTTTTTTATTATAACTAATCATTCGAAAAACTCGTCCCCCTGCCTATTTCGTTTTGGGGTTAGAATTTGACCTCCACAACTGAACTAAAGCTCAAGAAACGATCCTTGAAATCGACCTCTTAGATATCCACATTCAACTAACTGCAGAAAAGGCAACACAACGTCTAGTTGCATCAGGTAACACGACGTCGCAAAGCTTTGGTTACAGTTTAATCGGCCAAAGCATGATCAATAAAACGGACTACATGACCCCCAGAACGTGCCCGGAGGTTAAAACAACCTCGTTCATGGGACCAGACGACTGGAAAACGGGTCAAGACCAGACTCAACACCTCAAAATATGCACAGACGGCTCCAAGATGAAAGGAGGAGTAGGAGCGAGCTTATACTGTACGGACCCTGAAATAAAGCTGTCATATAAGCTACCCAGCGACTGTAGCATATTCCAGGCAAAATTCTTTGCCATAAGGAAAGCGGCAGAAGTGGCTCAAAATATAAACCGATCAGACGATGTGTTCAACTTGTTTGTAGACAGCCAAGCGGCGATAAGATTAATGCAGTCGTCAACGGTCAGTTCCCAAAATGTAATGGCGAGAAGGGATGCACTAGATAACCTTAGCACGACAAAGTCAGTGCGGATCTATTGGGTTCCTAGCCACCAGGGCATCGACGGCTGACGTCCTTGCAAAGTACAAACAGAGAACGTGCCCGATTCCCTCAGAACTCTACAAAGCGCCCCGGAGAAACAGGTGGACAAAAGCACCGCGATCCTTGTGGGCACAAAAATCTCTTAACTTATCTCAAGGTTCATACACATCAACCAGACAACTATGGGCCATATTGGCCTATGCGTGGCCCCGTCCGTGAGGGCCGTTCGGGTTAACCTAAACTAACCTATTAATTTTAAAGATTTTGCTCATTTCACCCCAAATATCAATAATAGATTTTTATCTTTCTATAGTGTAAGTTCCACCTGGTCGGACATTGGCTTTTCAATGAAGTGGGCAATAGATGCTGCAAGTTAGTTTTCTTAAAATATTTCACTACTTTATACAAGAGTCTAAAATAGCTGTAACTTCTTTTTTGGCAAAAAAGGGTTGTCCAACAATTCGAAAATAAATGGGTAATGCAGTTAAGACGAGTAATATTCTAATGCTTTTACCATTTCGGAGCCCTTATTTGTAATATTTACGATCAATATTTTGAACATTAAAATTTAAAGTTTTCTAAGAACATTTTCTCCTGTAGATTTTTCGAAATCCACTGACTTTATTTCCAAAACGATATCATAGAATCTAAAATTTTTTTGGTTATGAAATGTTACGCCGAGAAAATTACGCTTCACACAGTTTTCGGTTCACATGTCGATTGTTCCCAAAGCTACACCGCCGCTCACAATGCTCGATATTTCTTCTTTACGTTGATTTTTTTTCTTTTAGGCGCAATTCTTGACGTTGCGGGAAACAGTGGTTAAATCCGGTAAAAAATCATTAGCATCAACAGTTCACCATAAGTTGCGCCAATCTGCACTAGCCTAACAAAGCCAGATCCACGCAAAGCCTGTTCCCTGCACAGTACTTTGATACTTTCGAAGAGTTGCGGAAGAATACGAAACCTCCAAGTTTGATGTCGTCTGGCTTCGCGATTTCCGCCTACAAATTCCATATGCAACTTCGTTCTTTGCGTTGGCCTGACAATGTGTAGGTTCCATTTGATACAAGTTCTGATACACCTTCAATATCCATTACTTGTGCTTGTTGTGCAAATATAAAAATGCTGCAGGATAGCTGACGAATGCAAGTCATGTCGATAGGCACGAAGCACGATCACACAAATTATTCGATTGCAAACAGGAAAAATCCAAGGATTATCATTATAATCAGAACATAATTATTTTAGTTTCTTAATCTAAAAATCAATCATGTAATGATAACTCCTGATTAATATTTATAAAACTAAATAATAATGCTTATTTCTAACCAATACACAATAAAACTTAGGGAAAAATGATTATTTTTGAGTTTTTTGAATATCGCTTATAATGATTACCGTATCTGGTAGAATCTTCAAGCTGAACGTTTACAAACGATCAGAACACATACTTAAACGATCACAAACTGTCATCCAAGGAACGACAGCACTCGCTCACCAGTTATTTCGTTTCACTCAGCCAAACCGATTAATCAAAACGGATGCGAGTAAAATGATTGACTCGTTGCAGCTCTCTGTCCGCGACATCCGATGTTCTTATGAAAAGCCTCACAGTTTGTTAAAAATTTGTCACGCTTGGCCTTGAGCACTTGTAAGTCTGTTGCGCACTTGTGGTGTTGATTTTTGTGGTCAATAAATAGGTATTGAAGAAACGAATATACATTTTTTTCCCGTTAATCTAGCTTCAAAACTGGGGGTGCCACAGTTTTTCGCGATTTGTGGGCGTTAGAAGGAACGTGGCACTTCGGCGTAAAAAACTTGCGCTTCGTACTCTACGAGTAACGGGTATAAAAACATGTGAATTTGCATTCATACCGCTCAGAGCACCTCACATCGGCGAACTTTGTAAGGCAGGTGTGAAGTCTGCAAAGCACCTGTTTCTTCGGTCGGCGAAGACATCCGGACCGCGGAGTTCGGAACTCTCCTAACCAGCGTGGAGTTGACCCGATCCGAACGACGGCGAAACCCTAAGCCCTGGCAATCTTCTGATCGGCGCCCCTCCTCCTGGCTCCACCATCAGCAGCGCTCTCGGACCAAGTCAGCCCAACCTGTGCAGTGTCTCGTCTCTCAGGCACAGCTTTTGGCAGCGATGGTCCCGGGAGTACGTCTTCACCCTTCAGGCGAGGAACAAATGGTACCAAATGGTGCTAATCGTCGCCGTGGGAGGGTATAATGTTTTCAATTAGACGTTCAAAAGGCAGTGAAGGAGACGTTTCCGACCCCATTAAGTATATATATTCTTGATCAGCTTCACTAGACGAGTCGATCTAGATATGTCCGTCTGTCCGTCTGTCCGTCCGTCCGTCCGTCTGTCCGTCTGTCCGTCCGTTTCTACGCAAACTAGTCCCTCAGTTTTGAAGCTATCGAGCTGAGGTAGTATTGGAGGTAGTATACAAGTCGGAGCCGGCCGGATCGGACAACTATATCTTATAGCTCCCATAGGAATAATCGGAAAAATAATTGAAAAAAAAATAACTTATGTGTTTTTTGACATATATCCTTATGCTCTTAGAAATATCATTTTTTTAACTGTTCTGAATTTCGAATTAAATTTAAAAACAAGAAAGAAAGCTAACTTCGGCCAGCCGAAGTTTATTGCAGATCGTTCCTATTCCATTTGAAATTACAAAAATGTTAAATTTAGATTAGCAACAAACAAAATTATAGCAGTCTACGGAGTATTTTGCCATTAATTGATCGATCCTTCCTATGGCAGCTATCTAATAATAACAAGAGGGAACGCTGTAGTCGAGTGCCTCGACTATCAAATACCCGTTACTCAGCTAAAGTCAGCAGTCTCAAGCAGGGCAAACCAAGCAGCTGATTCTGTGGGTGCCACAGTTTTTCGCGGTTTGTGGGCGTTAGAGGGGGCGTGGCACATCGGCGTGAAAAACTTGCGCTGCGTATTAACCCCTAGAATCTGTATCGACTATATCATATAGCTCCTATAGGAACGATCGGAAAACTAAAGGGAAATTAATAGGAACAAAATTATAGCTTTGTTAATTTTTATTGTATTCTCTTCTACTTTAAAATATTAGTTTATTTTATTATTTTAAAATTTCGAATTAAATTTAACATAAATTGGATGACTACATTATATAGCTGCCATAGGAAGAATCGATCAATTAATGTCAAAAAAATCCGTAAACTGCTATAATTTTGTTTGTTGCAAATCTAAATTGAACATTTTTGTAATTTCAAATAGAATAGGAACGATCTGCAAGGGTATATAAACTTCGGCTGGCCGAAGTTAGCTTCCTTTCTTGTTTTTATATTGAGTCCAATTCAGCTCCCGTTAAACTATATTAGAACCCACAACAGATAATGAAAAGAAAAGAAAAAAAAAATTAGCCCAAGCTGAAAAAAATTAAGAATAATGGATGTTGAATAAATAAAACCGGTTAAAAACTGACAAAATTTCCTTCTTTTGGAATAAAGGGAGCTTTTTTTTATAGATAAGATAAGCGCGTGTAGTCCGGAATAAGACTTTAGTTATATATACAGATACATAGCGCGATAAAAAATAATCAAAACGAAACCCCGACAATTCTGTAAATTCCGTGCTATCGTGCTATCGAATACCACAAAATTTCTTAAAACCATTAAATATATCAAAATCATCACAGCTGCCCTCAGCGAAAGATCTTTCGGCATGGGAATTGCAAAAATGAAAAAACTCTTGAATACACCCAGAGAAATGTGGGACTATTTTTTAGGTAACGTATGACCTAAAAAATTTTAATAGACTAAAATTTCAGATTTAGGTACTGGGTTACGTGAAAATATTAGCTTGTGGACTATGTTCCTTCTTTTTAGGTAAAGCTAAAAAGGTTTTTATTTATTTATTTACCCATCGCCATTGGATAAATCCTTAAATGGCTACAATTGATTAACCTAAATCTATTATCGAGCATTAATTAAAAAATATTCCCTAAGGGTTTGCCTTAACATTTCCTTCTTGGCCCCCAGCTGAATCTAATGCTAGTAGGCAAGTTATTGAACATCCTAAGAGCCCTTAGTAAAGGCTCATTTTGAGCATAGTTAGTCCTGACAGCACGTTCCAGAAATGGTATCAAGGTACGAAGATTCCTGGCAGGAGCATTGAAATTAATGCATTCCAACAGGCAAGGACAGTCAATATTACCTACCAACAGATCATTAATGAAAAGAAGGCCTGCAATTGTCCTGCAAAGAACAAGTGTGAAGCAGGGAACACTGGCTTGCGGAGAGAGCGAGATTTTCGTCGCCACCAAAAAATGAGCTGCATATTGCAAAACGAACGTATGGCCGTTACTCATCTTAGACATTATATTGGTCTTTGCACATACACACACTCACACACACATATATATTTAATTTGTAAAATACGCATATTTTGCTTATATTAATGTTGTTGCCGTGAGTATATTTATACCCTTGCAGAGGGTATAATGATTTCAGTCAGAAGTTTGCAACGCAGTGAAGGATACGTTTCCGACCCCATAAAGTATATATATTCTTGATCAGAATGACTAGACGAGTCGATCTAGCCATGTCCGTCTGTCTGTCCGTCCGTCTGTCTGTCCGTTTCTACGCAAACTAGTCCCTCAGTTTTAAAACTATCGAGCTGAAACTTTACCAAAAGTCGTCTTTCTATTGTAGGTAGTATATAAGTCGGAACCAACCGGATCAGACATCTATATCTTATAGCTCCCATAGGAATAATCGGAAAAATAATGAAAAAAAATTATATTTGAATATTTATGGTTTTTTAATATTATCAATGCATTTTGAATTTTAAAACACAAAAATCTGTTAGAAAATGTCTTAAACCTGTTCTGGAAATGAAAATGATATTTTTTTAGCAAAAGGATTTCAGTATTATGATGAATTTGAACTTAAGCAAATCTTACTTCCTTAGTCAGCTGAAATGCACACACACACGCACACTTGCACATATCTAGCGGTGGGGGGGATAAAATAAGCGTTTTAGCGCGCGTGTGTGTGTACGCAGCGGGGCGAATTTATGTTTTTACCGTGTGGTTACAAATCCACAGTTTGTCAATAATTCTTTTTTTTTTTTTGATATGCATAACAGAATGTTTATTGGCAAGTGTTATGTGAAACTTAATTCACTTTCACCCATGGTAAAAAATTAACCAAACTAGTGAATAACAAAAGACTGATTACAAAAATTGAGCAGTGTTGCAGTCTAGGCGTCTAAGTCTGAAATGAGTGTTCCACAAGCGTGCCGTCCAAGTATCCAATTGTCTGATGGGTGTAATCTTTTTAGTCTTCTTCTGTTCATAGGTCTGGAAAGTGCGAGGGCAAGTCTGTTTGTGTGGGAGATGAGTCATTATCTGTAGCGAATGGCAGAATTGGTGATAGATTTACAAACAGGATTAATTTTGAGATCTCGAAAAACAGTAGTGTTTCTTATATAGTATGGGGCGTTTATCATATGTATTAAAATTTTGGATTGTCAGGATTCAACTCTTTTTATAGAAGTGTTACAGGCAGTGCCCCAGAAGTGTATACCCCAATGTAGACTAGGCATCAAGGTTGCTTTGAAGAGCCGGGTTTTCGCCGTGATCGACAGTCCACTGCCCGGACGAAGAAGCCATCTCATTTTCCCCGCTTTTTGCCTTACTGAAGCACAGGTTGCCACAATGTGCTGCTTCCAGGTAAGCCGCCTGTCCAGAGTAAGCCTTAGGTACTTAACCGTGTCCGAGTACTTTATTGGAGTCCCGTCTAAGGTTAGGCGATGGGTGTTCAGCCTGTTTAATGAAAAGGTGGCATGCTGAGATTTGGCAGGATTAACTGCGATGTTCCACCTCGACGCCCAGGCCTCAAACTCATTTAGCATGTCCTGCACCATATCTGTCGCCTCTCTTCGCAGAGCACTTGTTGCCAGAAATGCTGTGTCATGCTGGGCGACGGAAGGTCCGAGGTGAATATTGTATACAAGACAGGACCCAGCATACTTCCTTAAGGGACTCCAGCAAGAACAGGCCTTGAGGTAGACTTGGATCCTCGAACATCCACCTGGAAGGTTCTACCAATTAGAAATGAGCGAAGGAGATCAAAGTATGTCGGGAGAAGAATGGGTTTTAGCTTATAGAGCAAGCCACAGTGCCAGACTCGATCGAAGGCTTGCTTGACATCTAGAAACACTGCGCAACAATACTTTTTCGCCTCGAATGCTTTAAGGATATGGTCGACCACCCGATGCATTTGCTCAGCAGCGTTATGCAGACTCCTGAAACCAAACTGATGATTTGGAATTGCATCCTGGAACATATGAAAACTAAAAAACCTTTTTAGTAGGATTCACTCAAAAATCTTAGAGAAGGTTGGTAATAGGCTTATAGGCCGAAAAGAATCTGCACAGCGGGGAGAGACGCCTTTCTTGGGGATCATAACAACATTCGCATGCTTCCACTGCTCCGGATAATATGAAAGAACAATCATTGCATTAAAGATACGCATGAGGAACGAAATAGCTGCTACTGGCAAAGCTTTAGCTACTTTTCCGTCAATGCTGTCATGGCCAGGGACTTTGTTCGTCTTCAGACGCTTAATATCCTATAGCTCCCATAGTAATAATAAGGTGAAATCGGTTAAAATTTGATGTTTTTCAGGATATTTCGCGCATTGTAAAAGTTATTGACATGAATCTTTCCAAATCGTATTTTTTGCGCAACCCTTGATCAGGGTAAAAGCGCGTGCCGATCGGACGTCTAATCCTATAGCTCCCATAGGAACAATAGGGTGAAATCGGCCCAAATTTGTCTCTTGTAAAGGGTGTTTTTTTTAGAGGTATAGAACTTTAAGTTGGCATCACTGTTCAAGATGGCGACCGATTTAACAGCTGTCAAGTGATCTATTCTCAGTTCGGTTTGGCAATTCATCATGAATAGACTCACGCCTAAACAACGCTTGCAAATAGTGCAATTTTATTTCGATTTATTGAAAGACACGTTTGGTGACCGCCTAATTTTACGTTTTGGACCTGTAAATTGGCCTCCAAGATCTTGTGATTTAACACCGCTAGACTACTTTCTGTGGGGCTGTGTAAAGTCATTGGTCTATGCCACATTTGGACCATTTGACCATTTGACCATTTGGAAGACAACATTCGCCGTCTTATTGCCGATATACGGCCGCAAATGTTGGGAAAAGTCATCGAAAATTGGACGTCCAGATTGGACTACATCCGAGCCAGCCGTAACGGTCATATGCCAGAAATCATATATAACAAAAAAGGAAGCTAACTTCGGCCAGCCGAAGTCTATATACCCTTGCAGTTAATTCCTATTTAATTACAAATTACAAATATCTAAATTGTGATTTACAACAAACCAAATTATAGCAATTTTCGTATTATTTTGACAATAATTGACTGATCATTCCTATGGCAGGAAATTCTTAAATAATAAAATAAATGTATAAATTTGAAGAAGAGAATACAATAAAAATGAACAAAGCTATAATTTTGTTCCTATTAATTTCCCTTTAGGTTTCCGATCGTTCCTATGGGAGCTATATGATATAGTCGTCCGATTTTTTAATTCGAATTTAATTCGAAATTCAGGACAGTTAAAACAAGAAAGGAAGCTAACTTCGGCCAGCCGAAGTTTATATACCCTTGCAGATCGTTCTTATTCTATTTGAAATTACAAAAATGTTCAATTTAGATTTGCAACAAACAAAATTATAGCAGTTTACGGATTTTTTTGACATTAATTGATCGATCCTTCCTATGGCAGCTATATAATGTAGTCATCCAATTTATGTTAAATTTAATTCGAAATTTTAAAATAATAAAATAAACTAATATTCCAAAGTAGAAGAGAATATAATAAAAATTAACAAAGCTATAATTTTGTTCCTATTAATTTCCCTTTAGTTTTCCGATCGTTCCTATAGGAGCTATATGATATAGTCGTCCGATTTTTTTTAAATTGAATTCGAAATTCAGAACAGTTAAAAAAAATAATATTTCTAAGAGCATAAGGATATATGTCAAAAAACACATAAGTTATATTTTTTTTAAAATTATTTTTCCGATTATTCCTATGGGAGCTATAAGATATAGTTGTCCGATCCGGCCGGCTCCGACTTATATACTACCTGCAATAGAAAGAAACGTCTCCTTCACTGCGTTGCAAACTTCTGACTGAAATCATTATACCCTCTGCAAGGGTATAAAAACTATATTCCCAAGATCAGAAGGAGATATGTCAAAAAACACCGAAGATATAATTCATTTTCCATTATTTTTCCGATTATTCCTTTGGGACCTATAAGATATAGTTGTCCGATCCGGCTGGTTCCGACTTATATACTACCTGCAATAGAAAGACGACTTTTGGTAAAGTTTCATCTTGATAGCTTTAATTATATAGCTGCCATAGGAAGGATCGATCAATTAATGTCAAAATAATCCGTAAACTGCTATAATTTTGTTTGTTGCAAATCTAAATTTAACATTTTTGTAATTTCAAATAGAATAGGAACGATCTGCAAGGTTATATAAACTTCGGCTGGCCGAAGCTAGCTTTCTTTCTTGTTGTTTTTGTTAAACAGTATAATTTTGATTCGTTTCTTTTTTTTTAATCGTAGTGTAAAGCAGAAAAACGTCACGCATGCAGCCAGCTTCCCCAGTGGACCAAGGCGCGATAGTAAAGCGAAACTATCGCAAAATGTTCGTAAACGGACATAGAAATGATAGCAATCCGCGAGCTTTTACTGAAGTCTCGATAAATGTTCGCAAACGGACTCAAAAAAGAACGTTTAGTAAACAAAAACCGGGCAAAATATTTTTCAGCCTTATGTCAAGTTTTCATTCTATTTTGAGCTCGTTTGCGATAGTTTTACGAGACTTTATCACTTCTGTTTTTGTTTCGATGGAAATTGACTGATGCGCAGTTTCTCGTTTCTCTCCCGAATCGTTCGTTTCGTTTCTTTTCATTTCATTTATGCGTGTGTTCTTCTTCATTCTATAGAATCTTGCGGTCGAGTGCAGTCGGACAATTTAATTCTAATTATAAATTGGTAATTAATAAATTACACTTATAAGTGTTTAGTTCAGTGGTGTGACGCTGTGACCCAAGTAAGTTAAAAAGTAAGTTAAAACGCCTTTAAAACAAAAAAAAACAGAAATAAACCAAAAATCACATGTGCGTTCTTCTTCTTTTTTTAGCCTTCTTCTTGGAATTTTTCGGTGGAAGTGAAGGGAAGCGCAAAGGGATTTAATAATGTCATTAAAACGCAAGAGCCGGAATTATATATGAGTCAAAATCTGCCAAGTGGGCCACCCCTGTTCCGAAGGTCCGATTTTCATCGAACTTTTTTACTTTTCCGGTTCACAACGAAAATATAAGAACTTCATTTGAACGGTTTTGCGAAATTTTGAGTTTTACCGGAGTTATAGAGGTCTAAACATGGCATTTTTGACACTTTTTCGAAAAAGTTGCACTCAGTCATTAATTCATAACTTCGGAACGGTAAGAGATATCTTTATGATGCTTTCACTAATCGCTCAAGAATTATTATGGCTTTCCATAAAAAAATTTTAAAAAAAATTAAAATTTATTTTTCTTAAAAATAAATTAATTTTTTTTTTTAGTTTTTATTTTTTTCAGTGTTCTTCACCAGCTATAGAGTTCAAAACCATTTGAAAATGAAGATTGATTCATTACGAAACAGATAAAAAAAAAAAAGAGTGGCCCGGCCAAAGGTTTTTCGCAATTCGAACTTTTCGGTGGGCGCACAGCTATTTTCCATACAAAAACTTAAGAACGCGCGCATGCAGTGTAAAAACGCGAGCCGCAGCACTTGTGTTGAACAGTGCGCCACCTAGCTTTGCGCGCGTTTTTAAATTTTTGTATGGAAAATAGCTGTGCGCCCACCGAAAAGTTCGAATTGCGAAAAACCTTTGGCCGGGCCACTCTTTTTTTTTTTTATCTGTTTCGTAATGAATCAATCTTCATTTTCAAATGGTTTTAAACTCTATAGCTGGTGAAGAACACTGAAAAAAATAAAAACTAAAAAAAAAAATTAATTTATTTTTAAGAAAAATAAATTTTAATTTTTTTTTAAATTTTTTTATGGAAAGCCATAATAATTCTTGAGCGATTAGTGAAAACATCATAAAGATATCTCTTACCGTTCCGAAGTTATGAATTAATGACTGAGTGCAACTTTTTCGAAAAAGGGCCAAAAATGCCATATTTTGACCCCTATAACTCCGGTAAAACTCAAAATTTCGCAAAACCGTTCAAATGAAGTTCTTATATTTTCGTTGTGAACCGGAAAAGTAAAAAAGTTCGATGAAAATCGGACCTTCGGAACAGGGGTGGCCCACTTGGCAGATTTTGACTCATATGCGAATCGAAACATATAATAAACAGTGCTGCTAAGATAAATACTGTTGAAAAACATGCGGCAGAGGCAGAGATTAGTTTTCCAGAGGAATTTTGTGATAGTGTTTCTGATTGTTCTAATGTTTTAGTTGAGAATTACGAACCAAAAAATTTTAATACTCGTCTAGGTCAGTGGATGTCTGAAAATAATATCAGCAGAAGGCCAGCTAATGATTTGCTTCAGTTGTTGTTTGAAAAAATTCCTGGCTTGCCACGAGATGTTCGTACATTAAAATGCACACCACGTGCAGTAATTCAAAGGGATGTAGCTCCAGGAAGCTATTTTCACTACGGTGTAAAAGACGCGCTAACTGATTTTTTAAGTAATGGTTGCTATTTATCTAATAGCGTAAGTCTAAATATAAATGTAGACGGACTTCCGTTGTTTAATAGTTCTCTTAAGCAAGCTTGGCCCATTTTGATAAATGTCAATGGCACAAAATCAGTTCTTGTAGCTGGGATATATGTTGGCAATTCCAAACCCAAGGATCCCAATATTTATTTAGCAGAATTCGTCAGCGAGCTAGTTAAATTAATTATCGATGGCATGATGCATCAAGGTAGAAAACTTCTTATTGGGATTAGATCTATAGTTTGCGATGCACCAGCACGTGCATATATTTTGGGTGTCAAACATCATACAGGATTTTTCGCTTGCAACAAGTGCACTCAAAAGGGTAAAAGTTTTCAAAGGCGAATGGTTTTTGAGTTTTCAGAAAACACCCTTCGAACAGACTATAGTTTCCGAAATCGCTTACAGCCAGAGCATCATAACCTACAGAGTAAACTAGCTTTAGAAAACTTGCCAATTGATATGGTCAATCAGTTTCCCTTTGATTATATGCATGTAGCTTGTCTTGGCATTATGAAAACTCTACTAGTGGCTTTAGTGAGGGTTAAAGGTCACCAATTTTCTTTGAGTCGGTCTACAATCAGCCTAATAAGTTCTAAACTAATTTCGTTTCGAAGATTTATTCCTAAGGAATTCAATAGAAAGCCGAGATCTCTTGATGATCTTGAAAGATTCAAGGCAACAGAATTCAGAACATTTATGTTGTATACTGGGCCAATTGTGTTGAGAAACTCTCTAGACACAACCCGCTACCATCACTTTTTATTATTCAGCCTTGGAATGCGTCTTCTTCTTCACGAAGAATATTGTATCACCAAAAACCAACTTGCATCCAGTTTACTTAACGATTTCGTAAAACAGCTTCCTCTGTTATATATGTTCTCAATGCTAACTTTTAATTTTCATTTCCTAACACATTTAAGCGCGCAGTCACTTGCCTTCGGCTCTTTGGAGACAATAAGTTCGTTTCCATTCGAAAATTTTATAGGACAATTAAAAAATATGGTTAAAAATTTTAATTTTGTCATAGAGCAATTGTATAATCGTATCGTAGAGCGAAGTATTTTAAACGTTGTGCCTGATTTGAAAAACACCACAAATAAAATTTTCTACAAAGATTTATTTTTTGATCTGAAAGAATCAAATAGTTTTTACTTTATTAGAGATAGCACTACATAAAAAATATTTAAAATTTTTAACATTCAAAATAAAACTTTGCATAGCCGATTAGTCGTGGATCTTGAACCTTTTTTTGTTTTCCCAATAGACTTAACTCTTGTCGGCATATTTTCTTCAAAAAATATAAATTACGATTGCAATGTATTGCAGCATGCAATAGAACAAATTTCTGGAAAAATCATACATTTATTCGATACTGATGTCCACATATACTTGCCATTAATTATATAATATTCGAAAATGTCAGACAACTACGAAACTCTTTTTAATTTAAATTCTGGGCAACTAGAAGAAGTACACGAAAATGTTCCAGACACTCAGCACTCAGGTAAGAATATGTCCAAATGTTTTTCAAATTAATACATTACAATTATGTTTTTTTGTAAAGCTATCTTAGACAAATTAATAAGAATTGATAAGAAAATTGACGTAATCATGACTAAGCTCGATCGCAACACAGTAGAAATGGTGGCTCTTCGATCTGAAATATCAGTTATAAAGGCCAAGGTTTGTGGAGAACTCCAAAGGCCAAAAGAAGCGATGCCTATTGAGTCCTTTAAGACAGTCGTCGAATTAGACAATTTTGAGGAGATGTTGAAGGATGAAGCATTCTTCAAAAAGTTGGTAAGTAGTCTTAATTAGCAACTCAAGAGTTTAATGTAACTTTTTTGTAATATTCTATACAGATTTCTGAACTTATGATGACTGGGGAAAAAGCTTTCGACAAATGGATTAGAAGCTCTTTGCGCCGACGACCTCGCACGGCTGTGCTCTTGGCGTGGAACCGAGGCAAAGAAATGTATTAGGGGCTTGCGCATTACTTTAGCAATCCGTAGTAAGTATTTTTGTACGAATAATTATATTACACTGCACAATATTACAAAATCGTTCTTTTACAGCGGGATTTAAAGAAAGATTTTCCCTGGAAGACGCTGATTTTGATAGAATAACGCAGAAGTTCTTCCAGTACGCCCAGGACAGGATTTCTAAGTCTCAGAAGAAAGTTAAAACTTAAGTACTCCAAAATAATCTGAAAAGTTAAAGAGTCTCATAAATGTACCATGAAGTACCAAAAGATCTCAATACCACTTTTAATTTTCTTAGTTTTTTGATTTGTTTGATACCATATTTAAAAAGATATTAAAATAAAAAAGAAAAACCAAAAATGTAGTACTGCTCTCACTGTGGGAATGAAATGGAATGAAACACCTTTTTTAATATCTTTTTCGATCCGCTACTAATATTAATTTCGGCTCGTTAATGATATTAAAATCGCCTCGCTAAAGATATCACCAAAGGCTCGCAAACGATCCGTTTACGAGCTATCGAAAACGAAACTTTCTCTGCCACAAACTGAGCGACCAGTGATTCGTTTTTTTATCGTTTTCGAATCCGAGGCGATAGTCGTTTTCCGTTTAATAGCCTCTTCCCATAGAGTCCATCCGTGTGAAACGGTTGGGATTTTTGACAAATGTGAAATTCGTGTTCCCACAGAGCTTCCATCCACCATCCACCTTCCACCATCCGATAACAGCTGACTTGAAAAGCAGTTGCTCATGTCAAAATAATTAAAGGGGGGTCTTAACTTGGGAAAACAGTTGTATAATGTTGTTCTCGTAATCTTATTGTAGAATAAAACAACATAAATAGCATACGATAATAATTTAAAGCATATATCCAATGTTAGAGCATATCCTACAACAAATCTGCATACAAATTTCTGACGGGGGAGAGCCTAACCTCTCGAACCCCCACACTCCGTTCTTACTACGCCACTGTCTAGCCAATATTAATGGTGCAAAAAATGTAAACAAAACCAATTGTGTGCTGTTTGGTCATTTAAAGCAATATTCAACTTTATAGGTGTACTAGCAATACCCGAAGCGACATTGTCCGCTACTATTAGCAAATCATTTCATGCTTTAAATAGTAACCTGATTTTTTATATTTCGGGATTTTGCTCGGATATTAATTAGAATTCTGAAATATGATAAGATCAGGTTATTACCACAGTAAACCCCACCTAATATTTTACCATAACCCCTAACCATAACTTACCTTTCCTTTACAGTGCCTTAACCTTACCTGTCTCTTACCCCCGGAACAATTTTTTAACACCGTAATGCTGTTTTCACTATTTCCTCGCCTATCCCCTAACCAACCGTACTCAGCCTTAACGCCGAAAAACTATTATTTTAACCAACTTTCTCTACCATAACACCATTTTTTTCTTTCCTTAGCCAACAGTTACCCCACTCTAGTCTTACATGAAAAAAAATATTTCCTTGCTTAATTAATTCCACTTAAACATTGCTTTTTCTGGTTTGTCACCTTAACCGACCTGATCCTCGCAAAAGTAAAAAAAAAAACTTACTTTACTCACATTCACCCTTTCTTTACATTACTTTTACCGTCACCCTAATCTGGGTAATAACGCCTTAACCGAAACTTTAACCCCGATTAACCTCACCTTATTCCCACATTAACTTTAATACTAAGGTCTTAATCTACCATTTTGGTCAGCTAAATTGCCAGCTAAAAGGAAAACCAGACAGCGTGCTGCCAATTAACCCCAAGTAACCTTCAAAACTTAAAACAAAATATAAAAAATAACACTCAAATACCTATGGAACGCTGGTCAACATGGCTTAAGCGAAAAACGGATTTGAACGCAGGATCGGTAGGTTAAAAACATTTAGTGCCCCCATGTCGGTTGGGGCTCACCAGCTCGATTAAAATATTTCCGGAAATAAAAGAAAACTAAAACATGGCGTACCTAAAGCACTCTTTTGGGTTTAAACTGTGGGAGTAATTCGATCTAAAAGTCAAAATTTGGCAAATTTTAAGGTTTCTTGTGAGTCTTTTGGATACACATATTTCAAACAATTTCCTTCGTGCGCCCATCCTCTATAACAATTCTTTCAAAACTTGTGTTTAGATAATTTTACATACATATATGTATTTACATGCCGACTTGTCGATGTGTGTGTGTGTGTTTTCGTTTTTACGTGTAATTTTGACCACTGAAACTTTGCCGCCTCTCTTGCGCTTCAAATGACTCTCTCTGCTCTTTACTCTCTCGCTCTGCTTCTGCTGACGTTGTTTTTGTCAGAGCTGTGTTCGGAATTCGTTCGTGAGTGCTGCTAACTGCCGAAGCATAGAAAAAACAAAAACAACGTGCTGCTAAAACCCCCGCAACCCCCACAATCTTACAAAAAAAATTATATAAAATCAACCGTGGGTCCAAAAAAAAAAAAAAACCTTTCTAATTGTATGGCATAGCTCCACATTTTAAAACAAAAACGGATGCGATCGCATAATCGGTGCGGAAAAATTAATTAAGTGCCCCAACCGGAAGTCGGTTGGGGCTCATCTTCTGGGCTTTCGAAAATTTCCACAAACAAAGCTTAAAAAAAAAATATCAACTTTTTTGGTTGAAAACTGTGGGAATGGTTGATGTTTTAATCAACCAATTTTCCATTTTTCGAGAGTCCTGGGAGTCCTTAGGAGCCGAATTTTAAAAAATCCTTTCTTAGTGCACACCTCCTCTAACACACGATTCAGACCCAATTTTTTCCAGATTTTTAGGTCTTATGGTTTGGGCTGGGGGAACATGACGCAAATCGACATCTACTCCTTTATAGTAATACTCGATATACTACACTTGTAACTAAAATTGGTGATTATTTAAGTATTTCACAATATGTTTTGAATCTTCTCAGCAAAAAATAATGTTTTCGGTCCCAGAATAGCTTAAATTTTGGCCCACCCATAACAATTTGCTTGCAATAGCCTTTTTGCATACAACAAACTAAATATAAATAATGAATTTCCAAAAATCAACAAGCTTAAACATTTTTAAATTTTCTCCCGCCATTGGTTTGAATATGTTTTCGTAGTCAACGTTCCAATTTTCACAGTGTGGAGGAAGAATTCAGAGTTGCACCGAAAAATGATCGGCTAACTATCGCATAAAGAGCCCGTCAAAGTCCGTCAAATTTTAACGGGGAACTAACTGGAAAATTTTCGGAACGGCAAAACCTTATGGACCATTCGTTCAACGGATGGTAGATGGTGGATGGCTCTCTGTGGGAAGACCCTATAAGTTTCGCGTAACTATCGTTGGCGATATCGCTAACGAACCTTTGGTCACAAAGCACAATGCATTGATTGCTTTCATTGTATGTGTGCTGCTTCTGCTGGCCACCACTGTTCTATACCTCTAAAAAAAACACCCGTTATTAAGAAGACTTCGTGTTTTTTTTACCGAATTAGGATTCTTTTTGTTACTTTGAGACTTAAAGCAGACTGGAAGGGTATTAAAACTTCGGCTTGCCGAAGTTAGTTTCCGCCCTCGTTACATATAACACGTTGTGACGACCCATCGTCACAACACAACACAATACAACCCACCAACAACCTTTTCAAACGCGCGCCCAAAACGATAACTGGTCACACTAATATATCTATAGTCGAACACCATACCTGGCCACACTAACCCCGCCGATACATCGATTGTCAACTACCATCACTACATTCGTGACCCCATAACGAGTTATCGATATCGGGATTCTCGGCATCGGCCGCTCTGGGCACACTCAACGGGAGCTATAAGGGCAGAGGCAAGACCCCTGATGAGGCACTTGCGTTCCGACGATCATCGAGGAAACATCAGCAATAAGGATAAATATCCGGGTAAGTGTTCTGGTAGAAAAGTATTGGTAGTGGTGGTGGATCCGTAAGAACTCGGTTTTAAATCGGTTCTGCGACATGGTGAGGATCACTGGCGTCCCGGTGTGGTTTCCTAGAAATCAGCCCAGACCCAGGCACGCTCACTGAGGCGGCCCGGTTTCCTAGAAATCAGGCCCTCCGCAGCGAGTTCCCCCAGAAGTCACGTTTCCGGCTCCCGACACGGATGTAGACAAGGCAGATCGAAACTAACGATGCCCTACAATCCCGAAATCCACTAGAGATCCAATCCTATCGTTCCCAACGACCCAGAACACTACGAACCCGACGTACCCACGACGAAGCAGTCCTCCTCTCGGCCATACTACAGCGCCAACGCGACTTCCCGGCCCTACCGCAGCGCCGAAGCTCGCAACTGCAGCTTCACCGCCTCCTCTCGGCCATTCTACAGCGTCGACGCTCGCAACAAGCAGTTCTACATCATCACTCGGCCCACCCGTAACGCCGAGTCGACAAAGCAAGCTGCCCCAACTCATCTACACAGAACCACACGACTATTGTAAGATCACTTCGAAATACACGCCCACTTTATAGTTTTACCCCCCTTCTGTGTCTTTATTGGGGAAAGGGAGGTAATTCGATCTATAAACTTCTGATATCAAACGAAACAAGAAGGGAAGCTAACTTCGGCTAGCCGAAGTTAATTACCCTTGAAGATTGTTTCTATTCAATTACAATTACCAAAATGTTAAATATATATTTACTTGCGTATTTGTTGCAACAAACAAAATTACAACAGTATTTGATCGATCCTTCCTAGGGCAGCTATATCGATTGATTTATGTTAAATTAAATTTGACATTATGAATAATTTAAATAAAATTATATTCCAGAGTAGAGAGACTGCAATAGAAATTAACGAAGCTAACATGTTTTTATACCCTTGCAGAGGGTATAATGATTTTAGTCAGATGTTTTCAACGCAGTGAAGGAGACGTTTCGGACCCCATAAAGTATATATATTCTTGATCAGCATGACTAGTCGAGTCGATCTAGCCATGTCCGTCCGTTTCTACGCAAACTAGTCCCTCAGTTTTACCAACTTTCCCAACTTTACCAAAAGTCGTCTTTCTATTGCAGGTAGTATATAAGTCGGAACCGGCCGGATCGGACCACTATATCTTATAGCTCCCATAGGAATAATCGTACAAATAATTAAAAATAAATTTTAAAAAAATTATATCTTCGGTGTTTTTTGACATATTAAATATTGCTCATTTTTTCAACTGTCCTGAATTTCGAATTAAATTTTATAAAAATCGGACAACTATATTATATAGCTCCGATAGGAACGATCGGAAAACTAAAGGGAAATTAATAGAAACAAAATTATAGCTTTGTTAATTTTTATTGTATTCTCTTCCACTCTGCAATATAACGTTATTTTATTATTTCAAAATTTCGAACTAAATTTAACATGAATCGGACGACTATATTATATAGCTGCCATAGTAAGTATCGATCAATTAATGTCAATATAATACGTAAATAATTCGTATAATTTTGTTCGTTGTTGTTTGCAAACCTAAATTTAACATTTAATTATACCCTTGCAGAGGGTATTATAATTTTGGTCAGTAGTTTGTAACTCAGTGAAGGAGACGTTTCCGACCCCATAAAGTATATATATTCTTGATCATGATCAATAGGGGAGTCAATATAGCCTTGTCCGTCTGTCCGTCTGTTTCAATACCGTTTGCGATCTCAGTTTAAAAGATAGCGATTTGAAACTTTCACAGTCGTCCTAAAACATGTGTACGCAGATCAAGTTTGAAAACAGACCCGACCGGACGTATATATCCTATAGCTCCCATAGGAACAATCGGATATACATAGCTTTCAAAAAATGAAAATTTTTCGCGCATTGTAAAAGCTATTCACATGAATCTTTTTAAATCGTATTTTTTGCGCATACCTTGATCAGGGTAAAAGCGCGTGCCGATCGGACGTCTATATCTTATAGCTCCCATAGGAATAATAGGGTGAAATCGGTTAAAATTTGACGTTTTTCAGGATATTTTGCGCATTGCAAAAGCTATTGAAATGAATCTTTTCAAATCGTATTTTTTTGCGCATACCTTGATCAGGGTAAAAGCGCGAGCTGATCGGACGTCTATATCCTATAGCTCCCATAGGAACAATCTGCAAGGGTATTAAAACTTCGGCTTGCCGAAGTTAGCTTCCTTTCTTGTTTTATATACTTCCAAGTAGAAACATATACACCCATTGTGTGTATGTATTGTATTGTACACATGGACGGTTCTTTTACAAACAAAACACCTTTTCTTGGGTCACATTTCTGATTTGCCTGAGAATTTATTTACATGTACTACTATAAGTAAACACGTGTATCAGGATTTAGCTGAAAAAAAAAATTTTTTTTAATTTCGAATTTTTTTTAGTTTGGCAAAAAACTTTAAATTTTAAAAAGTACCCTCTCATTGAAAATCTGTATCTTCGGTTATATTAATCCGTTTAACTTCATGTCTTTTGCATTAATTCCTCTTAGACCTCTTCTTTCAAAATACAATTTAAAAAGAATAAATTTTTAATTTCTTAAAAATAAAAACGAATTAAGATTTAAAAAAAAAACGTTAGTACTGATACACGTGTTTACTTTTTTTACGAATAGTGAATGTAAAAAAAGTTTCAGCCAAATCAAAAATGTGAAAAATTTTTTTTTTCAAATCTGTTCGATTTGTAACGGAACGGCCTATATAAGCAAATCAAAACACATCCAATTATAAATATGTACATGAATCATGTATATGAATCTTAAGATTAATAATTAACTTGGAAACATTTTGGCTTTGCTTACAGAATTTGTAGTAATTTTTTATTTTAAACTTAAACTGGAAATTAAAAATTAAACTTAAGGACTTAAGCCATAGAATTAACTATGATCCAAAAATCATCTTGATCGGAGCAGCGGTTTAGATTTTTTAAGTCCGAAAGTATATTTTCTATGTAGCCCCCAAATTATGGGGAATTTAGAAATTTCCTTTTGATTTCCAATTAGGCCAAAATCTAAAATTTGGTAAAATCCAAATTTCGAAATTCCAACTACTTTAGAAGTTATGCATATAAATAAATCTTATTTTTTCTTCCAAATATTGATGCTGGAGCTGTTTGGGGCTACTGGGACACATATCGGATTTTAGTAGGCGGTTCAAAAATTTGGCTGCTCAAGTTCTTACGGTTTTGGCTATGGTCGTATCCCCTTAAAAATCGGTGTTTCCTTTTATAATCTTTAGGGATATACACAAAAAACTTAAACATTTTTTAAAAAACTGCACTATTTATAAGAAAAAGAAATTTAATAGACACCCAGTGCAGATTCCTAACGGTGAGGCACCTATTCCGGAAACAGAAGGTGGAAGTTTGCATATCAAAGTGTAGATTCTTATTCTTTTTTATTATTTTATTATTATTTTTTATTGGTGGTAAAAAAATTACAAGCAAAATTTATAAAAATTACAAATTCGACCACAAATTCCATTACCAAAACCTCTATGATAGACAACGTACCAAGCTTTTCTTCATCCCAATTTATATTTTTCGCACAACAAAACGGGATTCTTTATTCATTCCGGATCCCCGATATAGTGCGTCCAACCGACAAATAGAAAGGGACAACTAACGGTAACAAAAACTGATCGCTACAACAAGGACCAGCTTAATTTTATTAATTATTCCGAATTTATAATTAGAGCAGCACAGAAATATAATTATAATTAATCAATTCACACTATAATTAACCAACGACCACATGAGGCGTTATTTATTAAAATAAAATATAATACAACCTCCATATAATAATATAGATGGACTTTTTCTCGGGCATGATCAACTTAATCGGAATAGGAAGCTAGTGAACCTAAACTCAAACTCCATACCCTTTAGCTATAGTTTCTGAGATCTCCGCGTTCACACGAACAGACAGACGAACATGGCTAGTTCGACTCCGCTAGTGATCCTGATTATACCTGTTACATACTTTTCGCCAAATACAATATATACTTTTATTCTACGAATAACGGATCAAATGAAAACACCTCTTAACGAGGTAAAAACTAAACACGATCGCAGATTTAACATACAGAAGTTCTGATAACAACATTTGTGTCGGAAAATTATTAAACACATGATTAAATACACTACAATACAATACAATATAAAATGCCTATGAAGGGAAAAAGGCTAGTCTAGTTTTTAAGATTTTACCCACACAAACATTTTCTAAAAAGGAAATTTGACAACATCGATGTTTTAAAAGGATAATAGATGTTTTATCAATGCTTCGTCCAAAACCACATAATCCCTAAAGCTATAACTTAAATATAAGAAATTTAATTTAAAGTGTTTATTTTTATTATTTAAGTATTAGCACACTTTTTTAAATGTAAGATATTTAAATATGAAAAACATAAACATTTGCGAAAGAACCCATATACTTTAATGCCATGTTTTTCATGCATTTTTGAAAGCATTCAATAAAAATGTATTTTTCCTATAATTTCGTTAAAAAAATCCTTCCCTTTTTCATTTCTTCATTTTGAGTGTAGGGTGTGAAAGATAAAGAGTTGGTTCAAAGTTGGCCAAAAACACAATTTTTCTTCATTAAGGTCCTTTTTCTCAGAATCTATGTTGTGATTGCAAGCTAACAAGATTTTTAAGCATCCAACGAGGTAAATAAATAAAGGTTACCTTCTGTAACGCAGTGTAATTTGTAATTTTGTAAAATTTTGTTATCATTGCAAACTATTATCAAAACGATCTGCAATTTCTTTGCAGAACATTTAATATAATAATTGTATATCTACATAAACTTTCAACAGGCTGCATTAGTGTCAACAATCATCTCTTACTTCTTCTTTATTTAGATGCTTCATACCAAAATTCAATGCCAATTTACAAGTTTTAGAGTGTTAACGGTAGGATTCGTTCTAGACCAACGCGTATTTAAATTTCGTTATTTACAGTCCCGTGTTAAATTTCTGTTTTGTTGCACTTTAATACCCTATCCATATATGTACATAGGCATTGCTCCTAGTTGAGGCTGAGCAGCAATGCTGTGGTTGTGACTGCTTTGTAGGCGGCAATATTCGGTCGTATAAAAAAACCATTAACACACTTTCACCAATGCAAGCGAATTCTTTGATACCACTTTTTAACATAACAATAATAAAAATTAATAAATTTAAAATCATGTGATTGAAAAATACCCCTGCCCACATTTACAACGTCGCGACACTTTTAACCGACTGATCTTATTAGCACATTGACACTTAGCCCGATAAAACAAAGCAAACCAACAAGCAACACGACTTTTCACTTTTCTTTAAAACAAAAGCTCTTGCCTCGACAAAGTTTCACTGCGGGTTAACTGAAACACACTGAACGTTGAGTTAGCTTTTTGGCTCAGTTTAACGTGCCAAAGAGAGACCGGTGTCATAGCAATATATGCATACAACGAGTTTGGGTTACGTTTCAGTAACTTTGGTTCGACGGCACTGCATCTGCTCTGTGGTATTTTTTTTTGTACTAGTCTGGAACAGTATTTTTTAGGCTTAAGGGAGTAAACGTATTGAAATTTTTAAAGAAGAGTTGCCAAAAGTTAAAAGAATATTCTGCCCTTAACAAAGGAATATGTGTTTTGCCTTACCTATAACTAATAGGGATTATATTTTGAATAGAAAGAATGATGAAAAACCTTGGCAAGTCAAATGTTATGTACCCTTGGAGCCTAAACCATTAAAAATACATGCATATTACAGAAGGCGTAACTGAAATCTTGTCATAAAAACTATACGCGATTATTTCTAAGACAAAACTTGGAAACCAGTGAACACAACAACTTAACAAGAAAGAAATCGATGGGTATTGAAGAAATAAATACATATACCTTAAAACATTTAGTCTAGCTTCAAAACTGTGAGCAAACAGCTTTTCGCGGTGTGTGGGCGTTAGAGTGGGCGTGGCAAACTTTTTTTTGGTCACTCGAATGAAGATTTGCAAGCTGAGAAGCGACAAATCGGCAAGCGATACCTAGCGCACAAAACTTGCGTTGATCATAACTTGTTAATGAATGGTCAGACTTGAATATTTTTGGATCGGTATTGCGATAGCAATTTTTGGACAACAAAATTGACTTAAAAAAAAAAATAGAACAAGAAAATCAATACGTGAATTCCAATCGCAATCGACTTTTAAGTTGGCATCACCATAGTCTCGAACCCGACTTTTTGGTATTTTTCTAGTATTTAAAATCTCTATTATAACCCCATATTTCTACACAAGTAAAACAGATTTGTATAAATAGGCTGGAGTGCGGTAGGATGGCAAACTATTTTGTATGAAAATTGTTGTTGGACCAGCTAACACTTTTAATGCTGTGAAGAGCCATTACAATTTAGAGCTTTTATTCTTTTACAATTTTATTTATTTTTAACCAAACTAAATTTCGAAATTATGAACAGTTAAAACTAGTTAAAACTTTTCGCTGTGCACGTCCCCAAAGTGACACGAAATAAGAAAAGATACTTTCATGGTCGCCACGACTCCGGTCAAACGGCCCATTTAATCGGAAACGGTAAATGCCATTTAAATCTACATGAATGTGCCTTCGTCAGGACTAAACATTTTTGAAATGGTAAAAATAGCAATTTGACAAAAACTATAAACTTCTTTAAAAAAAGACTTTTTGCATAAAAAAATTAAGTGGCCTATTTAATTTATTTTAATGTATGCCAAGCGGAACATTTCCTGAACATTTTCCAATCAACACGAACTCGATGGGTCAAGGTTTTGAGAATAACGCTTTTGGTCCGACGCCTACTCCGTTCCAGCGCACTGCTGGCCTTTCCTTACGATGTGTAAAATTTAAAGGATTGTATACCAAGACTTCAATAAAATCAATTGGTTTGGAAGAAGGAGCGGTGAAAGTGTAAAAGTGGAAATTTAGAAAATTGGATCTGTTGGGGCCGCACACTGGGGTGAGAGACCCCAATAATGATGATCAAAACAGCCGAAACAATTTTAACATGTTATAATTTTGTATTTGATCAATAAAAATACAAAACAAGAGAGGACGCTTTAGTCGAGTGCCTCGACTATCAAATACCCGTTACTCAGCTAAAGCAAGTAGTCTCCATCAGGGCAAACCAAGCAGCCGCTTAAAAGTGGCGCCATCTTCCGGACATTTCATTATTTGCTTATAACTTTTTACTGAGTGGGCCGATTCAAAAAATTTCTTCTACATTTCCGAAGGAAACCCCAAACAAAATGGCGTTTACACTTTTGCTCTAGCTTTAAAACTGTGACCGCTACAGCTTTTCTCGGTTTGTGGGCGTTAGGGGGAGGAGGGTTTCCCATTTTGGTCAATCAATATGAATTGAAGACACGTATACACATTCCTTTTCCCTTTAATATAGCTTCAAAACTGTAAGTGCCACAGTTGTTCGCGGTTTGTGAGCGTTAGAGGGGCGTGGCAGATCGACGTAAAAAACTTGCGCTGCGTATTAACCCCTATAATCGTATGGCCATCGTATTTTTATACCCTTGCAGAGGGTATAATGATTTCAGTCACAAGTTTGCAACGCAGTGAAGAAAACATTTCCGACCCGATAAAGACGAGTCTAGACGAGTCGATCTAGCCATGTCCGTCTGTCAGTCTGTCCGTCCGTCTGCCTGTCCGTTTCTACGCAAACTAGTCTCTCAGTTTGAAAGCTATCGAGATGAAACTTTTCCAGAAGTCGTCTTTCTATTACAGGTAGTATATAAGTCGGAACCGGCCGGATCGGACAACTATATCTTATAGCTCCAATAGGAATAATCGAAAAAATAATGGAAAACAAGAAAGAAAGCTAACTTCAGCCAGCCGAAGTCTATATACCCTTGCAGTTAATTCCTATTGAATTACAAATTACAAAAATCTGAATTTCGATTTGCAACAAACCGAATTATAGCAATTTTGACAATAATTGATTGATCATTCCTATGGGAGCTATATAATATAGTAGTCCGATTTATGTAAAATTTATTTCGAAATTCTGAAATAATAAAATAAAGTTATATTTAAGAGTAGAAGACAATACAATAAAAATTACCAAAGCTATATTTTTTTCCTATTAATTTCCCATTAATTTTCCGATCGTTCCTATGGGAGCTATATAATGTAGTCGTCCGATTTTTATAAAATTTAATTATATTCCCAAGAACATAAGGTAATATGTCAAAAGTTATAATTTTTTTTCAATTATTTTTCGATTATTCCTATGGGGGCTATAAGATATAGTTGTCCGATCCGGCCGGCTCCGACTTATGTACTACCTGCAACAGAAAGACGACTTTTGGTAAAGTTTCAGCTCTATAGCTTAAAAACTGATGGACTAGTTTGACGGACGGACAGACGGACATGGCTAGATCGACTCGTCTAGTCATGCTGACCAAGAATATATATACTTTATAGGGTCGAAAACGTCTCCTTCACTGCTTTGCTAACCCTCTGCAAGGGTATACAAATTTATATCTTCGGTGTTTTTTGACAGATTACATTTGGTTCTTGGAAATATAATTTCTTTAAATGTCCCAAATTTCGAATTAAATTTGAGAAAAATCGGACGATATATCATATAGCTCCCATAGGAATGATCGGAAAACTAAAGGGAAATTAATAGGAACAAAATTATAGCTTTGTTAATTTTTATTGTATTCTCTTCTACTCTGGAATATAACTTTATTTTAATTTTTCAGAATTTCGAAATAAATTGTACATAACTCGGACGGCTATATTCTATAGATGCCATATGAATGATCAATCAATTATTGTCAAAATAATACAAAAATTGCTATAATTTGGTTTGTTGCAAGTCTAAGTTCAGATTTTTGTAATTTTTAATTAACTTGGAATTAACTGCAAGGGTATGTAGACTTTGGCTGGCCGAAGTTAGCTTCCTTTCTTGCCAGCCGAAGTTTATATGTTAAATTGAATTCGAAATTTTGAAATAATAAAATAAACTTATATTCCAGAGTAGAAGAGAATACAATAAAAATTAACAAAGCTATAATTTTGTTCCTATTAATTTCCCTTTAGTTTTCCAATCGTTCCAATGGGAGATATATGATAGAGTATTCCGATTTTGATAAAATTTAATTTGAAATTCAAAACTATTAAAAAAACTGTTATTCCCAAGCGTAGAAGGTTATATGTCTAAAAACACCGAAGCTACAATTTTTTTTTCAATTACACGGGTTTACAAAGAAAAATTGATGAAATACGCACTTCATGAAACAGTGATTTTCGGTTGAGGTACATCTCCCTGAATAAGAAATGGGCACTTTTAATTTTTTGTATGGTACAGTTTTTTTTAAAGTATAAAAAACGTTTTTTGCACTTCTTTAATTTCTAACTCGAGTTGTGGTAAACCGATTTGGGCTATCAAAGACTCATTTTACAGGTAAAAGAATGTCCTTTAACTTTCTTATACACAGCATTGAGTTCCGTTCATTGGTTTAAAAGCTACACTTCGTCAAAGCTGAAAAAGTTGGAAAAAATGCAAAAAAGCTGGCATAAATGGCTACTTTAAAAATACACGCCTAAAAACCGAAATTATTTTTATAGCTTATATGGTTAGATGGTACTTCGAAAAAGAAAACAAGCTAATGATCATTACTATCCGCCAGTAAATTTTTTTGATATGCATTTTTTAAGCTCGGAACAACGTTGGTTTTTTGGCCGTTTACAGCTGTTAACTGAGGTTAACAGGGCTCTAACAGGGCTGTAATACACCTTTTTTCCAACTGAAATAATCTATATAAAATCGAACCTTTGGTTGTTAATTGAGTTGATGTAAGTAGAAGTTATAAAAATAATTTCGGTTTTTAGGCGTGTATTTTTAAAGAAGCCATTTATGTCAGCTTTTTTGCATTTTTTCCAACTTTTTCAGCTTTGACGAAGTGTAGCTTCTAAACCAATAAATGGAACTCAATGCTGTGTAAAAGAAAGTTAAAGGACATTCTTTTACCTGTAAAATGAGTCTTTGATAGCCCAAATCGGTTTACCACAACTCGAGTTAGAAATTAAAGAAGTGCAAAAAACGTTTTTTACACTTAAAAAAGAACTGTACCATACAAAAAATTAAAAGTGCCCATTTCTTACTCAAGGAGATGTACCTTAACCGAAAATCATAGTTTTATGAAGTGTGTATTTCATCAATTTTTTTTGGTAAACTGGTGTTATTTTTCCGATTATTCCTATGGGAGCTATAAGATATAGTTGTCCGATCCGGCCAATTCTGACTGCAAGGGAAAGACGACTTTTGGTAAAGTTTCATCTCGATAGCTTCAAAACTGAGAGACTAGTTTGCGTAGAAACGGACGGACGGACAGACGGACATGGCTAGATCGTCTAGTCATGCTGATCAAGAATATATATACTTTATAGGGTCGGAAACGTCTCCTGCAAAACTATTAAAAAAACTGTTATTCCCAAGCGTAGAAGGTTATATGTCTAAAAACACCGAAGCTACAATTTTTTTTCAATTATTTTTCCGATTATTCCTATGGGAGCTATAAGATATAGTTGTCCGAACCGGCCGGTTCCGACTGCAAGGGAAAGACGACTTTTGGTAAAGTTTCATCTCGATAGCTTCAAAACTGAGGGACTAGTTTGCGTAGAAACGGACGGACGGACAGACGGACATGGCTAGATCGTCTAGTCATGCTGATCAAGAATATATATACTTTATAGGTTCCGAAACGTCTCCTTCACAGCGTTGCAAACATCTGACTGAAATCATAATACCCTCTGCAAGGTTATAAAAAAATAAGTTGTGTCCCGAGTGCCATACCCCCGAGCACAAAATATGTATTTCCTATCGTGACAGCCCAGCGGCGATCAGGCGAATGGGGTCTGGAGAAAACATGCATTATAAGTGAAGAAAATGTAATCGATTACTATCATTGTTTTTCGTCAGAGAAGTTGTAATCAGAGCTCCTATGGCTTCGTTTTTTCGTTCGCTAACGATTTTCCTTCGTTAAAAATCACAAATACACTTACAAATTATTGCCCATGTATTTGTTTTTCATTTCCCGTCCGTCAAGTTTGAGCTTTGAAATTTCAATAATATTAACATTAATTTTGAGTATAGTTTAACGAACTTAAAAAAGCACAGGCGATAGCCTAGCGGTTAGACCCTCTATCCAGTATACATTAACACCCGTGTTCATTTCCTACACGAGAAAATTATATTTTTGTTTTTAGAAATCAACTGCATTACAATCCAGTATACGATTTTCATATTGTATGATGCATTTTCTCCAGTCTGTCTACATTTTGCATTATAATGTAACGAGTTCGTAATGGAGACCCGAAGGTGATTCGGCCCTAGCATACTTTTCCCATTACTAGTAATGCGGATTGTGTCCGGACCACATTACAAGGCGGGCATGCCTATGGCAAAGTATTCCAACATGTAATCGATTGTTTCTCTATTACTAGAGGAGAAGTAATGCATTCGTAATCCATTACGTAATGGCAATTTTCGCCGCTGGGAGGGTTGAAAAGTCGGCTTTGAGATCGCGAGAATACATACATATTCACATAACTACATACATAAATATGTATGCCAAAAAAATACTTACCTTATTTGCACATATTTGCTATTTCCGCAGGTTTTTAAAAAAAATTACGGCATCGCTAAATAAACCATTTGGAATAAGCGATTTGAATTGATCCCACTGAAGGCACTTCATAGATTCTTTAGTCATATTAAGCTCTGAAAAATAAATGGAATCAAATATAGGTATTTAAGGTCATGGTAATTTGATACAGTGGATGTAAACATGTATATAAAAATTGCCTTGACCATACAATGTACATATGTATGTAGATAACAACTTTCCAGTTAATTCGTGTGATTCTCATTTTTTTCCTTTAAGCACCACACACTACATATGGGCCGTTCCTTTACAAACCGAACAGATTTGGCCAAAAAAAAAATTTCACATTTTTGATTTGCTTGAAACTTTTTTTACACGTACTATTCAGGAAATAAGTAAACACGTGTATCAGGATTTGACCGAAAAAAAATTATTTTTTTAGTTAGAATTTTTTTAAGTTTGCTAAAAATCGTCAAATTTGGAAAAGTACCCTCTCTTTGAAAATCTGTATCTCCGGTTATATGAATCCGATTGACTTCATGTCTTTTTCATTAATTCCTCTAAAACCTCTTCTTTCAAATACAAATTTCTGAGAAAAACTAGTTTTTATTTTTTTAAGAATAAAAACATATTAAAATTTTAAAAAAATTTTTAACCATTGCCCCCACAAAAAAATTTTTTTTTTTATTTTAATATATGCGCTATAGTGTTAGTTACAATTGATTTTTGTAAAAATTTTGAGCCATTTTTAGTTTTTTAAATATCGAAAGTTTTTTAACAAGGCCTCTCCTTTCTTCTATGAACGCCCGCCAAAGCATGTTGTGCATCTCGCTCGCTCTTATTACATGCTTATGGTTTTCATGCTTACGGTTCATTTAATCATATCTGACTAACAAATAGGTATTCTTTGCGTAAAATATTATATAATTATTTTTTTATTTACCTAGGTCATTATTTTAACAAAAGTTAATATTTTTTAATGTTAAAAAAAGGTTCTTTTTAATGTTAAAAAAATAATATTTTTTTTAATGTTGCAAAAACTTTAAAAAAATTCAATAATAAACAAAAAAAATAATTCAATAATATTTTAAGCAAAGAATTCCTATTTGTTAGTCAGATATGGTCAACAGACTGTTAAATGACTCGTAAGCATGAAAACTATAAGCATGTAATAAGAGCGAGCGAGATGCACAACATGCTTTGGCTGGCGTTCATAGAAGAAAGGCGAGGGCTTGGTAAAAAACTTTCGATATTTAAAAAACTAAAAATGGCTCCAACTTTTTACAAAAACCGATTTTAACTAACACCATGGCGCATATATTAAAATAAAATAAAAATTTTTTTGTGGGCAATGGTTAAAATTTTTTTTTAAATATTAATATTTTTTTTTTAAGAAATTAAAAACTAATTTTTTTCAGAAATTTGTATTTGAAAGAAGAGGTTTTAGAGGAATTAATGAAAAAGACATGAAGTCAATCGGATTCATATAACCGGAGATGCAGCTTTTCAAAGTGAGGGTACTTTTCCAAATTTGACGATTTTTGGCAAACTTAAAAAAATTCTAGCTAAAAAAATAATTTTTTTTCGGTCAAATTCTGATACACGTGTTTACTTATTTTCTGAATAGTACGTGTAAAAAAAGTTTCAGGCCAATCAAAAATGTGACCCAATAAAAAGTGTTCGGTTTGTAAAAGAACCGCCCATATGCGGGTTTTAAGAAAATTATATATTTATGTATGTACACCCAAAAAAAAATAGTCATCAATGTGCCCCTATTTAGGTGTCAATGGGACACTATTGAGTTGCAAAAACAAACCGATCCGAAGATCATCAAATTGACCCTGTTCTGGTGTCACTTTAATATTTTCGAAAATATCAATTTGACCCATTTTGGTGTCATAGAGACACTAGCCGCTGTCATTTTCTTAGTATGAAACAAGAGGGAACGCTATAGTCGAGTGCCTCGACTATCAAATACCCGTTACTCAGCTAAAGTCAGCAGTCTCAAGCAGGGCAAACCAAGCAGCCGCTTCAAAAAATTTAAAAAATTTCTTCTACATTTCGGTAGGCGTTAATAACCCAAACAAAATTGCGTTTACACTTTTGCTCTAGCTTTAAAACTATGGGCGCCACAGCTTTTCGCGGTTTGTGGGCGTTAGAGGGGGTGTGGCATATCGGCGTAAAAAACTTGCGCTGCGTAATAACCCCTAGAATCTGCATGCCAAATCCCAATCTTCTAGCTTTTATAGTTTCCGAGATCTCAGCGTTCATACAGACGGGTGCCACAGTTTTTCGCGGTTTGTGGGCGTTAGAGGGGCGTGGCACATCGGCGTGAAAAACTTGCGCTGCGTATTAACCCCTAGAATCTGCATGCCAAATCTCAATCTTCTAGCTTTTATAGTTTCCGAGATCTCAGCGTTCATACAGACGGACGGACGGACGGACAGACGGACGGACAGACGGACAGACGGACATGGCTAGATCGACTCGGCTAGTGATCCTGATCAAGAATATATATACTTTATATGGTCGGAAACGCTTCCTTCTACCTGTTACATACTTTTGCACGAATCTAATATACCCTTTTACTCTACGAGTAACGGGTATAAATACGGCCACAATGACACTTCTGGTATCAACAAGACCACCAAAAAATTTTATTCCGCGCCGAAAAAATCAAAACCATTGAATAATTTTTCTTGCATTTCTTTTAAGATTAATCAATTAAATTTTTATTAAATTTCTATACCCTTTCAGAGGGTATAATAATTTCAGTCAGAAGTTTGCAACGCAGTGAAGGAGACGTTTCCGACCCTATAAAGTAAATATATTCTTGGTTAGCATGACTAAACAAGTCGATCTAGCTATGTCCGTCTGTCCGTCTGTCTGTCCGTCCGTCTGTCCGTCTGTCCGTCCGTCTGTCCGTCCATTTCTACGCAAACAAGTCCCTTAGTTTTTAAGCTATCGAGCTGAAACTTTACCAAAAGTCGTCTTTCTGTTGCAGGTAGTATATAAGTCGGAGCCGGCCGGATCGGACAACTATATCTTATAGCTCCCATAGGAAAAATCGGAAAAATAATTGAAAGAAAATTATAACCTTTGTGTTTTTTTAAATATTACCTTACGCTCTTGGAAATATCATTTTCTTAACTGTTTTGAATTTCGTATTAAATTTTAGAAAAATTGGACGACTATATCATATAGCTCCCATAGGAACGATCGGAAAACTAAAGGTAAATTAATAGGAACAAAATTATAGCTTTGTTAATTTTTATTGTATTCTCTTATACTTTAGAATGTAAGTTTATTTTATTATTTTAGAATTTCGAATTAAATTTAACATAAATTGGATAACTATATTATAAAGCTGACATAGGAAGGATCGATCAATTAATGTCAAAATACTCCGTAGTCTGCAATAATTGTGTATGTTGCAAATCGAAATTTAACATTTGTGTAATTTCAAATAGAATAGGAACGATCTGCAAGGGTATATAAACTTCGGCTGGCCGAAGTTAGCTTCCTTTCTTGTTTTGTTTATTTTTATTACTTCATATATTCATTTATTCTAAAATAATTTCATTCGACCAAATGGGGTTACATCCGATATGATGTTCAAGTGAATAGGCGGTCCGGTTGATATCTTTCCATGTCCGCCATTGTCTACCTAAAAAGAAAATGTTCTTAAATAAAAATAATCGAACAACACACAAAAATTGCAAGCAACGAATAACCAGTGCTTATATACGCACATATGTACATATATCTATATGTACAAATGTGTGTATGTAAAAACCTTGTGCAGTTTTGGACAACTGCGTTCTATATATGGGCGGTTCTTTTAAAAAACCGAACACTTTTTATTGGGTCACATTTTTGATTTGCCTGAAACCTTTTTTACATGTACTATTCGGAAAATAAGTAAACACGTGTATCAGGATTTGACCGAAAAAAAAATTCTTTTTTTAGTTCGAATTTGTTTAAGTTTACCAAAAATCGTCAAATTTGGAAAAGTACCCTCTCTTTGAAAATCTGTATCTCCCCTTATATGAATCCGATTGACTTCATGTCTTTTTCATTAATTCTTCTAAAACCTCTTCTTTCAAAAAAAAAAATTCTAAAAAAAAATTAATTTTTAATTTCTTAAAAATAAAAACAAATTAAAATTTAAAAAAAAATTTTAACCATTGCCCCCACAAAAAAAATGTTTTTTTTATTTTAATATATGTTCCATAGTGTTAGTTACAATCGTTTTTTGTTAAAAGTTGGAGCCATTTTTAGTTTTTTAAATATCGAAAGTTTTTTACCAAGCCCTCGCCTTTCTTCTATGAACGCCAGTCAAAGCATGTTGTGCATCTCGCTCGCTCTTATTACATGCTTATAGTTTTCATGCTTACGAGTCATTTAACAGTCTGTTGACCATATCTGACTAACAAATAGGAATTCTTTGCTTAAAATATTATTGAATTATTTTTTTGTTTAATTTTGAATTTTTTAAAAGTTTTTGCAACATTAAAAAACAAAACGTTTTTTTAACATTAAAAAATATTAACTTTTGTTAAAATAATGACCTAAGTAAATATAAAAATAATTAGATAATATTTTAAGCTAAGAATTCATATTTGTTAGTCAGATATGATTAAATGAACAGTAAGCATGAAAACCATAAGCATGTAATAAGAGCGAGCGAGATGCAGAACATGCTTTGGAGGTTTTAGAGGAATTAATGAAAAAGACATGAAGTCAATCGGATTCATATAAGGGGAGATACAGATTTTCAAAGAGAGGGTACTTTTCCAAATTTGACGATTTTTGGCAAACTTAAAAAAATTCTAACTAAAAAAATAATTTTTTTTCGGTCAAGTCCTGATACACGTGTTTACTTATTTTCCGAATAGTACGTGTAAAAAAAGTTTCAGGCAAATCAAAAATGTGAAATTTTTTTTTTGGCCAATTCGATTCGGTTTGTAAAAGAACGGGCCATATACATACGCGCAAGAGCTATTTCTGGAAATTTAACTAATCCTAGAATAGAGTCAAAATCTGACAAGTGGGCAACCCCTGTTCCGAAGGTCCGATTTTCATCGAACTTTTTTACTTTTCAGGTTCACAACGAAAATATAAGAACTTCATTTGAACGGTTTTGCGAAATTTTGAGTTTTACCGGAGTTATAGGGGTCAAAATATGGCATTTTTGGCCCTTTTTCGAAAAAGTTGCACTCAGTCATTAATTCATAACTTCGGAACGGTAAGAGATATCTTTATGATGATTTCACTAATCGCTCAAGAATTATTATGGCTTTCCATAAAAAAATATAAAAAAAAAATTAAAATTTATTTTTATTAAAAATAAATTAAATTTTTTTTTAGTTTTTATTTTTTTCAGTGTTCTTCACCAGCTATAGAGTTTAAAACCATTTGAAAATGAAGATTGATTCATTACGAAACAGATAAAAAAAAAAAAAAGAGTGGCCCGGCCAAAGGTTTTTCGCAATTCGAACTTTTCGGTGGGCGCACAGCTATTTTCCATACAAAAATTTAAAAACGCGCGCAAAGCATGAAAGTTCACTGTTCAACACAAGTGCTGCGGCTCGCGTTTTTACTTTGCATGCGCGCATTATTATTGTAATTATCGTATTAAGAAGAAAACCAATGAATGGAACTCAATGCTGTGTATTAGGAAGTTAAAGGGCACTCTTTTACCTTTAAAATGAGTCTTTAATGACCGAAATCGGTTTACCACAACTCGAGTTAGAAATTAAAAAAATTTGCAAAAAACGTTTTTTACACTTTAAAAAAAAAACTGTACCATACAAAAAATTAAAAGTGCCCGTTTCTTACTCAGGGAGATTTACTTTAACCGAAAATCATAATTTCATGAAGTGCGTATTTCATAAATTTTTTTTTGTAAACTGGTGTATTCAAAGGTCATTACTTTCATATATTCAAAGGCGATTTCCGCCCTTAAATTCGAAGAAAATGTTTCCGCTGCGACGGCATAGAAATCATATGAGATTTTCATTTTTCTATTTTCAAGAAAAATTCTTTCTTGAATTTTGTTCATCAAGAAAGGTTTTCTATATTTAAAGGCAAATTTTCTAAAAACAAGAAAATTTTTTCTATTTTCAACGGTGGGCCGATTCAATGGCGAGTATCTAGAGTTTAGAAATTTATTTTTATGAGTATGGTCCCAGAAATTGTGTATTGTGCAACCTTGGTAAAAAGGTTGACTAGACGAGTCGATCTAGCCATGTCCGTCTGTCCGTCCGTTTCTACGCAAACTAGTCCCTCAGTTTTAAGGCTATCAGCCGGATCGGACCATTATATCTTATAGCTCCCATAGGAAAGATCAGAAAAGTAATGGGAAAAAAATTATAGCTTCGGTGTTTTGGGAATATCATTTTATAAACTGTTTTGAATATTGAATTAAATTTTGGGGGGCACATTTTTTTTTTTGGTTTATCAATAGGTATTGAAGAAATGAATGTGAGCTGTCTGTGTGCCACAGTTTAGCGGTTTGTGGGCGTTAGAGGGGACGTGGCATATTGGCGTGAAAAACTTGCGCTGCGTAATAAACCCCTTGAATCTGCAGGCAAAGTGCAAACCTTCTAGCTTTTATAGTTTTTGACATCTCAGCGTTCATACAGACGGACAGCAGGACAAACGGACATGGCTAGATCGACTCAGCAAGATCGACTCGACTCAAGAATATTTATATTTTATAGAGTCGGAATCGCTTCCTTATACCTGTTACATACTTTTGCACGAATACAATATACCCTTTTACTCTACTAGTAAAGGGTTTAAAAATTATAGATTCGTAAGATTTATACCTGGCAGAGGGTATAATGATTTCAATCAGAAGTTTGCAACGCAATAAAGGAGACGTTTCCAACCCTAAAAAGTATATATATTCTTGATCAGCATGACTAGACGAGTCGATCTAGCCATGTCCGTCCGTCCGTCTGTCCGCCCGTCCGTTTCTACGCAAACTAGTCCCTCAGTTTTGACGTTATCGAGATGAAACTTTATCAAAAGTCGTTTTTCTATTGCAGGTAGTATATAAGTCGGAACCAGCCGGATTGGACAACTATATCTTATAGTTCACATAGGAAAGATCGGAAAATCTGAATTTCGAATTCAATTTTAGAAAAATCAGACGACTATATCATATAGCTCTCATAGAAACGGTCGGAAAACTAAAAGAAAACAAGAAAGAAAGCTAACTTCGGCCAGCCGAAGTCTATATACCCTTGTAGTTAATTCCTATTTAATTACAAATTACAAAAATCTGAACTTAGATTTGCAACAAACCAAATTATAGAATTTTTTTGTATTATTTTGACAATAATTGATTGATCATTCCTATGGCAGCTATATAATATAGTCGTCCGATTTATGTACAATTTATTACTAAAATAATAAAATAAAGTTATATTCCATAGTAGAAGAGAATACAATAAAAATTCACAAAGCTATAATTTTGTTCCTATTAATTTCCCTTTAGTTTTCCGATCGTTCCTATGGGAGCTATATGATAAAGTCGTCCGATTTTTCTAAAATTTAATTCGAAATTCGAGACAGTTAAAAAACTATATTCCCACTAGCAAAATGTAATATTTCAGAAAAAACACCGAAGATATAATTTCTTTTCCGTTTGTAACGGCCCGAATTGGCCGTACAATAAGGCTCATGAAAAAAACGCGAAGTTTCTTATAATTTAAGAACATGAAGTTTCCATTTGTTCCCAAACTATAATATAAATAAATAATTATTAAGATAACCACGGCCATCTCTAGCTACCAGGGTGTGGGGGGGAGCATAGAAACGAAGGCGGCAGAGCGAGAGAAAAGAAACCCCGAGCACAGTTGCCATCGTACTTGCTCTCGTTTCCCTGGACACCGCAACAGTGCGTCTGCTATACCCGCCGCAAGGAGCAGCCAGGATTATCTGCCGCCAAGAAGTCGGATTTAGTTTCGTATAGGCCGAGTCTGTCTGAGTGAGTAGCGTTAAATCGAGGAGTGCGGTATAGGCAGGGACCCATAGGTTTCTCATTAAATAAAAAATTATATCCGAAGCTTGAAAACCTGCGTGTCTATTAAAACCCCATTCCAGTGTGCATTTTTGGGTGATAGCAGCCAGGCGTCAAGCCTCTGCCCCGCTGGTGTATCATTTCTCGGTTCCGCGTGCATGTTTGGGTGATAGCAGCCAGGAGCCAAGCCTCTGCTCCCACTGGTGTACCATTACCGACAACCCACCCGGTTGTTCTCCCAAAATTTCCCTCTACGAGCCCAGTTATACAAACCTAACGTGAGCCCGACCTGGCGACCCTGGCCGGACTGAGCCATATCCCAGCCAGGAAACTACTTTACAGATGGCGCCCGAACAGGGACTCTAGGGAATCAGGATAATTAGAGGATTACATTCTTTGTGACTTAAAACGTCACCAGTTTCATTTTGGGAAAAAAATTAAAAATTTCAAGTTTGAATAGGATAATTTGAGCTCGAAGGGGTCACATTACCATTGTCCGAGCACGGAAAATCCTTGCCACTGAAAGTGAAACTCGAAAAGTCTCATAGCCACATAAGGAATATCACAGCCAGTCCAGGAAAATTTCTGTCCGACTGCATGCTGAGTAGGGCATCACCCATCACCACATATTGCTCAGTCACCTTTCACTAGCCGCACGCCAGAATTTTAGCGCTAAGTTAAACCGCAGATTTCACCAAAAGTCCTCACGCTGAGCCCACACACTATGGGAAAGCAGTGGATCCACGACGTCAAGAAAGAGCAACTGGAAGACGTCTTCAAGGAGTTGGGGCTAACCCCAAAAGGCACCTTGGCGGACTTACGGAAACGGATGTCCGCATACGAGGACCAGGCGGAGTTGCCCAAGGAGCGGTTGGAGCACTTAGCCGAGCTGGAGCTGACATACAAAGCCAAATCCCGTGACCACGTGACCCTTCCCCGAACCACTCGGACTGTGGCGTGGATGACAGGCAGCGGAAGATGGAGCAACATGTTGGCCAACTCCTGCTACAAGTTCCCTCAGCCGGGACCAGCGGGCATTTATCACTTGGACGCAGCGCGAGCGGACCGCCTGGATCTTCTCTGCGAAGAGAAAGCGAACGAGCGCTGCAGTTCGGCCTGGCGGATAAGCTACGGACATGGGGCGTTTTCTTCAATGGCGAGACTGGCGACCCACTACATTTCCTGGAGCAGCTGGAGGAGCGAGCGGACGCATACCACATCGAGAAGGACTAGTCCGAGCCGGAGACTGGTTCCGAGTCAGCCAACTACAGAAAGCCCAGTGGAAGGAAATTAGGTCAGAATTTCTGGATTTCTTTTTGCCGCCACGCTATTTTCAAACTCTGGAGGACGAGATCCGGGCCAAGACCCAACGACCCGGGGAGAGCTTCAAGGAATTTACTCTCAGCCTACGCCTGATGATGCGCCGAGCCCACTACGACAGGACCCAGGAATTGAACCGGATATACGAAAACGTCCTCCCAGAATATCAACTTTTCACGCGACGGCACGAGTTTGACACTCTGACAAAGTTGACCCAGCTGTTGACAAACTTCGAAGTAAGCCGGGACCGGAACCAATGCAGGTATGCTCAGCTAATGCCGGCATTGAGGACTTCGCAAATGCCTACTACCAGGAACCCAGCTCCAGCGAAATAAGCACCAGGAGAGCCCCGCACTGAGAGATCATGGGTAGCCAACGCCCTGGTACCCATGTCAACCGAAGTCCCCCATCGCAGCATCGAAGATGAGCCCAGGATCGCAGGAACACACGGGTCCTGTTCTGCTGGGACTGCGGCCGCCGAGGGACACGAACGATCGATTGCTGCCGGGCCAAACCGGCGGAAAACGAGGAGCGCCTCCGCCCACCCAGGGAACAATAAATCCCGCTCTCCGATGTGAGAGGGGCCGGATAGTGGCATCAATGTGCATCGAAGGTCAGGTTTTCTGTGCCACCGTCGACACCGGAGCCACGCGCACCTTCATCAGTGATAGAGTCGCTGGGTTGGTCAGGACCGAACAAAATCAGCGAGCGGTCATCACCCAGCTTAGCCTCGCCGACGGCAGTAAGAGAGAGGTTACCAGGCCCTCAGCGTTACCATTGGCTTGGGAGGCCAGGAGGTAGACATGCTTGTCCTGATACCGCCCACTACAATTGACGACGTACTCCTGTGAATGGATTTTCTCAGTCAAGCAAAAGCTACCCTTGAAATAAACCAGGTGAGCCTTACGCTACTGCTCGTTATACTAGCTACAGCCTCGACAAGTCCAGGTCCAACGCCGCAGCGGCGACCAGCATCGCCAACCACATCAAGTCCAGGTCCAACGGCGCAGCGGCGACCAGCCCCGCCAACCGCATCAAGTCCAGGTCCAACGGCGCAGCGGCGACCAGCCCCGCCAACCGCATCAAGTTCAGGTCCAACGGCGCAGCGGCGACCATCCCCGCCAACCGCATCAAGTTCAGGTTCAACGTCGCAGCAGCGACCAGCCCCGCCAACCAAATCAAGTCCAGGTCCAACGGCGCAGCGGCGACCAGCCCCGCCAACCACGGCAAGCCCAGTACAACCAGGACGACAAGAACGGCTAGATCAGCAGCGTCTCGTCGTGCCTCCACCGAAAGCACTGCCAGTGGAGAACCCAGCTGAACCAGCAACCACAAGCACCATTGTCTCCCAGAGGACCACCACGAGTCAGCGTAGCGATGTTCTTCCTCCACCGTGCGCAAGAGCTATACAGAGGAACGCATTTAGGCTATCACCAGGAACAACAGCAGTGGCCAACACCACCGAGGTACCCTCAGCAAGAGCAACCACCATCGTTGTCGAGGAGAGTATGCAGGCTGCCAGGAAAGAGTTGGAAGACGAGCTGGACCTGTTCAACGGACTTACAGGCGTGTCCCATATCACAGAGCACACGATTGTTATGAGGGACGACCGCCCAATCAAGCAGCGGTATTTCACCAAAAATCCAGCGATGCAACGGATCATTGATGACCAGGTCGACGAGCTTCTGCGCGACGGTAGGATAGAGCCATCGAAGAGTCCCCACAGTGCGCCAATCGTTCTTGTCGGAAAGAAGACGGGAGACGTCCGCATGTACGTAGATTACAGGCAGCTGAACGCCCGCTCTATTCCCGTACCCGCTACCTCGGATTAACCACATCCTAGAGAAGCTACGGAATGCCAAGAACATATCCACACTGGTCATGCCCTTCGGACTGCATTCGGCGCCAGCAACATTCCAGCGAGCATTGGACGGCGTCATTGGAGCAGATATGGACCCTCATGCTTTTGCGTACCTCGACGATATTATCGTTAGCAAAACACTCGAAGAACATTTGAAGCACTTACGCGAGGTACTTCGCCGACTGCGCACAGCTAACCTAAAGCTCAACCGGGACAAATGCAAATTCTTCCAGCGGAGCATCGTGTACCTCGGACACCAGATCAGTGAGGATGGTATTCACACAGACCCAGATATGATAGCCGCTATCCAGGAACTTAAGCCACCGTCGTCAATCAAGGAGCTAAGAAGGTGTCTTGGCATTGCATCGTGGTACCGTCGGTTTGTACCAAACTTCACAAACATTGTGCATCCGATGACCAAACTGATCAAGAAGAACCAATAATGAAGTCAAGGCTATCAGAAGCACCCGTCTTAGCCTGCTCGGATTTCGATGAAAAGTTCACAGTGCAGACTGACGCAAGCGACTTTGGACTCGGAGCGGTGTTGACGCAGCAGATCGAAGGCCGGGAGCGTGTCATTGGTTACGCCAGTCGACGGCTGTCAACGGCCGAGGGTAACTATTCCACGACGGAAAAGGAATGCCTGGCAATCGTGTGGGCCGTGCGTAAATTCCGATGCTACCTCGAGGGATACCACTTTGATGTAGTCACTGATCATTTAGCATTAAAGCGGCTCAACGCAATCGAAAATCCTACGGGACGCATAGCTCGCTGGGCCTTAGAGCTCCAAAAATATCGCTTTGACGTGCACTATCGCCGAGGAAACGAAAACATTGTCGCCGACGCGCTCTCCAGGCAACCGCTGGAACGACTTCAACAAGCAACCACAGAACAACGCCATTGCACATGGATAAGCAAGATGTTGACGAGGATAGCCGAGGAACCAACCCACTACCCAGAGTACGTCCAAGAGAACGACCAGCTGTATCGACGCTTCGGAAACCGGCCAGAAGAAGAAGACTATACTCCCTGGAAACTGTGGGTACCACAACCTCTTCAAGCGCGCATCCTGCAGGAGTGTCACGACCAACCCACCGCTGGCCACATGGGGATCCGGAAAACAACCAGACGAATCATGGCCTCTTTCGCGACGTAGTCAAGTACGTTCGCCGGTGTGAACTTGCCAGAAGTTTAAAACTAGCCAGCTGAAACCCCCTGGGCAGATGTTCACCCGGCTCGTAACAGAGACGTTTGACACGCTGTGCGCCGACTTCGTGGGACCTTTGCCCCGATCTACCCACGGTAATACGATGTTGCTGGTCTTTTTCGACTCTTTTAGCAAGTGGGTTGAACTCGTCCCACTTTGCAAGGCAACTACGGCATACCTGTCTCGGTCATTCCGAGAACCTGGCCAGATTCGGGGTGCCCAAGACGTTGTCTGCGACAACGGTACGCAGTTTACCAGCCGAGCATTCAAGGAATTTGGAAGACAACTTGGGATGACTATCCAGCACACCGCCCCGTACTCACCGCAGCAGAACAGCAGACGATGATAGCGCAGTATATCGACGGGAACCAGAAGACCTGGGACGCAGCCTTGCCCCAGATAAGTCTCGCCATCAACTCCAGCGCCTCGCACACCACCGGATTCAGCCCCGCTTATCTACTTTAATGTCGGGAGCCGAGATTGCCGGGCTCACTTTACCACGAAGTCACTCCACATTTGGGTCGAAAGCCCGTGACACCCGCCGACAAGGCTACACATCTCCAGGAGATTTTTAAAGCAGCTCTGGAACACACAAAACAGGCCAGCGAGAACCAGGGCAAACATTACAACCTACGAAGGCGCACCTGGCGACCAGCAATAGGCGATCTGGTCCTACTAAAGCAGCATCATCTCTCCAAGGCTGCAGATGGATTTGCAGCCAAGTTGGCCACACGTTTCGACGGACCATTTAAAGTTCTAAAGTTCATAGCGCAAAACATCATCCGTCTCCAAGACCCGAAGACCAAGCGCAGACAAACAGCCGGCCTGGCTGACTTCAAGGTTTTTCACGAGGATGACATCGACAGCGAACCCGAAGACGCCCAAGACACCACCAAATAAACCAGGTTTTGGGAGGGTAGTTATCTAGTAAACTTGCAACTGTAACTTGTAAGATTCGCAAACTATTTGTACACCGCACTCCCAAGATTAGCTAGGCAGGTCCATAAGTTAACGTAATACTTTTCACAGCATTTTAAGCCAACATGCCTGGACGCCACCGCGACCAGCCACACCGCAGCCACCGCCGGCGCACCCGGAACTCTCGTCGCACCCTAGCCAGGATCGTCGAACTGCCGGAGGAAATTGGGGACGAGGAGCTCGACTTCCAACTAGCCCTATTCGAAGGAGTGTCGGATGCACTTCCCGTACCTGTCGGAGTAGCACTTCGGGAATCGCCCCTTACTGTCAGCGAGGAACTCAGCGCGGACACCATCGAATATCTGGAACGCTACTTAGAAGGTTTCGATGACAATGGTGAGCCTCTGGTCAGAGAGACCGAGCCGAACGACGTAGCAATGGACATCGACGAGGAAGTACCATTTCGAACGGACAGGTTCCCGAACCTCAACATGCGCCCGATCAGTCCCATGCAGGTAGTGACCGACCATGTTCCAGCCGCCGTCCAACATAAGACGGCCGAAGTAGTGGACCTCAGCAACACCGACGACCAGGACACGCCACCACGCCAGCCCTATTCAGTTGAGGTAGTAAACATCAGCGACGAAGAAGACGATGATCCGCCACCGGCTTATGGATCCTGGGAGGGTTTCCAAGAACCCGGGACTGTTGTGCCCGCACCAGGTAACTCGCCGCCACAAGAGGGAGTTCGCCGTGACAACCTCATCGCCAGATGCACCACCCGGGTCCTTCAACCTGAGGGCGAACCAGTACGGTGCTTCCGCCTAGAAGTCGATGATGACATGCCCAGTACCTCATCCAAGGATCAGGCAGGCACAGTCAGAGGATACCGCAAGCGCTGCTACCGAGGAACCGAACCCCGTACCCTCAGACGGGCCTGGCCAGTCCCGCCATAGCCGACCATCCGGAAGCACAGCGGAAATGGGAACCCATTTCCAGCGGACTGGAGGATGCACCCGGCACAACAGGCCCGGGTGGCTAAAAGCCTCCGCCGCAACGTCCGTGTACTGGAAAAGGGAAACGGACAACACTACCGGGTGAGAATTAATACAAAGAACGAAGTCACCGTCTCTGTTCGTCCGGCGAAGTAAAGGGGGGTGTACCGGCCCGAATTAGCCGTACAATAAGGCTCATGAAAAAAACGCGAGTTTCCTTATAATTTAAGGACATGAAGTTTCCATTTCTTCCCGAACTATAATATAAATAAATAATTATTAATATAACCACGGCCATCCCTAGCTAGCAGGGTGTGGGGGGAGCATAGAAACGAAGGCGGCAGAGCGAGACAAAAGGAACCCCGAGTACAGTTGCAGATCCAAAGAGGACCAGATGAAAGGAGAGAGCAGCAGCGGAGAAGCAGCGGAGAGAGGGAACAGCAGCAGCAGAGGGATAGAGCAGCGGAGAGAGAGAGCAGCAGCGGAGCGAGAGAGCAGCAGCGGAGAGAGGGACTGCCGCGATAACAAGTGCTGACCCGTTTTGGAACCACGTGCTCACCCGTCTTCGAACCACGTGCCATCGTACTTGCTCTCGTTTCCCTGGACACCGCAACAGTGCGTCCGCTATACCCGCCGCAAGGAGCAGCCAGGATTATCTGCCGCCAAGAAGTCGGATTTAGTTTCATATAGGCCGAGTCTGTCTGAGTGAGTAGCGTTAAATCGAGGAGTGCGGTATAGGCAGGGACCCATAGGTTTCTCATTAAATAAAAAATTATATCCGAAGCTTGAAAACCTGCGTGTCTATTAAAACCCCATTCCAGTGTGCATTTTTGGGTGATAGCAGCCAGGCGCCAAGCCTCTGCTCCCACTAGTGTATCCCTACCCATTCCCACGTGCATCCTTCGGCGATCGTAGCCAGGCGTCAAGCCCCTGCCCCGCTGGTGTATCATTTCCCGGTTCCCGTGTACATTTTTGGGTGATAGCAGCCAGGCGCCAAGCCTCTGCTCCCACTAGTGTATCACTACCCATTCCCAATTGCATCCTTCGGTGATCGTAGCCAGGCGTCAAGCCTCTGCCCCGCTGGTATATCATTTCTCGGTTCCGCGTGCATTTTTGGGTGATAGCAGCCAGGAGCCAAGCCTCTGCTCCCACTGGTGTACCATTACCGACAACCCACCCGGTTGTTCTCCCAAAATTCCCCTCTACGAGCCCAGTTATACAACCCTAACGTGAGCCCGACGACTTCCACCTTTGAGTCGGCTCACCCTCTACAAATTTCCAAAAGTCCCCAACTTAGAAATTTTTCTGTAAGCGACCCTGGCCGGACTGAGCCATATCCCAGCCAGGAAACTACTTTACACGTTATTTTTTCGATTATTCCTATGGGAGCTAAAAGATATAGTTGCCCGATCCGGCTTATATACTACCTGCAATAGAAAGGCTACTTCTGGTAAAGTTTCATCTTGATAGCTTTAAAACTGAGAGACTGGTTTGCATAAAAACGGACAGACAGACGGACGGACAGACGGACGGACAGACGGACATGGCTAGATCGACTCGCCTAGTCATGCTGATCTAGAATATATATACTTTATGGGGTCGGAAACGTCTCCTTCACTGCGTTGCAAACTTCTGTCTCTATGTAAAGAAAAAGTCCATAAACTGCACTATCCTTTGACAGCACTTTGTTGTTTAGCAATGACGTGACCTCATTTGCGTATGCCTCTTGCTGGACCATTCTACATATCTCGATTTCGGCATCAGATAGTTCGTCGGCAGTCAAAGATCATCCCTTGGATGCAAGTTTGAGCCAGATTCTTTTCGCACGCATTACCCAGGCTACAACGCGCTTCACATTACTGTAAGAAGAGAATCGATTGAAATCTATTACTGAGACACCTACCTAACACCTCAGCATTTTGCGTTCGCAAAGTTCCTCTTTCAGTGGTTCCGATGAGGCTACGTCAATCATCTGTGGCCAATCTGAGCGTGGGGATTTCAAGAAGCTTGGACCAAGCATCCAAGGACTGTCGTTACATATTTTTGGTAAATAACTCAAACGAGTGGCAGCGTCCGCGGTGTTCAAGGATGATGGTACCCAGTTCCATTGCATTGACATAGTACTGGCTAAGATCTCAGCAATTCGGTGGCCTACAAATGGTTTAAATTTTCTTGCTCTCGAAAAAATCCACTGCAGTACAGTTTTGGAATCACTCCAAAACATGATGTCTTGTATAGGTAGCTTAAGATGTTGATTTAATCGAACCCCAAGAATGGCAGCTTGCAGTTCCAATCTAGGAATAGAAAGGAGTTTCTTCGGAGCTAAACGCGTTTTTCCCATTACAAAGGCAACATCAATTTTGGTTGGACTAAGAACACGTAAATAGGCAACAGCTGCGAAGGCGGCCTGGCTTGCGTCGACAAAAATATGTATTTCCAATTTTTCATAACAACTTAAGTTGGGAGAGGAATTTTGAAATGGCGCATATGACACAATTCTGATAGCCAGTAGTTCCAACTTTATTGTAACTCTGTTGGTATAGCCTCATCCCAAGTTGTACCATAGCTCCACATATTCTGTACAAAAATTTTGGCAGATATATGATAATCCGCAATCAAGCAAAATGGGTCAAATATTGCCATAACTATGCCTAGTAGCTCTCTCTTAGTTGGAACTCGATCTCCATCTAATACTTCTTTCGGTATTCGATGAAACTTTGTTTCGAATTGAAAGACATCCTGCTGCGTATTCCAATTCATGCCCAAGACCTTTCCACTGCTCAATTGGTTCTGTAGATAACTTGACTGCTTTTGGATGTTTTTACCATTCATAACGCTCTGCAATGTGGCGGAATTTGAACAAAAATTTCGTAGTTCGAAACCTCCATAGCCATGAACCTCCACAATCTGTTTACAGATTTCGATGCCTTCCTCCTCTGAAGTAAAACTTATGACAAGATCATCCCCGTAATGATGTTCAGTAATAGCATCTGCTGCCTTTGGAAATTGTTCTCTGAACTCTTCAGCATTGCCATTCTTGACATAATCGGCGCAAAATGGTAAGCATATGGCGCCAAATATTAAGGAAGTCATAGCATAATGTCGAATTGGCTGAGTCGAGTCTCCCTCTCTCCATAAAAAGCGTTGTGCGTGTTGATCAGTTTCGTGCACCTTTATTTGGGAGAACATTTCCTGTATATCTGCCGTCACACCGATTTTGTGTTGTCTGAACTGAACCAAGTTATCGAGCGTAGCCCTTTGAGAGATATTTGGCCATTTCCGTTTTGTATTTTTTAGCAAACTCTGAGTTAGCGTTCATTTTCCTCTCGATCCCCTGTAACCTTTTCTCCGCCACCTTTTAACTATTAGTCATAATTACGTTTTCCTTCCATGGTAATCCTATTTTAAAACGTTTTCCCAATCGAATTGTTTTTTCGGTCAACAGCTTCTTTGCTCTGATATTATCAACGGATTCTATTGGAGGAAAATTATTCATTCATTTCAACACTCTTTTTGTTATCGTACCACTGTATGTTTAATGGAAATTGTTTACCTTTTAAGCCCAATTGCTTTGCGATAACTTGATTTTAAATAGGTATGGAAGTGTATCTGCAAAGTTTGGATAGAAATTAAGTAAGGGCCTTGAATCCGTGGGTAGAGGAAGCTCCGAATGTGTAGAATTGTGCAGACTAACATGATGTGACTGATGGCCGCCTTGAATTCCGCAAGTTCGCTTGTTTCTGCAAATCTGCTTGTTATGCCCATATTTGAGGCATGCGAAGCACAAACGGTTCTCTTTCACAATGTCCCATCGCGATTTGACATCAGTTTGATCATTCCAAATTTTGCATGAGTCCAAATTATGTTCTTCTTTGCACAAAATGCAGCCTGAGACTGTGTGTGTGTTTGCGATGAACACTGACTTCGAGTTGCGTGTAAGTAATTGTCTTCCTGAAGTGTCCACCACTCCTGGTAATCGACCAACAATCCTTGAAGTAGAGCTCAACCAACAGGAAAAATCTGTGATAGAGGGAGACACGGCTTTACTCTATGCGCTTTTGAGCCATTCCATCTCTAAATGAGTTGGTAATTTTGTTAGAAGTTCTTCTAATAGGATTGGGTTATGTAAGTGCTCGTTGAGATTGGACGCTGATAAAAAGTGAACCACTCCACGAACATTCGTTGAGAAAGTTACAATCTGTTCAGGCTTGTTATATGGCACCTTTGGGAATTCTCGAATTCTTGTTAGTTGAGTGCGAATTAGTAATTCCGGCCGACCGAATCTGAATTCCAGCTCTTCCATGACATTTTGTACGTTGTCGGGGTATATAAGTAGGGATGCCACATTGTACTGAAAAAGAGTTGTTGAGTCATCAAAACTTCTTTTAAACAGCGGTCATTCCTCAGTATTTCCAGAAAACTTGGGTAGATCATGAAGGACTGCGGTGGATCCCTGAGGAATTTGAATATTCGCGTACAAAGGTTGATCGTGGTATCTGGTGTCAGCATTGTTTTCTTCACCCGTTCTTGTTTACTTTCATCGTATTTCTCATCGCGTACATATTCAAACTGTCTCAATTGTCGATCAGATAGAGATTTAATTTCACGTTGATTACTTTGTATTCCTAAATGTGCATTTTTAATATCATCTTTAATACTTTGCATGTCTGTTCGGAGCGCTGCTAGCATGGCCACAATTTCTGAGTTGTCGCTCTTACCTCTCTTCTGTTGTACGATGTCATACATACTCTGATGTACAATTTTGTTATTTACATCCTCTGCTACATCTTGATGTGTACTTTGGAGTATAGTCTCGTCCAAATTTTCCTGATCAGATTCTTTTGGCTTCTTAAATTGTATTTTCGAATTTAGCGGATTACGACCTTTTAGCGACACGTTGGGAGTGTTTTATTTGCCCTGGCGGCTAGCTATGCCCGTGTTCATAGCCGTCTTTAGTCACCAAAATACGTTCTCCGCTTCCTGAGACAATTTTCGAACGGACTTGCAAAGTTGTGATTGAGTACGGTAAGTCTGGTGCACCAACACTAATGCGCAACGGGTTCTGTGTCTACACGTATGTACTTGGGTCTCAGGGAACGATTACGACGAAACCGGCGGACCTTGTAAATTGTTATCGGTCACCACTGCTAATCTTAAATTTAACCATTCCGGTCAATAACTATCGTAAAAACTCGGGCGGACCCCTGGGTTTTCTAGACGACTACGTTAAAACTCTGGTGGATCCGGAGTCTTGCTAAACAACCACGGTAAAACTCGGAATAATCCTGAGCCTGTTTCATAACTACAATAAACTCGGGCGAGTCCTGAGCCGGTTCAATAACTACGATAAACTCGGGCGAACCCTGAGTTTGGTAAATATCTACAATAACAAGAGAGAACGCTATAGTCGAGTGCCTTGACTATCAAATACCCGTTACTCCGCTAAGGCAAGCAGCCGCTTAAATCTACCGGACATTTCATTATTTGCTTATAACTTTTGGACCGATTTAATAAAGCGTTTACACTTTTGCTCTAGCTTTAAAACTGTGGGCGCCACAGCTTTTCGCGGTTTGTGGGCGTTAGGGGGGAGGGGGGTTTCACATTTTGATCAATCAATATGTATTGAAGAAACGAATACACATTCCTTTTTCCGTTAATCTAGCTTCAAAACTGTGGGTGCCACAGTTTTTCGAGGTTTGTGGGCGTTAGAGATGGCGTGGCACATCGGCGTGAAAAACTTGCGCTGCGTATTAACCCCTAGAATCTGCATGCCAAATCCCAATCTTCTAGCCTTTATAGTTTCCGAGATCTCAGCGTTCATACAGACGGACAGACGGATAGACGGACATGGCTAGATCGACTCGGCTAGTGATCCTGATCAAGAATATATATACTTTATATGGTCGGAAACGCTTCCTTCTACCTGTTACATACTTTTGCACGAATCTTCGAGTAATGGGTATAAAAACTCGGGTAAAACCCAAAATCTTGTTAATAACTACGATAAAACTCGGGCGAACCCTGAGTCTAGTAAATATCTACGATAAAACTCGGACGAACCCTGAGCCTGTTTAATAACTACAATAAACTCGAGCGAGTCCTGAGCCGGGTAAATAACTACGATAAAACTCGGGCGAACCCTGAGTCTAGTAAATATCTACGATAAAACTCGGACGAACCCTGAGCCGGGTAAATAACTACGATACACTCGGGCGAACCCTGAGTCTGGTAAATATCTACAATAAAAAATCGGTGAAAACCCAAAATCTTGTTAAAACTACGATAAAACTCGGGCGAACGCTGAGTCTTGTTAATAACTATTTTGACATGTTTGAGAGCAAAAAAAACTCATATTTGCACTTATAATATAAACTTTTGGCACCTATATGAAAAGAACACCACAATTCCGTATAAATAACAGAAAAATATTCTTAACCCATAAGGCACCCTTTGAAAAATTAGAAAATTTTGTGAAAGTCAAATTTTAAACTTTTTTCCTGAGGCTTAAAACAAAAATGTTTTGATGCAAAGTTGTTCCCCAATCAAAATTAATAATAACTGCAAAAAAAAAATTTCCAAATATTTTTCATTTTAGCCGCTTTTTCCTCCTTTTCATACAAAATTTTACAAATTTTAAAAAGTTTAAAATTTGACTTTCACAAAATGTTTTAATTTTTCAAAGGGTGCTTAATGGGTTAAGAACATTTTTTGTTATTTATACGGAATTGTGGTGTTCTTTTCATATAGGTGCCAAATGTTTATATTATAAGTTCAAATATGAGTTTTTTTTTGCTCTCAAACATATCAAAATAATTATGCCGACCAGTGTAAATACTAAATAATAATACATCTTTTTCTTAAATGAAGTACCAAATCCCTACAACTTTATTTTATTCCTTTAGAATTTCGAATTAAATTTAATATAAATCGAACGACTATATTATATAGCTGACTTAGGAAGGAACAATCAGTTAATGTCAAAATAATTCGTAAACTGCTATAATATTGTTTATTGCACATCTAAATTTAACATTTTTGAAATTTCAAGTTGGATAGGAATGATCTGCAAGGGTATATAAACTTCGGGTGGCCGAAGTTAGCTTCCTTTCTTGTTATTGTTGTCTCTTCTACTTTGGAATATAACTTTATTTGAATAATTCTGCATTTAGGCAATTCTTTGCTGTTGCATGCGACATTTGTAATTTTTGCAGCTTATAAGGATGTTTTCCCAGCCAGGATATGTTCAATGGTTGGCACAGGGTTCCCACAAATAATTTATAAATTTACAGTAAACGATGTGGGTTAGTTGGGTGAGTTTTAGGCTTGACTTTTTTTATTTATTTATTTAGTTGGTTAACAATTATCTGCTTACATAAGCTTGAATAGGGATACACTAACTTATTACAATTCTAATGAACGATTAATCTAAGTCTGGCTCGATAAGATGGAAGTAGTCTGCCAGAATCCCATCCAAGATTACGGAGTGCAAAGATCAGGAACTGCTTTTGTACCGATTCGATAATGTTCTGAGGCTCCTTATACTGCGGGCTCCACACACAGGAACAGTATTCCAGAATCGGATGTCCTAAAGCTACATACAGCGTTTTGGTAGTGTACGGGTCGTCAAATTCTTTGGACCATCGCTTTATGAAAGCTAACACACCCTTGGCTTTTTTACCATTGCAGTAATATGGCTATTGAAGCATAGTTTATGGTCGAAAAGGACTCCAAGGTCAATTGAGGTGGTAATGAGGTCTAGGCTGTGATTACCAAGGCTGTAGGCGGCAAGATGCGGGGAGGAACGGTAGAAAGTCATAAGTTTGCATTTTGCATGGTTTAGGAAAAGGAGATTACTGACGCACCACTTATGAAATTCATTGAGGTCAAATTGAAGGTGAGAATGAAGGTACCAATCGGAATAGGAAAAACAAATTTTGACGTCATCGGCGTACATAAAGATAGTCGAGTATGATATAACTTGAGGTAGGTCGTTTATAAAAAGAATGAAAAGTAGCGGTCTAAGGTGGCTACCTTGAGGAACACCAGAAGTGACATCCACAGTGTGAGATAGCTCATTCATAAAGAGAACTCGTTGGGTGCGATTTGTTAAATACGACTCTATCCATTTTAGAAGGTTATTTGGGAATCTCAAATAAGAAAGTTTAAGCAGAAGCAGTGAATGGTTTACCGAGTCGAAAACCTTGCTAAAATCAGTGAATTTAACGTCGGTTTGTAGGCGGTGCAGGAAACCTTGATTAATCAAGTGCGAGAACTCAAGGAGATTGGTCGTCGTTGATCGATGCCTAATAAACCCATGCTGAGAAGGAGATATTAAGGAACTGCAGAGATGTTTTAAATGGAGAGTGATAAGATGTTCCAGAAGTTTAGGAATAGCTGATAGTTTGGCAATGCCGCGGTAATTTTCGATGTCCATTCGAGAACCTTTTTTATGAAGAGGAATTAAGACTCATTCCAGATCCTAGGTAGGCAGGTCGAAGAGACTGATAAGTTAAAAAGAAGTGTAATTGGATATAACAGATTTTGGGCACAGTGCACACTGGGGCGTCTAGAACAAAAAGCCTGCCAAAATGTAACGATTGAAATTTTAAGAGCAACCAATTCTTAGAATATTGTAAAAAAAAATTTTTTTTCAATGCATAATTACTATTTTTTTTAAATTATTTAAAAGTGGTCCAAAAAATGTGTGTTTTTTTGTATATTCTTGGACGTAAAGTAGTGTTACACCCTAGTCCCCGCTTTCATTCTTTTTTAAAAAAAAAAGTTTAGATATTTAACTACAAATTCTGAAAAAATTAGCCTGCCCTTTTGTGCCTCTTCTGAGAAAACCGCGGTTAAATTTAGCAAGAAATGTTCGTAATTTGCCTTCCTTTTTTTTCCGCGCGCACTTACAACAAGAATCCCTAGTTAAATTACTAGTCTGCGGTTTCCCATTATTTTGTTTTTCTTTGGCGGCAAACTGTTTAATTATTTTTTCTAATCCAATCTTAATCCAATTATAATAGGAAGTGAAGCAGGAGGTATTTCTATTGTATTCCTGGCGTCAAATATATTCTTATTAAAATGGTGTATTCGGGTATTCTGTTAGTAAAAAATCCAACCAGTATGGGTTTAATAGATTCCCTTCAGTTCCAGAAATCACTATTCACTCGCGAATCACCATATGAATCACTCGTGACATGTCATTTGGCACCGGTGACGCACCGGTGATTTTTCATAGAGACATTTGTTCGAGATGTCCTACCCCGTCCCATGGTGACAAAATGAGTGACATTCTTTCGAAGACACTCGTGATGTCACAAGTGCCTTATACAAATTTTTTATATGAGAGGTCACAACCTTGTGACATGTCACTTAGTATTTCACGTGTGACTTTCAGAATTTTTTCAATGGAATGTCACTTCTGAAAATCCATCATCGGGTCACCTGTGTCATAGGTGATTTCATGTATGACTTTTTCCAAAATTTCATTAGCGATTTCATTAAAAAAAATATATATTACGGAAATATTTATATTCATTTAATTCATTTTATTTTTTTTTTTTATTTTATTTTATATGTTTTGTTTTTTAAATTGTGTTATTAAAGTTATTAAGACTATTATTAATATTATTATTTCTAGTTTTTTGTTTCACCAACTTATTTTTAATATTAAGAAAGGCCTTTCTGAGGCACTTGTCTGGGTCTTCAGAATTTATCATCAATGCACCTAAAAATATAAAAAAGTATTAATATTTGTATTTATTTATTTATTAATATTATTTATTATTTGTAAGCACTTTAACTTGCCAATTTCGGCTATTGCCCGCGAACTTTCTAGGTTATTTTGCGAAACACATAACATAAACCACTTTTTAAATTGGTGCAAATTCACAAAATCTTAACATTAAGATTGCACTTACCTGACTTTATTTTTTATAGCACTTGGCACAAAAATAATTGATACGCTAAGTAACACTTGGTAAGAAATTAAATAAATCGCTGAGCAACAAAAAAACCTCCTTCTCTTAGGAAATCCTCAAAAAGAATGTGATTGCACAAAGTCTTTTTCTCACCTCTTTGCCATGCTCCTTTTGTTTCATCTTCGCTTTTGGCGCGTGCCAATGCTCATATACCCTTTCTGAAACCGTAAATATCCGACTATATAATTTTTATTTGTTTAGTAAAATTAGAATTTTTTATAGCTGTTAATAATAAAGAAATATTAAAGGACCAATTTTTTAAACTTAACTAAAAAATTAGATTATATAATAAAGTTAAATATAACATTTAATGAGTTAAATGTACTTTTTTAATTTAATTAAAATTACCTTTTTTTATAATCAAATTATTTAAGTTTAAAAAACAAAAAAAAATAGTTTATTTTCGAAATACAATATTGCTCAAAAAATGTAAGGGCATACACATGTCGCTGCGTCACACAAAATTTACCGGCCAAATTTTGGGTGCTAGCTGAACATAACTGTAAAGCGCAAAAGAGAATAACAGACCGCCCGAAATTTGTCACTGCTAGCGTCGAGTGCAGTCAGATTATAAGACAAAGAAAGAGAGCGCAATAAAAAAATATCGGCTATTCTTTCTCGCGCGTCGAGGCTGCGCCGACTGCTCTGCTGACGTCGGCAGCGGCCGTGCGTTTGGACAAGTGACTTTGTTACCGACGTGACGCCAGAACTGAAGGGTTGCTTGTCAGCTCGGTTCCCATAATTTCTAACTATTTTAAAACTTCTAAAAAAAATATAAAAAGTTCCAGAGTCCGCCCTAGCTCTTATGATCTAAACCCTAATTTATACGCAATTTTTATACCCGTTACTCGTAGAGTAAAAGGGTATATTAGATTCGTGCAAAAGTATGTAACAGGCAGAAGGAAGCGTTTCCGACCATATAAAGTATATATATTCTTGATCAGGATCACTAGCCGAGTCGATCTAGCCATGTCCGTCTGTCCGTCTGTCCGTCTGTCTGTCCGTCTGTCTGTCCGTCTGTATGAACGCTGAGATCTCGGAAACTATAAAAGCTAGAAGATTGAGATTTGGCATGCAGATTCTAGGGGTTAATACGCAGCGCAAGTTTTTCACGCCGATGTGCCACGCCCTCTCTAACGCCCACAAACCGCGAAAAACTGTGACCCGTTCTGTATGAACGCTGGGATCTCGGAATCTATAAAAGCTAGAAGATTGGGATTTGGCATGCAGATTCTAGGGGTTAATACGCAGCGCAAGTTTTTCACGCCGATGTGCCACGCCCCCTCTAACGCCCACAAACCGCGAAAAACTGTGGCACCCACAGTTTTGAAGCTATATTAACGGGAAAAGAAATGTGTATTTGTTTCATCAATACATACTGATAGACTAAAGTGGGAAACTCCCCCTCCCCCCTAACGCCCACAAACCGCGAAAAACAGTGGCACCCGTCTGTATGAACGCTGAGATCTCGGAAACTATAAAAGCTAGAAGATTGGGATTTGGCATGCAGATTCTAGGGATTAATACGCAGCGCAAGTTTTTCACGCCGATGTGCCACGCCCCCTCTAACACCCACATTTTTGAAGCTATATTAACGGGAAAAGCAATGTGTATTCGTTTCATCAATACATATTGAAAGACCAAAGTTGGAAACCCCCCCCCCCCTAACGCCCACAAACCGCGAAAAGCTGTGGCGCCCATAGTTTTAAAGCTAGGGCAAAAGTGTAAACGTTATTTTGTTTGGGTTATTAACGCCTACCGAAATGTAAAAGAAATTTTTTAAATTTTTTGAAGCGGCTGCTTGGTTTGCCCTGCTTGAGACTGCTGACCTTAGCTGAGTAACGGGTATTTGATAGTCGAGGCACTCGACTATAGCGTTCCCTCTTGTTTTTTTTTGAAAATATTTTTTTTTTAATCTTGGACTATGATCAGTACAAACAAGTGGCCCTTACGACACCAAGCAATGCTTGTTACGCACGGGGCCCTACACCGTTTTGGGCTAGTAAACGAAATCGCGGACAAAGAAAAAGACAATTTCACAATAGACAATTAAAATACATACAGTCAAAATACATAAAGTAAAACTAATTACTTGCTAAGTAGGATAGTATTGTTGATTTAAGGATAGGCAGTGAGTCGGTAGTAGATATTAGGTGGTATAGTCTATTATAGTCATTGCAGAGTACTCTAAAAGATTCATGCATTGCATAATTAGAGATACAATGATTTAAAACTAGAGGAATATAGTTTCTTGTGAATCTATAAGGCACATTAAAATGCAGGCGACCCATTAACTCGGAGCTCTCCACATCACCATGAATAAGATTCCTAATAAATGTAATGCCAAGCATAGTCCTTCGGTTAACTAATGATAGTAAGTTAATTAGAAGTAGTCTACTAGTGTAGGATTGTAGTAATAGACTTGTATCCCAGTTAAGACCACGTAAGGCAAATATTAAAAAGTTTTTTTGCACTGACTCAATGCGGTCTATATGCACCCCATATTGGGGACTCCAAACTGGAGCGCAGTACTCAAGAATTGGTCGGACTAATGAAATATACAAGGTCTTTGTGACATATGGATCATCGAATTCCTTCGACCACCTTTTGATATATGCAAGCACGCCCCTGGCTTTATTTACCATGGTAGTGATGTGATCAGAAAATTTAAGTTTTGGGTCCATATAGACTCCAAGGTCGTCAGCATGCGTTATTCTATCTAACATACAGCCACTCAAAGTATAAGATGAATAGTGGGGGCTGACACGAAAAACGGTCATTAGTTTACACTTAGAACCATTTAAGTTTAAGTCAATATTCCTGCACCATGTTTGAAATGCATTGAGATCGGATTGTAAAGCTAAACTTTGTGAGGGATCATTAAATTGCAGGCATAACTTAACGTCATCTGCGTACATAAGTACACGTGAGTTCGTTAGGACAAGAGGAAGGTCATTAATAAATAATGTAAAAAGGAGCGGACCAAGATGACTTCCTTGTGGTACACCAGACGTAACTCGGACTAGGGATGAAAGAGAGTTTTTAAAAATAACCCTTTGAGTCCTGTTGTTCAAATAACTTAAGATCCACCTAAGAAGATCATCAGGAAACCCTAAGAGGTCCAATTTCCGAACTAAAATCGGATGGTTTACAGAATCAAACGCCTTACTGAAATCTGTGTAAACCACATCAGTCTGGCGATTTTTTCTAAAACCGTCTAAAACAAATGAAGTAAACTCCAAAAGGTTGGTTGTCGTTGACCTACGTTTTATAAATCCGTGCTGACAACAGGAAATAAGAGACCTACAACTGTGTTGCAAATGGGGAGTAATAATGTTCCCAAAGAGCTTCGGAATAGCTGATAGCTTTGAAATACCTCTGTAATTACATGCATTCAATTTGCTCCCCTTTTTACGAAGCGGGATAATAAACGATTCCTTCCATCGATCCGGGAAATCTGAAGTTTCTAAAGACAAAGTAAAAAGTTTGTGCAATGGTCTACACAAAGTCTCAGCGCAATACTTGAGCACATATCCCGGTACTCCGTCAGGACCCGGAGAGTAGACTAAATTGACCCTTTGCAGATTTAAAGGAAGTGAGCTTTCACTTATAACGGGACAAAAAATTAAGTTTGACTTAGGCATGTCATATGGGTAAGACTGATCTGACGGACTTGATGTTGAATAGGTGGTCTGGAAAAACTGTGCAAAAAGATCGGCTATGGCCTGATCAGTGTTTGCGGAAGAATTTTCAAAATTAAGGGTTGATGGGGAACTTGAAGATTTACGCTTTGTGTTAACAAAATTATAAAACTGTTTCGGATCCAGTGAAAACTGTGTCTTGCAACGAGCTAAATAGTTTTTGTAACACTGAGCGTTAAGAACGGTAAAATCCGACCGAGCACTTAAGTATCGGGAAAAGGCAGCTTGTGATCCGTATGCACTAAACTTTTTGTAGAGTCTAGACTTCACATTTTTAAGTCGTGACAACTCTTTACTAAACCACGGAGGTTGGTTAGAAATTTTAGGATAATACGTAGGAACGAATGTATTAAAAACTGCGTTTAATACATTATAAAATATGTTAACAGCTTCAGTCATATTAGTACATAAGAACAGATTTGACCAATCCGCGCTAGCGATAAGGCTATTGATAAGAGCAAAGTTTGCTCTACGAAAGCAGGGGATGCGTTTGGCTGACTTTTCAGATATTTCAATTAATTTTGTACCCGTGTCAATAGTCAGCTCCAGCGTTGGGTGATATGGGTCTTCAGGTAAAGTAATGGCAGAGGTTCTAACTATGCAGACAGAATCTGGACTTGAAACAAAGCATAGATCCAGTAATCGTCCTAACAAATTTTGAACATGGTTTACTTGGGACAATGAAATATCGAGCAAACCATCAAGAAAATCATTCTGCGTTGAAGGTAACAATATATTCGATGTTTCAACGGTGGACCATGTCGCCCTAGGTATATTAAAGTCCCCTAATACTATTAGCTGATCTCTATCTGATAGTTTACTAGAAATAAACTGGATAGCGGACAGATGATTTGCATATGTTGGGAATTCAGATGACGGCGGAATATAAGAACATGTTATGTATATAGAAATACCTGGAAGGGATAGTTTTATACATAGAAATTCAATGTCCATTATTTCGTCGGACGTAATTTCTTCAGACGTTAATTCTGAGTCAACTGCAATTAAAACTCCACCACCACGTCGGGAGGGACGATCAAGCCTGTACGTTGTGAACTTACTTGAAAAGACTTCGGAACTAAGAATTTCCGGTTTTAACCAAGTTTCTATCAGTATACAATTTGGTCAACTTACTTTGTAAACCTCTTGTATTCTGATAGGAAAGCAGAAGGAAAGAATCTAGTTTTTTGAGACAGATAAAGATGAAGATGTGGATGGCTCTTTAAAGGGGTTTCCAACGTCCATAGAACGAAATTTCTTTTTTCTAGCTTCGTACTCCTTAACAAAAATGCCTGCAGGCCAAAAATTGGCTGAGCACATCGTTGCAAAATGAGCACAGGGAACACCGATCTTAAATGATGATACTTCCCTAGCATATGAAAAATTAAATCGTTCAACCTTTAGATCATCAATCTGAATTTTGTTACGGATATAGGCCGTAATGTCCAGGGATGAAAGGTCAGGATTCAGCCGAGAAACAAAAATTTGTTTCCGCTGCGGTACACAGGTGACTGTTTTAGGTACCACGCATGTGACAGGTTTTGGTACTACAGCATTTATGGCTGCACTACCAGTTCCAGTCGGTATTCCAGACGTTAAGTCAGCATGCGGCGTTGGAATCTTTTCTGTATTTTTTCCAACAGATTTTTCGGGTGTCTCGTGCGGCAAAATCTCACGTCCTTTAGTTTTCGACCTCAGTACCATTTGTGCGGCAGCTGAGATCGACTGCTGTGCTGCAGACCCCGGATCGCCAGAGACAGTTTCACTAGCGACTACCGTGGGTTGTCTATCGACCGCGATCTTTTTACGCTTAGGGGAATCGGGCTCAGATAGCATACGGCTAGTGAGCTGCGACTCAAGCGCCACAAGCAGATCCGTATTTCTACGGCTGTTACGAATTAATTCCGTTACAGTGCTTTTTGTGAGCCGCCTTATAGAGAGAGCCTGGGTTTCATAAGCAATACATTCTTCACAATAGTAGCGCAAGCCACTTCTCATGTCGATTGCATCGCGAACCAGGCCCGAATAGCCAAGACATTTAGCATGAAAAATACTGTCGCACGAATGGAATATGCAATATATTCTTGATCGATTCCATGACAGCTATAAGATATCACTAACCAATTTTAAAAAAATTCTAAACCTTGACTTAAATTTATAAATAATGATATGAGATATATTTGATATATGATATATATGATATATTTGACAGTACCTCATCAAAAGATATTCGCTATAGGGCTCTGCTGATTTAAGGCAGGCTTTTGGCTTTTTCGCTCCATTGTGCGCCGGGCAGCTTGCGAGCGCAACAACGACTTAGAGGACTAGCTGACGTCGACATTCTCTCGCGCCGGGAGAGTCTTTCCACACTATGTGGACGCGGCCATCCGGGTCCGGCCGGGTCGCACCGGGTATACAGCCCGTGCGAGCGCAACAACGACTACCTCCCGAGCCCCGACGGTTCGTCTGACGACGACCGGGACCACCGGACGCACTACGTCGAAGATGCTAGCGACGACGAGGAAGCACGCGGTGAACAGAGGACGTCGACGACGACGAGGACGAGGATGCGTACTCGGGGAGTGGACAGGAGCATGACGACGGTCCCCAGGAAGGCGCGGCACACTATGTGTACACGGACCGTTGCTGGTACCACCGGGGGTCCTTGATGTACCTTATCAGGACGAGCAGGGAAACGATCCAGGTAGAAGCCCATATCGGCCGCCCGAGGACCCGATCGTGACAGTGCCGCCGCCCCCGTACGCGTGTGTATCATAAGGGCAGACGGTGCCAAGATGGCAGATGGCTTTCAACGGAAGGAGCCTGTCCTCACACCCATGCACCCATCGACCCAACCCCCGCTCGCACACACATCTAGCGGACGCGGACCAGTCGCGGAGGCCGTCGCCCCAGACTCGCACCCCCCATCAACACCGGCATCTAGCCCATCGGACATCTCGATGGGGACGTCGACCACGACCCTCAACCTCCTGTTGGGGCAAATTCCACTGGAAATGGAGAGCATATTGTGGGAGTTGCTATCCGAGTGGGACTCGGCCGAGGTCGACAACCCGCAGCCGAAATATTCATTGTGCCGTTTTTTTTTATCCCTAATACTTACGTAATAAAAAAAAATGTATTGCGTTATTTGTAATTTGTATACTTATTTCAGTTATTATTACAGTTCCAATTTGAAACTAAAAGTGCATGTACATAAACATAGTACATAGTCAACAGCAGTTGAGCGGCAAACTAAAGCGCGCGACGAGAGTCCTAACTCTACAAACTAAGTTTTGGCGTAGGACTTGGAATCCACCCATGTAAAACACAATTTCAGTGAAGGAAGCAAGAGAAGCCTCGGAAGGAACAGATCTAACGTTGACGTGGAGGTGAGGAGTGTCATGACGCAACAGCTGCAACAGAGCAGCAGATGCAGGAATGAAGCACGTAACTTCTACCAGAGGGTCAAGCGTCTGACCCAAGGATTTAGGACTGGTGGAGTGGCGTGCAGGGACGATGATGTAAGTCTTGTCACAGAAGCAGATGTCGTGCTGAGGTTATGGAGGTAGCACTTCTCGAGTCTGTTATCTGGCTCAAGCACAGACTCTGAAGACTATGATCCACGAACCCCAATCTATGGCACTGATATTGAAGTGCCAATCCCAAGTCATATCGAAGTCAAGGATGCAATCCAACGGCTTAAAAACAACAAGTCTGCAGGTGCTGACGGCCTGCCGGCAGAATTGTTTAAGGCAGCTGGTGATATGTTGGTAGGGAGCATGCACCAACAAATCAGCAAGATATGGCTCACGGAGAGCATGCCCGAAGATTGAAACCTCAGCATGATCTGTCCCATCCTGAAGAAGGGTGATGCCACGATGCGCACCAACTACCGCGGAATTAGTCTTCTTCCAGTTGCATACAAGATCCTAACGAGCGTATTGTGTGAAAGACTGAAACCCCATGCTAAAGCACTGATTGGACCTTATCAGTGCGGGTTCAGGCCTGGCAAGTCCACTGCTGACCAGATTTTCACCTTGCGCCAAATCCTGGAGAAGTCTTACGAAAACCAGATCGACAAGTACCATCTTTTCGTCGACTTTAAAGCCGCATTTGATAGCCCCCGTCGAGATCGCCTATATGCCGCCATGTCTGAGCTTGGTATACCAGCAAAGCTGACTAGACTTTGCAGAATGACATTGAGCAACACCATCAGCTCTGTCAAGGTAGGAAGTGGCCAATCCGAAACCTTTACTACCAAGTGTGGCCTCAGACAAGGTGACTCGCTGTCTTGCAAGCTCTTCAATATTCTAATGGAGAGTATTATAAGAAAGGCTGGTGTGCATCGGACGGGCACGATATTAACCAACAGATGTGTCCAGCTCCTTGGTTACGCTGATGATATTGATATCATTGGCCGCACCAAGCGTGATGTCACAGGAGCCTTCGGGGCTATTGAAAAGGAATCAGCAAAAGTAGGACTAGCAGTGAATAGGGAGAAAACATAGTTTATGGTGTGCTCTAGCAGAGAATCGCGGCGTCTTGATTCTCAGCTGACTGCAGAGAACTATAGCTTTGGGTCCGTCAAGGAGTTCATCTACCTAGGCACTGCTATAACAAGCACAAATGATGTCAGTCTGGAGATTAAGCGGAGAATAACACTTGCCAACAGGTGTTACTTTGGTCTCAGTAGGCAGTTCAATAGTAGAGATCTCTGTCGACGCACAAAAACCGCACTCTACAAGGCGCTCATTCTTCCAGTACTTCTATATGGTGCGGAGTGCTGGACAGTGACGCAGTCAGATGCAGCTGCTCTTGGAGTGTTCGAAAGAAAAATTCTTCGCAAAATCTTTGGTCTAATATGCGTGGACGTGATTGTTGGGACACGAAGGAGAGGACGACCCCGAACGCGTTGGCAAGATTAGGTGATGGAAACCCTGTCCACACTTGGTGTTACCATCTGGCGAAGGCGCGCCCAGGACATTGACGAGTGGAGGCACATTGCGCTTCCGATAAAAGGGTTATCATGGCCATATAATAATAATAATAATATACATGCATCATCACCCATGTGCTCAAAGAAAATTCAAATAAGATGACAAACAAGAATGAAAAACAACAACATAAGAGCAACACAAGGCAAACCTGTGGCGTCACAAAAACAATCGACATAATTCCGATTACCGAAGCAAGATTTTTGTATTTTCTGGACTTGAGGAACTTTTTTTTATTTTTAGAAAAATATTAGTTTATATTTAAAAAAATAGTATTTCTATTTTTTAGAAAACGATTTCTAAATTGTAAGAAATAATTTTTCCAAACGGCTCGTTTACATTGCACGCCGTGTTTACTGAAGGTTCCTTCGAACACCAGAGGGCTGCATTAAAAATTTGAGCTTAAAGCGACATCAGTTGAAGAAATTACGAACAATTTTCCGTCAATGTCAAATTCCTTAAAATCGTCTCATTCTGTTTAAGACACTTTATTGGACATTGGTCGCTCGCGAGATTTTTTGAAATATTTATTTTCTGAAGACAAATTTCGTAAGTATTTTTCATTTTTTTTTTTGCTTTCCGCTCCTGGTCTTATTTGCAAAAACTCAACACACTCTGTCTGGGGTATAATAGTAGAAGGTAATCAAGCGGTTCAAAACGCGGTCCCCTGAGGGGGACCCCTGAGGGGCCACGCATTGGCCAATATGACCCTAAATTGTCCGGCTAATCTGTATGAACCTCTAAATATTTTATTAGGTTTTAATGTCCACAAGGATCGATGTGTATTTCGCGAAGGCAAGAAGTTCGCCTGGTTCCCTGCTGGAGGCGTCTTCTAGTGATGCCAGAAGTGGGGCACCGAGGTATCTTGTTCTTGCTCGTGAGAGAGCCTGGCAGTTGCAGATAAGATGTTCCAGGGTTTCGATAGCCCCTGGTTCATCGCATTTCCTGCAGGTTCGGCTGTTCAGTACTTCGATCGTAGTTGCGTGTGATGCGGCCAGACAGTGGCCTGTGAGGATTCCCACTAACAGTTTGCAGTCTTTCCGAGGAAGATGCAGTACATACTGCCTGAGTTTTTCATTTCACTCTTTGCACATTGTTCTTGCAATTCGGCATGTCTGCTTTTTGCTCGCGTGTCCGCCTGGTTCTTCAGGACGCTTTGTAGCGTTCTGAGGGAAACTAGCACGTTCTCCGTTCTGTCGTTCGTCAGCTCTGCGCCCTCCTTTGCAAGAACGTCAACTGTGTCGTTGCCATCATCGTGCTAAGGCCTCCCTGCTCGCCATTACATTTTTGGAACTGACCGTTGACGACTGCATGGATCTTATCGCCGCTTGGCTGTCCACGAACAAGTTGACCACATCATATGATCGGTTTATACTTTGAGCCACTTCTGCCTCTTTCCTTATGGCGAAGACTTCTGCCTGGAATATGCTACAGTCGCTGGGTAGCTTATATGACAGCCTTATTTCAGGGTCCGTACAGTATAAGCCCGCTCCTACTTCTCCTTCCATCTTGGAGCCGTCTGTATATATGTTGAGGTGTTGAGTCTGGTCCCAGCCCATTATCCAGTCGTCAGGGCCCATGAACGAGGTTGTTTTAACCTCCGGGCACGTTCTGGGAGTCATGTAGTCCGTTTTGTTGATCACGCTTCGGCCGATTGAACTGTGTCCGAAGCTTTGCGTCGTCATATTACCTGACGCAACTAGACGTTGTGCTGCCTTTCCTGCATTCAGTTGAGCGTGGATATCTATGGGGTCGATTCCGAGGATCGTTTCTAGAGCTTTAGTTAGGGTTGACCTCAGGGGCCTTGTTATGCAGACCAGTGCATGCCGCGGATTTCTCTTCATGAGCTCGATGTAGGTCTCTCTGCATACGTCAGAGTCGGACGCACCACCGTGATGTAGATCCAGTGCATCAGAGTAGGCGACAGGCCCCATATGCTGCTAAGAATCTTCATGGATGCATATAACGCCACTGAGGCCTTTTCACCTTTTCCAATACATTGGGTCTCCATGCCAGCTTGCAGTCCAGAACTGTTCCGAGGTACTTGACCTGTATTTTCGGGGTAAATCCTTGTAATCCTTGGGACTCGCGTGAGTGCACTTTCCCGCCTTTGGGAGGAAGACAATTTGAGAGGTCCTCCATTGGATTGTGAGTTCTCGGAGTTTATTTATTTTGAGTGTCAGTTCCCGATTCCACCATGGTGGCTTGGTCTTCTTCTTTGTGATACGCATCCAATAATTCCTTGGACAGGGTCTCTAGGGACGTTTCTATGTCTTTCACGGATTTTACTGCGCCCGGGCTAGTCGCGAGTTTTGAGGTCACTGTCCTTGTAAACTTTTCCCAGTTCGTGTTCCGGGGGTTTCTATAGACAGTTACCTTTGGGGTACTTTTAAAATCGTATCTGAACTGAATATACATGTGAGCTGGTGGATTGGACCTAGGTTGGCAGTCCTTATCACGGTACGTTCTCAAACGATATTCGATAGTTCATCACTATCAGCCGAAGCAAGAGACAGAGAAGTTGTGGAAAAAAGTCGTTCGTCAAAAAGTTATAATTTCAGTCGCAAAATCAGTTGAAAAGTCGCGTAATTCAATATCAAAACTTATGTAACTCTTATATCTACAAACTATTATAATACCAAACTTAAATAATAAACTACAGATAATATACAATTATCTTACATGGGGGCTCAACCGTCGAGCTTGTGAAAAATCTGTTGGTGTGAGTGAGCGTCGTTTGATTTCGTTTGATTGCAAAAAGTTGACAAAAATGATTCGATCCGCGAAAAAGAACAAAAAATGCAATCCAGGTGGAAAACAAAAGAAACCAGAAGATTCGAAAAATGCAGCAGTGGTGAATATGAATAATACCTTCTTCGTGCCGCTGGACGAGGAAGAGAAGGGAAATAATATCGAGGAGCAAGCTAAGTTCGCTAGTAGTAGTGATTCAACACACGAAGCTGAATTTCAACAGGAGCTGAAATACACCAATAATTACGAGGAAGTCTATACCAACAACAACGAGTTGAGCGAAGTGCTAAAACTTCTTGCTGCAAAAATTGGGCAAAGTGATTCAAGCAGGGCCGTTGTTTCAATTGAGAGTTTCTCTAAAGTTGTCCCCGATTTTGATGGAGTGTCAATTCCAATTAGACAGTGGCTTAAATATTTCAACGAAAATGTCAGTGCCTACGAGCTAACGTATGTGAACGCTCGTATGAAAATGAAGGGAACGGCAATGTTATTCCTGGAGTCCACCACTGTTTCGGACTATGATACCCTATGCGAAGTACTTTTGGACGAGTTTGATAAGACGCTGACCAGTGCTGAAGTACACAAGCAGCTTCGAGAGCGAAAGAAGAACGACAACGAGAATTTTCACGAATATGTTTTGCACATGCGTAAGATAGCAGCTCTGGGAATTGTGGAGGATGAGTCGGTGATCCGCTACATAGCAGATGGATTAAAGCTTCGTGACGATCTCAAATACCCTCTATGCAGTGCGACAACCTTCAAGGAGCTACGAAGCCGATTTGAAACGATCGAAATGATGACGAAATCCAATATGCAGCACAAGCAAGCAGTAAATCAGACTGACCTCGGTAAAGCAGGAAAACTAGTAAAGCGGTTTGATCAGAAACAAAATCAGAGCCAGAGGCATTGCTTCAATTGCGGCTCAACTGAGCATATGAGAGCCGAATGTAAAGAGGAGACGAAATGCTTTAAATGCAACGGAGCTGGGCATACTTCAAGGAATTGTACAGGTGAAAAGCCAATTGTCGGTGTAATCAGCGAGTCGAGGGAGAAAGTACTAGCGATCAACAAAAAGAGTGTGGCATGCCTAGTAGACACTGGAGCTGATGTGTCGCTTATGCGTATGAGGATCTACAAGGATAAGTTTGCCGAAATTCCCCTGAAAAGTTTTACAAAACTGTACGGGCTTGGAAACATTGCAACCTCGGTGCTGGGTGCACTGAATGTCGACGTGGAGGTAGATGGAATCCAAACGCTACATAGGTTTCTCATCGTTCCCGACAGCAAAATTAATGTGAACACCATTATTGGATTCGACTTCTTAAAAAAGTTTACTGTTGTGCTGGAGAATGGAAAATACGCTTTCAAACGAGGAGACGACATCGTTGCCGAGAACGACCATAACATCTACAACGTGGTGAGTCATGAATTAGAACTAGACGTTCCAGGCAAATACAAAACAGCAGTCAAGCAAATGGTTTATGACTACAAGCCGTCTGACGTGAAGCTAACCTGCCCTGTAAAGATGACAATCATCCCTAATTGCAACAACATAGCTTTTAGAGAACAACCAAGCTGATCTTCAGCAGCAGAAAGGGAAATAGTTCGCAAACAGGTGGAGGAATGGCTGCAGCAGGGAATTGTAAGAGAGTCCTGTTCAGATGTTGCTAGTAAAGTTGTGCTAGCCAAGAAGAAAGACAAGATATACAGGCTGTGCAAAGATTATCGTATTTTACACACCAAGGTTCTTAAAGATCGATTTCCAGTTCCACTCATAGACGAGGTGCTTGACAAGAGGCAAAAGGCGAAATATTTTTCAGTGTTCGATCTCAAAAATGGATTTTTCCATGTCGAAATTGATGAAGCCAGCCGAAAATACACTGCTTTCGTGGTCTATTCGAATTCAACAGAGCACCGTTCGGGTATTGCAATTCTCCCGCAGTTTTTGTAAGGTATGTCACTTATATCTTTCAACAGTTGATAAATGCAGGTATTATGGAATGTACATCGATGACATTGTTGTTTTTGGACAAACGGCCGAAGAATGTCTAAGCAACATGGAACGCGTCTTGAACCAGGCCCAGCAGTACGTTCTTGACATAAAGTGGTCAAAATGTCACTTTCTAAAACAGCGTATCAATTTTCTTGGGTACGAAATAGAAAATGGACAGATATGGCCAGGAAAGGAAAAAATCAAGGCAGTCAAAAACTTTCCTATGCCGGTCAACATCAGAGGTATACAGGCGGTCCTCGGACTAACAGGGTATTTTCGCAAGTTTATTAAGGATTACGCCTTTATCGCTAGACCCTTAACGCAGCTGCTAAAAAAGGATGCTATTTTTAAAATAGAAGGAGAACAGAAGCAAGCCGTTGATCGATTGAAATCAGCACTTATGGAGGAGCCAGTCCTGAAAATTTGAAGTCAAGACGCCAAAACACAATTACACGTTGATGCTTCAAAACATGGCTTCGGTGGAACGCTGTTGCAACAACATGCTGGGAAGTGGCACCCGGTTTTTTACTGGAGTAAGAAAACCACACCACAAGAAGAAAAAGCGACCAGTTACGTGCTTGAGGTAAAGGCAGCTTTCCTAGCGACAAAGAGACTTCGCCATTATTTGCTGGGTATTGAGTTTGACCTGGTAACGGATTGTGCAGCCTTCAAACAGACGATCTCAAAAAAAGATGTCCCTCGAGAAGTTACGCCGTGGTTGATGTACTTGCAAGACTTTACCTTCAACGTTGAGCATCGCGCAGGAACTAGAATGCAACATGTCGACAGCTTAAGTCGTTTCCCTATAATGATTGTGTCATCCGAAGCTCACACGCAGATCAAGAAAGCCCAATTAAATGATGAACATTTAATGGCTGTTCGCGAAATTTTAAAGCATGGACCGTATGCCGATTATATAATCAAAAACATCTTGATTTATAAGCAAGTAAATGGAAAAGGAGATAATAACAAGTTCGCACCACTTTGGACACATGGGAACGCAAAAGACGATGCATGCAATCCAGCAGGATTTTCACATTTCCCACCTCGAGAAGAAAGTGAAGCAGACCATTTCCAACTGTATCGAATGTATCACACATAATCAGAAATTGGGGAAGCAGGACGACTTCTTGCACACTATAAACAAAGGAGATACTCCCCTTTCAACGCTTCATGTGGACCATCTGGGCTCATTAGACATGACATCAAAATGCTACCGATACATGTTTGCAATGGTGGATGGCTTTTCAAAATACACTTGGTTGTTTCCCACTAAGTCAACAAGCGCAGAGGAAGTGATCAAACACTTGGAGTCCTGGGTCTCAATATTTGGCAGCCCACAGAGAATTATCAGCGATAAAGGAGCTGCATTTACATCACACTCTTTTAAGGAATTCTGCACAGCGAAGAAGATTGACCACATTGAGACTACAGCCGGTGTGCCAAGGGGCAACGGACAAATCGAACGGGTGAACAGAGTAATAATTTCAGTACTCTCAAAAATGTCAGCATCGGAGCCTGCAAAGTGGTATAAGTACACATCACAAGTGCAGCAGGCCATAAATGCGCATGTCCACGCATCAACTAGCTCACGCCATTCGAAGTTATGTTTGGGATGCGAATGAGGAACAACTCTAGTGCCGAACTCCTAAAGATCCTTCAAGATGAGATGATAATAAACCAACAAAAAGAACGTAACGAAATTTGGAATGAAACTCGTCTCCAAATTGAAAAAGCTCAAGAGATCTACAAGAAGAACTTTGACAAGGAGAGGAAAGGACATCATGGTTACCAGTTGGGTGATCTGGTTGCAATCAAGGTGACGCAGTTTATAACCGGCAAAAAGTTAGCCAACAAATATATGGGACCATATGAAGTCATACAGGTTAAACGCAACGGCAGGTATGATGTAAAGAAAGCAGCCGATTTTGAGGGTCCACTACAGACGTCTACTAGCGTTGACTTCATGAAGCTATGGCGCTATGCTAGCAACGAGGAGGAAGATGAATACCTATCAACTGAAGAGGATGAGAAATCTGGGACAGATGTTTTGCAGGATGGCCGAATGTGAGCTGGTGGATTGGACCTAGGTTGGCAGTCCTTATCACGGTGCGTTCTCAAACGATATTCGATAGTTCATCACTATCAGCCGAAGCAAGAGACAGAGAAGTTGTGGAAAAAAGTCGTTCGTCAAAAAGTTATAATTTCAGTCGCAAAATCAGTTGAAAAGTCGCGTAATTCAATATCAAAACTTATGTAACTCTTATATCTACAAACTATTATAATCCCAAACTTAAATAATAAACTACAGATAATATACAATTATCTTACATCCGAGAAGGATGGCGTTTTTATTACCCTCCATTCGGAGACCAAAGTACTCTGTCCCTTTACAAGTGTTATATCTAGCACGTTTGAAGAGGTACCTCCTACGAAGGTGTGTTCCTCCCCCACGTTTGCTATATATACATTTTTCGTTGATGTCGGTGCTTCCCCACACTCTGTGGTGTGCATTGGCATCAGCACCAATGTGGAGTTTGCCATCATCTCCTCCCGACGGGTTGGCTATAACTGTCCGGTCACCGTCCTCTTGTTCTTCCGAGTCATCCAGGGCGAGGTCCTGGCCGGCATCCACGATGGCTTCGGGACCTATGTCCTTTTCCATCTCGCCTTCCTGTAGGATGTGTGCGCCCTTGTCTTCGGGGTGGCGCTTCTTGAGACGCAGGTAGACGCTACCCATGCCCCACGCCATCTTCCCGAATCTTGGGTACAGCAGATCCTCCGCCTCCTTGTTGATTTGGAGAACCACACTTTGGCCGCCCTCACTGGGTAGTGGATTGGCCATGTGCAGAATCTTCCAATCTGCCATTGGGACGTCTGGATTCTGCCGTTGAAGCAGCTTCAGCGCCTGATCGCCTTTAGTGAGGATGGGATTAGTTCCCTGTCCACCACCTCTAGCTTGGCCCCCTCCCACAACGCCTCCAGTTGGCCGACCGTTTGCGTCAGCCATTTCCTGGTCGGATTGTCGTTGCACTTCAGGATTATAACACTGTTCAGCCACCCTGCACCATCGAATGTGGGCATGGGGGCTGTGGGTGCCTCTTCCATACGTTCACAGAGAGACTCAACGAGTCGAGCATGGACGATCTTCCAGCGCGCCTCCATCATCTTCCCATTCTCGTCTTTCCTGTCAATGAGTGCCACGATCAGGAGTCGGTTGAGTACATCACTGACCCTGGCCTTTTTGTTGAGCTTCACTGCTACTTTGGGTGCTGCTTCCTTGGGCCCGCGTTTCCGCTTGCTCGCCGGAATGTCCTTGGCGGCACTCTCGTGTGAGCGTTGCCTTTTGTTGGCAAACTCCTCTACCTTGTTCGCAAATCCGCTTGTCGACGCCATCGCGGGTTTGCTTGCGAAGTGCAGCCTTTCCTTCTCCTCTTGGGAAAGGGTCGATTTGTCCTGGAGCCGGCTCTTAATCTTGAGGGCTGCCTTGTATTGCGCCTTAGCCTTCATCCCCTCGCTTCTACGATTCGGCCCTTTCCTACGATGGAAGTTGGAACCCGGTTTAGGCAAGCGGGTATGGCTTGTTTTGGCTTTATTTAGCACGCTCTCCGAGTCCGAGTCTACTGCGACAACGGCACCCGTGCGACTTAACTTTGCCTGAGATGTTATGGCAGTAGCATTGCCGCTAAGATGACCTGCTCCCGTCATCCCAGGGGTTCGACCGCTGGCGACACGCAGAGAGCATTGCTCCTCACCGTGCCCGCCGATGGTAGCAGTCGTACTTCCCATCGACGTTTGGGCTGACATCCCAGCCCGGATTTCTGGTTTGTGTTCTGGTTTGTGTTCGCGGCACCTCCAACCATGGCCACTGATTCAAGGGCTTGAACTAGTCGCCTTAGCTGGACACTGCATTGCATATAATATAATATTCTTTAGATTCCAAAAAATACAAATTAAACTTACATAAATGCGATCCAACTCATCAAAAAGCTATAACAGCATTTTTATATCATGGGAAAGGGTTACAAAAAAATCACAAAATTCTATTCTATTTTAGATCGACGGATTAGTGTCCAAAGAGTCCAATAACATTTTATGAAAATTATATCGGTATAGGGTAACCGTTAACATCGAAAGTAAGTGTAGTGTATTACACTATTAATAAAAAAGACACGCGGTTCCAATTTTCATCTAGTTCTTTATTACCTAGTTTCATTTTTCTTCTTCATTTGTTTTCTTGCTTTAGTAAGCCCGACTTTTCATTCCTCTTGTAATCTTGACTTACGATATTGTATATAAGTATCGATAACATAACATGTCCCTCCTATATTTTGTGTTCCAACTCAAGATTTTAAAGCTAGGGTAATTCAATTCTTAGACTTTAATCTTATAGCATGTGTGCAGAGAATTAAATTGAACATTATGAAAGAAAACTGCATTACATTTAACGAAAGACTTCTTAAGGTTACGAATTTCAATATATTTAAAATGATTTTAAGATGTGTTATTTTGGATATGTGTGTGGCTTGATCTTACCCTCCACCCGAGGTCTTAACTCTCTTCTGGTTGGAGCTATTTCAACATTCTTAGTGGTGTCATTATTGTCGTTTGGAAATTCACTAGAATGGTTGCTTATGGTGGGAGTGTTATTATCATTATGTTCTCTAGTTTCTGAACAAATTTCATTATTTTTTATTTGATCCATGTGACGCTTTATTTCACGGTCATTGTTGGATAAAACACAACTGTAGGATCGAGAGCCTAACTGCTGTTTCAATTCAGTGACTTTGGGTGGTTTCATAAACGAGAATCTGGTTTTTAAAGTTCGACCTAAAAATAACTTAGCTGGTGATTCTCCTGTTGTGCAATGAACTGTGTTTCTGTAGTCTATCAAAAATCTGTTCAAGACGGTGTCAAAGTCTTGATAGCTATCACCTTTCATGTTCGCGTAAAGGGATTTTTTTTACAGGTTTTACGAAATTTTCAGCTTGTCCGTTTGTCGAAGGGTGTCCAGGAGCTGTCAAACTGTGCCGTATTCCGTTATTTAACATGAAAGTTTTAAAATCATTAGAGGTAAACTGGCGACCATTGTCGCTCACTAAAACATCTACTAAGCCGTATCTGCAGAACAAGTCTCTTAAAATTTTTATGGTGAACGATGACGTAATCTCCTTTGTTTTAAAAACTTCGACCCATTTCGAATAAGAGTCAATGACTATTGTTCGCGCCAAAGCGGCGCCCCCAGCCCCGGCCAATTTTCCCTCCAAGCGCCCCTGGAGCCTTGACAGTCGAGACAGCAGTTCCTCCAGATCGCTCGCATCTCGCTCTCTCGCACTGTTAAGTGTCTCCACTCCGCTCTCCAAGCGGCTCTTGGAGTTTTCCGCTCTGTAGTTTAAGTTAGTTCTAATTTGCAAGTGTAAGCGAAAAGTCGAGCAGTGAAGTTTTTTTGTGAAATAAACAGTGAAATTTTATAACATTAAATAATCATTGCGGCCGTATATTTTCTGCCCTGCGAACGTTTGTGCGAGATTGGAAACCCCGCCCCACTCCAGTTCATGGTCCTTCGAGCCGGATTGTTGCAAAACAGGAGAAGTACCAGCGTCCAACCGGCGGATTTTCCAAGTTCAAGATAAGTACGAATATTCCATTATTCCATTGCCGACCAGTCAGATATTTCCCAAGAACCCAATTTTCTTATATCTGTCTGATCGGCCATTTCCATTTGTGCATACGATCGCCATATTCCGGCTTCTTTTTCGTATTGCCATTTCCATCTGCATACGATCGCCATATTCCGGCTTCTTTTTCGTATTGCCATTTCCATCTTCATACGACCGCCATTTTCCGGCTTTGCTTTTCATATTTCCCACTTTCCATACATATTCGTGTTCATACGCACATACAATAATCCTGATGTACACTCTTTAATGTAAGGAAAAACATTCACACTTCCATTCGGTTTGCACCCTGTGAACACTTACACAATACACTCCAATACAGTCCACATTATATCCAACGTCCAAATTATTTAAAATTACAATTTTAAAACACACATCCATACGCCTACGCAAACACACATATCTACATTATCTCCAATTTACAAATTTATTAAAAAATTTACAATTTTAAAACACACATCCATACACCCTACAAACATTTCCAAATCGACATTTTAAAATACAGTCCACAGCATTTATAATTTCCGAATATAAAATATACAATTTATACACATATTTCCGAGCTCCCACAAACACATATATACACAAATTAAAAACATATAATTCTGATGCCTGCGAATTAATAAGTACATATGCCCGTCCTTCGCAACATATGTAAATAAAGGAGAAACGCACATACGTTCACCCAGCACACCCTACAAAAATTGCAACAGCCATTTATTATTATATTATACATTGGCAAAATAACCTGTTCCCACCGAACCCATCATCACGATACGCCTGTCCAGAATTTGCATGGTATCTATTTCAGCACCGCTAATTCGCACACACCGGCGGCTCACATCCATTAAAATAAAAATAAATAAATACTTTTTGTGACCAAGCCGTGACGGTGCGCGATCTATATATTTTCCCATTCCTACCGCTCATTTTCGCAGCACAGCAACCGACTGCAAATATCTTGCAGAATATTATTTTTTCCACAGCAGCGATATTTTCCTCGCACGTTAAGATAGTTGTTGCGAAAACTTTGAAAGGGGTATTGGTGTTCCGTTTCCACATATTCCAAAGTAGGCCACGGAGCTGCAACACCAGGAAACAAAAGCGGACCGCTTGCAATCTATACCGAGGAAACTAAGAAGCCACTGCGATATATTAACATTTTGTTTTTTTTTTGTTGTTTAAACAAAATCAAACTAAGTCCATACGATTTTCTGTCGCGTCGCTCCACTATACATTGACATTGTTGACATTCAGCTATTAGGATTCGAATATTTTTTTGGGCGTCTCCATACTCCATCCATATTGGTGGGACGTCTCATACTCCATCCATATTTGTTGGGCGTCTCCATACTCCATCCATATTTGTGGGGCGTCTCCATACTCCATCCATATTTTTTGGGACGTCTCCATACTCCATCCATATTTGTTGGGCGTCTCCATACTCCATCCATATTTTTTGGGACGTTTTCATACTCCATCCAGGCATACATGTGAATTGCAGCACCACAAAAATACTAAATACTAAACATAAAAAATACTACATCAAGTACAGTATTTTTAGTATTTTTTGGAATTTTTGGTATTTTTTTTGAAAAAAAAAACTTTTTTTCTTTTTGTAATTTTCTCAAAAAAAAAAAAAAAATCGGCACGACCACATTCCAAGACGGACTTTTCTGGAATGCCAGGAGACAAAACAAAGTTGTCAGTTCCGTCAGTAAATAAAACGCGATCGCTATCCGCATCACCACGCGCGCGCACCTCAAGCCCAGTAGGCCCAAAACCAATATCAAAGGCAAAGAGCGAAACTTCAGTAGCCAGCCAAGCAGGCGACAAGAAGTTGTCTGTTCCTACGATCCATCCGAAACGATTGTCTCTAAGTCCGCTCACGCCTAAAGTTAGGTCGCAAATCCAGACCAAGTCCGTAAAGTCGCTAGCAACTCGTTCTCAAGCAAAAATGAGCAACGACATCGCAATTGCAGCCCTTGCGCGGTTCATCACGGTGTCCGACCGTATGAGCCATTTTCGAGCGACCATAGAAACTCCAGGAGCTGCTGCTCCGTCCGTCCACACCTGCAAAGTTCGTAAAGAACAAGTCCGGTCACTCTGGGACAAAGCCGAGAAGGAATTTGAAGCGTGTCTAGACACGATTTCCAGCCTTACGACTGAAGAAGCGGCGGAGATTTTGGCAACTCTGCACCGAAAGTATGAGTATTGTTATTCGGTGTACGAGGAGCTATCGGTTCAGCTCAGCGAGCGAATGGACACTTCGCAGCACACGAGAACGAGCGCTGCTACCGAGTCCACTTACATTCCGTCTGGGTGCCGGTTACCGCCATGCGATACTGAAGTATTCGAGGGAGATTATCTAAAGTGGCCAACATTTAGGGACCTTTTTACAGCAGTCTATGTCAACAATCCTAGGTTGACACCGGTCGAGAAACTTTTTCATCTCAACGCCAAAACTAGCGGCGAGGCTAAGGCAATCGTAGCCAAGTCCCCTCTCACAAATGAGGGTTTCGATTCTGCATGGGCAGCGCTTCGAGACCGTTTCGAAAATAAAAGACTGCTGGTAAACAGCCAACTCAAACTCCTTTTTAATTTGGGGTCCGTCACTTCCGAATCAGGCCAGGCCCTAAAAGATCTTCAGAGCACAATCCAAGGGTGTTTGACCGCCCTGGCTCATTCCAAAATTTCCACAGAGAACTGGGACTGTCTCCTGGTATTCCTGTGCTCCAGTAGATTACCAAGACTGACCCTCTCTCTATGGGAGCAGTCCCTTTCATCCAAATCCGACATTCCAACTTGGGATGAGATGAACACCTTTCTTGGTGACCGATACCGAACACTAGAGGCGATTGAGGATATGAAACCAAGCAGCAGCAATAACTCGACCACTAAAAGTCAACCCGTCTCCAGGAAGCTCAACTCCTTCGAAGCTAAGGTGGTCACGAAACCAAAAAATTGCGACCTGTGCTCAAAAGAGAGTCATCCAGTACGCTTATGCCAGCGGTTTCTCCAGATGTCCGTGGATGCGCGGGCGAATTACATAAAGAAAAAGCAGCTTTGCCTGAATTGTTTCGCGAGAGGCCACCAGCTACGTGAATGTACTAGCACTCACAGCTGTTTCACATGTCGAGCGCGGCATCATACGTTGCTGCATAAAGGCAACCCCAATTCCAGTGGGTCAACTGCCGGAAATAGTTCTTCGGCAAGGCCACAAAATCCAGCGGTACAGGGGGCCGCCAACGGTTCAGAAAATCTGCACGGTGTGCAGAATTATTTCGCAACCGGTGCTCGAGCGGTTTTGCTAGGCACGGCGATTATTGACATATGCCACTTGGGCACGAATTACAGGGCTCGCGCATTAATAGACTCGGGTTCTGAGGCTACGTTTATTACGGAACGCCTGTTCAACCTAATTAAGCTGCCATTCCGCCTCATCCGAGCCCAAGTTTCGGGCTTAAATCAGACCGTTTCCGCGCAGGCGACCAGGCTCTGCCACTTTTCCATTCGAGCCCCGAATAAGCCAGGTCTTCAGCTAGAGACTGCAGCTTACGTTTTGCCGGAATTGGCCGGGAAGCTACCGTCGTACCCAATCCCACGAGATTCGCTAACTGATTTACCCGCCATTCCCCTGGCAGATCCAACATTTTTGGAGAGCTCCCAGATAGATGTTCTGATAGGGGCCGACATTTTACCATCCGTTTTGCTGAGCGGCACGCGAACAAACATTTGTGGTTCTCTCCTAGGTCAGGAAACGATTTTTGGCTGGGTGCTTACCGGCCCAGTTTCTAGTACATATAGTCAAAATCGGGTATCAGCTTTCACGACCCAGATAACCGAAACGAGTGACAGGGGCTTAGAAAAACTTCTCACAAAGTTTTGGGAGGTGGAGAACATACCCACTAAAAGGGTAAAGGAATCCGATTCCTATTGCGAGAACAATTTTCTCCAAACCACCACTAGAGACGCAAGCGGGAGATACGTGGTAACGTTGCCGTTTCGCGAACCCGAAAATTTCGGAGCACAATTGGGGCAGTCGCGATCCAGTGCCCTGGCTCAGTTTCTTAGAAACGAAAACCGTTTGAAAAGAGACTTTCCATTAAAAGAGCAATACGACTCAGTCATTCAGGAGTATTTGGATCTGGGTCACATGAGAGAAATTCTCCCGTCATACGATTCCCCAAACTACTACCTTCCACACCACGCGGTGATCAAACCCGAGAGTACCACCACCAAACTTCGGGTGGTATTCAATGCCTCTAGCCCTTCAGCAAATGGGACAAGCTTGAACGATATTCTTCATGCTGGTCCAGTCCTACAATCTGATTTAACCATTCAGATCTTGAAGTGGCGTTATTTCCAATACGTATTCAGCGCAGATATTACCAAAATGTACCGTCAAATCTGGGTCGATCCCAAGCATACGCCATTCCAAAGAATCTTATTCCGGAAGAAAGACGGAGAAGTAGGCGATTTCGAATTAAAAACCGTTACTTTTGGTGTCAACTGTGCACCATTTCTGGCACTCCGTGTACTCCAACATTTGGCAGACGACGTAGAAAAGGACTTCCCTAAAGCAAGCAATATTATTCGACATTTTATGTACGTAGACGACGTTCTGGCAGGAACCACTTCCATACATGAGGCTCGACTTGCAATCAGCGAGCTTCGCCATGCTTTCAGCCGCGCCAGTTTCCCATTGAGAAAGTGGACAGCGAACCAGAAGCGCATACTCGAAGATATCCCAAACGAGCATCTACTCCACGAAGACTTTCGAGATCTTCACTCCGAAAGCTTTGCCAAAACACTGGGTGTTCGGTGGAATGCGACCTCGGACGAGTTTTATTTTGTTCCACCGCCAGTTGCGATTCAATCTACTCATACGAAGAGAGAGGTTCTTTCCCAAATTGCGAAGCTTTTTGACCCAGCCGGATGGCTGTCCCCGTTTATTGTCCGCTCAAAAATCTTTATGCAAGAAATTTGGCTGCAGGAGTTGGGCTGGGATGAAAATATCCCAGCAGAAATGAATAAGAGATGGCAAGATTTCTTACGCAGCTATTCCGAGCTTGAGCAGATCCGTATCCCGAGGTGGGTTGGTTTCCAGCCAGAGGCCAAAGTAGAGCATCATGGGTTTTGTGATGCGTCGCAGAAGGCATACGGGGCCGCTATATACTTGCGGGTGGAAGTTGGCCACAACATTATGACCCGTCTGCTTACCGCCAAAACCCGAGTCGCCCCTGTAAAGACGGTGTCCCTTCCACGGCTCGAGCTGTGTGGGGCAGTGCTGTTGTCCGAAATGATTGCAGCTATCCTTCCGAATATGCCAATTTCCGATTCCGACATTTTCTGTTGGACTGATTCCACCATCGTCCTGGCATGGTTGAATAAGCCGGCATGCCACTGGACCACGTTTGTAGCCAACCGAGTGACCAAGATTACACAGGTGACGAGCGCTGAGCATTGGGCGCATGTGCGATCTGACCACAATTCCGCGGACCTGGCCAGTCGAGGCGTTTCGTTACAGGAGCTGACTGATAGCCAACTCTGGTGGGAAGGACCGGACTGGTTACAACAGCCAAAGGACAAGTGGCCAACACGGTGGCTTGAAACTCCAGTCACAGGCTTAGAGCAGCGTGCTGTTAAGGTCAATTTCGCACAGACCCCATCCGAAGATTTGCTGGAACGATTCTCCTCGTTGGATAAGGCTCTGCGGGTCCTTGCGTACGTATTACGGTTCATTCAACGCTGCCGCAAGATGCCGAGGGACTCTGCTGACCGACCTACCAAGGAAGAGGTCCGAGAAGCTGAAAGAGTCCTCATTCGTTGCGCTCAGCGGGGAGAATATACCCAAGAGCTCAAATTCCTAAGCGATAAGCGTCCGATTCCAGTTTCCAGCCCGATCGCCAACCTGTTTCCATTTTTAGACCAACCAGGCCTGCTAAGGGCATGTGGTCGCGTTAAAACCTCAACGGCCCTTCAGTATGACGAGCGGCATCCTATTATATTGCCATACAACTGTCGTTTAGCTCGTCTTCTCGTCCGTTTTTCGCACCAGATTTCCCTGCATGGTGGCAATCAATTAGTGGTACGCCTCATCCGATCGAAGTATTGGATTCCTAAACTCAAGAATCTAGTAAAAGCGGTGCTGAGCTCCTGCAAGGTGTGCACAATTTACAAGAAGAGAGTACAGACGCAATTAATGGGCGACCTCCCGACCGATCGAGTGTCCTTTTCCAGGCCATTTACATATACGGGCATGGATTATGCAGGACCGTTCGAGATAAAGAACTATACGGGGAGAGCATGCCTTATTACCAAGGGATATGTTTGTGTGTTTGTGTGTTTTTCCACTAAGGCTATTCACTTAGAGCCTACGTCCGATCTGACAACGGAGAAGTTCCTCGCGGCATTTGCCCGTTTCGTAGCGAGGAGAGGTTGTCCTCAGCGGGTCCATTCAGATAATGGCAAAACCTTTGTGGGGGCCGCGACTCTACTTTCTCGGGATTTCATGCGGACGATCAAAGAGTCGGTAATTGGAACGTATAGCCACCAGGGACTCTTGTGGCGGTTCATTCCACCAGGAGCGCCACATATGGGAGGATTGTGGGAGGCTGGAGTAAAAAGCTTCAAGGCACTCTTCTACAAGTCAACGTCAAGTCGGAAGTACACGTTTGAAGAGTTCGCCACCCTTCTCGCCAAAGTTGAAGCATGCCTCAATTCCAGGCCGTTGTCTCCCATGTCTGAAGATCCTTCTGAGTTATTGGCATTGACGCCAGGCCACTTTCTGATTGGGGGGCCGTTGCTTTCCACAGCTGAGCCCGAAATTAAGGGCGAAGCGCAGTCGATTATAAATCGCTGGCAACACTTGAAGGCCCTGCATCAGCAGTTCAGTGCGCGATGGAAAGAGGAGTACTTGAAAGAACTTCACAAGCGCAATAAGTGGCAGAATCCTTCCCGAGACATCCAAGTCGATGATATGGTGGTCGTCAAAGAAGACAATATGCCGTCGAATGAATGGCGGCTCGGGAGAGTGGTATCTGTTCTTCCAGGAGCCGATAGTAGAGTTCGCGTAGTAGAAGTCCTTACTGCTCGAGGGACAATAACACGTCCTATCCACAAACTAGTTCTTCTGCCTATGGAGGACAAGGCAATCTCCGCACTTCCGCAATAATAACTTAAGTCCTCATTCTAGTACTTCTTCCTATGGAGGCCAAGGCCACCTCCGCTTTCCGAAAATAGTGCCTTCTGTCCTTATTTTTCAAAATCCGTTCACAAATTGTTACTAAATTTGCTTATCATTTTTATTAAAGCATCGAAACCATGGCTCCACGACCACGCAGCGCCCAAACTTTGGACGACAGACGTTCACGAGGTACTCGATCCTACCGTTGCCGAGTCTGTCGGGGAATCCATCCTCTACGGAAGTGCACCCGCTTCCTTAGGCTCAGCACGGAGAAGCGGCTCCGCGCCGTCCTCATCAATAAGTATTGTGCGAATTGCCTGGCCCATCAGCACTCAGGGGGGCAATGTCGCAGTGGCGACACGTGCAAAAAGTGCGGGCAGAACCATCACACGCTGCTGCACCTGCACGAGAAGTCCGCGACTACTCGCCAACCGCCCATCCAGCAGCGTCGTCAATCGCCGTCCCCGCCACGTCGCCAATCGCCGTCCTCGCAACATCGCGGATCGACCAACCGGCTGTCACGGGCAGTCTCGCGGTCTCCATCGCCAGCGGCACGGGAAGCACGGACACCGGTCCGACGTCCAGCGTCAGCAGCAACTCCATCAGTGGCGGCTCTCCTGCAGCTTCAGAGCCTCCACATTCTTCCGACGGCCATCGTGTTGCTGGAGTCTGGGGCCACCACCTTCGAGACGGCCGCGTTAATCGACCCTTGCACGCCCGTCAGCACTATCGACAGCTCCCTGGCAACTGCGTTCAAGTTGCCCACGACGACAGTGAGAGGCGAAGAAGTCTGCTCGACGACAATCCGGTCGAGGACGGGCGATTTCAAGATCGACGTGCTGCTGAAGATCAGTCAGAGTCTACGCATCCGCACTCCGATCCGCGCGCTAAGCGATTCGATGCGAGCCCAATTTGAGGACATCCGTCTGGCCGATGAGCAGTTCCATCGCCCAGCAACAATATCGCTGGTGTTGGGCTCGGACGTATACCCCGACGTAATCAGACCCGGGTTCCTAAATATACGTGATGGGCTGCCCGTTGCCCAGGCCACGGTCTTTGGATGGGTCGTGTCTGGAGCATGCAGATACGCCTAAGGACTAATCCTTTGCGACGTTCGCCCTCGCAAGGGGGGGGGGAGAATGTTCGCGCCAAAGCGGCGCCCCCAGCCCCGGCCAATTTTCCCTCCAAGCGCCCCTGGAGCCTTGACAGTCGAGACAGCAGTTCCTCCAGATCGCTCGCATCTCGCTCTCTCGCACTGTTAAGTGTCTCCACTCCGCTCTCCAAGCGGCTCTTGGAGTTTTCCGCTCTGTAGTTTAAGTTAGTTCTAATTTGCAAGTGTAAGCGAAAAGTCGAGCAGTGAAGTTTTTTTGTGAAATAAACAGTGAAATTTTATAACATTAAATAATCATTGCGGCCGTATATTTTCTGCCCTGCGAACGTTTGTGCGAGATTGGAAACCCCGCCCCACTCCAGTTCAACTATCAACAAATAAAAGTTTTGAATTGGCCCTGCAAAATCTATGTGAACTCGGCTCCAAACTTGACCGTTTGATTTCCAAGGGATTAATAAACCCTTTTCTGGACTAGACTGCAATTGTTGACATGGCTCACACTGTCTGATCAGTTCTTCTATTTGTGTATCCATTCCCGGCCACCAAATATATGAACGAGCTAACATTTTTGTTTTAACAATTCCTAGATGAGATCTGTGCATCTCACGTAACACTTCTTTTCTTAGTTTGGTAGGAACTACTACTCGATATCCCCATAAAATGCAATCAAATTCTACAGACAATTCACTAGCCCTACTTTTAAAACTAGAAAAGTCCTTACTGGTTATTTTATATAAAGAACCATACTTAATTGCTTCACAAACTTTTGATAGGATAGGATCTCTCCTGGTTTCTCGTGAAATATCTTTAAAATTTATTTTGAAGACGTCATTAGATTGAATGAATTGAATATAGTTATTTTCCTCAAAATCTTTAGCCTTTCTCAACTGTGGCATTCTAGACAGACCATCTGCTATATTGTTCGGACCCTGTATATACTCAACACAATATTCAAAACCTGATAAAATAACGGCCCACCTTTGCATCCGTGCGGATGCCATCTGGGGTAATCCTTTTGTTTCTCCAAAAATGCCCAATAGGGGCTTATGGTCTGTCCTTAAAGTAAACCTATTTCCCAAAAGGTATTGTTTAAGTTTGGTGACACAATAAATAATTGATAAGGCTTCTTTTTCAAGAGTGCTGTAGTTTTGTTCACTTTTCGACAAAGCTCTAGACACAAATGCTATTGGTCTAAGTCCGTCATCAAAGCTGTGCGACAAAATGCCACCCACTGCATTGTTACTTGCGTCAGTTGTCAAAACTATAGGTAATTCTGAATTAAAATGGACTAATACCTGGTCTGAAGTTACGTCTCTTTTAATCGCATCATATGCCCTTTGGCATTCCTGAGACCAATCGAATTTTTCACCTTTACGAAGTAATAAATAAAGTGCGCTCATTTTCTTATGCAAAATTATGGATGAATTTTGAATAGTAATTGACCATTCCAATAAAGGCACGAAGCTCCGACACATTGGATGGAACTGGCGCTTGAGAAACACTTGAAATTCTGTCATTATTCTTGCTAAGACCATTTTTATCAATTGAAAATCCTAAATAGTCAATTTTGGACTTGAAAATCACATTTTTGTATATTTAGTCGCAATCCAACAAGTTTCAATTTATCTAAGACATTTTTCAAATTTTGAACGTGCTCTTGAAGGTCTTTTCCCATTACAGTTATATCGTCTTGGTAAACAACAACTCCCTTTAAGCCCTGAAACAAACTTTCCATGACTTTTTGAAAAATGGCTGCGGCTGTTTTGATACCAAAAGGTAATCGTTTGACCTTAAGTAGTCCTATATGAGTGCTCCAGGTACACAAGAGCTGGGACTTTTCATCTAAGTGAAGCTGATTATAAGCGTTGGATAGATCTAGTTTTGTATATAATGAACCTCCCTCGAGTGCTGCGAAAATCTCGTCTATTCTTGGCAAAGGATACCTAACATCTATTAAATGCCGGTTCAAAGTTACTTTGTAATCACCGCAAATCCTAATGTCACCATTTGGCTTTAGTATTGGAACTAATGGCGTTCCCCATTCAGAACTGTCTACGTGTTCTAGCACACCCTGTTCAACTAACATGCGTAACTTTATCTCTACCTTGTTTTTCCATGCTAATGGTAAAGGTCTTGGCTTGAAAAATATAGGCTTGTTCTGGTTTTCCAATTGTAAATTTACAGTGCAGACATTATAAGATCCTAACTCTGATTTAAATACATCAAAATACTCATTTTTAATTTTTTCTTCTATGATTGAGAGCTGATCATGTGAATTGATATTGTTTACTTGCCGTAATTCGAAGTTAAAAGTTCTTAAAAAGTTCCTTCCAAGTAAAGGTGGACTCGACGTGTTTGTAACTACTCTACAGTTGCGTCGTACTCACCAACAACTTCAATATTATCTCCATTGTAATCAACATATGCAGTACAACAATTCCGCAATGGTTTCTTAAAGAGTGTTTTATCATACATCGTTTTCGGAATTAATGTGCATGGTGCACCCGTATCACAAGCAACCTTCGCATGAACACCATCGATATTCACGGATAGAAAATAAACTCCACCAGACAGAGTCGAAGATACACTAAATACAGAAAAATCATAATTAGTACAATCATCTTTTTCTTCTAATTGAGAATTTGCTACATAAGATACAGATCTTGATTTTAATTTACAAACGCTAGCCAAGTGCCCTATTTTTCCACATTTGTGGCAGCGACAATTCTTGTATTTACAAGTATCCGAGAAGTGATTTTTCCAGCCGCAATGTGTACATGGTTTCCGCTGCTGTACATTACTGCAAACTTCTCCGGTGTTTTCGCCCTTTGGACCTTGCTGACTTCCATTGCCCTTGAAATTTTTGCGAGGGCTCCAGCTGCCGTTGGTTTTGTTGAATCCGCTTTGCCTCTGGTTCGTGTTGTTGTTGTTCCTATTTACGTAATTAATGCTCTCATTTAAATTCTTTGTGGTTATCTTTGTTTCGACTATCATTGCCTTTCTTAATGCTTCAGGTAATGAAAGGTTTTCGTCTTCTTCACAAATGCGCTCGAATATTGGACCAGGAAGACTCATAATGAATTGGTTTAAAACAAATGCTTCCAAATATTGTCCAAATTTACACTTTAGCGCCAACTGCTTCAATCGTGCATACCACTCCGCAACATTTTCACAATCACCCTTAGAAGCCATATGAAATTTCTTTCGCTCTCGAAATACGAGCGTTGGCGGTGTATAATGTGTGATTAGAATCGAGCAGATTTCTGCATACGATTTTTGCACAGGTGAATTGGGACTGCATAAGCTGTGTAAAACACTATATGGTGCAGATCCGATTGATTTCAAAAGCGTTGCCTTCTTCGAATTTTCATCTGTTAAGTTAAGTTCACAGAAGTGGATGTCCAATTTTTCCTTCCAGATTTCGAATGACTCGTTGCTTGGAGAAAACTCCGGAATGGCGGATGTCTGATAAAATGTTGGTGTTGAGGTTGGAGGCGACATCTCAGGTTTTTGGTCACCTGCCATTTAAATTTTGTATTTACAAAACTGTGTTTTTGTCTGATGTATATTAATACATCGAATTTAAATCCTCGTCGCCAATTTGTAGTGTATTACACTATTAATAAAAAAGACACGCGGTTCCAATTTTCATCTAGTTCTTTATTACCTAGTTTCATTTTTCTTCTTTATTTGTTTTCTTGCTTTAGTAAGCCCGACTTTTCATTCCTCTTGTAATCTTGACTTACGATATTGTATATAAGTATCGATAACATAACAGTAAGTTTCGGACTGTTATTACCCCAGAATTGGGGCTAGACCAGTTTAAAAAGTATATTGACACTTTGCAACTTTCCTCGAAGGCTTTGCAATTTACTTCAAAATGATGTAGGAAAAAGTAATAGCCAAAAGAACAGCCTTTTTGATGATACCAGTCTCATTCCAATGACTTTTTATTTACAGCTGCTATGTCTAACCAAACTTTTCCCCCTATTAATACCCCCTTCTCCCCTAGTATTAATTTTGAGCCAAGACACGCATCCTAGACAAGGCCCCCTAACTCACTACCTCACTCGCGAGGCCCGCGATACAACTGAACTCGTGCCCGACGCCGCGTTTTGTATTTTCATCTCCTGCCGATCCCCGCAACACCGGCCAGCGCGCCAAAAGGGATTCGCGTAAGCAAAAATACCTATTGTGAGGGCAACAGCCAGAGACCTATTCTTATGCATTTCCTATAAACGCCTGAATAGAAACCCCCATGTGTTATTTCTCTGCCTTGCACCCTGCATGCCTGATCTCACCTTAGAATCCTCATAGACTCCGAGCATTTTCGGGGTGTAGAATTCCCGTAGTTCCCAAAAGACTTCAAGCCCATCCAGATCTTAAAATCCCCGTAGATCAGTGGTGGCCAGCAGAGGCAGCGCGCAGGGCCCACGGGATAGGCAATTTCGCTGCCGCTGCTCTGCCAGCGCGCTGCAGCGTTTCGACGCACATGTACGCTGTCAAGCTGCAAAACGTCACGCACACAGTCAAATTCGTGCATGCTCGCATTGACACAAACGCAATGCGTTCTTTCATTGTCTGTGTGCTGCCTCTGCTGGCCACCACTGCCGTAGATAAACGCCGCCGTTCACGCCCGGCGAAACCCCCGTAGCCAACTACAGCCGGAATCATCCGGGTTCCCCACCAAGCAGTGTGATCACCCTCTTCAACGACCCAGTGCCTCTTTTGTCACCAGGGGCGTGTTCAGCGGGTCTTGTGCAATTTCCCCACCAAGCAGTGCGATCGCCCGCTCAGTAACTCGTTCTGCCACCAGAGTGCGTCGCAAGCAGGGTCTGGCCAAGTTTTTCACCAAGCAGTGGAATCGATCCCACCCTTCTCCACCGTTGCCTGTCAGAAGGGCACCCATTTCTGCCACCAGACAGCAGATTTTACACCGGCCAGAGGACTACGTGGCAATGTGTCAACAAAAAAATTACTTAATCGGTAAGCAAAGTCGCCTATTAAATGTCATCCGTCAGGAAGTAACAGATTTTCTCCATTTGCCAGCTTTGAAAACTGAGGGCATGATTTAAACACCCGATAAGCAAAGGAGCCTATTAAATGTCTGCCGTTAGGAAGTAACGGATTTTCTTCATTTGCCAGCTTTGAAAACTGAGGGCATGATTTAAACACCCGAGCATATTGCCTGGTTGTCACAAATGACTTAAAGGTTTATAGAATAGACTGGCATTCTAGTATAAAAGTCTCTGGCAATTTCTACAGGTTGCTTTATAGGTATAAGTCAGCCGTCAATAGCTCATATTAAACCTGGAATTCCTCCAGATTTTTCCTCAAACATTGTAGCTGTCGCTATTAGCGCAGCAGTGGATGGACACTTTATGTAAGCAATACATTTAAATATTATTCGAACGGAACTCTTTTTATGTTTACTCGATCGCCAATAGCCAAGAAGGATTCCTGGTGGGACAACAGCCAAATCATGATGAAAAGTTTTTTCTCCAAAACAAACGTTGACAACGGTTTTCTTCAGAGCTACGATTTTAGGTGGTACTGCCAAAAAAAGCGTTTAATACACGATTTTGAATTTAATATAGGTTTTTACTCAAAAAATTTTAAAAATTGCATCAAATCCTAGGAAGATAACTTAACTTACAGTCATGTAGATGCCCTTTAGCACTACTTGCAAGCCCTTGCTACTATTGAGCTAGTACTTGTAGTAGGGTTTCTTAGCTTCGTCTAGATATTTGGTTACAGCTCTGAATTGATCTTTAGTTTTAGCTTGAAGCTTTGTGTCATGAATATTCCCTTTGAAAAGAGGAGTAACAAAAAAGTTGTAATTTGCGACCAGCTCAAAAATTTTTTTTACTAGGGCATTTGAGTTCTGTTCCCTTATGAAAATTGGTGGTGCTTTGGCTTCATTTGTACAGCCTGTCCAGCTTTGAATTGATTACACTGTGTTAAAAAATTAATTCTTATTAAAGTTACCTCTATGGATGCTTTTTCTTTGAATTAGTTTCGAATTCCCAAATTAAACTGTGGTTTCAAAAAAATTCCCCGACGCCGCACTGGGGTGAGAGCCCCTAAAATGACGATCAATTCAGCCGGCAAAAAATTTGAACATGTTATAATTTTGTAATTGATTATTAAAAGTAAAAAAAAATAACATTTGGACTTTCTGTAGATTATTTTTTTTTAATAAATTTTTTTCGGCGGAAATTTTTTTGAAATTTCGGGTAAATTTACAAAAAAAAATGGTAATTTATCATTTATAGCGCTGAAATATTATCCGAATCGTTTATGAATTTAATTAGACTACATCTATTTAGAAAACTTAGAATTGGTGGACTTTATAGTAAATATACGCCAAAAACAATAAGCTAAGAATGGAAAAAATCTTGTATTGCTTGTATTTATTAAATTAAAAAAGTGTATATGTATAACTTCAAATTTATTAATAAAAACCATAATTTTATAAAAAAAAATACTCTGATTTTTATTATAGAAGTATTAATCCGATCCATCTCGATTTCGCCTTCGCTATCGGTCTTGTCGCTCATACAATCTGCTACTTTCAACAGAGTTGAAGCTTCCTTCGGAAAGGTGTGCACTTTTTTTTCGGCAAACCTCCGTTTACTTGATATTATTTGATCGGAGTTAATCAAGAATATATTCAAAATGTCCTGGTTGATCTTCACCATATCCACTTTTCTCGAATAACATTCTCTGTATTTTTTTAAGTTTAATTGAAGATTAAGAAATTGATTATTTACGTTGTTTAATAATTCACAAGTGCCAATAACAGCTAACTAAAACCGCTGACTAAAGCAGATGAGCGACACAGCTGATCCAATCAACTGACCGAAACAGCTTACCAACACCTGACATTCAAAAATAAAAAACGTATATTTTGTGAAATACCTTGCAACTTTGAATTAAAATAAATGTCTTGGGGCAGAACGGGGCACGGAACCCCTTGGTGGGGACTTAGATAGATATCTCAAGAATTAAAAAACAAAATGGTTACGTTTGACTAATAGAAATATTAAAAAAAAATATATTAAAAAATTTGTAAAAATAGTTAAGGGCTTAAATTTATTATTCCCGTTTTCAAAAAGTGGATTTGGTTTATTTTTATTGGAAAAATCATCACTCAAAGTGACAAAAATATCAATTTTTCGTATTTTTAAAAACGAAAAAACAAAGTTTCAATTTCGGCTTCACATTGTGAGGTTTCTATAAGACTTAGGACCATAATTCTTTCATTTCCTAATGCAGAATTTTATTATCTTTCACCACATGTAACTCACATTAAGCAAATCCAAAATTTGTTTTTTGAATTAATCGTCACTTTTGGGGTCGCTCACCCCAGTGTGCGACACAAGGATTCTGAGCAAAGGACCTCCAAAGTTGGAAAAATGCTAAAAATGGCTAACGTTTCGTGTATTTTACAGGCAAACGGATTCATGGTTTGTTTTGCTGTCAAAGTATTTTAAAAGTGAGACTCTTTATCTTTTACAAAAATTATTCAGAATATTTCTAAGATTCTTTATAATATAGATATAACTAAATTGCGACATAGCCAAAAACTACTGTTGGAGGACCTTTACCAGTTTGACCAAAAGTATGCTCTATAAGATAAAAAAAGCGATTAATACACGATTTTGAATTTTAAATTGGTTTTTACTTAAAAAATGTCAAAAATTGCATAAAATCCTAGGAATATAAATTAACTTACAGTCATGTAGACTAAATTTAGTCTAATGAGCCCTAATAATTATTGCTGGGCTGCCAGATCGGTTCGGTTAAGTAACTTATGAGTGTTTTCTGGCAGTTATGATTTTATACATGAGGCCTTCAAGCCACACTCGGTCGAAAGCCTGGTCCGTGGCTTTCTCGAATCCCGAATTGATGTTCTTAAATGTGGTGTTATGCGCGTGAGCAGACGTTTTTTTAGTAATTAGGACAGGCACAATAGTGAACTTATTGGCCTGTACGATGAGGGAATTGTGTGGTCTTTCCCAAGCTTCGGTATCATTATAACCACAGACAAGAGCGGCTTAATAGCAATTTCAGGGCAAAGCGGAAGTATTTGAAAAGAGTTTGTGGCGTCGTTCGGCTGAAATACATTTCGTAGGTGTAAAGCAAATGTTTCGGCTTTGTCTTCGTCGCTGCGGGCCCAAGTACCCGAGGAGTTTCTAATCGGAGTGACTAATTCGGAAAGCTAAGATTTGGGTGAGCTCTCCACAAAGCATGTTTTGTACTGGTCAATGACAGTTTCTCAATGTACCGACGCTGCGCAAGCTCTTCTTCGGCTTCATTAAAGAGCTGCTTCGAATGGGGCGATCTGCAGGATTGCCAAGCGCGTCTTAGGCGTCGTTTTTCCAGAACTAGTTGTTCGATTTGCAGATTAGTTTTGTATTGGTTGATACGCACAATTGTCTCTTCTGTTGAGATTTTGGCTGCTGCCACGAGTACTGACTCCAGGGCATCAGCACAGGAGTCGATGTCATTCTCAATGTTTATTTGTGGTGTTAGATCAATGTGGGAACTTACGTAATGTTTGTACTTTAGCGAGTTAGTTCTATGCGTTGTCAGCCTGAAGGGGAGCTCGATTACTTTCGGGCTTTGAAGGAGAATTATTAAAACAGGCGAGTGATCAAATGATAAGTCCGATAGAGATTACTAAATTTCTTGGGATGTTCTTGGTCGAAGGCGAAGTCAATTAGGTCCGGAAGTTTTTTGGGATCAGTTTGCCAGTATGTGGGGCTGCCAGAGGAGACATAGTCGAGTTTGTTGCTCAAACTTATAATTGCTTTAAAAAGTTGCCTTTCGCAAAGAACACATCAGGTGTTGTTTGGGATTGCACGTAGGCATTTTGTGCATTCTGGTAGCGTGCATATTTTGCTTGTTGAAGCCGACTCTTCAGCTTTTTACAGTCCGGGCAGCCTCGGTAGTTTGCGGTATGGTTTTCTCCACAGTTAGCGTATTTCTTCGCCTTTGGGTCTTCTTTGCCTGCAGGGCACGGTTCGGAGTTGTAGAAGTCTCCACAAGCTACGCAGACTGATCGAAGCCCGCAGTTGTTCCTGGTGTGTCCATACTCTTGGCAGTTTGTGCATTGCAGCGGACCATTACGCTTATGCGGTTCTTTAACAGTAATCTTTCTATGCAACAGGAATTGCAGTTTGTAGATCGGGTGCACTTCATTTTTATTCAAGGCTCTGCTTTCTGGCTGCAGTTCGACTTTAACAAGTGGTTGCGGTTTTTTATTTATGTTAAATATATTAATTATATTTTTTGGGGAGAATCCTTTTTCTTTCAGTGCCTCTAATATCTCATTGGTCGATACGTCCGGCTCTATGCCCTTTAGCACTACTTGCAAGCGCTTGCTACTATTGAGCTAGTACTTGTAGTAGGGTTTCTTAGCTTCGTCTAGATATTTGGTTACAGCTCTGAATTGATCTTCAGTTTTAGCTTGAAGCTTTGTGTCATGAATATTCCCTTTGAAAAGAGGAGTAACATAAAAGTTGTCATTCCCGACCAGCGCAACAATTTTCTATACTAGGGCATTTGAGTTCTGTTCCCTTATGTAAATTGGTGGGTGCTTAGGCTTCTTTTGTACAGCCTCTCCAGCTTCGTATTGATTGTTTTCAATATCACATAACAGGGCGAATCTGTTGTTAGTAGATGCCCCTGGTTGTTCGCTGCCTTTATTAGGGCAATTTAGTTTTGGTTTATTTCCAACCATTTTATTTTGCTTTATTTTATTTAGCTTTCGTTTGATTTGGATGTAACGATCCATGCCAGTCTGTATAGCCGGTCCCACTTGTTGTTGTTTGGTATTGCCGATATTGGCATTCGTATTTACAATTGGCTTTGTAATTATATTCGGCGCTGCAGAAGTTGACGACGCATTCGAAGTCGCGTTGTTGGTAACGGAGACCGTTGATGTTGTTGCTGCAGTGGCTGCGGTTGCAGAAATTAGCGAGGTTGCAGTGCTCGTTGCTAGTGAGCTGTGAGTCGAAGCTGGGGGTAGGGTTCTACATTGCACTCTGCATGGAGTGGGAGTTGGTGTGAGTAGGGCGGGAGAACAAGACGGTGCTCTCGCGCTGTCAATGGTCAGTAGGGCTGAGTTGCTCTTTGAAGAAGTTCTTTTTTACTTCTGTATCACGCTTTGAGAAATATGAGATATAACTGTTTCTCTGGCTTACGGAGCTCCTACGCTCATTTTTGGAATCGCCGCTCATTGAGCTATTACTCGTGGCACTTCTTAGTTTTTAAAATAATTTTGCACTATTTTTATACATAGCACTAATTATTGTTTATTATTATTATTATTTTGTTTTTTTTTTACTCGACATTTCACTTATTGATACACGCCAACAAGAAAAGGGAACAAGAAATTCATCAAAGATCATGTAGAACGCGACCATAATCAACTTTCGTGATTTGTCGAAAACACGAAACGTTAAACACAGTAATATTTATATTTTACCGTTCTTCTTTATTTAAAAATTAAATTAAAAACTACATTTAGACGCATAAACATTTTAGGCAATATTTTAAAAATATTAATATATTTATGATTTACGACATAGGAAAAGTTTTAAATAATAGTAAATGTATAGGTGCTGCAGGAGAGCTGTGGTTGTGCGGTTGACAGGTGTAAAGTGTGCCATTGTACCTATGCCTCGAAAGTGCACTTATTTAAATTTACATAAATATTCACTACATAAGTGTAGTTGGCTTACGTTGTGTCAATTGCTCAAAAAATAATTTGTAGACTTTATAATTATTTTACATCTTGCTTTACCTGTTTAAAACATCATCTGAACATTACCTACGAATGTATGTACGTATTTCGCAAAAATGCTGAAGAAAGTAGCCTGAATATTTAACATATTTACTCCGCCTGCTAAAATTACGCTTCTTCGATATGTATTTCTCTCTTTGTCCCTGGTCTTCTTTCGTGCCAGAGTTCACTTTAAAACCGCCTTAGAAGAAGCGGCTTGTTTCTGTCAGCGAACGCCGAGTTGATCCATTTAATGTCCGGCTTGGCAAAGCGGACGGTCTGCCCGTCGCCGCAGGAATTCTCTCCGGCAAAAATTCCCTTAAGGCGGACATTTGCACCGTTGCCGCAGGCAAGTGCGCTGCCCACGTCGAACTGGCAGGCGTCAAACTTGGTAGCACTGCAAATACTACTTAAATCGGCATCGCACTCGCTGCGAGCCATTAACGAGGTGTCGGTCACGTGCATGAGAGCGCCCTCTTCGTGGACTGTTGGATAAAAAGAGCGTTATTAATTTTGGGTGCCCAAAAATCGTGGAAACACAACAAAAGCCTAAACTTTGCCTGAGTTTTTCGGACAAGGGACGTTTATATAGGCAAGAGGTCTGTAGGTTGGTACTTATCTGCCATTTCACAAACTTCACACGTGAAGTTTCGCTCAAGAAAAAATATATATACTTTATATGGTCGGAAACGCTTTCTTCTACCTGTTGCATACTTTTGCACGAATCTAATATACGAGTAACGGGTATAAAAATATGTTGTATTTGTTAGGCACGTAAATATGTATGCAGGTATGCGATTCTCCCGATCCGAAAGCCGGTTTTCGACCCTTCAATCTTTTGCTACTTTCTCTACTATTATTAACATTACTATTATTAACATTATTTCAGAAAATTTTGTTTTTTTAAAAACAAATACTTAATATAACAATAACTCTATTTTTTCCAGATGAAGGAATGCAAAAAAAACGAAAAAAAGAAAAAATTATGAAAAATCTTTTTCTTTAACAAATGTCAATAAACGCCATTTGGTTTATTAATACCTACCGAAACGTAGAAGACCGCTCAGTAAAAAGTTATAAGCAAATAATAAAATGACCGGTAGATGGCGCCAATTTTAAGGGACTTTTTGGTTTGCCCTGCTTGATTTAGCTGAATAACGGGTATTTGATAGTCGGGGCACTCGACTATAGCGTTCTCTCTTGTTTCTTTTTTGTGTGGGAGCACTTACTTGATAACGCTTGCTTTCCCCAGCCGGAGGTGATGCACTGCTCAGAAGCTTTTGGGTCCTCATCACTAATGCAGATGGGCTGGATGTGTGTGGCAAACTCCAAGCGCCTCTCGAGTCGGATGATGGCAATATCGTGAGCGTTTGTCGACGGATCGTATGCGGGGTGCACATCGATGCTTTTGACACCAGTCAGCTGGAACGGCAGTGGCTCGTTTGTGCTGCCTAGTTCCCACTCACCGGCCTTAACGCGAACGTCAGTCACCGGCAATCTAGGAAAGTTTGATTTATTCTGCGTTTAGGTTAAGCAATGATTGATCACGTACCCATTTACGCAACTGGCAGTGGTCAGAATAAACTCGTCTCCGATAATGGCTCCGCCGCAGATAAGTGTCTTGCTCGACTCGCGCAGGATCATGGCCTGCCAGGAAATCTCTGCAAAGTTCGCGTCCAGATCCTTGACTCCCGTGGGCTTCGTTCTGTAAAGGAAAATCTTTATCGTCGTTGCTCGGGAAATAAAATATCAAACAAAAACACCTCTTAACGAGGTAAAAAACTAGTGACGGTCGCACCTTCAACATACAAAAGTTCTGATATCAACATTTGTGACGAAAGATGATTACACACATGATTAAATACCCTTTTTAAAATTTATTTTTTCGGCAATCTGCAATGCCTATAAAGGGAAAAAGGCTAGTCTAGTTTTTAAGAACACACAATCATTATACCCGTTACTCGTAGAGTAAAAGGGTATATTAGATTCGTGCAAAAGTATGTAACAGGCAGAAGGAAGCGTTTCCGACCATATAAAGTATATATATTCTTGATCAGGATCACTAGCCGAGTCGATCTAACCATGTCCGTCTGTCCGTCTGTCCGTCTGTCCGTCTGTCCGTCTGTCTGTCCGTCTGTCCGTCTGTCCGTCTGTCCGTCTGTCCGTCTGTCCGTCTGTATGAACGCTGAGATCTTGGAAACTATAAAAGCTAGAAGATTGAGATTTGGCATGCAGATTCTAGGGGTTAATACGCAGCGCAAGTTTTTCACGCCGATGTGCCACGCCCTCTCTAACGCCCACAAACCGCGAAAAACTGTGACCCGTTCTGTATGAACGCTGAGATCTCGGAAACTATAAAAGCTAGAAGATTGGGATTTGGCATGCAGATTCTAGGGGTTATTACGCAGCGCAAGTTTTTCACGCCGATGTGCCACGCCCCCTCTAACACCCACAAACCGCGAAAAACTGTGGCACCCACAGTTTTGAAGCTATATTAACGGGAAAAGCAATGTGTATTCGTTTCATCAATACATATTGATAGACCAAAGTGGGAAACCCCCCCTCCCCCCTAACGCCCACAAACCGCGAAAAACAGTGGCACCCGTCTGTATGAACGCTGAGATCTCGGAAACTATAAAAGCTAGAAGATTGGGATTTAGCATGCAGATTCTAGGGGTTAATACGCAGCGCAAGTTTTTCACGCCGATGTGCCACGCCCTCTCTAACGCCCACAAACCGCGAAAAACTGTGACCCGTTCTGTATGAACGCAGAGATCTCGGAAACTATAAAAGCTAGAAGATTGGGATTTGGCATGCAGATTCTAGGGGTTATTACGCAGCGCAAGTTTTTCACGCCGATGTGCCACGCCCCCTCTAACACCCACAAACCGCGAAAAACTGTGGCACCCACAGTTTTGAAGCTATATTAACGGGAAAAGCAATGTGTATTCGTTTCATCAATACATATTGATAGACCAAAGTGGGAAACCCCCCCTCCCCCTAACGCCCACAAACCGCGAAAAACAGTGGCACCCGTCTGTATGAACGCTGAGATCTCGGAAACTATAAAAGCTAGAAGATTGGGATTTAGCATGCAGATTCTAGGGGTTAATACGCAGCGCAAGTTTTTCACGCCGATATGCCACGCCCCCTCTAACGCCCACAAACCGCGAAAAACTGTGGCACCCACAGTTTTGAAGCTATATTAACGGGAAAAGCAATGTGTATTCGTTTCATCAATACATATTGATAGACCAAAGTGGGAAACCCCCCTCCCCCCTAACGCCCACAAACCGCGAAAAACAGTGGCACCCGTCTGTATGAACGCTGAGATCTCGGAAACTATAAAAGCTAGAAGATTGGGATTTAGCATGCAGATTCTAGGGGTTAATACGCAGCGCAAGTTTTTCACGCCGATATGCCACACCCCCTCTAACGCCCACAAACCGCGAAAAGCTGTGGCGCCCATAGTTTTAAAGCTAGAGCAAAAGTGTAAACGCAATTTTGTTTGGGTTATTAACGCCTACCGAAATGTAGAAGAAATTTTTTAAATTTTTTGAAGCGGCTGCTTGGTTTGCCCTGCTTGAGACTGCTGACTTTAGCTGAGTAACGGGTATTTGATAGTCGAGGCACTCGACTATAGCGTTCCCTCTTGTTTTCTATTGCAGAGTGCCGAAAAAATAAATTTTAAAAAGTGTATTTAATCATGTGTGTAATCATCTTTGAGGAATCTCAAAGCCTCTACGGATTAAAGTTTTAAAGAAAATCGTTAGTAAAGTTTTTAAGAAAAATAAAAAAAAACTACAAAAAAGTTTTAAAAAAAACTGTTTTGCTTATGGTTTTTTAACCATTGCATTAAATACATTTTGTTAAGGAGGCGTTCATTTTATTTAAAAATACCTTTAATATGAGGGGAAGCACAAGTCTGTAGAATTAATATTTCGCAAGTTACGGGACTTACGAAATGTAGCCTTTTCTAGCGGTTTTCCCGCCAAACTAGCTTGTTTTTTCAAAAGTCGTAAAACAAAAGTTTCCTAAATGGACTGGTTTAAGACAATTTTAACGATTCCTTGACCCTACAGTTCGGATACGCACATACAAAACTAAATGCTTGGGCAGCGTTAGTTGTTTTGGGCTGGCAAAAGTGTCGATTTTCGTTTCTGAATAACTTTTAAACGTGACTTTTTACAGTAATGTGTTGTATACCAAAATTTAAGGAATATCAAGGGCTATACAGTTTAAAGTTTAAAGTTAAAAAATCGTTAAAACCGTTTTTGAAAAAAAAAGCTAAAAAAAAAAAATTTGTTTTGTGCACATCTTTTTAACTATTACATATACACAAATTGCATATAGGAGGCGCTTATAGCATTTAAAAATACCTTTCAAACGAGATGCAGTCTGTAGCTATAATAGTATAGAAGTTACGGCTTTCCGAATTTTAGCTCTTTATATTTTCCCGCTAAACTAGCGGGTTTTTCCAAAAGTGGTAAAACTAAAGTTTTTTATATCGATCTGATGAACATCTTATCAAATTTTCAGGACTTAAACAACATGTTTTGGACTAACTGACAAACGGACAAACTGACAAACAGAATTAAATTTTCATTTTGACTAGGCCCCCACAAATTTGTTTTCGGTATAACTTATGAACGGAGCGTCCGATTTTCTGATATGACCCCTCATATGAAGCGCATTTTCAGTACGAATACAACTAATGTAATGGGGGCCACCGGCCCCAACAGATTCTGAATTTTCATTTTTACACTTTCACCGCATTCTCTACCAAACCAATTGATTTTCCTGAGGTCTTGGTATGCAATCCTTTAAGTTGCAGCAATACCTTTAATTTGGTGTATTACTCATTACGATCGGACCATCATAGCAGATTTTCATTTTTTCGTGTATATATAGTAGTCGCCTTCGCACACTCCTGGTGAGCTTCGTCACTACATGGACTGCCGTCCATAGTGATGCCTCCCTACCTCTTGTTTCTCGTCGCACAAACTCCGGCCAAGTTAACGGGCCAAGGGTCAACATAGTTCGGGTCACGGCAGCATTTTCCGGGGGCGCCGTTTTCGTCCTGAAGACAGTCGGTAAGAGGTACTCGGAATGCTGCCTCCAAGGGGGTCAACTCCACTGCGGATTCAGAGAGCACTCCTATAGCATTACAGAAGTTCTCTGCGGTGCAAACGAGGGCGGAGGCGCACTTGGCGAAGTGTTTCGGCACTTCTGGCTGGGTTGTGGGAAAGATCTGGGGAGACAGCTGATCCTCGCCGCGGTATATCGGTTTCTCGTTCGAGGGTTGCGGAACGCGGTCGGGCTCGAATCGCGAGATCTCGTTGGCGGAAATAGGTGGTAGGTACTCGTTCATGGAACTGAGATTCGGCCGGGGACGTGGCTGCCGATTTTGGATGGTGGTAGGAGGCTGGTATACGGGTTGACGGGTGGTCTGTTCAGGACGGCGCGTTGTTGAAGGAGGCAAATACTCATTAGAAGGCCGGGGAGCCGGAACCATCGTCGTGGGCTGCGTTCGGTGCGCCGTTGGTGTGGTGCGTACTGCGGGAATCGTAGGGTTCGTTGGCAGCGCAAAAGTCTTGTTTGGCAGGTTGAAGATATATCCATTTTCGGTCAGCGTGGTCGAAGGCATACGGCAGCAGACATCGGGCGCAACGCAGCGGTTGGGCTGTAAAGAGAAACAAGAGAAAGTAAGTCGAATGGTTTTCTATGAGACCCAACGCCATACAACTTATCAATATTTCTGCTGCTGCTACACCAGCAACCGCTACATGACTGGTCATATGTTGGGAGGTCATGTAAGGGGCGAAGTTGCAGGCAATGCGCTACGTCAATGCCAAATGCCAACCAACAAACGTTGCAGTTTCATCGTGCAATACAACACACCTCAGGCGGACTGTGTGACCGTTATCCACATTGGTACAGACACATACACGTAGATAGCTTCATAGTGTCTGAATACATACCATAGCATGTGTCAAGATTGACGGCCAAGACTGTTGTTAATTGCAACTGTCTGCAATTACTGTGTGCAAATACATACACCCACCGAAATTAATCGCACTGCCCACCAAAGTTTAAAAAACGAACGTAATTCACAAAAAATATTTTTTCACATTTTTTATTTCTCTGAAGTTTTTTTGCCATATGTACCTATTAGAGCCCTTCACGAGTTCAATTGTACGTGAGCACTTCGAAGTTGACTTGAATTGTTCACTCACTCTGATTTAAAAAATTATTTTAAACAAATCAATCCGAGTATAAAAAATTTCAAGTCAACTAGTCAACTAACTCACTGCTAGGCCTAAACGAGTGCGAGTGAGTGCGAGTGGCTCGATTGACTTGAAATCAGATCGAGCACTCGAACACTTTAAAGTCATATGGAAATTTATTGGTTTGAAAATAATTTAGTTTCAATTTTATTTCTGCTCTTTCCTGTCGACTTGTTGTGCTTTGTGTTTTTTTTAAATAATAATTTCATCCCCTTTTGGCTATTGCTCAAGTCGTAAGTTTTGGAATACCTATTCAAGGTTTTATAATAATAATAATATAATAATACTAATGAAGAGGAAAGAAAACGATGATATCCACGAAAAGTTAAAGCAAGGTGACTATGAAATCATAAAAAAGCGTGGACCAAGAAAAGTTTGGGACACTTTCGAAATGGTACAGGATGACAAGAAAAATATGATCGAAAAAGTTGTGGCTTGCAGAGTTTGTTTGGGAGTGCTAAATTATACTGGATGCACAACGAATCTTGTGCGTCATAAGTGTTGTCAAAGCCATCGACAAACTTAAGCGACACGTATGAACATCTCATCGAAGATGAAAATTTGCTATATCAATCCACAAAAGTATCTCTAAAGAGAGACTATAACGTATTGCAATGGTGGGAAGATAACAAAGGACAGTTTCCTCTATCACTATGGACGGCAGTCCATGTAGTGACGGAGCGCACCAAGAGAGTGTGCGAAGACGACTACTATATAAAGCCGCAAAATTGAAAATTTGCTGTGATAGTCCGATCGTAATGAGTAATACACCAAATTAAAGGTATTTCCAAAACTTAAAGGATTGCATACCAAGACCTCAAGAAAATCAATTGGTTTGGGAGAGAGAGCGGTGAAAGTGTAAAAGTGAAAATTTAGAAATTTGGATCTGTTGGGGCCGGTGGGGATAATTGGCCCCTCGCACTACGATAGTTGTATTCCTACTGAAAATGCGCCTTATATGAGGGGTCATAACAGAAAATCGGACATTCAAAAGTTATACCGAAAACAAATTTGCAAGGGCCTAGTCAAAATGAAAATTTAATTCTGTTTGTCAGTTTGTTCAAAACATATTTTTTAAGTCCTGAAAATTTGATATGATGTTCATCAGATCGATATAAAAACTTTAGTTTTACCACTTTTGGAAAAAAACCCGCTAGTTTAGCGGGAAAACAGCTATAAATAGCTGAAATTCCTAAAGTCGTACTTCTATACTACTAAAGCTACAGACTGCATCTCGTTTGAAAGGTATTTTTAAATGCTATAAGCCCCTCCTATATTCAATTTGTGTAAATGTAATAGTTAAAAAGATATGCACAAAACAATTTTTTTTTAAAACTTTTTTTTTGGTTTTTTTTTATTTATTCTCAAAAATGGCTCTGACGATTTTCTTTAAAACTTTGAACTGTATAGCCCTTGAGATTCCTTAAATTTTGGTATATAACACATTACTGTAAAAAGTCACGTAAAAAGTCACTTTTGCCAGCCCAAAACAACTAACGCTGCCTAAGCATTGAATTTTGTAAGGGCGTATCCAAACTGTAGGGTTAAATCATGTCCATTTAGGAAACTTTTGTTTTACGACTTTTGAAAAAACAAGCTAGTTTGGCTGGAAAACCGCTAGAAAAGGCTAAATTTCGTAAGTCCGTAACTTGCGATATATTATTGCTACAGACTTGTGCTTCACCTCATTTTTAAATAAAATAAACGCCTCTTTAACAAAATGTATGTAAATGCAATTAAAAAACCAAAAGCAAAACAATTTTTTTTTTAAATTTTTTTTAGCTTTTTTTTATTTTTTTTTTAAAAACGATTTTCTTTAGAACATTAATCTGTAGAGGCCTTAAGATTCCTTAAATTTTGGTTTGTTACACGTTATTGTAAAAAGTCACCTTTGAAAATTATTCAAATACAAAAATGGCCACATTTTTTAGCTTAGAACAAGCAATCCTGCTCGAGCATTTAATTTGTTTGTGCGTATCCAAACTGTATTTTAGACCGTTCCATATAGAAAATTTTTTTTAGGACTTTTGACAAAACCTGCTAGTTTAGCGGGAATAAAACGCTAGTACTAGATCCTATGGAAGATACTTGATATGACTCATGTTTAAAACAAAAACCCCTGATATCAAACAAAAACACTTTTTAACGAGGTAAAAAACTAGTGACGATCGCACCTTAAACATACAAAAGTTTTCATATAGTGTCAAAAAATTAAATTTTAAAAAGTGTATTTAATCATGTGTGTAATTAGCTTTCGACACAAATGTTGATATCAGAACTTTTGTATGTTTAAGGAAAGAGCATTCGCACAGGCTCGACAGCTTATTTCAGAAAAAAGGACCGGAATTGCATCTTCTAGCATCTAAATTAATAAAGTTATGTTTTAGAACTCGTATTTTCGGAGACCAACTTGTTTTTAAACACACTTAAATTAAAAATGTTATGACCACATGAAACATTCTTTGTTTAACAACTCCATTGGCTCGAATTTTGGATTACTCGCACTCACTTGCTCGTTTGTTTCAATGGAGTGCTCGAGTTTTTATGAGCTGGGGGTATCACTTGCTCCTTTGAAGTTTCTATTAGAAACTTTCTAAGTGAGTGAACTCGCACTCTAAAACTCTGTTTGGATAACATGACTTGTTTGTCAGTTCAAGTGAACTCGTGCAGGGCTCTAATACCTATACTATCCACTAAAAAAGTAAATACGTGTATCAGGATTTGGGCAAAAAAACATGTTTTTTGTGTAGAATTTTTTAAAGTTTGCTAAAAAAGTCAAATTAGAGAAAGTACAGTCTGTTTAAAAAGATATATCTCCGGTTTTAGAAATCCGATTGACTTCGGATGCCAATCTTATAGATTTTTTAGTTTCCAAGAGTTCCAAGGGTTCAATCAGACGGACAGACGGACACGCTTCCTTCTACCTGTTTCTAGCATTGGGTAAAAACTGCTCATTTGGGTGAACATGTTCACTTGTTCTTTTATTCTTAACTGATTGTGCAAGCTCAATCAGTTCACTCAGCAAGTGAACTAAACAGATAAATAAGAAACCAAACTGAACAAGGAAACAAAAAAGATCAATTTGGAGAGCAAAACTGAGAAAGTGAACAAAAAGGATCAAGTGAGCAAAAATTAACAAGTGAACAATAATGAACAAGATTGAAGGAACATGTTCACTAACTTAGTTTAGTGAGCAACTCTTTTTTGTTCACTCAATCATGAGCAACCCAACACTACCTGCTACATACTTTTGCACGGGTTCAATATACCCTTATGAAAAAATAAATTTTCTAAAACAAGAAATGTTCTTTAAGGGCCGTTTTCTCGTCCGTACTTTAGTTTGCCTGCCGGGATAACGGAGCGATAAACAAAAAATGGTTTACCCGTCGTTATGTTAGCAGAGGTAGCGACAAATTTTGTCTCGGTGCTTTATCCACCGTGCAAAATCTGTGCGGTTGGATTGTGCGCAAGTGTTGCCAGACATTCGAGCGCTGTCAATCTGGTTCCACTCTTCATTCATATTTACAGTTAAATATGAACCAAAATTGTTCAAGTCATCGAACCTATTGGCGCAGATATCAAGACCAAAGAAATTACTTCGAACATTACCGTAATGAAGAATTTGTTAAAAGGTTTCGCTTGTGCAAAAGCACGGCACTATTTGTTTTGCAAAAAATTGTTTTTCGAATTGAATCTAAAGTAAAGAAGTAAGAGCATTCATTTGGTTTAACTAATTCCATATAATCAAAAACCATTGTTACAGGGAAACGGCAATACAGCCATGGGTTAAGCTTCTAATAGCTCTTAGATTCTACGCAATATGTTTTTGTACTCTAATATGTTTTTGTTCTCCGAAACCAGTTCTACAAGGATGGTCTCCTGTTCATCAGTATAATTTTTACCGCGAAACTGCTTTTCTGCCGACATTGTTTTTTTTATTAGTTTGAAATGTGGTTTATATTATCAGCTGTTAGTATGACTGTTTTATGGTATTTTTCGATAGTTTTTCGAGTAATTTTTGACAATTAGTTAACTCTTCTGATGTGGGGTTGCCACCTAGTCTCAAATTAGTGCGCCTTTTATTTGGAGTTTTAAATGACGGACGAGAAAACAAAAACCGATTTTCTGCCGGGATAAATGTATCCTTCCATTAGCTAAATTTTACTTTGCAGGATGGACGAGAAAACGGCCCTAAATGTTGTATCAAAAAGAAAGTTCTGTATTTTATGAAAGAATTTTTTACGAGTGTATTATTTCTTAAAATAATATGTAAATGGTGTTTTTTTTAGAGGTATAGAACTTTAAGTTGGCATCACAGTTCAAGATGGCGACCGATTTAACAGCTTTCAAGTGATTTATTCTCAGTTTGGTTTGGCAATTCATCATGCGCTCATAGAAGAAAGGCGAGGGCTTGTTAAAAAACGTTCGATATTTAAAAAACTAAAAATGGCTCCAACTAACATTATGGCGCATATATTAAAATAAAAAATTTTTTTTTTGTGGGCGCAATGGTTAAACAATTTTTTTAAATTTTAATTTGTTTTTATTTTTAGGAAATTAAAAACACATTTTTTTTAGAAATTAAAAAAAAAAGGTTTTAGAGGAAATAATGAAAAAGATATGAAGTCAATCGGATTCATACAACCGGAGATACAGATTTTCAAAGGGAGGGTTTTTCCAAATTTGACAATTTTTGGCAAACTTAAAAAAAAATCGAACTAAAAAAATAATTTTTTTTCGGTAAAATCCTGATACACGTGTTTACTTATTTTCCGAATAGTACGTGTAAAAAAAGTTTCAGGCAAATCAAAAATGTGACCCAATAAAAGGTGTTCGGTTTGAATAATCGAAAAAATAATGGAAAAAAAATTATATCTTCGGTTTTTTTTGGCAGATTACTTTTTGTTCTTGGGAATATAATTTTTTTAACTGTCCCGAATTCCTATTTAAATTTGAGAAAAATTGAACGACTATATCATATAGCTCCCATAGGAACGATCGGAAAACTAAAGGGAAATTAATTTGAACAAAATTATAGCTTTGTTAATTTTTATTGTATTCTCTTCTACCCTGGAATATAACTTTATTTTAATTTTTCAGAATTTTGAAATAAATTGTACATAAATTGGACGACTGTATTATATAGCTGACATAGGATTGATCAATCAATTATTGTCAAAATAATACAAAAATTGCTATAATTTGGTTTGTTGCAAGTCTAAATTCAGATTTTTGTAATTTGGAATTAAATAGGAATTAACTGCAAGGGTTGTATTGGGTCTTGTATTGGTATAATAACGAAATATACAAAATATTGTTAGGGGGTTTAAAGATTGATCCGAAGATCAAAAGTACGTTTTTATTTTGTATTTTACGTGTGGTATTTGATATTTCAATTGGATTTTACTTGAAGAAAATCATTGATTAACTGTTATTTCTGTTGAATCAGAGGAGCAAATCTCCTACATTGAGATTTTTATTTTAAATATGTCAGCCGTTACGGCTACTGGTTGACAAGTTTAAACAAAGTTCTTAAAATGTTTTTACACACTTTCTTTTTGGAAAACAACCCACCTGCTTCGTCGGTTATCACGCTCCTCAGGGCGTCGCAGAAGTTTCGTACTTTAACCAGAGCTCGTTTAATTTCTAACTTAAGTTGTGGTAAACCGATTTCGGTCATCAAAGACTCATTTTACAGGTAACAGAATGCCCTCTAACTTTTTTATACACAGCATTGAGTTCCATTTATTAGTTTAGAAGCTACATATTGTTAAAGTTAAAAAAGTTGGAAAAAATGCAGAAACGGTGGCATAAATGGCTATTTTAAAAATACACGTATAAAAAGTCAAATTTTAAACATTTTTCCTGGGGCTTAAAAAAAATGTTTTGATGCAAAGTTTTTCTCCAAGCAAAATTAATAGTAACTGCAAAAAATTTCTAAATCTCTTTTCTTGTATTTTTTATGATTTTTTAAATGAAGAGATCTCAGTAAATTTTTAACTATTTTAAAAAAATTATAAAAAATACGAGGAAAAAAATTTTGAATTTTTTCTTTTCAGTTACATTTTATTTTGGACACGATTGTATTTCAATCCTCAATCGAAAAAAAAGTTCCGATTTTTTATAATTTATAAATCTTTAGGAATGGCGCGATTTCATGCAGTGGTCGGGGGACACATTTAAATACAAACTGAAAGTGTTTTCTTTCTAAACTTTTCTCGGAAAAACTTGCACTATTTTTAAGGTACCTACACTTCAAGCGTCAACCCTCATATTTTACATTTTTTGTTGATCTCGACCTACACGACTTACAATTACAAAAAAATTGGCCTTAATATTTGGTTTTAAGTTGCCGGTTTTCCAGAGAATGTCGCATATATACATGCATACACATAAGGCTAACAAAAATGTTTTTAACTGCGGAAGTATAGCCCTGAGACTAGTTTACAGATCTTTTTGTACAGATACATATATCACATATCAAACAGCAATTTACGCAGACAGAGCTATAATTATAATCATTAGCAATAGCAGCCAAAAAAGTATAAAGGTATAAAACTGAAAGTCGAACCGACTCGTGCACTCATAAAAATGTCTTTTTAAATTTACAAAACTCACCTTTAAACACGCTAGCCCTAAAAACAAAATCCTTTTATTTTGTTCGGGCAGTCGCTAAAAAAAAACGTTCTATGTTTTTAATGGCGACTCCTCTAAATTCGAAGAAAACCACCCTTTAAAATTATAATTTTGTTTCTTGTTTTTCAGATTTTTTCGCATTAGCGGAAAATACTCCCCAACCAGTTCCAGCCCTGCTTGCAACTGGTAACTGTAGATCAAGTCATTGATTTCGCTGCTGACAGTTTAAGAAATATTCTGTCTTGAAACAAGAATAACTTTTTTTTGTTTTAAAGGCGTCTTTATAAAATTACATTTCTTGATCAACAAAATTATTTTCTTCAAACAAGAAAGAAATCACCCTAAAAACAAGAATTGAATTTCTTGTTTAGGGAAATTTTTTTTTTGTTTTTAAGGGCCTTTTTTAAAAAAAATTTCTTAAAATAAAGCCGAAATCACCTTTGGCAACAATTCAAGAAAATGTTTTTCTACATTTTATGGAAATTTTTAGGTTTTTTTTATGAGTGTGGTGGACAAATGTTTGCGGCTCCGTTTGACAAATATTGCCAGTTCTGTTAGATTATGTCATTAATAAAAATGGCCACGCCCGCTGCGTTTGTGCCTCTGATCGTAAGCGATAGTTCCATAAAATTGCTAAATATTGCCATTAGGCAGAGATAGCGACCCTCGCGTTTAATTTTCATCAATTAGGCGTTTAAATGTTATCGTAGTCTAGACACGAATTGCCGAGGATGTTTGGAAAGCAGCGAGGAACCAACGCACGAATTAAATTATGATTACATACAACAACATGTATTAGCGAAAAAGCAGGACAAGGAACAGCATACAATTTATTATTTCGATGAAAAGCAAGATGATACTCTGAGCTGCCGAAATCCCTGATATTACATCAGTATGCGCCCCTGAACGGTGATTACTTTGAGTAGCTAACGGCCATTGCTTATGATCAATCATTTAACGTCAAGATAACAACTTCAACAACAAAATCCTCAAGCTTTTACGTGTACCAGCGACAGCTAAAATATGTAATCACCAGCAACAAGCGCAAGGGGAGACCCAAAATACTTTTAATAAATGTTATTGGTGACTATTTGAAACAAGCTGTACATTTTTGTTGTTGGTAATCTCTCATTGATTGCCTGGCGCAATTTGTTAATAATGTTGCAATATATATTATATATATACATATATTTTACAAATGTATATTTTTCAGCCATTACCAAGTTCAGTGGAGTCAGCTGAAAAGCAGAAGCGAAGACTTAAGTGATAGGCCATCACATCCACTTAAATGACACGCACATATGTACATACGAACATACATCCATGAGCACGAGCTGCCCAAGTTGATTTTATGGCTTGGGGAAAGGTCACGCTGTGACGACATCTGCCCCTGCTAAATTTATGACACTATTGCTTTACTGCAAACACAGAACTATTTTTATGGCTGCATTAATGCGCCGCTAGCACAACACTCAAATCTCTAATCTTACTCCTACCCTCTCTTTGCACACATTTTATAAGCCTATAAAGTGGGCAGTTCTTGATTTGCCGTTTTACGAGTGGTTACCTTAAGTCCGGGTTATGTTTAAGCGAGCCAAGCCGCAGGGTAGAAGAAGCTTCTAAAAGCTGTGTTTGGCCCTGAAGTTCAGGTCGTCAAAGAGGTGTGACACAAGTGCAGCTTTTAAGCCTTTTGTTTATGCTACGTGCAATTCATTTTATGCATAGGCATCAGATATATTTGTAAAACCAATAATTTAACAAAATTGGGTGTAGCTCTACACAAAAACTAATTAATTAAAAACTGTGATCGTAAGCAGCGAAATTCTAATTTATGTTAATTATAACAAATTCGGTACCATTGAGATTGTATTAATTTGTAACAAACACTATCGCTGCCGTCTGCCGAACCCAATAAAACTCTATCAATAATAATGGTCATAAAATAAGCATTAAGTCAAAGATCAACCAAAAAAAAAACAAATATGCACGACTCAATAAAATGCTCTGCGAACGACTTTACCATAAGAGACTCAAGGTGACTCCGAGCATGACATAGACCTTGAGTTAACTGCTTGATTTTCCCGGCCTGCTATGTGCTATGGTGCTCGATGTGCTCTGTTTTCCTTCTATTGCTTTGTTGGCCTAAGTTCCGCTCTCACACTGTCAAAACGGAATAAAGTAACTTTCCACTAATATTCCGACCCTAATTATAGTCGTGTCAGTTGTATTCTGGTGGCAAAATTGTTTTACTCTTGGCGTAATTTTAGGACATTTTTTTGCATTTACTAACTAACTTTATTTGATTTGTTGTTCCTTTAAACCGCTTTCAAGATATACTAATTTGAAGAAATATATTTTCTCAAAAAAGAAGATCTTTTTTATTGCTTCAAAGGCGCTTTTCTAAAAGAAAAATTTCTTGATTTAAGAAATTTATTTTCTTCAAACAAGAATAATTTAAAAATGCAAGTTCGCTTTTGGCAGAAATGTAAGAAAGATTTTTTTAGATTTTATGGAAATTTTGTTTTTTTTAAAGGGGTGGGCAAAAAAAATATACGATTTTGAAAGATTAATGTCAACAGATTGTACACTTCGAGAAATACATTTTCGCAAGTTACATCCGATTGCTCCAATGGGAGCTTTAGGATATAGACGTCCGATCGGGGCGCTTTTGGCTGTATCGAATCCCCTATTGATTCTGATCAAGAATATATATACCTAATGAGGTCGGAAACGTCTTCTTAACTGCGTTGTAAACTTCTGACTAATATCATTATTCCCTCTGCAACGGTATAAAAAGAGCTATAACAATGTTCTCGCATGTAGGGTTGATTCTGATCAAGAATATATATACCTAATGGGGTCGGAAACGTATTCTTAACTGCGTTGTAAACTTCTGACTAATATCATTATTCCCTCTGCAAGGGTATAAAAAGAGCTATATCAATGTTCTCGCATGTAGGGTTTTGGTTTGTATTTTCTTGAGCTTAGAAAAACATTATGCCAAAAAAAAAAATGCACATTAAGAAGTTTTCTTAAAAATTGAAAAAAACTGGATCCGTTTTTAATGGGCAAGTCGCCTTTGAATTCGAGAAAAAACTACCTTTAAAAATATAATTTTGTTTCTTGTTTTTTTTCCGCTTTGGGGGAATATAATTATAAACCAGTTTTAGCTCTGCTTGCATGGTAACAAGAATTACATTTCTTGTTTTAAGAAATATTTTTTCTTGTATTAAAGGTACCTTTCTAAAAGAAAATTTCTTAAAACAAAGGTGATGTCACCTTTGGCAACAATTCAAGAAAGATTTTTTAGATTTTATTGAAATTCGACCTTAAATTTGAGCTTAAGTTCGAGCTTAAAATCCTGCTTACAACACAACATATTTGTATACCCTTGCAGAGGGTATAATGATTTCAGTCAGAAGTTTGCAACGCAGTGAAGAAGACGTTTTCGACCCCATAAAGTAGAAATATTCTTGATCAGCATGACTAGACGAGTCGATCTAGCCATGTCCGTCTGAACGTCCGTCTGTCTGTCCGTCCGTTTCTACGCAAACTAGTCCCTCAGTTTTAAAGCTATCGAGATGAAACTTTACCAAAATAGAAAGACGCTATTGCAGGTAGTATGTAAGTCGGAGCCGGCCGTATCGGACAACTATATCTTATAGCTCCCATAGGAATAATCGAAAAATAATTGAAAAAAAATTATAACTTTTGACATATTACCTTATGTTCTTGGGAATATAATTAAATTTTATGAAAATCGGACGACTACATTATATAGCTCCCATAGGAAATAGGGAATGGGAAATAATAGGAAAATAAGAAAGGAAGCTAACTTCGGCCAGCCGAAGTCTATATACCCTTGCAGTTAATTCCTATTTAATTACAAATTACAAAAATCTGAATATCGATTTGGAACAAACCGAATTATAGCAATTTTGACAATAATTGATTGATCATTCCTATGGGAGCTATATAATATAGTCGTCCGATTTATGTAAAATTTATTTCGAAATTCTAAAATAATAAAATAAAGTTATATTCAAGAGTAGAAGAGAATACAATAAAAATTAACAAAGCTATAATTTTTTTCCTATTAATTTCCCATTAATTTTCCGTTCATTCCTATGGGAGCTATATGATATAGTCGTCCGATTTTTATAAAATTTAAATCGAAAATCAGAAGTATTAAAAAAACGATATTTCCAAGAGCATAAGGTAATATGTCAAAAAACACAAAAGTTATAATTTTTTTTCAATTGTTTTTCCGATTATTCCTATGGGAGCTATAAGATATAGTTGTCCGATCCGGCCGGCTCCGACTTATATACTACCTGCAACAGAAATACGACTTTTGGTAAAGTTTAAGCTCGATAGCTTAAAAACTGAGGGACTAGTTTGCGGACGGACGGACAGACGGACAGACGGACGGACAGACGGACAGACGGACAGACGGACAGACGGACAGACGGACAGACGGACAGACGGACATGGCTAGATCGACTCGTCTAGTCATGCTGACCAAGAATATATATACTTTATAGGGTCTGAAACGTCTCCTTCACTGCGTTGCAAACTTCTGACTGAAATCATTATACCCTCTGCAAGGGTATAAAAATTATATCGCCATTGAAAATTATTTTTTAGGGTTAGTTTTTTTTAAAACGGCAAAATTGCCTATATTATTTAGGGCGAATTTTTACGAGTCTACTCTGATAGTAATTTCTTTTTTTAAGGGCGAATTCGCCCTAAAATGTAGAACAAAATAGCACCAAAAATCGCCATAAAATCTAGGGTAAGATTCAAACGAAAATTTAAGACGCAATAGATGAATGCATACATGTAATGCGTGTTATGTATGTGTGTGTAGTTGACAGGTCAAAGCATTTAAGTATGTATGTGAGCATGTGAGAATCGACCCAACTTCACGGGCGATCGCCTTAAAAATCGAACCAAAAGTTTTAAAATGGGTCGCCCAGCGGTCTAAGCACTCGCACTTTCAGCTTTGCTGTTTGAAAATTAAGGTCGTGGGTTCGATCCCTGGGTGAGTCAACTTCTTTTTATTTTTTTTTTTTGTAAATGCTAATATTACTAATGCCGTTTTTTCGTCTACATGTTAAATTTAAAGTAGTCTTTAAACCTTAATTATGTATGGATATTCTTAGTTAAGGACTACTTTGAGTTAAACATGCTGACTAGAAAACGGCCAAAATATTCCAACCATCAGCAAAAAGAATACACGTTTTGGTTGCCTTTAGTCGAAATAAAAATTAGACCGCAAGAAAATAAGATGTGTACAGTGTTTGTACGTCGTTTGGCGCGATGGGACTGTGGTGCAGCGGTAGAGTGTTAGACTCCAACCCGAGAGGGCGCGGGTTCGATCCTCGGAGCGATCAACAGTTTTTCTCAAGTAAGTGGTTTTTTCTCTTCATATATACCCAGTGGCGCAATCCGCATTCGGCCGAAATTGGGTAAGGAGACAGAATGCATTCGAGAAGGTATATTCGTAATCGATCGTTTCTCCAGCTTCTGGAACGTAGGATTGTAATGGGGCATTGTTTTCGGTTCTCGCTCTCCCTTTCCCTCGATACTTCGGGAATCGTTCGGGTCGCACGTTTTTTTTTCTGTTGCACGAGCGCCTATGCTTTTTTCTTCAACTTTGGGTTTCCACGAAATGTTGTTTGTGTAATTTTTGTCTATTCTCTTTTTATAAATTTGTGAAAAATATTGTGAAATCGGCTAAAGTGGTAAGTTAATTACTATTTCTGTATAATAAATTAACCAATCAGGACTTTTTAGAGGAACAATATTTTCCTATAACAACAATGGAAGCTCTGGAGAAAATTGAAGTGACACTTTCCAAACCATTCTTTTATCATTTAATACATTTTTGTTTTTTTTTTTCAAGACTCAAATTATAAAACGGGCCATAAATGGCGACCTAGTCAAAAATTTGGACAACATACTATGACCGGATTTGATTTGCCAATTTAATTATGATGGCATCCTTGGAAAAATGTCATTTAAAAAATATAAAAATTTAAATGATGCATTATATAGTAAGTACAACTAAACACTTATATTTCATTAAGAACTAATTTTCAACTTCTTCTTAAATATAGATGCTGTCAAAGAAAATGGACTTAGTTCCCGATGCTACGTCGCATTGGTACGAGCTGCGTTGAAGACTAACAAAAGTCGCATCGCAAAAAATAAATTCGACGAAAAAAACAAAAAAAAATACCAAACCCGATCCAAATAAGGAAAATAATATAGGTGATAATTAATAATATATTAATAATAGTAATTAGATATAAAATAGACTAATTTAAATATAATGTTGAAAGTGCATTTTTTATTTTAATTTAATTTAATTTAATTTAACATTCATAATTAAAATATAAATATAAAAAATTTTAGTTAAAAAGCACATTTTTTTATTTGGCTTGGAATAAACCCCATTACTTGGTATACCAGTTCGTAAAGCATTCGCATTACAACCCTATATACAGGGTAAACCAGTCAGTAAAACGGGTGCATTACAAACCTATAAACCAGGTATCCTATTCAGTAATGCACTTGCATTACAGCCTCATATACGTGGTATGCCACTCAGTAAAGCGAATAGATTACCACCCTATATGCAACAGTATATAGGACGGTAATGCAGCACGAAGTGTGCTCGGCTATCGCCTACTTTCTCGATTCGAAGTATGCGATTTTGAAGGTAGACTAGCGGAAAACGCGGCCAACCTTATGGAATCGTAAACAGTGTTGTGGTATGAAACCGAATGCATTCCGGCTTCGAAGTATGGCGGTCAGAATTCTCGAAGGCAAATTTCCGCCACTTGGTATCTACTTAATTAGTTTATTAAGATGATTTTTCAGTTCTAACGGCGGTGTTGCATAGGTCTGTGCCTCCCAACCGAATCCTTTCATATGGCAACAAACAAGTCTGAAACGGTGTTAAAGTTGTGTGTGTGTTGAAGTCAGTTCACAATCCCAGGAAATACGCGATGGTTTAGTATAGACTCTTTCACAAGGCATATGGGAAAATATGTATTTTTTTGGTTGGATTTTTAAGGCGATTCGCCTTTAAAAACAGAAAAATAACCCTAAATATAAGAAAAACACCCTAAATATATAAAAAACTGCTGATTTACTACTGATTTAAGAAAAATCACCCTAAATGTATGACTAAGGCACCTTTATTTGTAGGGTAATTTTCCCTAATTCCATAGCCTAGTCGCCATTGACCCCGGTTTTATGGCGATTTTCCTTGTTTTTAGGGCGATTTTACCGGATAATTTCTATGAGTGTAAAGGAAAATGAATAGAACCAAAATTATAGCTTTGTTAATCGTATTCGTATCGTATTCTCTTCTAATCTGGAATATAACTTTATTTTATTATTTTAGAATTTCGAATTAAATTTAACATAAATCGGGCGACTATATTAAATTGCTGCCATCGTAAGGATCGATCAATTAATGTCAATATAATAAGTAAACTGCTATAATTTTGTTTGTTGCAAATCTAAATTGAACATCTTGTAGTTTCAAATTGAAAAGGAATGACCTGCAAGGAATGATCGGCTGGCCGAAGTTAGCTTCCTTTCATGTTTTTTTGTGGAACTCGCACTAAAAAAGGAGTTCTATATTATATAACAAGGTCGCCCGCAGCGTCGCCTGCGGAAATAAATATTGAAAATTTCACAAATATGTATGCTTTTTCCATCATAATAAAAAAGGAAGACAGGTGGGAGAAGAAGCGTTGAATCCAGAGAATGTAAAAAACAGTTGATCGTAGTTTCGGTTGCTGTCTCGGTCTGAACGAAACCGAAAAAAAACTAAAAATTTGGTTTCGGTCTGAGCAAAACCCTTAGTTTCATTTTGTTTAGGTTTTCGGTTGGCCGTTCTCGACTGAAAATAAATTTGTAAGGTCCTTCAAAAACAGTTTTTTGTTAGTGATTGAACAAAATTTTGAATTGCTCAGTAAAAACGGTATTTTTTGACAGTTTGTAAAATAAACATTTTTTGCTTATACTTATGTTGCTTTTTTTTCTATTTTTTTCTATTATTTTTTACAACTCCACAGTTTGTCAAAAGTTCTAAAACATTTTGGGTTTTTGGATTTTACAAATAAAAGAATTTTAAGAAAAACTTCAAATGTAAAACCAAAATCTAAAGCCTTGTAATCTAAAGGTCGTGTGTTCAAATCAAAGATCTAGTCAAAGTTGGAGTTCTCTTAATTTTTTTGTACTTTGTTCTGAGAGGTTATGGAATACTCATTTGGCATTCCGCCCCTTTACCCTCTACCTAAAAATAGTTTACAAAGTGAAAAAGAAATAATTATGTCAACATCATTATTGGCAAGAATTGCGGTGGCTTTGAACCCACGACCAATAGACTATGTTTCCTTTACGTACAACATAACCATCTGAGCTACAGTGTGGAAGTTCTTGATGACATTAAAGCAAACGGTTAACAAATAAGGAGTAGGAGTTTTACCATGATCACTTTGCAATTTCTCTAAGGATGAGCAAAAGACTAATAAAAAGTCGAAAGAAGTTAAATTCTTTTCACAAAAAGCACATAGTTTGTGTTATTTAAAGTGAATGTCTACGATCTGACTGGAGACATATTTTTTGAACCATTAAGTTGACAATAACAAAAACAAAAGAGAAGAAAATATTTATGTGATTTAGAAGAACATCAAGAAAATTAGTTCGCATTTTAGAATTATTATTTGGTTTTCAGTATTTTGTTTTCATTATTTTTTCACCTTGATTAGGATTATATTAACAATGTCAGAACGGCAGGTGGGGGGAGAAGCCGTGAATGAAATTTTTTAAACATTTCCATTTGTTTAAACAATATGAGGCAAGTGTAGGAAATAGCAAAAGAATTAATTGATTTGAATATTTAATTTTTTTTTAATATTATCAATGCATTTTGCATTTTAAAACACAAAAATCGGTTAGAAAATGTCTTAAACCTGTTGTGGAAATGAAAATGATATTCTTTTAGCAAAAGGATATAAGTATTATCATGAATTTGAACTTAAGCAAATCTCACTTCCTTAATCAGCAATGCACACGCGCATATCTAGTGCTTGGGGGTGTAAAATACGCATTTTAGCGTGCGTGTGTGTGTATGCAGGGGGACGAATTTATGTTTTTATTTTGTCTTTACAAATCCACAGTTTGTCAATAATTCACCGTTTGAAAAGTAATAAGTAGTTTGGAAACATTTCGTCTTAGCTTATCGCGTTTTTGGATTTTACAAATAAAATCAATTTTAAGGAAAACTTCGATTGTAAAACGGCTACCAAAATCTAAAGCTGATCGGAGGCAGCATGATTTTGCAAATAGAATAATCATTTAAAGTCCTACTCAGAATTTAAATGTATATACATACCAATTTTCGTTGAAATTAGCTTAAAGGGATATTTGTTGCTTTGTGGCTGTGGTATTTTACCTTTGCCTTTGCACGGTCACACTTAAAGGAACGTCTGAATAAAAAAAAGAACAACACATATGTGGGAGCCCATGACGTCATAATTCCAAAAGAAATAATTGGCAACCTTGACAAAGGAGGCTGAATTTCAAAAAAGTTGTAATGCAGTTATTTGCGGGTATCCCATAACATTAGGAAGAGCCCTTTCTTAAACCATTTTGACAACATTTATAACAGAAAAAATGCAAAACAAACAAATTAAAAAAAAAAAACAAATCGAATTTTGGGGTACTTTGGGGCCGCTTATTGTTCCAATTTATAACCTACACTCGGCTCCTAATTATTTCCGAATTTTTATTAGATTAGATCTTTAAAAAAAGTTATATTCGTAGAAATGCTCGTTACGACACACACTGGGGTGAGAGACCCCAATAGTGACGATCAATTTAGCCCGCAAAAAATTTTAACATGTTATAATTTTGTATTTGATTATTAAAAGTAAAAAAAATAACATTTGGACTTTCCGTAGAATATTTTTTATTGTAATAAATTTTTCTCGTCGGTAAAATTTTTTGAAATTTCGGGTATATTTACAAACAAATTGGTAATTTTTCATTTATAGCACTGAAATTTTACCCGAATCGTTTATATATTTAATTAAACTACATCTATTAAGAATACTTAGAATTGGTGTACTTTATAGTAAATATGCGCCAAAAACAATAAGCTAAAAATGGAAAAAACCTTGTATTGCTTATATTTCTTAAATGAAAAAAGTTTATATGTATAACTTCGAATTTATAAATGAAAACCATAATTTTAACAAATATTCTATGATTTAAATAATATAAGTATTAATCCGATCCATCTCGGTTTCGCCTTCGCTATCGGTCTTTTCGCTCATACATTCTGCTACTTTTAAAAGAGTTAAAGCTTCCTTCGGAAAGGTGTGTACTTTTTTTTCGGCAAACTTCCGTTTACTAAATATAATTTGATCGGAGCTAATTAAGAACATATTCAAAATGTCCTGGTTGCTCTTCACCATATCCACTTTTCTCGAATAACATACTCTGTATTTTTTTAAAGGGGGACATCTGAATAAAAATTTTAAAAAACCCAAAATTTTTTTTTTTTGTTTAAAATATTCTTTAGGGTCTTAAAAATAACATACCAAAAGATAGAGTCCGGGAAATGTATCTAAGTATCGAAATTTTCCATTCTGCCGCGATGCCTCATATGTATATCCCAGGCACCTTAAAACTTTAAACACTTTTGTGACTTTTTTTCCATCACTTTTATTTAATCTCTCACCATTTTGCAAAAAATCAATATATCGATAAAATCCTACGTGTGTCGATAGCCGTTGATGTATAGAAACTAACAAAATTGGAATTTTTCCTCTAGATCAAAAATTACGAGCGAAAGCTTTCCGGCCATGGACCCCCTTCAACCAAAAAGGGCCTACAAAGAAATGCTGCAGAGCCGCCATTTTGTTTTTGATTTTTTTGAAAAAAAATTTATTTTGTACTTCGAACCTAATATTATTAAACCTAGTTTACAAATTTTCGATTGGCCTTTTCATTTGGTCAAAAAAATTCCTGAAAATCCGCTTTTTTGCCCGTTTACTCAGATGTCCCCTCTTAAGTTTAATTGAAGATTGAGATTAAAATTGACTATTTACTTTGTTTAATAACACCAGTTTACAAGTTTATAAAAATAATTTCGGTTTTTAGGCGTGTATTTTTAAAGAAGCCATTTATGTCAGCTTTTTTGCATTTTTTCCAACTTTTTCCGCTTTGACAAAGTGTAGCTTCTAAACCAATGAATGGAACTCAATGCTGTGTATAAGAAAGTTAAAGGGCATTCTTTTACCTTTAAAATGAGTCTTTGATGACCGAAATCGGTTTACCACAACTCGAGTTAGAAATTAAAAAAGTGCAAAAAACGTTTTTTACACTTTAAAAAAAAACCTTACCATACAAAAAATTAAAAGTGCCCTTTTCTTACTCAGGGAGATGTACCTTAACCGAAAATCATGGTTTCATAAAGTGCGTATTTCATCAATTTTTTTTTGTAAACTGGTGTAATTCACAAGTGCCAAAAACAGCTAACTAAAACCGCTGACTAAAGCAAATGAGCGATACAGCTGATCCAAACAACTAACCGAAACAGCGTACCAACAACCTGACATTCAAAAATTAAAAAAAAAGTATTTTTTGTGAAATACCGTGCAGCTTTGAATTAAAATAACTGTCTTTGGGCAGAACGGGGCACGGAACACCTTGGTGGGGACTTAGATATACATATATCACAAGAATTAAAAAAAATGGTTACGTTTGGTTACGTTTGAAGAAACTTTTGGTCAAATTTACTATTAAAAACGTCAAATTTTACAGGTAATTTGAAATAATTTGTTTTTTAATAGAAATATTAAAATAATAGAAAAATTGAAAAATTTGTAAAAATAGTTAAGGGTTCAAATATATTATTCCCATTTCCAAAAAGTTGATTAGGTTTATTTTTATTGGAAAAATCATCACTCAAAGTGACAAAAAAATATAAATTTTTCGTATTTTTAAAAACGAAAAAACAAAGTTTCAACTTCGTCTTCACATTGTCAGGTTTCTGTAAGACTTAGGGCCATAATTCTTTCACTTCCTAATGCAGAATTTTATTATCTTTCACCACATATATGTAAGTCACATTAAGCAATTCCAAAATTTGTTTTTTGAATTAATCGTCACTTTTGGGGTCGCTCAGTGTGCGACAATTGGCCTTAAAACCCTAATGTATGTATGTACATACAAACATACATAAGTAAATTTATTTACGCCCCAGCAAGCAAAGTTAGAAGCGCTCCTAATTGTGTGCCTGAAAAGAGCCTCGTTTCAGAGTATTTTCTGAGATCTTGTCTGAGCTTATTCTGAACGATGGTAAGTAAGATCAAAGTAAAAATCGCGATTAAAATAACAGACTCAGAAATCTTCCTCTTGAAGTGCGACCGTTTTCAAAGAAAAAAGCACACTTTCCGGACTCTTTTTTGCACACTTCATGGCTGTAAATGCTCAGAAAAAAGTATCTGAAAACAGTCAGAAAACGCTCAAATTGCTTGCTGGGGCCATGAGTGGTGGAGCGGTGGTAGTAGTATGGTACTCAGTTTTTCCGAACTGCAAAAAAAGCTAACAGCCAGACAATTTTTTTGATCCTACAAGGATGATACCAATAATAATTCAGAATCTCAACCTGCAGGTGTTGCCGTCTGCTCACAAAATATTTCACTTGCGACTCTCATTTTTTCAGACATTGCATTTCAGCAACACTGTACGCAACTGACCCGTTTTTCCGGCCATTGCATGTAAGCAAATTATGCAATTGCACTGCCCTGGTGAAAATCGCAGATCTCTCTCAGTCGCATGCCTCGCCGTCTCTCCACAGTCTTGTCCTCTATCATCACACGCGGATCTGAGTCGATGAAACGATTTACCCTACCCTTCGCTTATTTATTAACATATGTATGTATGTACATACATATGTATGTGCATACATTCAAATTCATATGTATGTGAATGCTCTCTTCATATATTTCTACACGTTGTGGCCGTAATTTAACAATTTTTGACTCGAGTGCCTGTATGTAATGTATGTATGTATATACATATGCTTAACCGCATTCCAGTTTGATTGCTGCGTGATGGCTACATATGTATGTACATGTACATACATATGTATGTACATATGAACCTCCGCCACAGTTTTTGGAATGTACTTTTCGCCCTGTGGCAATGTCACTGCCAAATGGAACTTGCAAAAAATATGCTTAAAAATGGTGCAAGTTAACGGTTAACTATTGGACTGCAATCAACTTATGTACATACATACATATGTAGTTATTTGGACTTTTCGTTTCATATGAGGATGTCACAGTACTTATTTTCAACCAAAAACCGATGTGTTTCATACGTACATATGTACATATGTATGTATGTATGACACCCCCGATAGAAAACCATTTTAAAAAGAACAGCCGAGAAATCTACAAACATACATACATAAATTTGTACATAGTTGTGTGCTAATAAGCTTTCGGCTTCTGTATTTTTCTTCAGCTCCGTCGAAATTGTGAAATGAGCGTTGCGCTTGAGCCTATGTTATTCCGGCTAAGCCAGTTGCATCTACTGAACACGCTTTGTTTGGCATGTTAGTGTCGTCACTGGTACTAACAATAAAGCGACCCGGAATTGGAATTATGCTAAAGAAGCCGATTAGATGGAAAAACCCTTTGTACAAATGGCTAAAACTGTTTTGGTCACAATTACCAAGTAAAACTTACTCCTTGCTTTTTGACGTAGTTTATGGAAATTATTTCACCGTTGCGACAGAGTTCCGGAGCCACACAGTCCGAGTCGCGGGGACAGGATGTAAACGACACGGGACTAGCTGTTGTTGTGGTGGGTGGTGCCTGATATGTGCAGCATATGTCGGTTTCCGGATCACAGTTCTGAGAATAGAAATGGAAATCTGTCAAAAAATTATGCAATTCTGTGACTTAAACAAAACATAAGGGAACAATGTTATTGTAATTTCGATGATATACTAATACCAAATTATTAAAAATGCTGTTGCTAGCCCGCTTAATAGAAACAACGCAAAAAAAAACCGGAACGGAAGCTACCTTTGTCCTTTTTTTGGTTTCTTAATACCTGCTGAAACGTAGGAGAATTTTTTTAAATCCGACCACTCAGTAAAAAGTTATAAGCAAATAATGAATTATCCGGTAGATGGCCCCACTTTCAAGCAAAATCTTGGTTTGCCCGGCTTGCCACTGCTTGCTTTAGCTGAGTATCGGGTATTTGATGGTCTAGGCTCTCGACTATAGTGTTCTCTCTTGTTTAATTTGTAAGCTTCAAAATTTTAATCTTTTAAAATCTTTCGTTCAAGTAGTAGCTTTTGAGATGCTAATAATATGTTAATAATTTAATTTGCTGAAAACGCAACTGAAAAAATAATTATTATTTATTACAAAAGTATTTTAAACCGAATAGTAAAAAAAGAAAGGAAGCTAACTTCGGCCAGCCGAAGTCTATATACCCTTGCAGTTAATTCCTATTTAATTACAAATTACAAAAATCTGAATTTAGATTTGCAATAACCCAGAGAAAAAAACGGAACAATATCCGATTGATATTGTCTCCTCAATTTGTGCATATCAATTTATCCACATTAAAATAATACGAATTCATACCAATACGTTACGAAATCATAACAATTACCAATGTTGATATGAATCCGTAACATATAAATATGAATACTTCAAAGATTTTTCATATCAAGTGGGACATCGAAAAGTCTTCGAAAAAATAGTATTGCTGTGAATTTGTATTTTTACTGTATTTCTGGTATACAATGGTATTATAACGCTTTATATGCGGTGGTCACACTTACATTTACTTCGTTTACGCACTACGAAATTTCTAAAATGCATAAATAATTTGGAAAACACTAATGTTTTAAAATATTTTGGTCGAGTAAGCATTAGAAAATAAATATTTTCCCATACATATAATCCAAAGTTGCATTTTAAAGTTGAGCTTGCTTGAACGAGCTAATTTTACATTTAACTTGAGCTAATACACTCGCGTGTAACATGGCTCGATGGCCCAATGGGTAAGGCATCTGACTCCGATGACCCCGGCTCAAAAACTGGCTAAGGCAGAGTAAGTAAAAAGTTTTTAAGACGCATAATTAACATTTCCTTAAAAATATTAAGAAAGATAAAATTACTAATAAAAAAAAGAAGTTGTGTTGTGTTGTGAGCGGGATTTGAATCTCGTTCCCCCGAGCACAAAATAATATCAAAACCTAGCACCTTGGCCTCTGAGCCATGCCCACATTATTTTTTTCGTGGCAGAATTCTATTCTGAGTTAAAGAAAAAAAAATACAATACAACATTTTGTAGCAAAATTTGATATGTGCGCATAACAATCTGGTATGAAAAATAACGAAATTCTGAAATAATAAAATAAAGGTATATTTCAGAGTAGAAGAGAATACAATAAAAGTTAACAAAGCTATAATTTTGTTTCTATTAATTTCCCTTTAGTTTTCTGATCGTTCTATCGTCTATGGGAGCTATATGATACAGTCGTCCGATTATTATAAAATTTAATTCGAAATTCGGGCCAGTTAAAAAAATTATATTCCCAAGAGCAAAATGTAATCTGTCAAAACACACCAAAGATATAATTTGTTTTCAATTATTTTTTCGATTATTCCTATGGGAGCTGTAAGATATAGTTGTCCGATCCGGCTGGTTCCGACTCATATACTACCTGCAATAGAAAGACGACTTTTTGTAAAGTTTCATCTCGATAGCTTTAAAACTGAGAGACTAGTTCGTGTAGAAACGGACAGACGGACAGACGGACATGGCTAGATCGACTCGTCTAGTCATGCTGATCAAGAATATATATACTTTATGGGATCGCAAACGTCTCAATCACTGCGTTGCAAGCTTCTGACTAAAATTATTATACCCTCTGGAAGGGTATAATAAAATAATTTTTTAAAATTAAAAATCCTAAAAATTAGCTGTTTTCACCTGAACAAAATTCTTGGCACACTTGTGTTGTATTTAAATATTTCGCAAAAACTTAACCGATTTGACTAATTTTTTTTTGCTAAATCCGCTTTGCATCTGTAGTCTAGAGGGCATTATACTAAATTTGTATCCTAAAACCGTTTTAATACCTTAATTTTAGCTAAAAACTGTTTTATTTAATAATGTAAAATGGAAATACTAACATCTTTGCGGAAAGTAATACTTTAATGGCAGGATACTGGTCAATCATATCGTAATACTAGGAAATATGTGTTCTGAAACCGTTTTTAGCATTTGGATCCTTTTACTGTGCCAAAATGCATGGCACATAGCCCGACCCATGGTTTTAAGGGTCCAGGGAGGCGAACGGGTTAAGGAATAGGACAAGATCAACCCTCAGATCTTATCAGAACAAATCAAAGATTAGGATAAAAAGGACTTTGACAAGGATATTCACCCAACGGCATTTCAAAATGCCCTACAATTTTTTTGCAAAAATATGAAGATATAATTTTTTTGCATTATTTTTCCGATTGTTCCTATGGGAGCTATAAGATATAGTTGTCCGATCCGGCTGGTTCTGACTCATATACTACCTGCAATAAAAGGACGACTTTTGGTAAAGTTTTATCTCGATACCTTTAAAACTGAGAGACTAGTTTGCGTAGAAATGACAGACAGACGGACATGGCTATATCGACTCGTCTAGTCATGCTGATCAAGAATATATATACAATATTTATTTATTAGGGTGTACTTGACGAATACTAACTGCGTGTTGGAGCCAGAATTAGTAATAAAGTACCATTACATCCACAATGGGTCAGAGTTACAGTCATCTTGGCCAAAAGGTCACCAATGTTTACCATTTGCTTAAATGTTGTGCTAAAATTCTAACTGCTCATGTAGTAGTAATGTCCATCGGCTATATGCTTAGAGCTGTTGCATTACTTTGCATTGAACTTTGCCGCTGTAGTCTTGGCGAACCTTCGCTAAAATTGCTAAATTTTTATTTCTTACATACAAATGGTCAGCTGGCATTTAGCAATCAAACAATTTAAATTAATAACTGTGGCCAGAGTTTAAAAGCAATATAAGCAGCAAAGTAATCGGGATCGCCTTGTGTAACTTAAGAATTTATTAAAATTTCCCCATCGGATTAAATTTACTGAGACATAAAAGAAGAGACGAAGTAACCAGTTCAGATTTCAGAGTTCTTAGAACTGGCATTCGTTATATCAATCAACCTCTGAATATTACTAATTAAAATGTCAAATTCCTCTAATTTATACACACAAAAAAATTAGCTTGGTAAATTTTACCAATGAAGATAGTTAATTAACTATAAAAATAGTTACGTGTATTTTGTGTGTGCTTTGGGTGTGTGTCTTTGCTTAATTGTGTGTATTTGTTGTTGTGAAAGTAACTATTTTTGACAATTTTGCTGGTTGGGGCCTGTTTGACAATTATTACAGTTGATTTTACTAAGTTTTTTTTTGTGTGTATTTACTTTAATGTCTTCTCAAGTGAGAAAAGCTAAGTTCGGAAACTGTTTTGAAGAACGACCTTGACGAAGAAGATTTTTTAAAGATCTTTGGCCTGAGCGTGATTTTAGCATGCAAAATGAGTATTAATAGCACAAATATATTTATGAAGCAATCGTTTCGTGTTTGGATCGCAGAAGACCAGCTCTCGCGGTTTTGGAAAGTAATGAAATCTGGTTTATGTGTATATCTCTGAATCAGTTTTAGGTCTGACAGAGCCAATACGTGGCATTATATTTGAAGTGCCTAGCTTATATGTATGTGTTGAAGCAACTGAATTAGCTCGACATATCCGTCTTCACGGTCCCGGAACGACTAGAGCTTGCATAGTTTACATACATGTACATTTTACGGACAGGTTAATATTGTAGGCAGAACCACTGGGAAAGTTTCCCAAGCTTCTCAGCTTATAAACTGTTTTGTGGTTGCCTTTTTTCCCATTGCATAAGTAAATATTGTCATTTATTATATGATTCATTAAACGACGCAGAAATTCCCCCAATTATCATTTTTAGTTTTATTTATATTTTCACACCATTCTAATACCTTGCTGGAAAAAATTTGGATTATAAAAATTTGGATTATAAAAATTTGGATTATAACAAATATTTAGTTACAACAAATATAAAGCATTACTCTAAGAAAATTTATTTCAACCGTTTGCAAATTGCAAGAACGTTTTTCTTAGTTTTTGTAGCTTAGGTAATTTTAAAAATTATATTTCCCTAAGGAATTCGATAACCATAATGATGGTTACCTGTAATACCATCCAAAAGCTGGCAAATTAAATAATAATAAAGCTATCATAACAAGTTTTAACATATTATTTAAAAACATTTAAAAAATTGCCAATCCAAGGATTTTTATTTTATTCCGGACAAAATAATACTCATCAAAGTTTCGCAGCCATCGTGTAAGACTTTTCGCCAATCTTATTTAACATCCGTGTACGAGGTTATCAATTTATTTGATTCCGATCAAAGTAAAACTTATCAGAACCTTGCGGCCCTCTGTAAGACTTTTCGCCAATCTGATTTCACATCCGTGCAAATGGTTATTAAAAATGTGGGCGCCAGACAGACAGAGGGTAACTATTGGGTGGTTACTCGTAGACTAAAAGGGTGTATTGTATTTATCGGAATGTATGTGCACTACGTTAGTTGTATTCCTACTGAAAATGGGCTTAATATGAGGGTTCATATCAGAAAATCGGACGCTCCGTTCAAAAGTTATACCGAAAACAATTTTCTGGGGGCCTACTTTACTCAAAATGAAAATTTAATTCTGTTTGTCAGTTTGTCCAAAACATGTTTTTTAAGTTTTGAAAATTTGATATGATGTTCATCAGATCGATATAAGAAACTTTAGTTCTACCACTTTTGGAAAAACCCGATAGTTTAGCGGGAAAACAGCTATAAATAGCTAAAATACGGAAGGAATTTATTTTCTCGGCACCCTGCAATAGTTCGTGTGTTCTTAAAAACAAGTCTAGCCTTTTTCCTTTTATAGGCATTGCAAAGTGTCGAACAAATAAATTCTAAAAAGTGTATTAAATCATATGTGTAATCATCTTTCGTCACAAATGTTGATATCAGAACTTTTGTATGTTGAAGGTGCGATCGTCACTAGTTTTTTACCTCGTTAAGAGGTGTTTTTGTTTGATTTTATATACATATACAGGTTGTTTGACGAAGTGTAGCTTCTAAACCAATGAATGGAACTCAATGCTGTGTATAAGAAAGTTAAAGGGCATTCGTTTACCTGTAAAATGAGTCTTTGGTTTACCACAACTCGAGTTAGAAATTAAAAAAGAGCAAAAAACGTTTTTTCACTTTAAAAAAAAACTTTACCATACAAAAAATTAAAAGTGCCCAATTCTTACTCAGGGAGATGTACCTTAACCGAAAATCATAGTTTCATGAAGTGCGTATTTCATCAATTTTTTTTGTAAACTGGTGTAATATGTACTTTATATAGTCGAAAACATATTTTTCCGCGAATACAATATACCCTTTTTCTCTACAAGTAACGAATATAACAACAAGGACGGAAACTAAAGATTTTAAGAATAAAAATGTGGCTAGAAATATCAAATATCAAACAAGAAGAAAAGCTAACTTTGGCTAGCCCTTGCACATCATTCCTATTCAATTAAAAAATAGCACACTATTAAATTTAGATTTACTTGCGGTTTTTTGCAGTATTACTTTGACATTTTTCGATTGTTCCTTCCTAGGGCAGATATACAACATGGTCGTCCGATTTATGTTAAATTTAATTCGAAATTAATAAAATAAAGTTATATTACAGAGTAGAAGAGATTCCAATAAAAATTAACGAAACTAAACATTTTTTCTATTAATTTCCCATTCATTTTTCGATCGTTCCAATGGGAGCTACACAGAGAGAATTATTCAAGAAGAATGATGTGCTCAAATTAAGTATTTTTATTCTCAATTTGAAAATGTGCTGATTTTGAGGAAAAATTTCGGAAAAAAAGCCTTATACTTTCACCAATTTTACCCTTGTTGTTTCCCCCTTATTTGTTCCCGTTTTGGTAGAAAAAATCTCTATTAAGACTATATTTCAAGGAATATTATTTAAAAAATTTATACTGAAAGTAAGTATTTGGCCCTTAAAGTAAGTACTTGATTATATTTTGAGTACAAAATGATCAATTTAAGTATAAAGTTCTTGCATAATTCTCTCTGTGTATATGATATACTCGTCCGATTTTTCTAAAATGTAATGTAATGTAATTTAAATAATAATATTTCCAAAAGCATTAGGTCATTTTTCAAAAATCACGGAAGCTATTATTTTTTTCCCATTATTTTCCCGATCCTTCCTATAGGAGCTATAAGATATAGTTGTCCGATCCGGCTGGTTCTGACTTATATACTACCTACAATGGAAATACGACTTATGGTAAAGTTTCATCTCGATAGCTTCAAAACTTAGGGACTAGACATGTTGATCAAGAATATGTATACTTTATGGGGTCGGAAACATCTCCTTCACTGCGTTGCAATCTTCTGACTGAAATCATAATACCCTCTGCAAGCGTATACAAAAAAACATAAAGTGTGGACATATTATCCAATAGGGAAGTGATTTTCTCCTGGTCAAGGTATGCACGTGCCTTTTATCAAGGTAGGCACAACAAAATAAAATTTGGAAAGATTCTTGTCAATAGCTTCAAATTGCGCGAAATATCTTAAATTTTTGCAAGTTATATCCGATTGTTCCAATGGTAGCTATAGGTTATAGACATCTACTATCAACTTGTTCTGAGTACACATATTTTACGACGACTGTAGAAGTTTTAGATCGCTAGCTTTAAAACCGACCTCACAAACGGCATTAAAAGCAGACAGACGAGTTTCCTATTGATCCTGATCAAGAATACATGAGTCAATCTCCGAAAAACAGGACACCCAAAACTAAAATTTGTATGGCATTTTTTGCTCGTCAAACCAAACACAATTTAGGGTTGCCACCTCACAATAAGGAAAAATTTTTGGTACACAGAAAAAAATGCACGTTCCCGTAAATTCGATATGGCCAATGTATATGGCATGTAATTCATACCCACATCGTTTTTACATGAAATTCTCATCAAATTAACATTATTAAGGTCATTTTGCCGAATTTTCTTTCTCGGAGACTCTCTTACTTCGAAAAAGAGAGCAATACCCCATATGGAGAGCAAAATGACGTGAGTTGAAACGAGATAGACAGATTTAAAATTCGAACTGACGTACTTCGAACATGTTGTTTACATTTCGACCATATCAATTTTACACGGGTCCATATCAAGTTAAAATTGATCCTAAAAATTGTGTGTAGGGAAATTTTGTGAAGCTATTTGTAAAATTGTTCAATTATAACAAATTTTCTCTCTTTCGGTTTAATCTTAAAACGAACCTTATTCTATTACCTAAAAACTGTGTGAAATGAAATTTTGAGAAAGCCAAATTTGTGAAAGCTATATATTAAAAGTAGATCGAAAAATTAGTCCTTACCTAAAAATAACATTCTCAGGTTGTAGTATTACGATCGAAATATTTTTTTTGGTTTTTACTCATTAAAAATCTTACATTTTAAAACCATTATTACCATATTTATAAAATAACTGGTTTACATTTTATTAAATACATTTTTATCAGTGTGAATTCTTAAAAAATACAATACCTTCAAAACGTTATTTATTTTACATTTTAAAATTTTTTTTATCAAAAGATAGATATTTACAAATAGGGCTGTCCAAAAAATTCATGTAATAGATCGGTAGAATAAAATCCATTTTAAGATTTATAAAAATCGAACGGGGAATAAAATGTTAAAAATTTAAAAACTTTTTTTTTAATCCTTTTAGTTAAATAATAATTTTAAAATAAATTCAGAAGTCAAATTCTGAAAAATTTTCCTACCAAAAACTATGCTTAGTTGTAGGGTGGCAATAGTACATGCGACAACCCTCAAATATAATTATTTGTTTTTGGTTTGGCAAACACTACCACGATGACAAAAAAATTAATTTTTGGTGTCCGGCTTTTCACAGCGTTACAAACTTCTAATTTTTTCACTATTTATTTAATAGTTGATTTTAAATAGTTTTTTTGTGTAGTCTCCACAACGTGAAAATGTTACATTTTGTTGTGCTGTGTTGACCAGGGACAATTGAATATGAACATTTATAAAATTTTGAGCGATTAAGAAATTCCCGATTGCCGCGGTCTGGGCTGATATTCCGGACTTCGGTAATGACAAACCGGAACATAACGGCAACTGTGCTAAACATCTCAACGCAGTTAGTAAAATATTTTTTTTTAAATACATAAAGAAGGATGATGTGAGTTCGTCCTTGAGTTGTGATCTAGGATCACAAAAAAAGTATACAATTTTTGTATGGATACATTTTTTAAGAACTTTAAAATTTTTGTTGTGTTTTTTTTTAGAAATTCCTCATTTAGTTTTACCTGTTTTTCTATACCAATAAAAATCAAAATTATTTCCTATTAAGCAATAGTCAAAAATTTTAAATGTAAGTCCAAGTCGATAATATCTATTAAGGTGTTCTTTTAGAAGTCACGCACTTACTTGTATCCTTGGAAACTTGTTGGTAAAAAATCCGTTTAAGCACTGACCAACGCGAACGCATTGCTGTCCGGGATCACATTTTAGGTACTGCTTGGGTGGTAGATAGGTTGGTCCCTGGAATGGGGTCGCTTGCCTGCTGATGATGGCGTGGCTAAGAAACACGTTCGACGAGGGGCTTATTGAAAGGTGTGTTTCCTTCTGATCCTTGATGCCGTTTTGGTACTGGCCGTTTAGAAACATATTGCTCTGGTAATCAGCACTTATCAAAGGCAGCACAGCCAGTGTAATACATAAGATGAGCTGTTTCCGAAACCGTAAAATATTCATGGCTATCAGACTCTCTGGATCTGGGCTAATAAACAGGGACAAATCAAAACACGAAAAAATTATTAATGATTAATTATTAATAACCGTAAAGAATTCTGAGACTAGGGCTCCAAGTCAGAGCTATTTCGTCATCATCTGCATTTAGATCACATCTCGATGACATAATTTCACAACGGGATCGAGCGAATGCCTTACAAGTCCATTTACCTCATCTGAGATCTCAGCGTTCACACGGACTGACAGATAGACAGACGGATATGGCTAGATCTACTCGGCTAGTGATCCCGATCAAGATTATATACATTGTGTAGGGAGAAAAACGCTTCCTTCTACCTGTTACATACTTTTCCCCGAATACAATATACACTTTTACTTTACGAGTACGGAGTACGGCTGCCTAATTATGTCACTGAAGCTAATACGTATTGAGGCACGGATTTTTAAATCACAATTCGACAACCGTTAAAAAGGGCAAATATACATTATATTCTATCGACATATAGACTTTTATGCAAATTGCGGAATGCGTTGCGCATGACTCAAAGCTAAAAAAAAGAGGAATGTCGCTTCAATCTAAAGAAGAAAAAACATCTACATCTAAATTTCAGTATGTATGTATATATAAACAAACGAAATTGCTGGTTTTTACCCAAACACAATTTGCATAGAACATTTTCTGGCTTTGGTACAATTTAATGATTATTAATTTTGTTTTCGAATTTATAAATTTCTACAAGCTTTGACTTTCTATTTCTGGATCTTTCGGGTTATTACAAACATTTTATTGACATACTTTTCATGGGTTTTAATGGACTCTTTACCGAAATAGAAAACAAAAAGGAAAGACTTAAGCAACAAACTTTCCTAAAATAGAACATTTTGGCTGTGACACATTTTGTAAAAACTTTTTACAGTGCGAACCCGACTATAATCTTTTTAAGATTGAGATTTAAAAGAAATATAAGTACTTCCAAAAGAACAAAAATAAACATTTAAAAAAAAATAGTATTGCTTTTTACCTTACCTATTTACTATACGTTTATTAAACAATGATGTTAAACAACTTGACAAAACAGAATGTCTTGTGTGTATGTGTGTCATGAATAATCTTTGTTCGCCTTCAACATGGTTATCTATTCCAAAACCTCCGTTCTTTCAACTATTTCACCTAATGGCATACGTATACGCTTTTCATATATAAAATGTAGACTTTTTTAGTGCTTATGAAGCGGGTGGTTCTTATGTTGCTCTGTTGTCTGCCGTCTCTGCTGTACTTCCGTGGGCGCTTTTCACATAAATTTAAACTGCAAATTTTTGTCTTGGGGTGTTTGGCAACAATCCAGCAAAAAAACAGTACAAAACAACAAACAGCAAAGTTCAGATCGCATCACCAACAAATAAATTTCCACCAAGCTAAACACAATGCACTGTGGCAGCAAAATCCGAATACGAAATGGCTGTACAAATTGACGAACGGGAGGAGGGAGGCAGGGACTTGGCAGCCTCGAAGCAGCAACAACTGAAACCGAATCAATGGAACTATCCATCAATCAATCAACCGCAAATGCATTTAATTTTCAACCACAAAAAGCTGCATTGCAGCATCTAAGAATGTATATAGCTCGCCGGAGGCCTGGCAGCGCACGACTGCGGAAGTATCCCTAAATGTCCTTCAACTTTTAACTTGACCGCCGGCCTCTCTGACAGGCGAAGTATCTAAATGGCTATGCGGATCCCTTCCCGGATGCGGGCCACGGGGCCTGTGTCTTACACTGAAAAAACTCAAAATCTTCTCGAACTCGAACTCAAACGCCCGAACGAAACACTTGAATATGATTGTGAATATTTAACCATGATTCGTTTGTTTTATATGTGCCCAGCAAAGCCAGCCGCAGCGCGTCGCAGAAGCTGCGCAGCCGACGTCTGCATCAGAAGTCGTTGAAGATGCGAACAAGTGAATCACTGGGAGCCGCAGCCGCAGCGCAGCTTGTAGCGGCAGACGAGTCAACGCTGGCGTTGACGCCGTCGCAGCGCTCGCGCTCGCGCTCTTCGCATGCTCACTTTCGTTTGGTGCGAATCTTGATCTTGTCTGCTCTGTCCAGCGCGTAGTCGCATAAGAAGCGGCTAAAGCTTCAGACTTGGCCTCTCGATTTTGTCGAATCTCAAGTCTCACAATTCTTGCCTTCCGCTCGTCTAGCGGCTTTATTTGGCTTGAACATTCCAGGGGCTTTACATTTTTAGCAGAGCTATTTCGGGCTCTATTAGGAGCTATTACTAATTAATTGTTGTTGAGGGTCTGGTTTTGGTCTTTAAGTTGGTTGGTTGAATGGTTTTATATTTTGGAGAGTGTGCGAGGTATAAAAATAATTAAATTCACCTTAAAAGCAATAATTAGAGGGCAGAAAATGAATTAAATTCTGATGTTTCGAGACAGTCGTCACAAAAGTGATTTGCGTTGATTAATTTCATAAAGGCAACAGTCAATTCCAATTAAAATATTGTTCAAGACCTAATGCGTCATAAGTGACGCAAAGATATCAGACATCAATAACCAAAACCCCGTTAAAAAACAAGTTGAGGACCAGTAACAATAACCATTACAGGGCAAGTATACCCTGACTTATGCTTGTGCAAAGCATAGAGAAATTGAAATCAAACCAATGCGCCATTGAAGCCAAACACAGTAAACTTGAATTGGAAAACATACTAAGGCAAAGAAATCAGCAACAAGTATTTTGATACAATTGGTTTCGTAAATAACTACGAGTTGTCTAAGACTTCGCGCATTATGTATTTTAAGGTCATTTAATTAGACTATGTAACATCAAAAATGTTGGATGCTATATATGTAGTTTTATTCGCCTCGAATCATTTGTATACTGCTGCAAAGAGTATAATGATTTTAGTCAGACTTTTGCTACGCAGTGAAGGAGACGTTTTTGACCCCATAAAGTATATATGGGAAATTTTCTGCTGTTGCATGCGACGTTTGTACGTTTTGCAGGTGAAAAAAACATCTTCCAGGACTTATTTTCTTTTGACACTAGGCTCAAATTAAAGTTCTTGATTAGCACAATAATTCGTGCTAAAGCTGACTTTGGGACATTATTCGTTTTTAAAATATATAAAAAAGACCAAGCCTTCTGCACGCGACACCAATAGAAGTGACTTTTTGACTTCCAGCTTAACTTTTGATTGTAGCCAAACGTGAAGGAATATTTCAGTGCAGTAAATTTCATAGTGTTCCTTGTTCTTTCGTCTTTAAAATGTATATGGTTTGGTTATAAAATATTGAGTAGTTTTTTTTATTTGTATTGAAGTGACTATCACACGGTACAGGTCGCACGCGACAGTTTTTTCCGTCCTTTAGTTAGGTGGTTTTTCTTGAACCTTAACATCAAAAAAACACTTTAAAAGCAACTTTAAAAAATACCAAAAAATACTAAAATAGGACATTTTTGTCCATATGTTGGTGATTCTTTTGAACAATTATCGAAGTATACTCAAATTTCTTAGCTTAGTTGAGGACCCATCTAACTAGAATCAAATATCAGTGCAAAATCATATAGAAATATGTTTTATTCAAGTTTCAAGCTTTTTGGCTTGGTTGACATCTTCAGAGAATTGCCCATATATTCTTGATCATCACTTCTAGACGAGTCAATCTATCCATGTCTGTCTGTTTATCCGTCAGTTATTTTACCTTATACTCTTGGGAATATCACATTTAAAATACTTCTGCATTCTCGGCTAGTTATCCTGATGAAGAATTTATATATTTTATAGGGTCGGAAACGCTTCCTTCTACCTGTTACATACTTCTCCCCGAATACAAGATACCCTTTTACTCGATGAGTAACAGGTATAATAATACAGTTGGACATCCCCATAGCTTAAGGGCTACATATAAAAACAAGAGTGAACGCTATAGTCGAGTGCCTCGACTATCAAATACCCGTTACTCAGCTAAGGTCAGCAGTCTCAAGCAGGGCAAACCAAGCAGCCGCTTCAAAAAATTTAAAAAATTTCTTTTACATTTCGGTAGGCGTTAATAACCCAAACAAAATAACGTTTACACTTTTGCTCTAGCTTTAAAACTATGGGCGCCACAGCTTTTCGCGGTTTGTGGGCGTTAGGGGGGAGGGGGAGTTTCCCACTTTAGTCTATCAATATGTATTGATGAAACAAATACACATTTCTTTTCCCGTTAATATAGCTTCAAAACTGTGGGTGCCACAGTTTTTCGCGGTTTGTGGGCGTTAGAGGGGGCGTGGCACATCGGCGTGAAAAACTTGCGCTGCGTATTAACCCCTAGAATCTGCATGCCAAATCCCAATCTTTTAGCTTTTATAGTTTCCGAGATCTCAGCGTTCATACAGAACGGGTCACAGTTTTTCGCGGTTTGTGGGCGTTAGAGAGGGCGTGGCACATCGGCGTGAAAAACTTGCGCTGCGTATTAACCCCTAGAATCTGCATGTGTGTAGCAAAAGTCTTTAGCCATAGTAGCTAGACATTTATAGCTGCTTTCCCGATTATCTAGTTTATAAAGTTTCTTGTATAGAGCTGTTTAAAACAATTTAAATAACGTGGTTTATACCAAAAAGTTTTAAAGAAAATCGTTAAAGCCTTTTTAGAGAAAAATAACCAAACTTATCTACACAGAGAAAAAAATACCAAAACTGGTCATCATTCGGGTATTTTTTCATATCAATTTTGGTCCCTTATGTGGCCATATCAAAATCATATTTTTGAACATACCAAATTGGTATTTTCGAACATTTTAATATGGTATTTTTCATACAAGATTGTTATGCGCACTAGGGCGATCCATATTTGTATGGAAATTTTTGAGGTCCTACTCTAACCCTCTTATTCGTTGCGCATTACTGCATTTTAGGCATATCCAAAGATATTTTTCAAAAATAACGCGTTTAAGGGTCTGGGAAATGGCCTCAAAGTTTATTACTCATACGCACTGTTTGCTCGGTTATAAAAGTTATTTTAATATAGGTGTCGTAGATTTCAGCCAAACATTTGTTTCATTGCTCTCCATTTTTAAATCAAGTATTCTATTTGACAATGCTAGAAATAGGAGAATGATATATTTCGATAAAGCATTGCCCAGCGAGAAAGTAAGAAGGAGGTTCTTAGACTGCTGGAAATCCTGTTCCTTTTAGCAGGGAGTGATGAAAAACTTGCTTTTCTTAGCAGGCAACGGTGTAGGGAAAATGAAATTTCCTTTGGAAAACCATATAGAAACCTCCTTCACCCCATCTTTTTTGTGTCACAAACCAGAGATTGAAGAAATATAAGGGTGAAGGAGGTTTTGTCCCTTCCGCTTGTATGGAGAAACCTTATGATAATATGCTTTTTCCAGAGGGATGTTCCCGCTGGGTGACTACTATACGTGTCGTATGAGTAATTTTGAAGGAATCTTTAAAACCCTTTCGCAAGGTCTAAATTTCATAAAAAAAAAATTTTTGTTTTCGATTACATTTTTTCACACTTGAATCTACCATATGAAGTGGTGAGAATACGATTTCATTTTTTGGACAGCCCTAATGCGCACATATCAAATTTTGCTACAAAATGTTGTATTGTATTTCTTTAATTCGGAAAAGCATTCCGCCACGAAAAAAATAATGTGGGCATGGCTCAGAGGGCAAGGTGCTAGTTTCTGATACTATTTTGTGCTCCCGCTCACAACACAATTTTTTTTTTTTGAATTAATAATCTTATTAATTTAACTTTTTTAACACAGTTTTGTTCTTAGTATTGTTAATGAAATGTTAATTATGCCTCTTAAAAACTTTCCCATTTGGTCAATCAATATGGATTGATGAAACGAATAGACATTTCCTGTTAATCCGCTGCTTATTAACCCATAGAATCTGCATGCTAAATCCCAATTTTTTTAAATTTTCTGGTGCTTACTTAACGGCGCTATGAATTTTTTAAATATGGAACTTCAAAAATGTTGTCAAACTTCAAATTAGTATATCTCGGGAACGGCTGGGAGGAACAACGTACACCTTTCTAGGGGAATTAAAAAAATATGTTCTCAAATTTTTTGTTGGTCAAGAATTATAAATTTTAATCATTTCAAATTAACAATCGCGGTTTTGGAAGTCTTCCTAATTTCACCTAAAAAGCATTTTTGTTACTTTCAGTCATTTGAAAGATATCCAATTTTTTATCCTAATTTAAGGAAACTCTATTTATATTTCCAACGACTACAATTATTACTTGTTTAAGCTGAAATTTGGCACAGCTCTACCACTAACTGATATTATGCACATATGTATGTTAATCTCATAATTTTACGGTAATCTCATAATTTTACGACCGTCCCATCATATAGCTGCCATACAAATCGATGGTACGTACGTTGTACGTTGTTCCTCCAAGCCGTTCCCGAGATATAATAATTTGAAATAAGGCAACATTTTTAAAGTTCCATATTTAAAAAATTCAAAGCGCCGTTCAGTAAGCACCAGAAAATTTAAAAAAAATTACAGGTGATAACGAAGGCATATTCTACCAGATATCAAAGTTTAAAGAAAATCTATTTTTTCATATGCGCAGTTGAGAAATTCTTACCCAAATGCAACTTTGGATAATATGTATGGGGAAATATTTATTTTCCAAGGTTTACTTGCCAAAAATATTTTAAAACGTTAGTGTTTTTCAAATTATTTAAGCATTTTAGACATTTTTTTAAGCAATACGAAGTATATGTAAGTGTAACCGCCGCATATAAAGCGTTATAATACCATTGTATACCAGAAATACAATAAAAATACAAATTTACTTTCATACTATTTTTTGAAGACTTTTCGATGTTTCACTTGATATGAAAAACATATCAATCTTTGAAGTATTCATATTAATATTTTACGGATTCATATCAACATTGGTAATAGTTATGATTTCATATCGTATTATTTTAATATGGCTCATTCCACGTGAAACGTGACTGGCCAACATGAGAATAATTATTATTTTCGGAAATCGCGTGTATTCCGGCGTACAGAATTTTTTGAATTTTAAATTCCCTTAAAAAATACTTAATTTTAAATTTTAAAAATTTAGAAAATATTTTTCTATAAGATATTCAGATATCCCACAGAGTTGCATACCAAAAATTAAAATAACTCAAACGAGTCTCAAGTGCTGCATAACTGAAAAATTGGAGCTTAATTACAAAAAGATTTTTTTTTACAAAAGATTTTTTTTGCTGCTCCGATCAAGATGACTTTTGATCATAGTTAATTCTATGGATTAAGTGCTTAAGTTTATTTTTGAAATGTCCAGCATTTTTTTAAGTACTTTTAAAGATTTATTTCGATTTTTTTTAGTTTTTGCGTCGTTTTTGTGGGAGTCTGCATTCAGATACATATGGGCAATTCTCTGAAGATGACAAATAAGCCAAAAAGCTTGAAACGAAAAAAACATATTTCTATATGATTTTGCACTGATATTTGGTTCTAGTTAGATGGGTCTTCAACTAAGCTAAGAAATTTGAGTATCCTTGGATAATTTTTCAGGATAATGACCATAATATGGACAAAAAATACATTTTTTAGTATTTTGTGGTATTTTTTAATGTTGCTTTTAAACCGTTTTTTTATACCCTTGCAGAGGGTATAATGATTTTAGTCAGAAGTTTGCAACGCAGTGAAGGACAAGTTTCCGACCCCATAAAGTATATATATTCTTGATCAGCATGATTAGACAAGTCGATCTAGCCATGTCCGTCTGTCCGTCCGTCTGTCCGTCCGTCCGTTTCTACGCAAACTTGTCCCTCAGTTTTAAAGCTAACCAGATGAAACTTTACCAAAAGTCGTCTTTCTATTGCAGGTAGTTTATAAGTCGGAACCGGCCGGATCGGACAACTATATCTTATAGCTCCCATAGGAATAATCGGAAAAATGATTGAAAAATATAACCATAGGAGTAAGCGAGAGGCAAATAGTCAGCTAAAGTCTTTAGCTGCGACTTTTTCCCACCGCAGTACTCAGATGAGTTAAGAATATCGTAGGGAAATATTAAAATAATACCAGTTTAGCGGATGAATATCGATGAACGATATTCAAAGATTGCCAGATTTGATCTTTGGCTATGTTTGTACAGAAGCGGTGTGGCAAGGGTGTGGCTTAGGGGTTAAGACTAGTACTCAGTACGACGAAAACTGCTAGCTAACCTTGGGAGTAAGCGAGAGGCAAATAGTCAGTTAAGGCTTTTAGCTGGGACTTTTTTCCACCGCAGTACTCAGATAAGCTAAGAATATCGTAGGGAAGTACCAAAACAATGATGAATATCGATGAACGATATTCAAATAATGCCAGATTTGATCTTTGGCTGTGTTTTTAAAGAAGAGGTGTGGCAATAACACATTAAAATTTAAAGGAAAAACACAAAAACTGCTGAAATAATGCCTGCAGTATTTGCGGCAATACAAATTGCCATGCCAACAGCAAATTTCAAGCTTTGCGACCAGGGTTTTCAACATTTTGTAATATTTTAAATTTGGCGCTAATTGATTTCATTGCCCTGTGCGGGTAAACTCTAAAAACATCGGTCACACTACAAATAATTAAATTTTTCGACTAGTGAATCTCTTAGCCGAACTGAGTACTAGGCTTTAGCTAAAAGCTTCAACCGCACAGAGCAATGAAATCCATTGGCGCCAATTTTTAAATATTACAAAATGTTAAACATCTAGGTCGCAAAGCTTTAAATTTGCTGTTGGCATGGCTGCAGGTGTTTTTTCAGTGGTTTTTATGTTTTATGTGTGGTGTGCGATCCTTTGGCGCTTTTAGCAAATACCAGAGCTGTTGGTAATGCACTTTTCCTAAGCCCTTGGGGCTGTGTAGACGATGTTGATCCGTTGCACAAGGACTTAGCTGTGGGACCCACTTGCGCACGAGCGCTTGAGATGTAATTTTCGGCAATACCCACGTATTGTGTCGTGTCGTGGTCACAGCGACTTGCGATCCAGAAAAACCTGCATGTAGAAGAGAGTGGTGGCGATTGTGGCAAATCCTGCATGTGAATTTGGATTCACACTTGCGTGATACATGTCCAACCTTGAGGCAGTTGAAACGCATTGATTTTGCTTTAACAAACGTGCGTCTCTGCTCGATCGAGGCTTTAGCAAACTTTGGGCAACCATAAATCTTGTGCTCCTTAGAGTTACATTTCACACAAGCAGTGTCTTCCATCGATATTAAAGCGTGTGACGAACGCTTTGCTTTGTTTTGTTGTGAACCACCCTTGGATTCAATGTCGCAGCGTCGGTCTAAAAACTTGAGTAGATCATCTACAGACGGAGATTCAAAGTTCCCGGCTAACTTCAATCCATTTGCGTCGAGTTTCCGCGTCGATTTTGGCCAGAATGAAGTGTATGATCCAGCAGTCCCTGTTAGTTTGCCCAGCTGCATCCAATCCGCGTACAATCTCCGTAGCTCCGTCGGTCACCTTGCGCAGAACTCCTACATCTGCCCTGGATTTCGAAGGTAGATTTACAAATGTCTCAAGCAGAGTGTTAACAATGTGACGTGGTCTGTTGTATCGATCAATTAGGCAACTCCAAGCAGCCTCATATGCAGCATTAAGTCAGCTGCTTCTCACCTAATATACCTTCTTAAGTAGTGGAACTTTTGTATAGCTGTCAAATGCTGCTTGCTGTGGATCGCACTCTCAAAGATGTTTTTAAAGGCTGGCCACTCCTTGTAGTCACTGGCGATCACCTTAATGTGAATTTTTGGCAGTTCGTTGTGCATTACATTTGCTGCAGAGTTTGCCCTCAAAAACGTTGATTGTTGCTCAGCTAAACGCCCATTCAGCTCTTGTTGTTGTTGTAGAAAACGAGCAAGGCTCTCGTTCCCCAATCCTGATGAAATTGATGCGGCATCGTCAAGGTTGCCAGATTGCCTATCGTTGCTGCCTTCTCTGTCGCTCTCACTAGACGAATGACAGCGCCGTTTGAGAGTGTGAAACAAGGTGTTTGCTTGCAAATATTTTTCCTCGTACCTCTCGTTGTCGATGACTGAATCGACGTACCCCTCTTCTTCGTAATTTATCGCTAATGGTCTCAAACTCCTTTCAAACGTTGTTGAGCCTTTCCAAAGAAACATTAATTTCCTCCAATTCCCAGTTTGATCCCGCACGTGGATCTTGTGACGCCGTTAGCAAACGCGTAATGCTTGCCTTCGTACGACTTCTTGCTGCCTTCAAAAGCTTGACTTGATTCATGTTAATCAATAGCTAGATTCGGGTCCAAAGGACCAAAGATATGATGAAGAATAAACATATTATTTTAATGAACTTTATTGAAGTCTTCTTTCCGACATGTTTTGCTGTAGCTTTAACTCTTTTGCAGTTAAACCAAAAAATCTCATAGTTGTACGCAGTACAGAAAAATACTTAAAAATACCAAAAGGGGAGAAATTAGTATATCGCATGACACAAAAACAAAACTTTAAATTCAAATAATGGATGCAATGCGTTCATCAACAACTTACATTTGAAAACAAATAGGATTCTAGTGCAAATTCAAAATTAATAAACAAACAAAACCTGTGGCAAGGTATCGTAGTCTTTTCCAATACAATTCCGTCAGCACATATTTATCTTTTGGATAAATGCTTGATTTTTTTAAAAAGTTTTCCAAGCTGGTGCGAATATATAAATTTCCTTCTTCATCATTTATTTTGCGCATATGCCTATGGTTAAATCCTACACCCCATATTCTATTATTTTAACCAATCAAAGTTTTCACATAATTAAGATTAAACCTTCTTCCCCCTTTTCAACAACCAGTTTGCAGGGAGTTTCTTCCTTTTATTTTTTCGCGTATTTTATATTTTTTTTTAAAGAATAGGTATAAAGTTCTGATGTGAAAGTAGCAGCTTTTCTCAGATCCATATTTACTTTGACAGCTCTTTTCACGCAGTGTGCCTAGATATTGTGCGTAGGCTCAATATTGAATCTACTAGAATACATTTTTGTCGACTGCTCTGCTGCTAGCATCAATAATTGTGCGGCGAATTCATGTTATTCCTGTCTCGCTCGCACTCATTTTAACTCCCATAAGGGAAAACTTGTTACAATAAATTGATGATAAAAATGTAATGTGTCATCCCAGCCTAAACGGTTAAAAATATTCCACCGTCAGCACTTTGATGTTCCTATCCCATCTGTTTCTCCTGGTATTTTTGGTATATTTTGTTCCAATTCCCATTAAAAAAAAAGAGAAATTCAAAATGAAACGACTTTAATTTCAACGAAAATGAAGTTCCAAAATGAAAATGCCGGGCAGTGGAGCAGGTAAATTTATTAGAACTTTTTAAGAACATCTTATAACAGAGTTTCGCGCACCTTTAAGTTTTAAAGAGCACCCAAACAGTGTGAGCCCCAGAGATGGAAGTTGCCTTAGTGGACCTCTGGGGAGACCACATCGAAGACTTAAGGGGCCCGAGGAAAAACTCCCATGTCTTTTAAATAATGACCATGACCATGGGAGAACAGGTCATTGATGTATCGTGGACCGAAGTACGCACGAAGGTAGAGAACCTCCCGCGGAAGTACAAGTAAGTGAACATAATATGCACTGGAATTTTTTTATAAGTTAATATTTTTTTCAGAAAAGAGAAAGAAATGGTCGGCCCCAGTGGTGGCGCACCATTGAGCTGGACAATGTTCGATAAGGTGGACCGAATCCTCGGGAGTTTGGCGGTCCACAACATGGAATCCCTGGCAACCCACCAGGGGCTTATAGCTCTGGCAAGAGAGCGAAACGATATACAGAGGGAGCAACAGCAGCAGACCCGTGAGCACCAGAGTGAGACAAGGAAAATACTCCGCGGAATGGCAGAACAAAATGCGGCGTTTCAAGCCAGCCTTCTTGAAATTTTAAAAAACAACAAACAATAAAAACAATTTATTTATCATTTCATTATTTTAGATTAGAATAATTTATAATTTAATTAGTTTATCATGATCATTAACTTAAATTAAGAAAATGGTCTGCAATAGCGCGTCTAATGGTCTCTGCCGTCCTGACAAAATTAGATGCGGCTGTGGGCGGTGTCTGTTTTTATCCAAATTCCAGCTTTCTTTCATTCTGAAGAATACAGCAGCAAATAATAATAGCAGCATTATTCTTTGGTCGACTATCTAATCCCTTCCCAATTAGATGAAACCTTGCTTTTAGATGTCCAAATGCATTCTCAACAACGCGTCTAGCTTTTGACAAATGAAAATTAAATGTTTTTTATTGCACTGAAGCTGAAGTTTAAAAGGGATACGGCTTCATAAGATTCGGGAAAAACTTAAACGCCGAGTCGCCAATGAGAAGTAGCGGAACCTTTGTTCCGCAAATGTCCTTTTCTTTTTCGTGAAGCAATGATGATGACTCTACAATTTGACGAAGGTCAGACTTGCGATATATAAGAGAATTATTGCAACGCCCTGGACAGCCAACATTAGCATAGATAAACCTATAACTGCGCTCTAAATTAATGAACTCAATATTCGAAAAAATATGTTTCAGATATTACCGATAATCAACACAAGCGAATAAAACGAGTACCAGCCCTTGTAGTTCAAGTGATCTGCAGTCTCCGCTGCTGTTGGCTTTATCTCAATATGGCATCCATCTGAAAGCGTTCTTTGAGTAGAGTAAGATGTGTATCTTAACAATATAAAGAGCTCTCACCAATCGCCCCAATACTTTGAGGAAATCCTATTTTCTCAAATCCCTTGACACAGTCACCAACCATTTCTTCAGTCAAAAAATTGGCTGGCAAGTACCTACTCCTCTGCGAACTCTAAAATAAACGCCCGGAAAACTCATGAAGAATATTGCAAACACTGTTGGCTGACACTCCGAACAGCCTTCCTACACTCCGGTATTCTGCCGAGCTACCCAAGGTATAGAGTGCAATAGCGACACGCTTCGGCAAAGGAATGGCTTTGCGAAATGATGTGTCCCTTTTTTGTAGCACTTGCAGTCTTGAGTCTAAAATGGAAAATATATGCTTCTCCATCCGAAAACTTTCTTTAAAAAACTCCTCATTGTATTCCGCTACGCCTTTTCCCAGAATTGGCCAAATTTTTTCTAAAAGGGCATTTACATTTATTTGTGCTAACAAACATTGACTCACATGCATCCAAATACTTCGCGGAACTGAGCAGACCCTGAAAACGTTATTGATGTCCTCTTCGTCCATGTTGTCCATGTCTTCATCGAATTCCAACAATTCGGCAATGGTCTGATTTAATTTATGTTGCTGCTCTTAAGCGGCAGCTAATATAATTGGGATATTCATGGAAATATTCATATTTTCCTTTTTTCATTTGACACGAGAAACGGAAAACATAGACGATAAACGGTAGGCGGTAGTGTGTACCTGAATTTCATTTTTTCACCATCTTCCCAACGTTCCCCCAAAAAATACTGTAATATGAATAGGCTATTAGGGTGCAACAATAGGTTGGTAAAGTACTTTTTCTTTTGTTCTGCGATCACTTCTTTGACTGGTAGAATGTTTAAGTTGCGATGTATGTTTTCGTTGCGAACGTACCACGGTGCCCCGGTGATTGTTCTTAAGATCTTCGACTGAACTCGCTGGACTATGCCAATAATGCTATTGTTGGCGTTCCTCCATAACTGGAAGCCGTACATCCATATAGGTTTTAGTACCGAGTTGTACAGCAGGGCTTTGTATTCAAGGCTAAGGGGAGACCGAGCGTTAATAAGCCAGTGGAGGCTACTGGCTTTTACCTTCAGGTGCGTTCATGCCGACGCCATGTTAGCCTTCTGTCTAGGTGTACTCCTAGATATGTTACTTCGTTTGCCTGCGGGAGTAAGGTGTTGTTTAGCGTAAGCGGCGGACAGTTTTGCCTGTTCAGGGTGAACGTAACGTGCTTGCATTTTTGTTCGTTCACTTTAATTCGCCAATCTGAAAGCCATTTTTCAACAACGGCCAGATGAGAAGCTAGCTGAGCAGTTGCTTGCGTCGGGCATTTTGAGCGGCTAAGAATAGCTGTATCATCAGCAAACGTAGATGTTGTTAGTCGTGTGCTGGTCGGGATGTCTGCTGTGTAGAGGACATATAATGTTGGCCCTAGCACGCTGCCTTGAGGAACTCCAGCTCCAACAGTGAAATCATCAGATATAGCAATGTTGCATCTCACAACAAATTTTCTGTCGTAAAGGTATTACTCTAGAAGCTTGTGGGTGTTGTAGGGGAGCATAGTCTTAATCTTGTTCTGATGTTATCCGGTTGACCTGCTTAATTGTTCCATGCTTTTCACGAAACCCAAATTGATGCGACGGTATTCCTTCCTGGAGTCTTAGGTATGTGTTTATTCGATCAATACGAATTTTTCAAAGAGTTTTGATAAGCACGAAAGTAGACTTATAGGTCTATGCGACGTGGGGACATTTTTGATTTTGACATTTTCCATCTCCCTGGATAGTGTCCAAGTTTTGCAATGGCATTGAAAAGCTGGGTGATAGTGCAAACGGCGCAACATGGGAGCTAAAAAATTTTTTTGCGAGTTATGAGGTCGCAGCCGGAAATTTTTTCGGATTCAATTGATTTTTGATGATGTTAACGATTTCGTTTCATGTTAAGGCTGAGGCTCATATGGTAAAGTAAACTCACTAGAGGCAGGATTTGGTTGGAAGACATTTTTAAGGTGGTTGGCAAACGTGCTGGCTTCGTCTTCATCGCTGCGCGCCCAGCCGCCTGTGCGATTTCTAATAGGCATCACGGGTTCTTTCGGTGAGCTCAAAGTTAGGTGAGCTCTCTATATAGAGTGTTTTGTAATAGAAGCTGACAATTGCTCTATGTAGCGGCGGTGAACATATTCTTCTTCTTGCTGTAGGGCTTTAGTAAGTTGACGTAATGCATGTCTTAAGCTTTGCTTAGCAGATGGCGATCTGTAGAATTGCCACTATCGACGTAAGCGTCGCTTTTCGAGGACGAGCTGTTCGATTTGTAGATTGGTCTTCTTTTGATTGCCTTGTTTATTTATAGTTTTAGGTGTGAAAGATCGAGCTGCAGAGACGAGAACAGACTTCAGTGAATTAACAAAGCTGTCTACATCGGCTTCATCATTGAGATGAGGACTTAGCTCAATGTGTGAGCTAATGTACTTTCTGTACTTAACCCAATTTGTTTTCTGTGAGGTCAATTTAAATGATTGTTCCAATGTTCCAGGATGTCGGACTAGAATAAACAGGACAGGCGAGTGATCAGATGAGAGATCCGGAAGGCATTCGGCGCTTATCGTATTCTTAGGAATGTTTTTGGTAATCGCAAAGTCTATTAAATCGGGTAGTTTCTTAGGGTCTGCCGGCCAGTATGTTGGTGTGTCAGAAGAAACATAGTCGAGTTTGTTCTTGGCTTTGATAATTGCATTATAGAACTGCTCTCCTTTTGGGGTCACGAGACGAGATCCCCAGTGTGTGTGCTTGGCATTGTAGTCTCCTGCTGCTATAAAGTGGTCTCCTAGTGTGTTGAAAAACTGCATATATTCATCTTCAGCTATAGTGAAGCGAGGGGGCAATATATGGCGGCCAGTGTAAGTTGGTTGGCAGTATTTAGCTGTATACTTATAGATGTGGCCTGTAGGTAGTCTTTAGCAAATTTGTTATGATAGTGATGCTTAATACGGCTTCTGATTAGAATTTCAGTCCCACCATGTGCTTTACCGTCTGGATGATTTGTTACGTAGAATGAACATCCCAGTAGTTGAAAATTGTATTTGTTTGTAAGGTGTGTTTCTGAAAGCAGCATTACGTCAATATGATTTTTGAGTATAAATTGAGCTAACTCAAGTTTATGCTGTGAAACGCCGTTAGCGTTCCTCGTAGATATTCGTAGTGGAGTCATTATTTGGATTGTTGAGAAACCAGTATTTGAATCAGTAGATTTTGGTTTCACATTAAATCTTGCATAGTTGTGCGCATAAACGACTAAATTTCCGTAAGGCTTTGTTGTAAGCTTTTTGGCTGCTCCGGCTATTGATGCTGCTGAGCCGTGTTCGGTTCTTGGTATGCTGATTGCAGAAATGAACTTTTTAAGGGGGTAGCCAGTCCTGAATTTAGAGCGCTTGCGTATGTCACATTTTTGTCAGAGGTTAGAGGTCCTAGTGAGGATCTGGCTGCAGCCGAGAAGAAGACTTCAGCGTTTAATCTGGAAGCTATAAACTGTTTATTTTGGGTTCGGGTAGTAATTCTTCTCTGGTGTATGCGACTTTTCAGCTCTTTATAAACTGGGCAACATCTGTAGTTAGCAGTGTGATTGCCACCGCAGTTGCCGCACTTTTTCGAGTTGCAGTCATCTTTGCTCACTGGGCAGTGTGCGGAGTCATGAAGCTCTCCACAAACTACACAGACCGGGCGCAGTTTACAGTATGACCTTGTATGGCCATATTCTTGGCAGTTCGCACATTGACCAGGCCATTGTGTTTGTGCGGTTCCTCTACTGTAATTCGGCTGTGCAGCAGGAACTGAAGATTGTATATAGGGTGCACTTCGTATTTCTTCAAGGGCTTACTTTCTGGTTCGAGCTCGTCCTTAAAGAGTGGCTGCGGCTTTCTATCCCTGTTAAGGATATTGAAGACTGTTTTAGCGCTAAATCCCTTCTCTTGTAACGCCTTTGTTATCTCTGCAGGCGTTACATCGGACTCTATGCTCGATGTTCATCGTTCATCGATATTCATCAGCTAAATCAGTTTTTTTTTGGTATTTCCTTACGATATTCCTAGCTTAACTCAGTACTGCGGCGGAAAAAGGTCCCAGGTAAAGGCCTTAGCTGTCTTTTTGCCTCTCGCTTACTCTTATGATTAGCTAGCAGTTTTCGTCGTACTAAGTACTAGGCTAAAAGAATGAAGCAAAAAAAAAATTATCGATACATTTGCATTTGTGGCTGTGGTATTTTGCCCTTGCCTTTGCACGGTCACACTTAGACGAACGTCTGAATAACAAAAAAATACAACAACACATATGTGGGAAGCCATGGCGTCACAATAAAAGAAACCAAAGGAATAATTGCCGACCTTGACGAAATCACCGCGATTTTTTTTATTTTCATGCAAAATTTTACTTGTGACTCGTTGCATTAATTTCTTAATTTGTACATATTTAACATACACCATAAAATGTTTCACATATAATTTTTTCGCGAAATTCGGGGGTGAGTCCGCTAATCTAGAGTATTACCATATATTTTCGTATAACACCATCACGTAGAAGCTTTACATAGAAGACAGAAAACCGCGAATTCTTCAGGAGTTGATGGTCATTGTATATATATACTTTCGTAAAACACCATCACGTAGAGGCTTTAAATACAAGATACGTAACCTCGAGGTTTTCAGGAGTTGATGGTCATTGTATACTTTTACTCCAATAACAGCATCGCCAATGCAGCTTTATCATAAAAGAAAAAACGCGATTTCTTTTGGAAATGATGGTCATTTATAGATGTACTCGAATAACAGCATTACCAATGTCACTTTATAATAAAAGTTGAAAACCGCTAATTCTTTAGAAGATAATGGTAACAGTAACAGACACTATAATGGTAATGGCACAGATGCTAATAATAAAGTTATTAAATAAATGTTACTGGCCTTAAATGTTGTAATGTGTAAGGCAATTGAAATTCAGAACTGTCAAAAAAAGACCGTTTTTACTGAGCATTTTAAAGTTTTCTTCAATCACTAACATTTTTTTTGGGACCGTTTCGTCCAACCGGCCCCAAAAACCTGTTTTTGAAGGGCGGTACAAATTTAATTTCAGTCGAAAACGGTCAACCGAAAACCGAAACAAACTGAAATTAAGGGTTTTGCTCAGACTGAAACCAAATTTTTAGTTTTTTTTTCGGTTTCGTTCAGACCGAGACAGCAAACGAAAAAACGATTAACTGTTTTTTACATGCTCTGCTTCCAGGGTATTTAAAAAGACAGATTTAAGTTTCACGTGTTTTTTATTTGAAGTTTAAATCGGGACTGATTCTACTTTAGTACAATACCCTGTTCCAATGTACCCAATGTTCAAATCGGCAGAACCGAATTGCGGTGGCGGCAGAATTCTGTCTCCAGAAACTGCAAGATCAGCAGAATTGGATTTATGGATTTTCCGTTGTGGCAGCGGCAACTGACCGGATGCTCATGATTATGTTATTGAACTCTTGAGATAAAATTGAACATTGTGACAATTTTATTGCAATATTGATGGTTGATAATGTTGCAATATTTCATGGAAATTATATGTAATATTGCTGTGGTTAACTCTCCCTCCTTAAAATCCTACTTGTCCTCAAGAGGAATTAGAAATAGGGATTATTATTGAATTCTGGAATTATTGCTTTTGGGGTTGATATAATATTGTTTTTGTTGTTTAAAGCATTTGGGGTCGTTTCTTGGATCTGTATAATTACTTTCTTTTTTCGGTAATATTAAATACAATGAGAGTAATTATAATGGCGCAAATTAGAGCAAATGTTGTTATTCGATTTATCTTGGAGTTGTTCTCTAGCGCCTGCAATTGATTTCTGTTCGTTATTTGCAGCGCTTTTAATGCTTACAAAGATAAAATTGGCAGCAGTTCTGATTCTAGTGGGGTTACATTATTTGTTTCATTATTGAATGTTCTGTGTCTGTGAAAATTTTCCCAATTATATTGAGAGTGTCATTAAAGAAGTGTACCATAAATTTGCCCTTTAGGTGATCAGTAATATTATTCGATATCAGTTCGCCATTGAAGTTGTTTAGTAGTACCATGCCGTCATCCAGTTCTTCTATCAAGTCGATGTGATCCGAGTTGCTATAGTCCTTTCGCGGAACTAACCTAGGAATACATTATGATAATTTTATCTTTCATACCAATTTGGATGTGATTTGAATTTGTAGAATCTTTTGGTAAGGCTAATATTAATTTATTTGATACCAAAATTTCGTTAATTTCTAGGTCAACTATTGAGTTATTTTTAATAACAGGTTTGATACAAAGCTGTTCATAATTGTCTGGTTCCAGTTAAAATTTTTAACCATATACATTTTGGTGGTTTTATTGTGTAAGACAGACACATCGACAAATTCAAACATTTCATTCAAAATGAGGTAATACAATTTTTTTTTTTTATAATTTTATTTATTTCAATTTATTTAAATTCGTTTAATAAAACGATTTTGGTTTCGTTAATTTTGGACCATTGGATTACAAATTTTATATTACCTATTTCTTCTTTTATGAGTCTAACCTGGTTTTGTAAGCTTAAAGCAATGTCGTTACTGAAATGATTATCTTTTTGAATTGTGTTTGTCAGCATGTTCGATATCACTGTTAAATTATTAATTCTGTCCTGAAGTTGATTGTTTATGATTATTTGGTCATTGTTGTTCGTAATTAAATTGTTAAGATTCTTGCCTATCATAACTAGATCGTCGTAATCTGGGGTGCCTGCGATATATTACCATGCTGAGCAATTTATATTTATAGATCTAGTCTGTCGAGTTTTTGGTGTTAATATGAGTTTACTTAGAGCGGACAGTGATTCTGCTATTTCATTCGTTAGAGTATGGTAGTAGTAACGGTATCTTAATTTTGTTATAGTGTGTTCCCTTATTTTCAGGAGTTCGCTTTTAATATGTTCTAGATTAATTAAATGGATTAATTTGATTGATGATATCTGTAATTTTCCTATAGCCTTATAAATTGTTATAGTGTGAGCACCGGTATAGTTTGTTATTTCGGTGGAAGCGAATGCCATTGGTAGTAAGATAATTAGTAAGATAACGTAAAGATAAAGGTGCGACATTAAACAACGGTTTTTTTGGGTTACGAGCCGATCCCTCACGAGCGAACTGAAGCACCCCAACCGGACAACTTCTATAAATTTTATGGGTGTTTATATTTTTATTAATTTTTTTTTTAATTTAGGTATATTTTTTTAATTTGGACCAATATGTACAAAAGTTTTCCCTAAGAATTGTCGGATTTAATCTCCTTTAATGTTACTTTCGTGAAGTACTCTTCTTGCTTCTGTAATAATAGTTGTATTCTTGTTTTCTTTGACCATTTTATTTTTAAAACGTGGGAATAATTTGGAGCCTAATCTTGTAGTTTGCTTGACAAATATTTCTTGTCCTGGAAAATATGTTTTTATGGTTTTTCTTTGTTTGTTGTGGTTTTCTAAATCGATCATTCTCTTCAGTACCAGCCTGCATCATTTAGAAAACCTAGGATTGCAGTTATCCTCTACTTTCCTATTTCTCCCAATGATTCCAGCTGATACGCCCCGAAGTATCTCGCCCTGATGTGGTTTAGTGCTGGGCAATAACACATCATATGCTCAGGTGTCTCCTGTGTGTCTGTTTCTTTGCAGTTTCTGCAATTAGCATTGTACGGAAGCCCCATCTTCATGGAGAGCATGCCAATGGCCCAATGGCATGTGATGAGTGCCGTGATCCTACTAAAACCTCTTTTACTTTTAGTTATTAGCTCTCGAGTTCTCTTGCTATTGACGGTTGGCCAGCAGAGCTTTGATCTCCTGAGATCCTGCTTTTCCGACCAACTTTTACTGGCTTGTGTTTTGTAGTGTTTGTAAATCCTTGCTTGGACTGTATTTAGGGATTCAGGTAGAGTCGTCTGCCGACCCCATTCGTGCAAGTTCATCCGCCTTTTCGTTTCCTGGTATATCATTGTGCTCTGGCACAATGTGTGGGAGCTCAGTATGGATTCGGCGTTTACGTTATTGAACGCACCTTCTATATCTAAGAAGGTGGCCATTGTATATTGGTTAAAATGTAGCGATTTTTCTATGTGGCAGACTACTTCGTGTAGTGCCATTTCTGTCGATCTGCCCTTTCGTACGCTGTATGCTGCTTCTCGGTGTTTTGAATCGGATATGAATATCGATCATTCGTTCCAGCGTTTTCATTTAGAAGGAGGTAAGGCTGATCGGCCTGTAGTCCTTTGCTAGGATATAACCTCTTCTTCCTGGTTTTGGTATAAATACAATTTTGGCTTCCTTCCATAGAAGCGGTATGTGTGTTAGTCTGATGCAAGCTATGTAAATGGCTTGAAGCATTGCCGGGAAAATACCGTCTGGTCCCGGACTCTTGTATTTATCCCTATCGTGGATCCGGTAATTATTATCAGAATGGATCATGTGCGCGAAAAGGCATTATTATTGCGAGCAAATGGGACATACCGGCGGACTACAAAAACACAACTAAGCTTAAAGCTTATAGGTCTTGACTCGCCTGCATTTATGTACTTAAATGACCCATGTTATTTGTACCTGGTTGTTTATTGCTAGTATGTTAAGAGCCGACTTACAATCGGCTACTAGTATCGAGTTGGTTCTAGCTGCTGTGAGAGATTTGATAGCCGCTTGGCTATCAGAGTATATCCTTACCTTGGTAATCCTGAGGCATTGCTGAATCGAAAGCTTGGCTGCTTCTAAAATAGCAAGTAGCTCAGCCTGAAAAACTGTCGCCGATTCTGGGAGGTGGAATTTCGATTCTATCCCCCAGCTTTAAGCGATTTAAATTCCAGCCACTACACAACAGTCCATCTTGGAGTCGTCAGTGTAGAGTGATTCCTCATCTTGTCCGGTTACTCTGTCATTCTCCCAGTCTTCCCTCGTTGGAAAGGAAGTCGTGAATCCGTTTCCAAATCTTATCTCCGCTGTCATATAATCCGTTTTGTTCTTAGCCAGATAGTTGCTATCCTATAAGATACGGCAGTGCCCCGTGTGGTAGCCTTTCCAGCATTTACTTGCCTTCAGTCTGGCCGCACTCTACGCTGCCGTATCCTTTATGAAAAGATCTATAGGCATTATATCTAGAATAGTGTTCAACGCGGCAGCCTGGCATGATCTTAAAGCCACTGTAGCTCCTGCGCAAGCTGATCTCTGTGTTCTTGTCAGCTTGGTAATATTGTATGCTCTTGTCAGGGCTGGCCACCAGACTAGTGCCCCGTATGTGAGAATTGGCCTTAGCACTGCTGTGTAAAGCCATAATATTATATTAGGGTGTATACCCAAGTTTTTGCCGAACATTTTCCTGCACGAGTAGAATGCTGTACTGGCCTTTTTTACTCGTTCCGTGATGTTCACGAGAGCTTCGGGTCTAGTATCACTCCTAGGTACTTACCTTTACCATTTTTGGTTTACTTTATGTTGGGATCTTTGTTCTTCGCGTGAAGAGCATTAGTTCGGGTTTAACCTAGTCCGCAGGTTTTTGCCCATTCATTGAGTCGGGTAAGGGCCCCCGTCATTATGTTGCTAGTAACATCTGGGAATGGTCCTGATACTAGCAGTACTACGTCGTCTGCGTAGGCTACTACTTTAACTCCACCGCTATTGACCTCTCTCAATATGTCATTCATGTTAATAAGCCAGAGCAGTGGCGATAGAACCCCGCCCTGAGGTGCGCCTCTCTTCACAAAGCGTGTAAGGCAAGTGCCACTCAGTTCGGCTGTTATCGTCCTGCTCGTGAGCATAATTCCGATCCAAGCTCTGATGTCTCCTTCAATGCCGATTGTGGGAGCTCAGTATGGATTCGGCGTTTACGTTATTGAACGCACCTTCTATATCTAAGAAGGTGGCCATTGTATATTGGTTAAAATGTAGCGATTTTTCTATGTGGCAGACTACTTCGTGTAGTGCCATTTCTGTCGATCTGCCCTTTCGTACGCTGTATGCTGCTTCTCGGTGTTTTGAATCGGATATGAATATCGATCATTCGTTCCAGCGTTTTCATTTAGAAGGAGGTAAGGCTGATCGGCCTGTAGTCCTTTGCTAGGATATAACCTCTTCTTCCTGGTTTTGGTATAAATACAATTTTGGCTTCCTTCCATAGAAGCGGTATGTGTGTTAGTCTGATGCAAGCTATGTAAATGGCTTGAAGCATTGCCGGGAAAATACCGTCTGGTCCCGGACTCTTGTATTTATCCCTATCGTGGATCCGGTAATTATTATCAGAATGGATCATGTGCGCGAAAAGGCATTATTATTGCGAGCAATTGGGACATACCGGCGGACTACAAAAACACAACTAAGCTTAAAGCTTATAGGTCTTGACTCGCCTGCATTTATGTACTTAAATGAACAGCTGACCAAACCAAAATATGAGCTGTTTAAAGTTGCAATGCGTCTCAAGAAGCATAGGCGCCTAACAGCTGTTTTCACTCGGCGGGGAGAAGTATTTGTAAAGCTTAGTGCAGGAGACAATGCTCTGTGCGTGCAGACCGAAAGGGAGCTTTCAGAGATGACAGCTTCTACCAATCTGGCGGATAATATCGCTATCATTTCGCGAATAAATACACTACCTTTAATAATAGTATATGTTCAATTAAGATACATTTTGTTAGATTTAGGAGTAGGGCCAGTTGCAAGGGTTTAATAATTATTTATCTTAATTGCGTCCGCTTTCTATTTATTCTCATATTTATACAAAATGGGTGATCATCTGGACACACTTCAATCGAATACGTTTGCCCTATTAAGAGTTCTTACGAAGCAGAGATCCGGCCTTAAAATCTGTCATATTAATGCGCAAGATCTAACTAAGAAAATTGAAGAATTTAGATTTTTGTTTGTAAATTCGTGCGTAGATGTTATATGTATTTCTGAAACATGGTTTGTCCCGAGTTTATGTGATATGTTAGTGTCGTGTGATGGATACAATCTTTTTCGTGCAGATCGTGATAGTCACGGGGGAGGAGTCGCAATTTATGTCAGCAATAAATTAGCTACCAAGTCCATATGTAAACATCCCGAGAACAGTGCAATAGAATATTTATTTCTGGAAATTAGCAGCCGAAATAAATCCGAAAAAATATTAATTGGGTGTACATATCGCCCTCATTTTAATGTCAACTACGATAATCTCATCAATTTGCTGTCAAATATCTCGGTTAATTACTGTAATATCATTTTAGCAGGTGATTTCAATAGTGATGTCCTAAGAGAAACCCATCTGAAAAATAGCATTAAATCACTTGGAATCAACCTGGTGAACTCATCCTTTCCAACACGTTTTACCAAATCACGCAATACACTGTTAGATTTATTTTTTGTGACCAACATTGATAAAGTAGTTATTTATGACCAATTGATTTTGCCGTCTTTCTCTAAACATGACCTAATCTTCTTGACGTATAAATTTGACCTACCAGTTCTTAACAAAACACAAATTTTTTTGGGGACTTTAAAAATATAGACTATGACCATCTAGGCGAGGAATTTGACTTGTGCAATTGGATCGATATTTATAGTTTACCATCAGTAGACCAACAAGTGACCTTTTTTCAAAATAATATCAGCTACCTTTATAACAAATTTGTGCCGGTACGAAGTAAAATCCTCCAGGCATCCGAAAAACCATGGTTTAGCTCTGAAATCAAGACAGCTATTAAAAAGCGCAACGAGGGATATTACAAGTGGAAACGATACAAGACTTCAGCGCTGTGTACCACTTTTAAAATGCTACGAAAGAATGTGACAAGCCTAATCGATTCGGCCAAATCTAACTTTTACTGTCGCAAGTTTTACAATACAAATTCATCCACCGAAACATGGAAGGTAATAAAAAGTTTAGGAATATCGAGAACAAAAACTAGTCTTTTAGAAGATATAGATGTAAATGCCTTGAATCGGCAGTTCACGGAATGCAATGTACCTGAAGTCACTGATAGTATATACCCACATTTTTAATACTGTGTAACGGCGCCTGTAGCGACTAACGTAAGAAACAGCCTCAACGTATACTACGTTTAACGTGACGAACCAAGCCTTGCCACCCAGTCTAAATCTAGGCAGCCGTAGGTCAAACAGCTGACTCTGGGTTGCACCGAAAGCTGCCTCAGCTGTTTGGTATTTCCGAAAAAAACCGACGCGGCGTGGCTCGAATTCTAGCACGTTCTTCTGGAAAAAACCTTCTAGCGATCAAGACGTATTTCATCAAATCAGTGAGTCGTCCGTGGAAACGTGAGTTAAAGAAGAAGGCTTTCCCACATCCGCGCCTGACTAAATCGCGCTCCGCGCTTGAGTCGCGCTTTTAAAACATACCCCAGGCCGCGTGTCGCGAAAATTGCGACATTTTGCCAACGTTTGGCTCGGCAGCACTTGCCGCGAGTAGCCGTTCAACCGAATCACGACGCCCTCCCAGAGAAGGACTTTTCTGCAGCTTGGACCAACCCAATCGCGCTCAGCGCTTGGGTCGCGCTTTCTAATCCAAGTCGCAGCCACGCTACAGCAGGGATTGCGGCGATTTCTAGTCTTTTGGATCCACCAGACAACTGCCACAAGGAGCACCCTCGACAGAAGATCGCATTGGCGTGCACTCCTGACCGAAATCATAAGGCGGTTGTCCAAGGAGCACCACAATCGCTGCCCGCCACTGCCATTTGCAGCCGCCCACCAGAAGACCGAAAATCTGCCGCCCAAGCAGTCGCCACGGCTATATACATACGTATATAGCACATATATGTGCACATGTAAGTCATACGAACTCCACGATTGGTTACATAACCTTTACAGCATTCCAAACCACGTGCAGGTTGAAAATTTTCCATCGCATCTAACGGACGAAGAGGGAGAAGAAGGAGACGAAAACGATAACGGCTTTCGAAGCACTGGAACGAGGTGGAACTGGAACGTGGAACAGCAAAGCCGCTACTCCAAGAGCAAAGGAGAATGAGAATACAAAAAGGAGCAACTCAACACGGAGAAAATAACCGAACGCAAGCGGATATAAAAGCTAGATAAACGAAATTAAACAAACCCGAATTAAGTGAAACCAAACATAGCTAAATAGAAATAATGTGAAAAATAAGGAAATTTAATGAAGTGCTGAAAAGAGAGAAATCAAAAATAGTTATAAATTTGTAAAAAGGTGAAACTCCTAAAAAAATACCGAAATCTCGGCTGTGCGCGATTTAAAACAAAGAAATGAAGTAAAGTAAAATTAAAATCAATTAATGCTAAAGTTTTGCGAACGCGAAACAGAGGAGGAAGAGAAACATGAAGTTTGTGCCCAGGCCGACAGGTCAAAAGAAAGAAATGTAAAGTGAAGAGAAGAGAATTTACACTGAAAGAATTATTTTTTTTTTTTGTTTTCTTCTTTCATACCCTTCCGGGGAGGTTTCTCTTTATAATTTTATATCTAATACCTAGTCAACGAAAACGAAGGAGTGAATTTAATGTAATTTTACAAAAGTGCTCAATAATCTGGTCTAATATTTCTGCCGATGAATCTATGGGTAATTGCCCTACTCCCTCCGCAGCCAACCTACGACAAGTGGTCAACGTCTTCGCCGGGTAAGTTGTTATAAGAAATAATGCGACAGAAATTTACCATATTATTCGAGCTCAATTCCTCTATTGCCTTTAATCTATAAGAGAAATCAATTGAAGTAATATCTATGTTAAATAATGCAAGGATATCTTAAACCCAAGACCAGCCGTTGATGCTTTCCTTTCTTTCGGTTTTCTTGCGCCCAGTCGAACCCAGCAGGGGTACCCTGATGTAAATATTAGGCAGGTTAATTGTACTTTCTAAATTTGTCTAAAGAATAAGTGCGGCTATTCACCGCCGAATAAAGTTGGTAAAGAAATTTTGTAATTAAAAACAAAGCCATTGAATGTCATTTAGAAACACATGCCAGGGTAAAGAATCCCCACTGTATTTTAGCTTTCGCCCTTCCGTAATCTTAGCCTAAATAACAATGTATACAAATCTTACTAGCGGATCAAATATACCAAACATGAACGCTTAAATTTTGAACAGCTAACTCCACAAATGATTCCTCGGGCGTAGATGGACAAAGGGGTCACCAGAGCCATGCTCTAGGAGGTGATCAAGGTAGGGTGGGCATTCCACGACCACAACCACATCTGTGGCTTCGTTTCCACCTAATTTCTTTCTCAAACTCGGCCATCCTCTAGAATCTTTTTTTTTTTCTTTCCTAAATTTGTTTATTTATCTACCGGTTGGCAATCTCGCCTTGCTTTCGTCGTAAGCACGCTCAATTCTGGACTTATAAATAATAATGTAGCAAGTGTACGATCCGTCTACGCAAGACCTCCACCCCCAACGCCGACGAGAGATAGCCGGAATCTATAGCGTGCCCCGCAAGGACGGATCGGTAACCTCGACCAAACACAACTAGTCGTTACACGCTACAACTGCGATCATGACATCCGTGTTTCCAGACAGCTGGAAAGTTGCCAAGATTCACCCAATTCCAAAGAAAAATAAAGAGTATAGGCCCATATCAATTCTCCCATACCTGTCCAAAATTTTCGAAAACCTAATGGCGGCACAAATAAATAACTTTATATTAGACAATAAAGTGCTCAAAGATAACCAATCGGGCTTTAGAAGACACAGGCGCTGCACTTCCGCCATTTTAAAAATAGCAGAGGATATACGAGAACAAATAGATTCTTCCAATGTGACTGTTGAACTAATAAGCTTTTTTATTAGTTAATGCAAACGAGAATAAGAAAATTGGGTTGGTTTATGCTTGTTAACAATTTATTATCGAAAAAGTACAGCAGGCGAGACGAGAATGCGTTTTATGGCGAGATCAGAATTCATACTGAGTTTACGAAGGGCCAGCCAGCCGAATGCTGGGCCCAAAAATGCAAGCATACAACAAATGGGAGAGATAAATAGAGAGAGATGCCTTTCGTGATGCAATTGATATAAGAGTACGGATTTACACGTTAATTAGCTGCTGCGGCTGCGTGACCCGACATACTCCCCCCGTTGGAAGCCTGGGTTTCAACATCATCCTTAAGGGGCAGCAGACATAGCTTGTTCACTGCTCGCTTTGTCACTCCTGACGCTGTCTTCAGAACGGCAACTCGAGCAACGCCATCTCCACCGAACAGCAGCTCAATCACTCTGGCGAGGGGCCACTTCATGGGAGGCAAGTTTTCGTCCTTGACCAGAACTAAGTCATCGACAACCAGGCCCGGTTTGGGGGTGCGCCACTTGGAGCGCTGCTGCAGAAGTGTTAGGTATTCTTCCTTCCATCGGGACCAAAAGATCTGCTGCAAGTAGGCCACGCGTTGCCATCCATCCAAGCGATTGAAGTTGAGACTGGTCACATCTGGCTCGACGAAAGATGAAGGCGGACCACCATTCAAAAAATGTGCTGGGGTTAACACATCCAGATCAGCGGGGTTTTCTGAAATCGAGACTAATGGTCGAGAATTAACAACCGCCGAAATGTGACACACCAGGGTCCGCAACTCCTCAAAGGCTAAAACAGCACTGCCAACAGCGCGGTAAAAATGATGCTTAGCGATCTTCACAGCCGCTTCCCAAAGACCGCCAAAGTGAGGCGACCTAGGAGGAATGAAACACCAATCAATGGCCTCCGCCAGGCAAAAGTCCAAGGTAGCTTTCTGATGATCATTGCTGAGGAATAGGCGCCTTAGTTCGAGCAATTCATTGCGAGCGCCGACAAAGTTTGTTGCATTATCAGACCAAATCTGCCGTGGCTTTCTTCTAGTGCATATAAATCGTTTAAGGCCATGTAGAAATGACACTGTAGAAAGATCCTTAATCAACTCCAAATGAATAGCTTTTGTGGCGAAACAAATGAAGACACAAACGTAGCATTTTACTGGAGGCCTACTTCGCACTTCTGACTTGTAGAGAAATGGTCCGCAAAAGTCAATGCCAGTGACTTCGAATGCATGAGATCCATCGAGTCGTTCCTTTGGAAGATCCGCCATTATATGCTCCACTAGTCGAGGCTTCATTCGATAGCATCTAATACATTTGTTTACTGCCTTCATCACCGTCTTCCTCCCCCCAATAGGCCAATATTGGGATCGAATTATGCCGAGTAGCGCCCGTGGTCCAGTGTGCAGATTGCTTTCGTGAAAGTGAGTAATAATGGCAGCAGTGACCGAATGACTCCGTGGTAAAATAATTGGATGGCGCCCATTAAAATCCAGCGAAGAATTCTTTAGCCGGCCGTCCACTCTAAGAATCCCAAATTGATCAACGAATGGCGAAAGAGATGCGATAGAGCTGGATGGGTGCACCAATCCCTTTGACTGCAACGATTTGATGTCGTCCCATAAATGTGAGCGCTGGACCAGACGAAGCAACAGGCGAGTACCGCCTTGAAGATCAGACACCGTGAGCGTAGGGCGACGGATGCGATTACTAAACTTGTAGACGTATCCGAAAACTCTTTGAAGGGCGGCGAAGGAATTGGCAAATTTTGAATTAGCCACTATGTCTTCGTATGGAGATTTTATTAGTAAAATCTTTCGGCGAACCTCAAGCGTTGGTCTTTCAGCAATGATTGGGGCCGGCCATTCAGCTTTGGGGCCACAAAGGAATTTTGGTCCATGCGCCCACAAAGGAGAGTCATTAAGCTCAGCAGGAAAAGCACCTCGGGAGAGAATGTCAGCTGGATTTAAAGAAGTTGGAACATATCGCCACTCTACTGACTCAGTTAGCTCTTGAATGGCAGCTACTCGGTTCGCTACAAAAATGTTGAACCTGGAGGGCTCGTCTCGGATCCATGAAAGCGCAACAGCAGAGTCGCTCCAGCAGTATAACTTTCCCTCAAATGCCTTAGTCCCAGCAACTTCCGCGATGAGTCTAGACAGGAGTTCAGCCCCACAAAGCTCCAGCTTGGGCACAGTGAGTGTTTTTAAGGGGGCTACCCTTGACTTTGAGCAAAGCAATTGAGATCGGCCGTTGCAAACGATGTAGACACAGGCACCATATGCTTCTATGCTGGCATCACAAAATCCATGAATCTCACTCTCAGAGTTTGGAGAAAGAACCAGCCGAGGAAATGACGCATGCTTAATTTGCCCAAAACTCGTGCATATAGCACTCCATTCCGTATTCTGTGACTCCGGGAGGCTTTCATCCCAAGATAACTTCTCCTTGCACAGTTGTTGAAGGAATATTTTCGATTTTGTGATCACAGGTCCAACCAACCCGAGGGGATCGTAAAATCGCGCTATTGCAGACAGGACAGATCGCCTGCAAGGTCTTGATGCTGACTGTAAGACCGAAAAGGAAAACAGTAATTGGTCAGAAACTGGATCCCAAGCGAGACCTAGGGTTTTTGCAAAATCAGTTCCATCATCAAACTTCAAATAAGACTCCTTATCCTTGTCTGCAACTCCCTCCAAAACAGCTGACACATTCGAGCACCACTTTCTAAGCTTAAATTTTCCCTTGGCTAGAAGTTTTGATGTTTGATCCATAATGATGACTGCTTCTTCCTTGGATTTGGCTCCAGATATCAAATCATCCACATAAAAATCGCGACGAATGACCTCAGCCCCAAGCGGAAACGCTGTATGCTCGTCTGCTGACAGCTGATGCATAGCTCGCACAGCCAGAAATGATGCTGGCTTCGTGCCATAGGTAACGGTGTCTAGCTTAAACACCCGCAATTGATCCTGGGGGGAATCCCTCCACAAAATGCATTGCAAATAGCTGTCCTCAGGCTGAACCCTAACACAGCGGTACATTTTGCAGATGTCTCCTGTGATTGCTACCGGGTGTGAACGAAACCGAAGAAGAATCTGGAACAGCTTATGCTGAATTACAGGGCCTGCCATAAGAACATCGTTGAGAGAATACCCTGAGGAGCTGGCCGCCGATCCATCAAAAACTACGCGGAGCTTTGTGGTGGAGCTATCTTCCTTTATGACGCAATGATGAGGCAAGAAGTATCGGCACAACCCGCTGTCAGAGGCAGACACTGATGACATATGTCCTAGATCGAGGTATTCCTTTATGAATGCTCCATATTGAGCCTTCAAGGCTGGCTGACGATTTAGCTTTCTCTCTAGGGACAAGAATCTTCGATAAGCTTGCTGGTAGGACTCTCCCAAGAAGTCTAGATTGAGCTTGGCAGGTAAACGAACAGAATAATCCCCAGCTGGCAAACGAACAACGTGTCTTACGAAATGTGCTTCACAGTCCAATTCTTCCTTAGTAGCGCGTATGATTGGCTCGGCGCAGCTTTCCACTTCCCAAAATCGTCGAAGAAGATCATCTAACCGATCGAAACTATTCTCCCTGCTAGCGAGGGGTAACTCTTGAGACGACAATAAGGACGAGCCATTGGAGAGGCCATAACCTCCAGAAACAACCCAACCCAGACGAGTCTTTTGAAGTAGGGGTAATCCATGTGGAAGCTTAATTTGGCCAACGCATAACATCTCGTAAAAGAGGCTGGCTCCGATTAAAAGGTCCACCCGCTGGGGAGTACAAAAACTGGGGTCCGCTAACTGAATATTTTTAGGTATGTTCCAATTGCCGATGTCGACATTGAAGCTAGGCTGCCGCTCTGTGATGTTCGGAGCAATCACCGCGGTAATGTTGGCTGAGTAATCGGAAGTTCGGGACTGAACCGTAATATTAACCGAATGACCATCCGTCACAAAACTGGAATCTCCTATTCCAGTAACAGATGCTAAAGATTTTATCTTCTTTACTTGAAGCTGGCTTGCGAATCGGGACGTTATTAGATGCAGCTGGGAGCCAGAGTCGAGTAGAACTCGACAGGGAACGAAAACTCCGGAGCGGTTTTTTACTAATACGCTTGCCGTTGCTAAGAGCACAATATCATTACTAAAATCCTGTGCAATGAGAGCAGTCGAGGTGGAAGGCAGTGCAGATGGTGAGGCAGACGGAATTGCTTCTTGAAGCGGTGCTCCTTCTTGTGAAGAAAGGGAAGCTAAGTTTCCCATGTGAAGCAGGGTGTGATGCTTTGATCCGCATGCACGACAATTACTGGAATTGCACTGCCTAACTTGATGACCAACCTTAAGACAATTTATGCAAAGACAGAGCCGTTTTGCTTCTTGAAGCCTATTCGTAGGAGACAGGGCTTTAAAATTCTGGCAATAAGAAATGGAGTGACCTGCATCATTACAGAATATACAGATCCAAGGGTTCGAATTCGAGGCAACAAATGCTGATCTACGCGTATTGGGTATTCTGTTACTTCCCACCTGAATGCCCGGCGCATAGTTTGCCATGGCAAAATCCATCGTCTCCAACGTCCTGCACCGCTGCTCCAGAAATGATGCCATTGACTCCCAAGTAGGAATTAAGTTGACGAAGGCAGGGTCCTCTAAACGCTCTTCCCACTTGGCCTGACTTGCCGGATCCAATTTTTGGAACAGGATTTGGACGATGATGCATCCTGCGATTTGTTCCGTCGTGCCCAGCCCCTTAAGAGCGCGGATATGAGCGTTGAATTTATCCGACAGCTCCCGAAGTGTCGAAACGGAACCACTCTGCACCGCCTTTATTCCCAGGATCTCAGTAATGTGTGCCTGAAAAACCAAACGACGATTATCAAATCTATTTTGCAGTAAATCCAAAGCAATTGCGTAGTTGCCATCCGAAATTTCCAGCGAGCGAATAGTTTCCAACGCAGTATCCCTCAGGCATGATCGTAGATGCTGCAGCTTTTCTATGTTGGTGAGATCAGGGTGACTATCTATGATAGTGGTAAACATAGAATAAAAATCAGACCAATTTGCATAACCTCCAGCGAATTTTGGAAGCTCAAGTGGAGGCAGTAATGTTGCCCTATGTCGAGGCTGACGCTGCTGGAGGCCGAAAGCTCCGGGAGTGATGCCGTCAGCAAGAGTTGAGTGCGAAAGGAGCTGTGAGGCGCGCTTTGAAATTTCGGATCGAACAGATGACTTCAAAAGTACGAGAATGTCATCAAATTTTTCACTCAAATCACTTTCAATTTCCTCGAAATCCAATTCTTCGAGCTCACCGAGAACCTTTTTAAATGCTCCTTGAAGCTCATCAATCAGCTCCAACCTCACGTGGAGCCCGGATTCGTCGCATGAAGTTAACGCCGCACTTGAAAGGGAATCCACTAAACGCTCCACTCTATTAAATAAAGCAGTTGCCTTGCGCTTTAAAAATATCACCCTGTTTTCATCAGCGGTAGCATCTCCAGCAATTCCCGTAGGCATGGCTACAACAACAACAACGGCACAAGCAGACGAAATGCCCGAAATTCGGTTTTAGCGGGAAGATGAGCGCAAAGCAAACGAAGAAATAACGGCCCGTTACTTGGCTATGTACGCTCCAATGTATAACTAATTTTTCGCCTTTTATGCAAATTTCGGCAACACAAAACTGCTATTTATTTATAGCGCTCACTGCACTCAAGGCTTTATTTTTTCGACAAATGATTTCTGGCTCCGCCAATGCACCGCAGCCGCAACAACGAAAAGTCAATAAATAGACTTATTTATGTGATTTGCACTTAATATTGTTTTGTACGAATCACGTCGGGGTCACCAATGTTGAACTAATAAGCTTTTTTATTAGTTAATGCAAACGAGAATAAGAAAATTGGGTTGGTTTATGCTTGTTAACAATTTATTATCGAAAAAGTACAGCAGGCGAGACGAGAATGCGTTTTATGGCGAGATCAGAATTCATACTGAGTTTACGAAGGGCCAGCCAGCCGAATGCTGGGCCCAAAAATGCAAGCATACAACAAATGGGAGAGATAAATAGAGAGAGATGCCTTTCGTGATGCAATTGATATAAGAGTACGGATTTACACGTTAATTAGCTGCTGCGGCTGCGTGACCCGACAGTGACATTCCTAGTTTTACTTGATTATAGTAAGGCATTCGACACCGTAAATTAAAACATTTTATGTGCGAAATTAAAAAATGTATATCATTTTTCAAGCACTGCAATTAAGCTAATGACTTCGTACCTGAGCAATCGCCGCCAATCAGTTGTTCTGTCTAACATTTTATCCTCGTTTGTGTTTCCTAACCGTAGTGTTCCGCAAGGTTCTGTTCTTTGTTCCTTTGTTATTTACGTTATATATGACCTTCCTAATTACATATCTAACTGTGATATTCATATGTACGCTGATGACGTCCAGATGTATGTTACTCGTCCTCTTAATAGAATTCATGAGTGTGTAACTGTCTGTAATAGTGAACTTGTCCGTGTTAGTGAGTGGGCAAAAAGCAATGGCTTAGGTCTGAATGCTGCAAAATCCATGTGTCTGGTCATCCAGAAAAGGCAAATTAAAATTGAAAACATACTACCTTTAAGTATTAACAATAGTTTTCTGAAATACGTGGACAATGCACCCAACCTAGGTTTTATTTTTAACAGAACACTGTCCTGGAATGACCATATTTCAAGGGCAGTGGGTAAGACCTATGACACACTAAGATCGCTGTCATCTTCAAAACGTTTTCTGCCCACTAACATCCGTCTACACCTGCAATAGAAATACGACTTTTGGTAAAATTTCAGCTCGATAGCTTCAAAACTGAGGGACTAGTTTGCGTAGAAACGGACGGACAGACGGACGGACAGACGGGCATGGCTAGATCGACTTGCCTAGTCACGCTGATCAAGAATATATATACTTTATGGGGTCGGAAACGTCTCCTTCACTGCGTTGCAAACTTCTGACTAAAATCATTATACCCTCTGCAAGGGTATAAAAACAATGTAAAATCAACGATTTAATAGTGAAAACTGCCCCACCCATAAAAAATAGAACAATGCTCACAAAAATAGTAGGTTACCTATAAAATAGGAGATGGCCTACAAAATAGTAGCATAGCGTCATATCTCCGCGCGACATATCTCCGCCCATCTAGAAACGACATATCTCCGCGCAGAGATATGTCGCTTTCAGAATAGTATTTTTTTCCAAAATAGTATTTTACCCGAAATAAATTGTCGTTTTTTTAAATTTATTTTTTTTAACTGTTTTTTAATTTTTAATTTAATTTGTTATATTAATTTATATCGTTTTTAAACGTCACATCTCCGCGCAGAGATATGTCGCTTTCAGAAGGGCGGAGATTTGTCATTTTTAGACGTCATAATTCCCCCGTTTACAAGCAACAACGAACAAAATTATAGCAGTTTACGTATTATATTGACATTAATTGATCGATACTTACTATGGCAGCTATATAATATAGTCGTCCGATTTATGTTAAATTTAATTCGAAATTCTAAAATAATAAAATAAAGTTATATTCCAAAGTAGAAGAGAATACAATAAAAATAAACAAAGCTATAATTTTGTTCCTATTAATTTCCCTTTAATTTTCCGATCGCTCGCTATGGGAGCTATACGATATAGTAGTCCGATTTTTCTAAAATTAAATTCGAAATTCGAATCAGTTAAAAAAATAATATTTCCAAGAGCATAAGGTAAAAAAAATTTCAGCTCGATAGCTACAAAACTGAGGGACTAGTTTGCGTAGAAACGAACGGACAGACGGACATGGCTAGATCGACTCGTCTAGTCATGCTGATCAAGAATATATATACTTTATGGGGTCGGAAACGTTTCCTTCACTGCGTTGCAAACTTCTGACTAAAATCATTATACTCTCTGCAAGGGTATAAAAACTATGTAAAATCAACGATTTAATAGTGAAAACTGCCCCACCCATAAAAAATAGAACAATGCCCAAAAAAATAGTAGGTTACCTATAAAATAGGAGATGACCTACAAAATAGTGGCATAGCGTCATATCGCGGAGATATGTCGTTTGCAGAAGGCCGGAGATATGTCGTTTTAAGACGACATTACTCCGCGTTGATTAACGGGGGAGATATGTCGTTTTTAAACGTTTTGTACCGGGCGGAGATATGTCGCTATCCCCAAAATAGTATTTTACCCGAAAAAATTGTTGTTTTTTTAAATTTATTTTTTTTAACTGTTTTTATTATACCCGTTACTCGTAAAAGGGTATATTAGGTTCGTGCAAAAGTATGTAACAGGTAGAAGGAAGCGTTTCCGATCATATAAAGTATATATATTCTTGATCAGGATCACTAGCCGAGTCGATCTAGCCATGTCCGTCTGTCTATCCATTTGTCCGCCTGTATGTCTGTCTGTCCGTCTGTCCGTCTGTATGAACGCTGAGATCTCGGAAACTATAAAAGCTAGAAGATTGGGATTTGGCATGCAGATTCTAGGGGTTAATACGCAGCGCAAGTTTTTCACGCCGAAAGTTATAAGCAAATAATGAAATGCCCGGTAGATTTAAGCGGCTGCTTGCTTTGCACTGCTTGAGACTGCTTGCCTTAGCGGAGTAACGGGTATTTGATAGTCGAGGCATTCGACTATAGCGTTCTCTCTTGTTTTTAATTTAAATTGTTATATTAATTTTTAACTGTTTTTATTATACCCGTTACTTGTAGAGTAAAAGGGTATATTAGGTTCGTGCAAAAGTATGTAACAGGTAGAAGGAAGCGTTTCCGATCATATAAAGTATATATATTCTTGATCAGGATCACTAGCCGAGTCGATCTAGCCATGTCCGTCTGTCTATCCATCTGTCCGTCTGTATGTCTGTCTGTCCGTCTGACCGTCTGACCGTCTGTATGAACGCTGAGATCTCGGAAACTATAAAAGCTAGAAGATTAGGATTTGTCATGCAGATTCTAGGGGTTAATACGCAGCGCAAGTTTTTCACGCCGTAAGTTATAAGCAAATAATGAAATGTCCGGTAGATTTAAGCGGCTGCTTTCTTTGCACTGCTTGTGACTGCTTGCCTTAGCGGAGTAACGGGTATTTGATAGTCGAGGCATTCGACTATAGCGTTCACTCTTGTTTTTAATTTAATTTGTTATTTAATTCTTAACTGTTTTTATTATACCCGTTACTTGTAGAGTAAAAGGGTATATTAGGTTCGTGCAAAAGTATGTAACAGGTAGAAGAAAGCGTTTCCGACCATATAAGGTATATATATTCTTGATCAAGATCACTAGCCGAGTCGATCTAGCCATGTCCGTCTGTCCGTCTGTATGAACGCTGAGATCTCGGAAACTATAAAAGCTAGAAGATTGGGATTTGGCATGCAGATTCTAGGGGTTAATACGCAGCGCAAGTTTTTCACGGTGTCCGGTAGATTTAAGCGGTTGCTTGCTTTGCACTGCTTGAGACTGCTTGCCTTAGCGGAGTAACGGGTATTTGATAGTCGAGGCACTCGATTATAGCGTTCAGTCTTGTTTTTAATTTAATTTGTTATATTAATTTATATTATAGACACTTACATTTCACAGATACATAAACTAACAAGCCAGGTTTTTTGCCTCCGCTGGGAATCGAACCGGGGCCGCAGTCATCGGAGTCGAGCACTCTAACCAGTAGGCCACAGAAGAATGATTTTCGTAGAGGAAAATCTATAGACTTGAATTCAACATTTACCAAAAAAAAAAAAGGAAAAACATAATCTGCAAATCCGGGATTTGAACTCACGACCCAGAGACCCTAAGTCCAGAAAAATAGTTGACCTACAATTTATAATTTTATTTCTAAAACAACAAAATACATAAGGGAAAAATAATTGTGTTACGATATTAATTGTGGTGTCACTATTCAGTGCCCAAAAAATAAAACAACAAATTACACGCTAACAAATAAAATAGTTTTGCTACGATATTAATTGAGACGTTACTATTAATTTGCAAAATGAATAAAACAACAAAATACATAACAATTTGGTAGATAGGTTTTCTACTATTTTAATTGATAAATACTATTCAATAACCCAGAAAATAAAACAACAAAATACATGAAAAATTCAGAAAATAGTAAACTACTATTTTTCTATGTTGATTTTACATAGCTTATTTTTTTTTTGTGTAGGACGAAGTAGGACAAGTAGGTCACTTGTCCCGACTACTACCCGGCTACCGACTTCTCTCAGTTGTAAAAAAAAAATCGTAAGTGATGGACGTGATTCTCAAGCGGATAAGAGGCGAAGCCTTCTTCCAAATATTCAAAGATATGTACATATATCATTTTTTGTATAGCGCGCAGTGGGAGAAGCTGTGATTTGGTTTTAAAACCTTCTAAGGTAAGTATATCAAAAAGAACAAGAAAGGAAGCTAACTTCGGCCAGCCGAAGTTTATATACCCTTGCAGATCATTCCAATTCAATTTGAAATTACAAAATGTTAAATTTAGATTTGCAACAAACAAAATTATAGCAGTTTACGTATTACATTGGCATTAATTGATCGATCCTTACTATGGCTTACTATATAATATAGTCGTCCGATTTATGTTAAATTTAATTCGAAATTCTGAAATAATAAAATAAAGGTATATTCCAGAGTAGAAAAGAATACAATAAAAATTAACAAAGCTATAATTTTGTTTCTATTAATTTCCCTTTAGTTTTCCGATCGTTCCTATGGGAGCTATATGATATAGTCGTCCGATTTTTATAAAATTTAATTCGAAATTCAGGACAGTTGAAAAAATGATATTCCCAAGAACAATAGTTAATATGTCAAAAAACACCGAAGATATCATTTTTTTTAGACGGACAGACGGACATGGCTAGATAGACTCGTCATGATGATCAAGAATATATATACTTTAGGGGGTCGGAAACGTCTCTTCCACTGCGTTGCAAACTTCTGACTGAAATCACAATACCCTCTGCAAGGGTATAAAAATATGTTGTATTTGTTTGGCATGTGAATATGTATGCAGGTACGCGGATCACCCGATCTGACAGCCGATTTCCAACCCTTCGATCTTTTGCTCCTCTCTCTCGCTCTCTTGACCGACGTTTCTCTCTTCTTCTTCTTCATCTTGTCAAGATCTGACCTGCTTACATTCGGTCTTCCTTCGTTCAAAGGGCTGTCTATATACATATGTATATGTACGTGTCTCTCTCGTCTCTCTCACTCTCTCTGAAATTTGATTTTCAACCCTTTAATCTTCGTGCTCTAACTGTCTTGCTCCTCTCTCTCGGTCTTTTGACCAAGGTATTTGCATGTTGGCTTTTATAAACATTATTTCAGAAAATGTTGTTTAGCTAAAAACAAATTTAATTTAATATTACATTAATTTTTTTTTTCAGATAAAGGAATGCGAAGAAAATGATTTATGCCTGTAAGTAGATACTGAGTTTGTGATCACCTTATGTCATATGAAGTTCAAAAACCTTGGGTGATACAATAGTTAAATTACATTTATTTTAAGTTAAAAATTTGATATTTAAAAATGTATAAATGTTAAGTGCTAAATGTTTGAAATGTAATTAAATAAGATATTCAATATAAAAAAAACGAAGTTACTTTTATTATATACTAGCAGGGTCGCCCGCAGCTTCGCCTGCGGAAATCAAGATTGAAAATTTTACAAATATGTTTTTTTTATCATAATAAAAAAGGAAAACAGGTGGGAGGAGAAGCCGCGAATCAAATTGTTTAAACATTTCAATTTGTTTAAACAATATGAGGCGCGTGTAAGGAAGAGCAAGAGAATCTATCGGTTTGAATATTTATGTTTTTTTCAATATTATCAATGCAATTTAAATTAATTTAAAACAGAAAAATCAGTAAGAAAACAAATCGTACTTCCTTAGTCAGCTGCAATGCACACACATATATATTTAGTTTGTAAAATACGCATTTTTATGTTGTTGCCGTGAGTATATTTTTTTTCTATTCTTTTTTACAACTCCACAGTTTGTCAAAAGTTTTAAAACATTTCGTGTTAGCTAAACGGTTTTTTGGATTTTAAAAATAAAAGAATTTTAAGGAAAACTTCAAATGTAAAATCAAAATCTAAAGCCTTATAATCTTAAGGTCGTGTGTTCAAATCAAAGTTCTAGTCAAAATTGGAGTTCTGTTAATTTTTTTCTTACTTTGTTCTGAGAGGTTATGGAATACTCATTTGGCATTCCGCTCTTTACCCTCTACCTAAAAATAGTTTACAAAGTGAAAAAGAAATAATTATGTCAACATCATTATTGGCAAGAATTGCGGTGGGTTTGAACCCACGACCTATAGACTATGTTTCCTTTACTTACAACATAACATTTCTGAACTAAAAGAAGTTCTTGCTGACATTAATACAAACGGTTAACAAATAAGGAGCAAAAGTTTTACCATGATCACTTGCAATTTCGCTAAGGATGAGCAAAGGAAGAATAAAAAGTCAAAAAAGGTTAAATTCTTTTTACAAAAAGCACATATACTGTGTTACTTAAAGTGACCTAACTGGAGACATTTATTAATTCCCATTTAAGAATTATTTTTTGGTTTTCAGTATTTTGTTTTTATTAATTTTTTACCTTGATTTGGATTATATTAACAATGTCAGAAAGGCAGGTGGAGGGAGAAGCCGTGAATGTTTAAACATTTCCATTTGTTTAAACAATATGAGGCAAGGGTAGAATATAGCAAAAGAATTAATTGATTTGAATATTTGTGTTTTTTTTTTTAATTTATCAATGCATTTTGAATTTTAAAACACAAAAATCGGTTTGAAAATGTCTTAAACCTGTTGTGGAAATGAAAATGAAAATTTTTAGCAAAAGGATATCGGTATTATCATGAATTTGAACTTAAGCAAATCTCACTTCCTTAGGCAGCTGAAATGCACACACACACACACACACGCACACTTGCACATATCTAATGGTTGGGGGTCTAAATACGCATTTTAGCGTGCGTGTGTGGGTACGCAACGGGGCCAATTTATGTTTTTATTTTGTTTTTACAAATCCACAGTTTGTCAATAATTCAACATTTGAAAGGTAATAAGTAGTTTGGAAACATTTCGTCTTAGCTTAACGGGTTTTTGAATTAAAAAAAAATAAAAACAAATTTAAGGAAAACTTCGATTACCAAAATCTAAAACTGATCGGAGCAGCATGATTTTGCAAATAGTAAAATCATTTAAAAACCGACTTTAAATGTATATACATACGAATTTTCCTTGAAATTTGCTTAAGGGGATTTGAATAGCTCCACCGATAATTTAAAATTTAACGTTTAGCTAAAAGAATGAAGCAACAAAAAAAAATTATCGATAAATTCGCATTTTTAGGCGCGCAATTTGGTGTTTTGTGGCTGTGGTATTTTTCCTTGCCTTTGCACGGTCACACTTGGAGGAACGTCTGAATAAAAAAAGCAACAACACATAGGTGGGAGCCCATGACGTCACAATAAAAAAAACCAAATTGGCGACCTTGACGAAGGGGGCTGAATTTCAAAAAAGTTTAAATGCAGTTATTTGCGGGTATCCCATAAAATTATGAAGAGCCATTTCTTAAACCATTTTGACAACATTTATAACAGAAAAATTGCACAAGAAAAAATTAAGAAAAAAACAAATCGAATTTTGGGGTACTTTGGGGCCGCTTATGGCTCTAATTTATATCATACACTCGGCTCCTAATTATTTCCGAATTTATGGTTTTTTTTTCAGATTTTTATGTCAATCCGTTCTGGGTGAATTTCCACACTGACTTTTTTAATAGTCTTCAATTATATTGATTTAGATTTCAGGGTTAATGTAAAACTTCATTTTTGAAAGAAAATTTAAGAAATATTTTTTCTTGTTTTAAAGGTGACTTTCTGAAAACCAGTTCTTGAAACAAGAAAGAAACCACCTTTGAAATAAGAATCACCTTTCTTGTTTCAAGAAATATTTTTTCTTGTTTTAATGGTGCCTTTAGCTGGCGAAAATGGTCACTGCATTTCCCTGAGCAGGGTAATGCAATGTCGCTTGTCCTGCCCGGGGCAATGCAGTGTCCAGCTAAGGCGACTGGTTCAACCCCTTGAATCAGTGGCCATGGTTGGAGGTGCCTGACGGTAGGCATAAAACGCAAGTGGGTGGTTCCCTTGAAAACAAACCAGTATGAGCGACGAGGTTCAGGCACCCGCTTGCCTGGCTTGTTTTTGGCTTCGTTTAGCACGCTCTCCGAATCCGAGTCTACTACGACGCTCATGTCATCCCAAGGGGTCGACCGCTGGCGACACGCAGAGAGGATTGCCCCTCCCCGTGCCCGCCGATGGTAGTAGTCGTACTTCCCATCGACGTTTGGGCTGACATCCCAGCCTTCAACCCTGTTCCAACTCCCATCGTAGGAAAGGGCCGAATCATATAAGCGAGGGTATGAAGGCTAAGGCGCAATACAAGGCAGCCCTAAGATTAAGAGCCGGCTCCAGGACAAAGCGACCCTTTCCCAAGAGGAGAAGGAAAGGCTAGCCTGGGCAGAGCAAAAGGTTGAGGATGGAAGGCTGCACTTCGCAAGCAAGCCCGTGATGGCGTCGACAAGCGGATTTGCGAACAAGATAAAGGAGTTTGCCAACAAAAGGCAAGGGCGCACACATCCTGCAGGCAGGCAAGATGGAGAAGAACATAGGTCCTGAAGCCATCGTGGATGCCGCTCAGAACCTCGCTCTGGATGACTCGGAAGACAAAGGGGACGGTGACCGGACAGTTATAGCCAACCCGTCGAGCCGAGATGAACCAGCCGCCCATGCCTCTGAGGGTGCTGCAGCTCAATCTTCATAAAAGCAGAATCGCATCGGCGGAGCTCCTGATTGCCCTGGAGCAAGTGCCCGTCGACATAGGCTTGGTTCAGCAGCCATGGATTGCCTCGGACAATATCGTGGCCGGACTAAGGTCCTCAAACTACAACACATTCTACTCACCAGCGGTATACCGGAACAGAAGCGCCGTACTTGTACGGAAGGGTATCCATGCTAACCTTATGCCTCATTACAGCTCTGACTTGACTACGGTGATGGTAAAAAGCGAGGAGAAGCGCCTCTTGGTAGCGTCCTGCTACATGCCACACGATAGACCGTTGCCACCAGAAGAGCTGAGCAACTAAGTGAAATTCGGCTCGAAGGATGACCAACTCCTTATTGGTGCAGATACCAATGCACACCACAGCGTGTGGGGAAGCACCGACATCAACGACAGAGGTGAGTCACTCTTAGACTTTATTCTATCTACAAACGTTTGTCGTTTCTATAGCAAACGTGGGGGAGGAACACACCTTCGTAGGAGGCACATCGCCAAACATAACACTTGTAAAGGGACAGAGTACTTTGGTCTCCGAATGGAGTGTCCTAAAAACGCCATCCTTCTCAGTCCATAAGTATATTCAGTTCAAATTCGATTTTAAAAGTACCCCAAAGGTAACTGTGTATAGAAACCCCCGGAACACGAACTGGGAAAAGTTTACAAGGACAGTGACCTCAAAACTTGCGACTAGCCCGGGCGCAGTAAAATCCGTAAAGGACATAGAAACGTCCCTTGAGACCCTGTCCAAGGAAAAACTGGATGCGTATCACGCAGCATGCCCGACATCAAGAACAAGGAAGAAGACCAAGCCACCATGGTGAAATCGGGAACTGACACTCAAAAGAAATAACCTCCGAGAATTCTTCAAAATCGCCAAAGAGGCATACAATGAGATCATCAACGAGGTATACAAAATATTACTTAGGGATTACAAGAAGGAATCACGCAGGGCACAGAGAAGATTGTGGAGAAACTTCTGCTCCAGCATCGAGAACGTCCCGGAAACAGCTTGGTTCCGGAAGCTGCTTTCGAAGCAGCCTACCATACAGAGTCAGCTAAAGCGCGACGACGGACAGTGGACTGAGGGCAGTGCAGAGGCCCTAACAGCACTTATGCAATCGCACTTCCCAGGATGCAAGGATGTCCTAGACGCCAGCACGCACCAGGACATAGCAGCTGGCGAAGAACGCCCCCCAAACGATCTAATAACACCAATGAAAATCAACTGGGCCATAGACTCCTTTGCGGGCTATAAAAACTTCATGGAATATTTCCAGCCATGTTGCAGGCGACCAAGGAAAGGATCACCCCATGGTTGTATAAAATATACTCGGCATGTCTAAGCACGGGCTATATCCCAATCCAATGGAGGACATCTCGGATTGTCTTTCTCCCAAAGGTGGGAAAGTGCAGTCACGCGAGCCCCAAGGATTACAGGCCGATAAGTCTTACCTCTTTCATACTCAAAACTCTGGAAAAGCTGCTGGATCTACACTCAGGGAAAAATTCGCGCTTTTCGATATCAAATCAAGTACGAACGATATCGAAAGTTAGGTAAGCACGAAATTTCTTGATATAAGAACGAATATTTTAAATCAAGTACGAATAATTCAAGACCGAAAGTAAGAATTTGAGAACGAACGTTCTTGAAATAAGTACGACATAAAATGGTTTTAAGTACACAAATTCTTAATTTAAGAATGCAAAATTCTTAACTATAGTACATTTTTAGTTGAAATGTTTTACTGTGCATTATTATTTATTTAACTTATAACCTATTTTAACAGTTACACATATTTTGAAGGTAATTTATATTCAGAAAAAACTTTTAGTAATGGTTTTAGGTGATAATTAGGAGAACTCTTACCCCGACCTCGGTTTGAACCCGCGACCACTCGAACTGCAGACAGACGCCTTAACCATCTCCACCACGCACGCTTCTTAAAATGCCTTGACTTAAGGGGGCACAATTAGCCTCGAGGAAAAGACTAGCGTACAAGTTAATTTTATTAATATTTAAAAAATGTGTTCAGGGTCACAAAATAGAAAAAAATAAGATTTACAGATAATTAAAGAAAAACAAAAAAAAAACATTTGTTAAAAATATAACTTATAGGCCTTGTCTCGTCGGGGATTCGATGTCGGTACCTTTATTGACAAAATTTCATTGTGATGGCGCCTCTACCAGCTGCACCACCCTGGGAATTAGCCTTTTCTGGTTCAATTTGTATATTTAAGAACGACTAGTTCTTATTTCAAGCACGAATGTTTTAAAAATTGCAAGTACGATTCGATATTTTTTTAAGAACGTTCGTTCTCAAATTATTCGTTCTTCATTTCTCTGGGTGTACACATCAGTAATGAGACTTATGTCATCCAATCAGCATGCCTACACCAAAGGGAAATCTGTGGAAACGGCACTAAACTCGCTAGTAGCAACCGTTGAGAGAGCCCTACACATTAAAGAATATGCGCTTGGAGTATTCGTAGATATATCCGGAGCATTCAACAATGTCAAGATGAATGCTATAATGGATCGCCTAAAAGCGACCAGCACGCACCCCGCAGTAAGCCTCTGGATAAGAAACCTGCTTAGCTGCAGGCGGGTACTTTCAGAGTGGGGCACTGCTTTTGAGGTAAAAGGGGCACACAGAGGCACACCACAAGGTGGGGTCCTCTCGCCTCTTCTATGGAATTTGGTGGTCGATGATCTAAATAAGAGATTCGAGAGGAGATCCCCAAAAATAACTGGCACAGTTACATAGTTACAACATAGGCATAATTATTACGGCAGTCTGTCCATCGACCCTCAGCTCCATAATGGTATCAACACTTAGGGAGATATGTGAGTGGGCGGAAAAGGTGGAACTCAGAATCAATGCGGACAAGACGGACCTCATTCACTTTTCTAAGAGATACAAGGTACCGAAATGGACCCCCCAAAAAAATGGCGCAACCAGGCTGAGCCCGAAAACGCAGGTCAAGTTCCTCGGAACAATACTGGACTGCAAGCTGGCATGGACCCCCAATATATTAGAAAGGGTGAAAAAGGCCACCGTGACGCTATATGCATCCAAGAAGATGCTTAGCAGCACATGGGGCCTGTCGCCTACTCTGATGCACTGGATCTACATCTTGGTGGTTCGTCCGACTCTGATGTATGGAGCCTTAGTGTAGTGGCAAGCCACTGAAAAGAAGACCTACACCGAGCTTATGAAGAGAACTCAGCGGCAGGCACTGGTCTGCATAACGGGGGCGCTGAGGTCAACCCCAACTAAAGCTCTGGAAACGATCCTCGGTATCGACCCCATAGATATCCACGCACAACTAACTGCAGGAAAGGCACCACAACGTCCAGTTGCATCCGGCAATATGACGTCGCAAGGCTTCGGACACAGTTCAATCGGCCGAATCATAATCAACAAAACGGACTACATGACTCCCAGAACTTGTCCGGAAGTTAAAACAACCTCGTTCACTGGCCCTGACGACTGAATAACGGGTCGGGACCAGACTCAACACCTCAACAATTACACAGACGGCTCCAAGATGGAAGGAGGAGTAGAAGCGGGCTTATACTGTACGAACCCTGAAATAAGGCTGTCATATAAGCTACCCAGCGACTGTAGCATATTGCAGGCAGAAGTCTTCGCCATAAGGAAAGCGGCAGAAGTGGTTCAAAGTATAAACCGATCATACGATGTGGTCAACTTGTTCGTGGACAGCCAAGCGGCGATAAGATCCATGCAGTCGTCAACGGTCAGTTCCAAAAATGTAATGGCGAGCAGGAATGAGTGGAAGAGTACCGAAGACTTGCCGAATTGCAAGAACAATGTGCAAAGAGCCAAATGAAAAACTCAGGCGCACGTGCAGGAAATGTGAAGAACCGGAGGCTATCGAAACCCTGGAACATCTTATCTGCAACTGCCCGACTGAGTGTAGTAAATGAATAAGCAAATATTGATGATGAGTGACAAAACTTCATTCACATTTAGCCATGTCCGTCCGTCTGTCCGTCCGTCCGTTTCTACGCAAACTAGTCCCTCAGTTTTGAAGCTATCGAGCTGAAACTTTACCAAAAGTCGTCTTTCTATTGCAGGTAGTATATAAGTCGGAGCCGGCCGGATCGGACAACTATATCTTATAGCTCCCATAGGAATAATCAGAAAAATAATTGAAAAAAAATTATAACTTATTGTTTTTTGACATATTACCTTATGCTCTTGGAAATATCATTTTTTTAACTGTTCTGAATTTCGAATTAAATTTTAGAAAAATCGGACAACTATATCATATAGCTTCCATAGAAACGATCGGAAAACTAAAGAGAAATTAATAGGAATAAAATTATAGCTTTGTTAATTTTTATTGTATTCTCTTCTACTTTGGAATATAAGTCTATTTTATTATTTTAGAATTTTGAATTAAATTTAACATAAATTGGATGACTATATTATATAGCTGCCATAGGAAGGATCGAACAATTAATGTCAAAATAATCCGTAAACTGCTATAATTTTTTTTGTTGCAAATCTAAACTTAACATTTTTGTAATTTCAAATAGAATAGGAACGATCTGCAAGGGTATATAAACTTCGGCTGGCCGAAGTTAGCTTCCTTTCTTGTTAACTATATTTATGTTGTTGCCGTAAGTATATTTCTTTCTATTCTTTTTTAGAACTCCACAGTTTGTCAAAAGTTCTAAAACATTTCGTGTTAGCTAAACGGGTTTTTGGATTTTAAAAATAAAAGAATTTTAAGGAAAACTTCAAATGTAAAACCAAAACCTAAAGCCTTGTAATCTAAAGGTCGTTTGTGTTTAAATCAAAGTTCTATTCAAAATTGGAGTTCTCTTATTTTTTTTTTACTTTGTTCTGAGAGGTTATGGAATACTCATTTGGCATTCCGCTCTTTACCATCTACCTAAAAATATTTTACAAAGTGGAAAAGAAATAATTATGTCAACATCATTATTGGTAAGAATTGTGGTGGGTTTGAACCCACGACCTATAGACTATGTTTCCTTTACGTACAACATAACCATCTGAGCTACAGTTTGGAAGTTCTTGCTGACATTAAAGCAAACGGTTAATAAATAAGGAGCAAAAGATTTACCATGATCACCTTGCAATTTCGCTAAGGATTAGCAAAAGCAAAAATTCTCAATTTAGAATAATTATTTGGTTTTCAGTATTTTGTTTTCATTAATTTTTCACCTTGATTAGGATTATATTAACAATGTCAGAAAGGCAGGTAGGGGGAGAAGCCGTGAATGAAATTGTTTAAACATTTCCATTTGTTTAAACAATATGACGCAAGTGTAGGAAATAGCAAAAGAATTAACTGATTTGAATATTTATGTTTTTTAATATTATTTAATTTTAAAACACAAAAATCCGTTTGAAAATGTCTCAAACCTGTTGGGGAAATGAAAATGATATTCTTTTAGCAATAGAATATCAGTATTATCATGAATTTGAACTTAAGCAAATCTTACTTCCTTAGTCAGGTGAAATGCAAACACACACGCACACTTCCACATATCTAATGGTTGGGGGTGTAAATACGCATTTTAGCGTGCGTGTGTGTGTACGCAACGGGGCCAATTTATGTTTTTATTTTGTTTTTACAAATCCACGATTTGTCAATAATTCAACATTTGAAAGGTAATAAGTAGTTTGGAAACATTTCGTCTTAGCTTATCGGGTTTTTAGATTTTAAAAATAAAAACAAATTTAAGGAAAACTTCGATTGTAAAACTGTTAGCAAAATCTAAAACTGATCGAAGCAGCATGATTTTGCAAATAGTAAAATCATTTAAAATCCGACTTTAAATGTATATACATACGACTTTTCCTTGAAATTTTCTTAAGGGGAATTGGATAGCTCCACCGATAATTTAAAATTTAACGTTTAGCTAAAAGAATGAAGCAACAAAAAAAAATTATCGATATATTCGCATTTTTAGGCGCGCAATTTGGTGTTTTGTGGCTGTATTTTTCCTTGCCTTTGCACGGTCACACTTGGAGGAACGTCTGAATAAAAAAAACAACAACACATAGGTTGGAGCCCATGACGTCACAATAAAAAAAACCAAATTGGCGACCTTGACGAAGGGGGCTGAATTTCAAAAAAGTTTAAATGCAGTTATTTGCGGGTATCCCATAAAATTATGAAGAGGAATTTTTTAAACCATTTTGACAACATTTATAACAGAAAAATTGCTAAAGAAAAAATTAAAAAAAAACAAATCGAATTTTGGGGCACTTTGGGGCCTCTTATGGCTCTAATTTATATCATACACTCGGCTCCTAATTATTTCCGAATTTATGGTTTTTTTTCAGATTTTTATGTCAATCCGTTCTGGGTGAATTTCCACACTGACTTTTTTAATAGTCTTCAATTATATTGATTTAGATGTCAGAAAGGCAGGTGAGGGGAGAAGCCGTGAATGAAATTGTTTAAACATTTCAATTTGTTTAAACAATATGAGGCAAGTGTAGGAAATAGCAAAATAATTATTTGATTTGAATATCTATGTTTTCTTAATATTATCAATGCATTTTGAATTTTAAAACGCAAAAATCGGTTTGAAAATGTCTTTTAATACTAATTTTTATTAAGAAAAAACGCGAAACTTGCGCTCCCGCTCCCGCCTTACACTAATCAACAAAATTCAATATTTAAATAACGCAAAGTGCGTAAACACCGCCCCCTCTGAAGGACCGCCGTCTTCAGCACGCCACTGGCAGCGCCGCTAGCCTATGGATGGCTCGCCGATACGTCGCCTCCTTCGTCCTCACGTCCGCCACTCGGACCTTGCCGTCAGCGCCGACGTTCACAGCCACGATCCGCCCGATCAGCCACTGCTGCGGCGGAAGGTTGTCCTCTGCGACGACGACGAGAGCTCCCACGTCGACGTTTGGAACCTCCTGGTGCCCCTTGTTCCTTGCCTGGAGGCTCGAGACGTACTCCCGGGACCATCGCTGCCAAAACCTGTGCCTGTGACACAAGACATTGCGCCATCGCACGTAAGCAGGTTGGGCTGACTTGGTCTGGGAGCGCTGCGGGGGGTGGAGCCAGGAGGGGTCCGCCGATCAGGAGATGGCCTGGGCTTAGGGCTTCGCCGTCGTTGGGTTCGGTGCTGATCGCTCCGAGGGGCCTGGAGTTCAGAACGGCCTCCACGCTGGTCAGGAAAGTTCCGAGCTCCTCCGCGGTCAGGATGTCTTCTCCCACCGTGCGAAGGAACAGGTGCTTTGCAGACTTCACACCTGCCTCCCAAAGTCCGCCGAAGTGAGGTATGAACGGAAACTCGCATCCTTTTTTTGATGCGAATGTTTCGATACGCCCCCCTGCTCCTCCAGACGGGCCCGGTGATCGGCTCCGACAAAGTTTGTCGCGTTGTCGCACCACACCTTCTCCGGAATCCCGCGTCGACTCACGAAACTTTGGAATGCCAACAAAAACGCATCAGTGGTGAAGTCAGACACTAACTCTAAGTGGACCGCTTTGGACGCAAAACATACAAACAATGCCACGTATGATTTTACGGTGGCTTACCACGGATGCGATACGTTGTGTTAAATGGGCCACAAAAATCAACACCACAGATATTAAAGGGGCGGAGAGCTTGAAGTCTGTCTGATGGCAAGTTCCCCATGATTTGCGTCAAGAGTTGAGGTTTGCATCGAAAGCAACGAATGCAAGAACGAACTGTTCTGCAACAAACTTCCTGCGCATTAACCAACCATATTTTTTCTCGCAACAGACTTACAAGAGCTCAAGGGCCAGCATGACAATTTGTTTCGTGCAGGTAGGACACGTAAGCTTTAACAAACTGTGAGCCTTTCGACAACAACAACGGGAATTTTGGCTTCGTACGGGATAGGAGCATTTAATAACCGACCCCCAACTCGCAGCAATGTCGCGGAACACCAATCTAAATTTTTCTCCTGAAGAAAAGGGCTTAGTTTTTGTATATTCGTTGCGACCGGTTTATTTTTCCGAATTTTTCCTATGTCGTCACTGAACTCGTGAGATTGGATCACTTCCACTATTTTCTCGAACGCAAAATTCAGTTCTCTTGGAGTAATACTTTTTTCAAAGGGCTGCGACACTTTTTTGCACCTTTGAATAAACCGAAAGACCCACACGAAAACTCTTAGAAGCCTTATGTGCGACGAAAAAGTCTCTATTTTCTGAAGCACATCGTTGGGCTCTGGAATTACCAGAAGCGCCAATGCTGATTTGCGTAACTCCATCGACACGACATCAGCAGGCGCTTTAAAGTGTCGATTTACAGGCCAATCTTTTTCTGCGTCAAGCAAAAACGACGGCCCAGCGAACCAAATGGAAGCTGTGAGTTTCTCAACGTCACATCCCCGGGACACGATGTCCGATGGGTTTACTTTCGTGGGGACATGTCGTTAAATTGCTTTTTCCGACCACTCTTGAATCTCTGCAACTCGGTTTGAGACGAAAACCGACATCGATGAAGGATGCGTTTTGATCCAATGCAGAGTGATCTCGGAGTCCGTCCATAGGAACACCTTTGTGATCGGAAAATTTAGCAATGGTCTTACATGATTATAAAGATCCGCTAGAAGGTGAGCTGCGCACAACTCCATGCGAGGCAAAGTTTCCGTCAACAAAGAAACTTTTAAACCTTCCGCGGTACTAGTGCGAACGTAGATGCACGCTCCATATGCTCGCATGGAAGCGTCAGCGAAACCATGTATTTCTGCCGGGACTTTGGCGTCTGTATAAACGAATCGCGATACCTTAATCTTGGGCAGCTACAACAGCGTTCCCTTAAAGGCTTCCCAAGATGTCTGCAGTTGCATCGGCAGCGACTCGTCCCAGTCTAACTTTCGAAGCCACAGTTTCTGCAACAACATTTTTGCCGTAGTCTCTAGAGGACACAATAGGCCAAGAGGATCGAAAAGTCGGGCAGTCACCGACAGTATATTTTGTTTGGTCGCACGAAGAGTCATCCAACCGAAATTGAAAGTAATCTTTACACGGTAACCAATCCACGCCAAGGGTTTAAGTTACGTCTGAGTCCGCCGTTAGCGGCATGACAGCGCTTTCAGATGTGGACAACTCTGGGCAGTTAGAAAACCACTTTGCCAATTCAAATCCTGCCGCTTGCAATACCTGAGAAACTTCGTCTCGAAGGCTTTACAGGTCCTCAACGCATCTGGCGCCAGTCAACAAATCGTCAACATAAAAGTCATTCTGAATGACCTTGGCGGCTTTTCGATATGAATCCTGCGCGATCTCTCCAAGCCGCCTTAAACACCGAATCGCCAGATAGGGTGCTGGCGAAGTTCCATAAGTCACGGTGTTCAGCTTGAAGATTTTTAGAGACTCAGATGGATCTCGTCTCCACACTATGAGCTGAAAGTTTTGGTCAGCTTCATCAACCATTACTTGACGATACAGCTTTTCTACGTCTGCTGCGAGCACAAACTTGTGCAGCCTGAACCGAAGCAGGGTCGAATACAGCTCCTCTTGAATGGTGGGCCCTACCATTAAGATGTCATTCAACGCGACCTGCGTCGATGTCCGACTCGAGGCGTCGAATACCACTCTCAAATTTGTCAAGGTGCTTTGAGGTCGCAGCACGCACTGGTGCGAAATGAAATAGTGCGGACTGTCTGGAATTTTATTGTTAGTGAAAGACATATGGCCCATCGCTTCATATTCTTCCACGAATTCCAAATACATCTTTTTTAAAGATACTCTTCTTTCAAGCGACCAAAATCTACGTTTCGCAACTTCATATGAGGAACCAAGAGTGTTTGGGTCAGATTTGAACGGCAGACGAACCGAAAATCTCCCGGACGACAATCTTTGAGTGTTTTTCTCAAAGTGTTGCTCACAAAGTTACTGCTCAGGAGTATGGACCTTGGCCTTGGGCGGCAAGTCCTTCACAGACCAAAATTTCTGCAGGGTTGTGTCGATTGACTCCAACACTTCCTCCTGGCAGCTGAGATGTACCAACCTTTCAGTATTTTTTTACGTTTTCTGAGGCACATCTCCCTGACACTATCCAGCCGAGAACTGTTTTCTGCAAAATGGGAAATTCAGGCCCTTGCTTTATCTGGCCGACTGACAACAGTTCAAAGAACGAGTCTGCGCCTATAAGCATATCTATTTTTTGGGGGCTTGAAGAAGAATGGATCTGCCAATTGAATATTTTCAGGCACCCTCCAGCCGCTGGTGTTCACCGTTTGATCCGGATGATACCCAGAAATATTTTTTAGGATGTAAAATTCAGACGACAATTGACTGCTACCCACCCGCGACTTCACAATTGTTTGTATTTTCTTGGTTGCTTGAAACACACCGCAAGCTCAAACACACCTCCTCTCTCTTAATCTTTAGTCTCTGAGCGAGCTCATCGGTCACAAAATTTACTTGTGAACCAGAATCGAGCAGCGCTCGAGCCAAAACTAATTCGCCACTTTTTGTTTGGACGCTCACGATAGCTGTGGCAAGAATAACTCTATCCGATGCAGTCGCGTGGGCTGAGGAGGAGGTGGCAACGCGAGATTTGATGGCGGATAAATGTGCAGCAATGTGTGATGTCATGACTTACACACCCTGCATCTTTTCGATTTGCATTTTTTTACCGTATGTCCCTTTCGAAGGCAGTTAATGCATAAGGGAGCCTGTGACTGTGCTGTGACTGTGTCGATCAAGTTTCTCAAGGCGGTAGCTGATGGCTGGGAAATATTTGGCAGATTGAACAGTGTCGATATATTGTCAAAGAAAATTAAACAATCATTATCGTACACCCGCTTTAGGCTAGCCAGGGCTTTTGGATAATTATCCGCGGTAACTTGGAAACACGATATCAGATGGTTAAATTTTTCGATATCGTCCAGCGTGTCATCTTTGTCAACAAAAGTTTCGAAAAGACTTATAAAGTTTATAAATTCGGAATGTTTTCCGCTGAAGGTTGGAAGAGCTACGCTCGGCAAACGGCGTTGGGGTGTGCGCGTGGCCGGCGGAGCGGAATTATCAACGCTCTTCCGCTTTGTTTCCGCAATTAGGGAAATTAGCAACGATTTGGCTATTATTGCAGTCTCTTCTAACTCTTCGCGGTACACATCATCTCCATCTTTCGCTTCAATTTGATTTTGTATAAGCGAAGCATTTTCAATGTGCGTATTTAGGATTTCTAATCGACATTCTAACTCAACCGTATTTGAAGAGAATCGACCCTCATTCAAATATCTTTGCGTTCGCTCTATACTCCTCATATATCCATCTCGTTGGTTTTTCAACTCTTCGATGTCTTTGTTATTACTTTCTGTTTTTGGCATATTATTTTTTTTTTATTTTTGGTATCGAAGAGTCGTAAATTTAATTTATTTCAGTTTTTTTTTAATTATATGTATGTAAATGTGTACAAAACTTGTTTTTAATTTTATTAAATTTAAAATAATAACCAACGAGAGAAATAAGGAATAAGGAATAAATTAAGGAATTAATTTAAGAAATCCTAATTTATTTGAACAATGCAATAATTATAATATGCCGAGCGCACGTAGTGTAGGGAAGCACACGCCAAGCTAAAACACCAAAAAACGAACAAGCGTTTAGGAAGCAGCAACGCGTGCACCGTTCCAGCCTAGTCGGAAGTTTTGGAGTGGTCGACGTTCGGAATGCATCCGGAACGCTTCCTTTTCCACAGTAAAAATGCGATACAATGTTGGATAGCTTCCAGAATGCATGCTGGATGCAACCCAAGTCATCACTCCCCTATAGCTTCTTTTAGAAGGGAAAAAGGGAGCGGTCCGTGCAATCGTAGCTTTTCGTACGTCGCAGCCGAACCCTTGCCGAAACCCGAACGCTTGCCGATCGTTCTTTCGTTTTTTCAATCGCTGCAATTATACCTTCCATCGGAATGCATCCGGAATGCATCCAATGGAATGGAAAATATGAAATGATAAGCTTTCAAACGGTACTCTTGAAAAAAACAAATGAAAAGAACAAAAGAGACATTGCAAGAACGCGCGCTGTTTTTTCGTTTCTTATGCATTTCTTGTCACTTGCTTTTTGGAATTTGACCAGTTAAGTGCGTAGATTTTTCGGTTAAACCATTTTTAATCGTTTTTTTTTTTTGGTTATAGTTCTAGAAAAACAAACATTTTGTGTGTTTCTGCGCCAAGTAAGTATAGTGCCGTAATAAGTGCAAATAAAAAATAATACCTCTTAACGAGGTAAAATAACCAAATAAAAGTGTATTTTTTTTTAACCAAACAAAAATAATTGTGTGTGTGTTTAATAAACAAAGTGCTATTAAAATAATTCTTATTCGGCCACTGAATCGCGTTGCTTAAGGTTTTTACGTATGCACAGTGTTTGTACATACAGTGAACACAATGCACAATCGGACACACATTTTTTTTCTATCATAAAATTGCTCTAAAATCGTGCAAATAAGTAAAACACAATTTTTTGGCTCTTACTAAAATTTAAGTGTCATCTAGTAATAACATCCAGATTTAAAACACAACTCATAAAAAAAGGGTGTCCATTTATGCGTTAGCTTCACTGTGCCTGCCGTGTGCCGAATAAGAATTTTTCACAACATTATACTAACTAATTATTGTTTTTATTTTTTGTATGACCTCATGGACGGATTTTTGACAATGGAAGAACAACAACATCAAAAACTGTAAGTATTTCATTTAATTTAAGTTTTTGTGTAACAAAAGTGCCGTTCTGTTTTTCATTTCTTGGTTTCATGTGTTCTCTTTTTGTCTCTATTAGGGTGGACCTAAGTCTTAACATTTGTGGACTTGAGAAAATAACCTTAAATCTATTTTTCAAAAATATTTAAAAATTATAGAAATTAAAAGTTCTTATTTTAAATTTACAAAATTATAAACTTAAAAAATTTTTTAAAAACTGTTGAACATAACAGTTTATTCGCCATCCCTACTGTTATGTACATTACAAAAATTAACATTATAGAAATCCCTACTTTTGAATATTCGGGCACACTTTTCGTTTATCCTTCTCTTTCTGATCCTCGTGTACAAGTGGCTGGTTGTGTGCAGAAAATAAGAAATATAAATCAATATATAAAACAACGATCATAAAACATATCCATCTAATAATCGTGTTCTTATTTAAACTGATAAAGGACTGAACGGATGGGCGTTATATTTCAACAGGTTATGGGCCCAGGCCACGTTCTTTTAAGAAATTAAAAGTGCATAACAATTTTTCTTTGATTTCTAAGAATTGGCATAACACGTGCTAATATACATATATGTACAAAATGGACAAGTCAAAGCGAAACATTAAACCGTTTGACGGCGAGAAATATTCTGTGTGGAAGTTTAGAATTAGAGCACTTCTTGCTGAACAAGGTATATTAAAAGTGATCGATAGTGAAATTCCTGACGAGTTGGATGAAAATTGGGTAAAGGCAGAGAGGAGTGCTAAAAGTACACTGATAGAACATTTGAGTGACTCCTTCTTGAGTTTCGCGACAAGCAACAACACAGCTCGCGAAATTCTCAGAAGTCTGGATTCTGTGTATGAGCGGAAAAGTCTGGCGTCACAGTTATCTGTACGCAAACGGTTGTTGTCGCTAAAGCTTAAGAGTGAAATGGCATTAGTTACACATTTTGTGGTTTTTGATGAACTGGTTGGCGAACTGTTGGCGTCCGGTTGTAAATTAGACGAAATGGACAGAATTTCGCACTTGCTGCTTACATTGCCAGCATCCTATGACGGGGTGATCACAGCTATAGAGACACTTTCGGAGGAAAATATAACGCTCGCTTTTGCTAATAACGATACTAGTAAAAAAGTTATGCAGGCTGAGGCTAAAAATAATTTTAACAATAACTATAAAACAAATTATAAAAACGATAACAAATATAAGTTTAATGCTAAAAATTATAACAGAAATAATAATAAGCAAAAACCATATAATATAAAACAAAAACTTAACAACATAAAGTGCCACCACTGTGGAAAACTAGGACACATAAAAAAAGATTGTTACGGTTATAAAAAACAAATAAATAATGAAAATAATAAACAAGTGCACACTGCAACAACCAAGCCAGGCTTCGCGTTCATGCTTAAGAGTTTAAATAAAATTAATAATAATTTAAACGGGAACGTGAATTTTATTCTTGACTCGGGTGCTACCGAGTATATTTTTGCAACCAAGCGTGGAGTCGTCCGCTTGGAAAATGAATATCAGATAACTCTGGAAGACGTGCTGTACTGCGGAGAAGTTGCAGAAAATCTGATTTCCGTAAAAAGGCTACAAGAGGCTGGAGTGACTGTCATGTTTGATGAAAAGGGAGTAAAATTGACGAAAAATGGAAAAACTATTGCTGAAAACTCAGGTGCGTACAATATACCAGTTATTGAATTTAAAGCATATAAAATAGATACAAAAAATAAAGATTTATATAAGTTATGGCATGAGAGACTGGGGCATATAAGTAAAGCAAAAATGTTAGAAATGAAAAGAAAGAATTTATTTAGTGATAATAGCCTCCTTAATAGTGTTAATCCTACCGACAATATTTGCGAAGCCTGTTTGAATGGAAAACAAGCCAGATTACGATTTGAAAAATTTAAAAATAAAGAGCATATAAATAGACCTCTTTTTGTAATTCATTCTGATGTCTGTGGTCCGATAACACCAACAACTATTGATGATAAAAATTACTATGTAATTTTTGTGGATCAATTTACTCATTATTGTGTCACTTACTTAATAAAACATAAGTCGGATGTGTATAACATGTTTAAAGATTTTATCTCAAAAAGTGAAGCCCACTTTAATCTTAAAGTTGTTAATCTTTACATAGACAATGGTAGGGAATATTTATCTAACGATATGCGGGAGTTCTGTGTTCAGAAAGGAATTAGTTACCATTTGACTGTACCATATACTCTACAGTTAAATGGAGTTTCAGAGCGAATGATCAGAACAATAACTGAAAAGGCTCGAGCAATGGTAAATGGTGCAAAACTAGACAAATCTTTTTGGGGTGAGGCTGTGTTGACGGCAACATATATTATAAACAGAATTCCAAGTAGGGCACTTGGAGATCGTCCAACAACGCCTTACGAGATGTGGCATAATAGAAAGCCGACTTTAAAATATTTAAAAATATTTGGTTCGACTGTGTATGTACACAATAAAATAAGAAAACATAAATTTGATGAAAAATCGTTTAAAACCATATTTGTTGGGTACGAACCAAATGGTTTTAAATTATGGGATACTGAAAATGAGAAATTCATAGTCGCCAGAGACGTAGTAGTAGATGAGACCAATATGGTTAACTCTAGAGTTGCTAAAAACGAAGCCCTGAATGATAGTAAGGACAACAAAAATAATATATTCCCGAAAGAGAGTAAGGAAAGTAACCCCCTGAATGAAATTAATGATTGTGTTGAATATAATGTCCAGAATGAGAGTATGGAATGTTGTGAACTCGAGATCCTGAATGAGAGTAAGGATTCTAAAAATGAAAATTTCCAGAATGAGAGTATGGAATGTTATGAACAAGAGATCACGAATGAAAGTAAGGACTCTGAAAATGAAAATATCCAGAATGAGAGTATGGAATGTTTTGAACAAGATATCCTGAACGAAAGTAAGGATAGTGATAAAGATAGTTTCCCGAATGACAGTAAGGAAGTTAAGCGAAGAAAAAAAATGTCAACACATGAAATCGCTAAAGTAACTAATGATGTAACTAGAAGAAGCGACAGATTAAAAAATAAACCAAGCATATCCTATAAAGAAGATGAAATAAATTTAAATAATTTTATAATGAATGCTCACACTGTTTTTAATGAAGTGCCTTGTTCATTTGATGAAGTAAAAAGTAGAGAAGATAGGTCTTTATGGGAAGAAGCTATTAAGGTCGAGCTTTCTGCTCATACTCTAAATAACACCTGGACTATTGTTAAAAAGCCTGAAAATAAGAATATTGTAGATTGTAAGTGGGTATTTACTTTAAAGCATGATGAAATGGGAAATCCAGTTAGGTATAAAGCCAGATTAGTTGCACGCGGGTTTACACAAAAATATCAAATAGATTACGATGAAACGTTCGCTCCGGTTGCTAGAATTTCCAGTTTCCGTTTTTTTTTATCCATCGCGAACCAATATAATTTTAAAATACATCACATGGATGTTAAAACTGCTTTTCTTAATGGTACGTTGAAGGAGGAAATATACATGAAAGTTCCTCAAGGAATTGTTTGCAATTTTGAAAATGTATGTAAACTAAACAAATCAATTTATGGTCTCAAACAAGCAGCTAGATGCTGGTTTGAAGTATTTGAGCATGCATTAAAGGAATGTGGATTTAAAAATTCATCTGTTGATCGTTGTATATATCTTAAAGACAATGGCGATATCAAGAAAAATATGTATGTTTTACTATATGTGGATGACTTAGTTATAGCGACATACGACATAAAAGGATTAGTACATTTTAAACAATACCTAATGACAAAATTTAGAATGTCTGACTTGGGTGAAATACGATACTTTATTGGAATGAAAATAGAAGTGGGCCAAGATCAGATATCTTTAAGTCAGTCTGCTTACATAAAAAAGGTTTTAAGTAAGTTTAATATGGTAAATACTCCACTCCCTAGTAACCTAGATTATGAAATGTTAAATTCAGACGAAATTTACGATGCTCCTTGTCGAAATTTAATTGGTAGTTTAATGTACATAATGCTCTGTACGCGACCGGATATAACTACTGCCATCAATATCCTAAGTAGATATACTAATAAAAATAATATTGAACTATGGAAATGTTTAAAAAGGGTTTTAAGATATCTTAAAGGAAATATTAAAATGAAACTCATTTTTAAGAAAAATTTAAATTATGAAAATATATTTGTTGGCTATGTAGACTCAGATTGGGGTGGAAATCAGAATGACAGAAAAAGTACAACTGGTTATCTTTTTAAAATGTTTAACTCTAATTTAATTTGTTGGAATACAAAGAGACAGAATTCAGTAGCAGCTTCATCCACAGAAGCAGAGTATATGGCCTTGTTTGAAGCTGTCAGGGAAGCATTATGGCTTAAGTCCCTTTTAGAAAGCTCCCTTTTAGAAATGCTCCAATAAAAATATTCGAGGATAACCAGGGTTGTATAAGCATAGCCAGTAATCCCTCTTGTCATAAGAGGTCAAAACATATAGATATTAAGTATCATTTTTCTAGAGAACAAATTGAGAATAATGTTATTTCCATTGAGTATATTCCTACAGAAAATCAGCTGGCGGACATTTTCACGAAACCATTACCTTCCGGAAGATTTATGGAATTAAGAGGAAAAATGGGACTACACAAAGATGACTAAATTCAACCACAACAATGGAGAGACAATGAAAACTATTTTACATTTCTAGTTTAATTTTTCTTATAACATTTTGATAATTTAAAAAATTATGTTTAGCGTACCTAATGAATTGAAAAGACAAGTCTAAAGTTATGTAACTGAAGTTCCTTCTACATTTTAATTTAATTATTATTTTAACATATGCTTAAGTACATACATATATATATATATAATCTATTGGATGACCTGATTGGGTTTTATCTGGGTTTTCCCAATCCTCGCAGCAAATGCTGGGTCATATTGTAATACCTCCCCAGAATACTATTCAGCCACTTTTAATGAAAAACTTATATATTTTGAACGTATATTTTAAAAATAATGTAATTTTTGAGGGGGCGTGTTGAACATAACAGTTTATTCGCCATCCCTACTGTTATGTACATTACAAAAATTAACATTATAGAAATCCCTACTTTTGAATATTCGGGCACACTTTTCGTTTATCCTTCTCTTTCTGATCCTCGTGTACAAGTGGCTGGTTGTGTGCAGAAAATAAGAAATATAAATCAATATATAAAACAACGATCATAAAACATATCCATCTAATAATCGTGTTCTTATTTAAACTGATAAAGGACTGAACGGATGGGCGTTATATTTCAACAAAAACAATTTAACAAAAAATTAATTTAATACTAATTATAATTTTTTTATTTCAAACGTTTCTTAAAAATATTTTTTATAATGGCCGGACTTTCCCGATCTAATTTGCACCGTTTAGCTCAAAAGGAAAGGAAGGAGTTTGAGCGATCGGTCGCTTTAGCTTTAAATGTAAACAGACAAAACGAAAATGTTTCTGTAATTGAGGACCAAAGTGTTTCTGTAATTGAGGACCAAAATATTTCTGTATTTGAGGACCAAAATATTTCTGAACATTCCTTTGAACCAGATATACACTGGTCGGCATAATTATTTTGACATGTTTGAGAGCAAAAAAACTCATATTTGAACTTATAATATAAACTTTTGACACCTATATGAAAAGAACACCTCAATTCCGTATAAATAACAGAAAAATGTTCTGAACCCATTAAGCACCCTTTGAAAAATTAGAAAATTTTGTGAAAGTCAAATTTTAAACTTTTTTCCTGGGGCTTAAAACAAAAATGTTTTGATGCAAAGTTGTTCCCCAATCAAAATTAGTAATAACTGCAAAAAAAAAAAATTTCAAAATATTTTTCCTTGTATTTTTTATGATTTTTTGAATGGAAAGATCTTAGTAAAATTTTGTATGAAAAGGAGGAAAAAGCCGCTAAAATGGTCATTTTTAGCTATTTTCAAAAAATCATAAAAAATACAAGGAAAAATATTTTGAAATTTTTTTTTTTGCAGTTATTATTAATTTTGATTGGGGAACAACTTTGCATCAAAACATTTTTGTTTCAAGCCTCAGGAAAAAAGTTTAAAATTTGACTTTCACAAAATTTTCTAATTTTTCAAAGGGTTCTTAATGGGTTAAGAACATTTTTCTGTTATTTATACGGAATTGTGGTGTACTTTTCATATAGGTGCCAAAAGTTTATATTATAAGTTCAAATATGAGTTTTTTTGCTCTCAAACATGTCAAAATAATTATGCCGACCAGTGTAGAATTTAATAATGCTTTCTTTAACGTTGAAACCCAACCCTGTCTTCGGGAAAAATTAGTAGACTGGTATTATAATAATAATGTTACTAGAGATCAACTTGATGCACTTCTAAAAGTTTTACATTCAGAAAATCTAGACGTTCCGCGATCGGCTAATGGGCTTCTAAATTTAAATTTATCTAAAGCGGTTATCCGAATTGTAAGACCAGGTCATTACACCCACATTGGCATCAAATCTTATTTGGAGTTTATAAAAGATAAATTAATAGACAATTCTTAGTTAATTTTAGATGTCAATGTGGACGGACTACCGATTTTTAAAAGTTCGAGTACAAGCTTGTGGCCAGTTTTAGGATACTTTCAAAATGTTTCCAGCAGTGATGTGTTTTTAATCGGGTCTTATGTTGGCAATCGAAAGCCTGCTAATGTAGATGATTTCATGACCGATTTTGTTTCTAAGCTGGTTGAACTTTCTGAAAGTCCTTTCAAAGTTGGTCATAAAACTGTAACAATAAAATTAAGATCTTTTATTTGTGATGCCCCAGCAAGGTCTTTTATGTGTGGGACTCCAGGGACCAATTCGTTTAGCGGTTGCATGAAATGCCTACAAATTGGTAAGCGGGTTAATAACGTAACTGTTTATAGCTCATATTCAGGCTTACCATTTACAAATGAACATTTTCGGTGTAGAACTTTTCCATCACACCACTTGCCTTTTTATCAAAATAAACCTCTTTTAATAGAAAAAATTCCAGTAAACATTATTACAGCCTTTCCACTTGACCCAATGGACTTAATTGACTTGGGAGTTGCTAGAAAAATTATAAATTTAATTGTTGATAAAAAAACTTGTAATTTCAAATTAAAAAAAATTGATATATCTAACATTTCAGAAGAACTTTTAAATTTAAAACCTTATTGGCCTTTCGAGTTTGCAAGAAAACCCAGATCCCTAGACGAGTTGGCACGGTGGAAAGCAGTTGAGCAAAGACAATTTCTTATATATATAGGTCAAGTTTTGTTGAAGGACAAAGTTTCGAATGACTGTTATTATCACTTCCTTCTTCTGATGTGTGCTTACAGGGCATTATTGAGTCCAAATTTTATTTTACTGCTCGACACTGCAAGCGAGTTAATCAATTTTTTTGTCAGCACCTTTACCGCTGTTTATCCGAAAGAAGCTTTAACTTATAATGTTCACAATATGCTCCACTTAGTAGATTGCGTTCGAGAATTTGGGCACATTAATACATTTACAGCTTATCGTTTTGAAAATTTTTTACAGCAAGTTAAGCGTTGTGTAAAAAAACCAAATAAAATTTTAGAACAGGTAGAAAAGAAAATGTCAGTATATAAGGCTGTAGAAGATAAATTTATTGGCGAAAAAACCGACAGACATGGAAACATAATAAAGTATAATTTTAGTAGCTATATGTTGTCCACAAAAATGCCAAATAATATATGTTGTGTAAAGCCGAATATACCCTTTAAAATAATACGATTTTTTCATACAGGTAATAATTGTTTTATTGAAGGACACCGATTTTCTAATGTTAACAATTTTTTTGAATCACCTGTGTCTAGTTTATCCTTAGGAATTGTTCTCACTGATGGCAATTGGAACAGTGAGGCAGAAACATTTTCGGTTAATGAAATTGTATTTAAATATGTTTACACTCCTTATTTGTCTGATAAAATAGTATTAACTCCCTTGTTACACACAGTTAATTAAAAAAGTAAAGTAATTAATAAATTAAAATGGTTTGTAAAGTAGTATAACTTATAAAATATTTTTAACTAATTTTTTTCGCTACTACGTGTTGTGCGATATACGACTGCGCCTCTCGGTCGGTTGGGCGGGAGGTGGGCTTGTTCGCCTGGGATTCGCGCGCGAAATGCTTCGGCTTAAGATACTTTTTTGATTTCTTAACAAGAAAGGATGCTAACTTCGGCCAGCCGAAGTCTATATACCTCAGCAGTTAATTCCTATTCAATTACCTTCTGCAAGGGTATAATAAAATCCAAACTTAACATTTAATCAAACAAACTCAAGTCCACTATGTTCCTTTGGAGGCTATGTCCAGCATTCAAGGTGTGTATAATGTTCTGTTTTCGTACTAAAGTAATGTTTTTGTAGAAAGTATTGGCTTAAAAGGCGGTATCTAAGTAAAATAAATAATGATTTTTAGTTCAATAAACTGGTAGGATAACTCTTAACGAATATGTCATAAAAATTACTTGTTTAATTATAAAGTATTCTGAATAAACAGCAGTTTAATAATAATTTTTATGACATATTCTTTAAGAGTTATCCTACCAGTTTATTGAACTAAAAATCATTATTTATTTTACTTAGATACCGCCTTTAGGAAATTATAAAAATGTACTAACTTTTTTTTTTCTTTTTGAGGAAAATGGATTCGCACCCCAAGTTTTCACTCCCCACCCTCCCCCTGGCAGGACCCCCCTGCTCTCCTGCTCCATCTCCGGTGGAGAACAAAAAGGAGGTCGACGTGGAAGGGGAGTTGTCGGTCCTGAAGGGGGAGGTGTCGGCCCTGAAGGGGGAGGTGTTGGTCCTGAAGGGGGAGGTGTTGGCCCTGAAGGGGGAGTGGTTGGCGAAGATGGAAGCTGACAAACAGACGCTGACAGCCATGGTTGGTGAAATGGCTAAGTCGCAGCAACCTATTTTGGCACTGCTCAAGAAATTCAGCGGAGAGGGGAACTCGAGTCTTAGGACTCAGTTCCCTATTAAATCGTTCGCCGAATTGAAAGAGGTGGAGTCAGCCATTCTGGGGAACGAGCCAAAATATGTAAGTATATTGGTTACTTTAAATATCATCCTTTTTCATTTAACTCACATTTTAAAACGTGCGTATTTTGATTTTTTTCAGATATCAATGTTTAAGGTTTGTATTGGGGACTCGCTCTCCAAAAACTTCAGCCGGATTATCAGTCCTGACCTTATCATGCAAATGAATTACGCGGGATGTAAGCAGAAGGAAGGTTTCTCCTCTTTTGCTGCTATAAACAACGTCATGTACGGTAAGTGTTTAAGATTGTTGATGTTAATTTTGCAATTTCGTCTAACAAATTTTTAAAACTCTGTATTTTGCAGAATCTCAAAAGAGGGAGGGTTACAGGCATGAGGACTTTGTAAAAGACCTTAGGACCGCCTTCACCCGCCAAAAAAACAGAATTTACAAGGATACAAATAAACGAAAGGCGACGACTAGTGGAAACAAAGGACCGGATAAGGATAATGATATGGAAAACGACTTGGAATCTTTTTTAGAGGAAGATGTTTAGTTAGTTTGTAGTTAGTATATAGTTTGTAGGTTAATATAATTTAATTTTGGTTGTTTAAAAATGGAGAAAGAATAAAAATGAACAAAGAAAAAAAATAAAATTTAAAGAAAAAACAATTTTTTTACTCGTAAGAGTCACATCCAGAAGCACGCCAAAAGAAGCGATCCAGAAGGCATGTTTTGGAAGGCATCCAGAAGCACTCCAAAAGAAGCGATCCAGAAGGCATGATATGGAAGGCATCCAGAAGCACTCCAAAAGTAGCGATCCAGAAGGCATGTTTTGGAATGCATGCGGAAGCACTCCAAAAGAAGCGATCCAGAAGGCATGCTTTGGAAGGCATCCAGAAGCACTCCAAAAGAAGCGTTCTGGATCGCATCTTTTGGAAAGGAAAAATGGAAACCAATCCCAAACGTTTCCGAAGTTGAAATTACAACAACAACCCATGCCCGATGCATGAAAAGGGAGCGCTCCAGAAGCACTCCATCGGACAGCTTCCCGCGTGTCCCGCCTTGCTGTAAAAAGGAAGTGAGAAGTTCATCGATCGGGCATGCATGCAGCATCGCATCAGATGCTATCCATCATGCCTTCTGGATGCATTCCACTTCCGACTGGGCAGCTCCCGTAGTTCATCTGCAATATCAGTTCTGGGAAAGCGAAAAAAATACACTTTTATTTAGTTATGGTTATTTTACCTGGTTAAGAGGTACCTCGATATATTTACTTGGTACAGAAAAGCACAAAAGGTTTGTTTTTAAAGAACTATAAACAACAAAAATGGTTTAACCGAAAAATCAACTACACTTAACTGGTCAAATTCCAAAAAGCAACTGACAAGAAATGCATAAGAAACGAAAAAACTGCGCACGTTCTTGCAATGTACCCTTTGTTTTTTTCAATTGTTTTTTTCAAGAGTACCGTTTAAAAGATTATCATTTCATATTTTGCATTCCAATGGATGCATTCCGATGGAAGCTATAATTGCACCGATTGAAAAAAAGAAACGAACGATCGGAAAGCGTTCGGGTTTCCGCTGCGACGTACGAAAAGCTACGATTGCACGGACCGCTCCCTTTTTGCCTTCTAAAAGATGCTATAGGGGAGTGATGACTTGGGTTGCATCTAGCATGCATTCAGGATGCTGTCCAACATTGTATCGCATTTTTACTGTGGACAAAGATGCGTTCCGGATGCATTCCGAATGCCGACCACTCCAAAACTTCCGACTGGGTATGTATATACATACATACATACGCCAAAAACTGCCGTCGCAACGCTCCGCGGACTAGCCGCATGTCTTCTTCTTATTCATCGAAAGAATAAAAACCATAAATGAGTGAAAGGGCACGATACAAATTTTCTAAAATGTATGGCAATTTCCTATTTCCACTTTTATGTTTTTAAGAAAAGTATTTTTTTTTAAACCCAAAAAAGTTTTAATTATAGAAAATTTTACGGTGGGTTTTATTGCGACTTTTTAGATTCTAGAAAGGACTGAAGTACATTTTTTCTAAATTTAATGGTAAAATCGTAATTAATTTAGGAAAATTTTCCGAGGACAATATAGGAATAAACACCATAGAATTATAATTTTAGAGAAAATTTTTTTAAAATAAGAAACATTTTCATTTTGTGGCGATTTTCTAAAATTTAGGAAAATATTTTTTTGGGTGTGTCAGTGTGTTAATGTCAGTACCCTTTGGAATCCTGGATATAGCGTCTGCTATCACATTTTCCTTTCTAGGTTTGTAAAGTAATTCTTTATTATATTCATAAAGTAATATTTCCATCTTTTAGTCGCTATTTCTCCCTTCCAATTACAATCATGTGTAAGAGGTTCATGATCAGTGTAAATTTTTACTTTAGTACCACAGTAATGGTATACTCTGAGCGATTTTACAGCACAAGATATGGCCAGCATTTCTTTTTTTGTGGTTTCGTAGTTTTCTTCTGTTTGCGATAAGGTTTTAGAAATAAAAGCTATGGGTCTGTCTTTCTGTGAAAGTACGGCTTCTATTGCATGGTCGGAAGCGTCCGTCGTCAATTGTTCTTTAAAGTCGGCAAATTGTAATATTAGGCCTTTTGATATGAGGGTTTTTTTGTAAGCTGACGAAAGCTTGCATGGCTTCATCATTTAGGTGAATAGCTTTCTTGATGAAGTTGCCTCTGAAGTTCGCCCATCCTGCCCTCTAAGTAGACTTGTGAGAGGTTTAGCTAAGACAACATAAATCTCTAAACCAATATAATTGGACACTTTAAAAATATTCAGTGTCAAAACTCACCCAGAACGGATTGACATAAAAATCTAAAAAAAAAACATAACTTCGGAAATATTTAGGAGCCGAGTGTACGATATAAATTAGAGCCATAAGCGGCCCCAAAGTGCCACGTAATTCGATTTCTTTTTTTCTTAATTTTTTTTTTGCAATTTTTCTGTTATAAATGTTGTCCAAATGGTTTAAAAAATTGCTCTTCATAATTTTATGGGGTACCCGCAAATGACTGCATTTAAACTTTTTTGAAATTCAGCCCCCTTCGTCAAGGTCGCCAATTATTCCTTTTGGTTTTTTTTATTGTGACGTCATGGGCTCCCACACATGTGTTGTTGTTTTTTTTATTCAGACGTTTCCGTGCAAAGGCAAAGGAAAAATACCACAGTCACAAAATACCAAATTGCGCGCCTAAAAATGCGAATATATCGATTTTTTTGTTGTTTCATTCTTTTAGCTAATCGTTAAATTTTAAATTATCGATGGAGCTATTCAATACCCTTTAAGCAAATTTCAAGGAAAATTCGTATGTATATACATTTAAATTCTGAGTCGGATTTTTAGTGACTTTACTATTTGCAAAATCATGCTGCTCCGATCAGATTTAGACAGTTTTACAATCGAAGTTTTCCTTTAAAATTGTTTTTACTTTTAAATCCAAAAACTCGATAAGACGAAATGTTTTCAAACTACTTATTACCTTTCAAATGTTGAATTCATGACAAACTGTGGATTTGTAAAAACAAAATAAAAACATAAATTCGCCCCGTTGCGTACACAAACACGCACGCTAAAATGCGTATTTTACACCCCCAACCAGTAGATATGTGCATGTGCGTGTGTGTGTGCATTTCAGCTGACTAAGGAAGTGAGATTTGCGTTGAAATTCATAATAATACTGATATCCTTTTGCTAAAAGAATATCATTTTCATTTCCAGAAGAGGTTTGTTTACGCACTTTGTGTTATTTAAATATTGAATTTTGTTGATTAGTGTAAGGCGGAAGCGGGACCGCATTAAAGCTTTTGATCGCTCTCGCGAATTCGCCCCGTCTCTTGCCCTTATCGTTAAGTTAGGCTTAAGCGTCATTATATTGAAATTAAATGGCCAGTTGTCATATGAACCTCATTGCGGATACTCCCTTTCGTCTCCGTAAAATAAAACCGAGTTTTCCCTGCAATCACAACTTTCGCGTTTTTTCTTAATACAAATTAGTATTAAATTATCATGGTGACCCCGACGTGATTTGCAGTGGAACTCGAGTTATTTTTTTTTGGTGAAACAAACAAATTAAAATCAATAAATCGCGCCGGCTTTTAAAACATTGAAGTTGTTGTTGCTGCCGATTTAATTTGCTGTTCCTGCCTACTTTAATTCGTCGTGCTGCCGCTGGAAAGTTTTGACCACTGCAGTTTCAATCGCCGTTAGCCGCTTCTTGTGAAGTTGTTGTTGCTATCGGTTACATAATTCGACGTTGCTGCCGCTGGAAAATTTTGGCCGCTGCAGTTCTCAACCGCCGTTATCGCCAAATTCACCGCTTTAATCCCCTACGCAAAGGAAGGAAGTCATATGGATTCTAAGAGGGAAGTTATCGACGGAGTTAAATCGTCCCACCAGTATAGAGTGTTAAAAGTTGAAAGTTAATCTGTGGCGTGTCGTAAATTGTCTTTTGGCCCATCTTTCAACTTTTTGCATTCGTGTAAAAATTCGGTAGATAGTGAGCATTCTAACCAAGAAATAAATAAAACTGGCATGCACTAACGATTATAATTCTGATATATGTACATACATTCATACATATACATATTTCGAATTATACATATATAATTGAATCGCTTTGGACCAAAATCAAATAAATATTTTTCGGCATCCTGGTTTTACTTGAAAATAAAATTCCCCCATTTCTCGTCGTAGGGAACACCAATTTGATCTTAGCAAAAATAAAAGTGGTAAACGCGGAGAATTGTGAAAAGTTCTGATTCCAGAAGGAAATTGTCGGCAAATTTTCTGCCGCGCATTTTCTTCCAATTTCCCGCGCTTTTCGCCATTTTCCGCGCGTTTTGCAAATTCCCGCGCCTTTCGTTTTTTTTCCGCGCTTTTAAGCGTCAGGCTTATATATTCGTTGCCCTTAGTTATCGGTCAGTGCATCATTCTCCGTTAGCATTGCGTTGAGCCGCCAGCCGTACACGCATACACACACACAGACAGCGCAGCTCGTTTTTTCGAGTTCTCTTTCGTCGTTTTCGATCGCTCCCAGTCGGAAGTGGAATGCATCCAGAAGGCATGATGGATAGCATCCGATGCGATGCTGCATGCATGCCCGATCGATGAACTTCTCACTTCCTTTTTACAGCAAGGCGGGACACGCGGGAAGCTATCCGATGGAGCGCTCCTGGAGTGCACCCTTTTCACGCATCGGGCATGGGTTGTTGTTGTAATTTCAACTTCGGAAACGTTCGGGATTGGTTTCCATTTTTCCTTTCCAAAAAATGCGATCCAGAACGCATCGTTTGGAGTGCTTCTGGATGCCTTCCAAAACATGCGTTCTGGATCGCATCTTTGGGTGTGTTCCGCATGCGTTCCAAAACATGCGTTCTGGATCGCATCTTTTGGAATGCTTCTGGATGCGACTCCCACGAGTGAAAAAAATTAGTTCTAGTCGGTTTAAAAATAAGTTTTTTTTTAATTACATTATTCATTCTTTAATTTTCTACAATCTTTTCACACAAATTAAAATTAAATTATATTAAATTAAATTATACTAAACTAAACCTATTTCTTCACCATCATCCTCAAAATCGTTGTTCTTGTCCGGTCCTTTGTCTTTATTGGTCGTCACCTTTTCTCGATTACCATGTTTATACACCCGGTTCTTTTGCCAAGTCTTCGTGTCTATAGCCTTCCCTCTTAAGATTCTGCAAAATATAGAGTTTTAAAATTTTGTTAGACGAAATTGCCAAAGAACATCAACAATCTTAAACACTTACCGTGCATAACTCGGTTAAATGCTGCAAATGCTTACAGCTCCCGTAGTTCATCTGCAATATCAGTTCTGGGAAAGGGAAAAAATAAATACACTTTTATTTAGTTATGGTTATTTTACCTCGTTAAGAGGTATTATTTTTTATTTCCACTTATCACCGCACTATACTTACTTGGCACAGAAAAGCACAAAAGGTTTGGTTTTAAAGAACTATAAACTAATGAAACGATTAAAAATGGTTTAACCGAAAAATCAACTACACTTAACTGATCAAATTTCCAAAAAGCAACTGACAAGAAATTCATAAGAAACGAAAAAACTGCGCACGTTCTTGCAATGTCTATTTTGTTCTTTTCATTTGTTTTTTTCAAGAGTACCCTTTAAAAGATTATCATTTCATATTTTGCATTCCAATGGATGCATTCCGGATGCATTCCGATGGAAGCTATAATTGCACCGATTGAAAAAAAGAAACGAACGATCGGCAAGCGATCGGGTTTCGGCAAGGGTTCGGCTGCGACGTACGAAAAGCTACGATTGCACGGACCGCTCCCTTTTTGCCTTCTAAAAGATGCTATAGGGGAATGATGACTTGGATTGTATCTAGCATGCATTCAGGATGCTGTCCAACATTGTATCGCATTTTTACTGTGGACAAAGATGCGTTCCGGATGCATTCCGAATGCCGAACAAAACTTCCGACTGGGTGTAAGTATTTGCGAAATTCAACCAAGTAATGTACGGTAATTGTTTAAGATTGTTGATGTTAATTTTGCAACTTCGTCTAACCAAATTTTAAAACTCTATATTTTGCAGAATCTCAAAAGAGGGAAGGCTATACACACGAAGACTTGGCAAAAAAACCGGGTGTATGAAGATGCTAACCGAAGAAAAGCGACGACCAATAAAGACAAAGGACCGGACAAGGACAACAATTTTGAGGATGATGGGGAAGAAGTAGGTTAGTTTACTATAATTTAATTTAATTTAATTTAGTATAATTTAGTTTTAATTTGTTTGAATAGGTTGAAAAAAATTAAAGAATGAATAATGAAATTTAGAAAAAAACTTGTTTTTAAATCGACTAGAACTAATTCTTTTCACTCGTGGGGGTCGCATCCAGAAGCACTCTAAAATATGCGATCCAGAACGCATCTTTTGGAACGCATCCAGAAGCACTCCAAAAGATGCGTTCTGGATTGCATCTTTTGAAAGGGAGAAATGGAAACCAATCCCGAACGTTTCCGAAGTTGAAATAGAAAGTGAAAAGTTCATCGATCGGGCATGCATGCTTCGGATGCTATCCATCACCCCTACTAGATGCGTTCCTCTTCCGACTGGGGGATGCTATCCATCATCCCTTCTGGATGCGTTCCACTTCCGACTGGGTAGCTGCGCAAGCGTTGGTGACGTAATGCCCAAAGCACATCAAATTGATATTAAATAAAAGCAAGCATTAGCTTTATGATGAAAGATCAATTAATATTTAAATATTTAAAGCTCCTCTCTACAAAAGTTCTGTTAACGGTCAAATTGAGAGATTCTGTTAAAACAAGGGCTTTTCCTTGAATATAATTTAAAGTCGGAAGGTGCTAGTTTATGAATATATTGAATGAGTTCAGGTAAATTCAATGCACTTGACTTCCTCGTGCGAAGGTTACAATAATAGTACAAAAAATTCCATATTTTTCCATTTCTATCTTCTCTCTTTCTTGCGGTCGAGTTGGCAGCATCACATTTCTTATCGATTTATGATAACTATCAAGAATCGGCGCAAGATTTAAAATACAAAGTAATTAATGACAAGGGCAATTGGGTTTTGACCCAACATACCGCCCCCCTTGAAAGTATGCGATTGACTTTCAAGAGACTGGTAGTAATGCTAATTTCCGAATAGGTTGGCGTATAATTCCTCTGGCAGTGCGTATGTTAGCTACGCGCACAATGTTGTCGTGTCCCTTGATGGTGTCGACAATACGTCCAAGTAGCCAACGTTGTGGAGGGAGGTTATCCTCATGGACTATGACCATGTCGTTGACTTCTAGGTTTGGAACTGTCTTCGTCCAATTTGTGCGGGTCTGTAGCTCGTTGATATACTCCTGGCTCCAGCGTCTCCATATGCGCTGCTTAATAGCGCTGACCTTCTGCCATCGATCCAGACTGTCGAAATTGTCGACGGCTATTGGAAGTTCCGGTAATGCTCGGAGCGCGTCTCCCACCAGGAAGTGTCCAGGCGTCAGCGCGCCCAAATCGCTTGGATCCGACGATAGCGGAGTCAAGGGGCGAGAATTTAAGATCGCCTCAACGTCCGCGGCTGCAGTAGATAGCTTTTCAAAGGTGAGCCTAGTATCTCGGAGTGTGCGATTGAGTAGTCCTTTGACACTTTTGACTGCCGCCTCCCATATACCCCCGAAATGCGGGGACCTGGGCGGGATAAAGTGGAAGTTAATAGATTGCATATTACAAAAATTGGTGATCGAATTAACAGTTTCACCCTTAAAAAGGAGCTGCTTCAGCGACTCCAGCTTGTTGTTGGCCCCTGCGAAATTCGTAGCGTTATCGCAGAAGATGTCGGATGGGAGTCCACGTCGGGCAATCAAGCGTTTGAGGGCTGCTATGAAGCTGTCTGTGGTAAGATCCGATACCACCTCCACGTGTATTGCCTTTGTGGCAAAGCAAATAAAAACGGCTAAGTAAGCCTTGCTGGGGGGTTTTCCGCGGATGCGCAGGTAGACGTTGACCGGCCCGCAGAAGTCGATTCCGCATCTTGAAAACGGCCGAGACGGTGTGATGCGTTCCTTGGGTAGCTGACCCATTAATTGCGTTTCCAGAGTTGGTCGATAGCGAACGCAATGTACGCATGAGCGAACGACTTGTCGTGCCAAATCTCTCGCGTTCACTACCCAAAACTGCTGACGGATTAGTGCGACAAGGGCCTTTGGTCCAGCGTGATAGTTTTGGAGATGGAGATGGCGAACGAATAACTCTACGAAGTGATCCTTTCTGGGTAGAAGAATCTGGGTAGTTTGCAAGTTCCAGACGCCCTCCAACCCTTAGAAGCTCGAAGCCATCAGTCACCTGTAAAAACAAACTAAGGTTTTTTAGGTTATTACGAAGAGGATGGCCCTTGCGCAGCAACGATGTTTCTTGATGGAAGTGCTCGGTTTGGATGTTCCACACGATGCAGTGTAATGCCCGCTGCAACTCTGTGGGGGTCGGTGATAGCGACTGAGACGGGAACCCTTTACGGCTGCGATCCGAAAATCTGTACATCCAGGCAACAACAAGTGGACAGCGAAAATACGAGCTGAATTTACGAATTCCTGAGAGCAGTGGGTTATTGACGGTTCGTACGACGAAGGCTGATTTCCTTGTCTCCAGTTGCACAACCTCCATGTCGATGTCTTCCTTATTGTCCTTTGGCCAATGATGCTGATCTCTCCGTAAAAATGCAGGTCCCTGAAACCATATCGAGGGTTGCAGGTCAGCAACTGTACAGCCTCTGGTGAGTAGATCTGCCGGGTTGCAGTGTGTTGGAACGTGTCTCCAATGACAATCTGCTGTTGATTCCTGAATTTCCGAAATTCGATTGTCGACGAAGGTTGACAACGTGGCTGAGTGCTGGCGATTCCAGTGTAGGACGATTTGGGAGTCACACCACAAGTATATGGTTGGCTCTCTGTCCGCGAAGATTCCTGCGATTTTCCGATAGAGTTGTGAGAGCAGATGCGCCCCACAGAGTTCCAACTTAGGCAGCGAAAGTTTCTTGGTTGGAGCAACTCTGGACTTGGATGTTATGAGTTGGACTTTGATGAGACCATCTGATCCAAGTGTCCGAGCGTAGACGCAGCAGCCGTACGCCCTGATAGATGCGTCGCAGAATCCATGTATCTCCAGAGAGCATGTCGCCGGTTGGAGACAGTATCGTGGGATGGCTACAGATTCTAAAGACGTGAGCGATTGAAGGAGCGATGTCCAAGCGGTATGGATGCCTTGCGGAAAGGTCTCATCCCAGTGCAGTTTTAATAACCACAGTTCTTGAAGGATGATTTTGGCAACTATTATAATTGGTGTTACTAATCCCAATGGGTCGAACAGCGAAGACGCTATTGACAGAATAGTACGCTTGGTAACAAGGTCCGAAGTGGTTCTAGGCGAAAACGTGAATATGAATGTGTCCAAATCTTGATCCCATTTTAGACCAAGTGTGCTGGTGACCTTGTCCTCATCTAAGTTTAACAGTTTGATGGTATCGTCTTTCACAAACTTACTGTGATTTGAGTGCCATTTAGCGAGTTCAAATTGGCCGTCTTTCAGGTTAGCTGTGACTTCCTCCATAATTTGATGAAGTTCCATTTCTGTGTCTGCTCCTCCAAGGAAGTCATCAACGTAGAACGATGATTTAATGGCTCTAGCTCCGAGCTTATAGTTGTCGATGTGTTGATCTGCAAGGTAAGCCATGCTGCGTATGGCTAAATACGGTGCGGCCGCAGTGCCATAAGTGACCGTATTCAGTTCAAAGGTGCGCAGTGGCTCTGATTGCGAATTTCTCCAAATGATGTACTGGTATCTCCGGTCCTCTGCAGATACCTGCACCTGACGAAACATTTTGACCACATCAGCAGTGATTGCGTACTGATATATACGAAAACGAAGGAGCAATGTGTAGAGATCTGGCTGAATAGTCGGTCCCACCATGAGTAGATCGTTGAGGGACTTCTGAGATGTTGTCTGACAAGAGGCGTCGAAGACTACTCTCAGCTTAGTCGATGTGCTGCTGGGCTTGAGCACGCAGTGGTGCGGAATGTAGAAATGTGAAGTATTGAGGTTTGGGCGGCCTACCAAGCTCATGTGGCCCAAGGCTTCGAACTCCTGCATGAACTCAATGTACTTGGCCTTGACCTCAGGCTTACGGTTAAGGCTTCGTTCGAGAGCGAGAAATCTTTTTTTAGCGGTGTCGTAGGAGGAGCCGAGCAGACTGGGTTCGTCCTTGAATGGTAGTCGTACCATTATCCGACCGTCTCCGGTGCGTCGGACCGTTTTGTTGTAAAATTCTTCACATTTCCGTTGTTCTGGTGTCAGCGTATTTAACGAATTCTTCACCTCATCGCCATAAGCGCTCCAAGTTTTTGTGAATGGCGTCGTCCACATCTACGATTGAAGAATATTGATGGAGTGACCTGGGATTCATCGACCAGACACTATCCATCCGAGTAGTGTTTTCTGTAACACTGGCAAGTTTTGGCCAAGCTTGATTTGACCGATTGCTAGGATGTCGAAGAAGGTTTCCGTTCCTAGTAGCAAATCGATTCGCCGAGATAGGTAGAACTTTTCATCGGCCAGCAATGCGTTAGAGGGAAGGTCCCACGATGAAATGTCTATCTCCGCTTCTGGGTGATAGGCAATGTGTGATATAACGCAAAAATCAAGGAGCAACTCAAAATCAGTTTGTCGAGATTTAACTGTGGTAGCTGTATGATGCTTAATTTGCGTTTGTGTGTCCCCGATGCTGCGAATCTCCATGTTGCGTTTGTTGCGAGGCAATCGCAGCTTCTGGGCGAACTCTTCAGAAATGAAGTTCACCTGGGAACAGGAATCCAGTAGGGCTCCTCCTACCTTGTAGCATCCAGATGCGTCCTTTACCAATACTAATGCCGTGGCGAGTATGACACAATCAGAATGAGTATCAGTGTGGGTGTGAGCGACTGCGTCCGAAACTTGCGATGTGTCTGTTCTGGGCTGCAGCGCATTTGGTGCAACGGATTCAGGAACGTGTCGATGAAGCAATGAATGATGCGCTGATGAACATATGCGGCATCTCTGAATAGATGGGCCTTTGGCTACATGATGGCCCTTATTAAGGCAATTGATGCAAAGCCGAAGGCGCTTCACTTTATCTAAGCGACTGTCCGGCGTAAGCTTGATTAGATCGGGACATCTAAATATCTTGTGGTCTGTGCTTGAACACATGTTGCAAGTTTGGGTTGTACAGTTGAAAGACAAACTTGATGGATTCCTCTGCGTGCGAGGCTTGTGGCCACCTGGCTGGCTCACGAAGGCGTCGGCTGATGGCTTTCTATCCGATTCTAAATATTGACAGTGCCGTTCCACGATTTGAACGCATCTGTCCCACGAAGGTAATACGGAGTAATCGAGCGATTCGTTCCACTTCCTCTTGGTCTCCTGATCGACCTTGCCCATGACTATGGAAATGAGCATGGCCTGCGAGATCTGCGATTCAGTGCCCAGAGATCGCAAAGAGTTGTATAATGCGGAGGCATTATCTATAAGGCTGCGCAGCTGCTGCCCGTTGGACTTGGCGGCAGGTTGCAATGCGAACAATGACGATATGTTGTCGAGAAAAACAAGCGTAGGGTTATCATAGCGGTTTCTCAGGCGCTCAAGCGCCTTCGTGTAGTTGTCGGGAGTAACCTGGAAAGCTCGAACTGTTTCCAGAGCTGGCCCTCTTAGGCAGTTCAACAGCTGGTTGAACTTCTCAATTTTAGACAGGCTTAACTGGTTCGCTGATGTGATAAAGTTCTGATACTCGGAATATTTACCGTCGAATATTGGCAGTGACATACGTGGCAGTTTGACTGCTGACGTATGACCGACATTAACCGTAGTTTCATGAATCGCGGTGCTGTTTGCATCTGGTCCGAGCTGCTCCTGAATAGAGACTTTGGTGTGGATGAACAGCTCTTCTATTTTACGACGAGAATCACGTTGCAATTCTGCCGGGTCCATCATCTCTATATTTTCTTGTATCGACAATGCGAGTTTGAAGTAGGAATCCAGAATCGTCATACGGCACGTCAGTTCCAACGGCGAAAGGTTGAAACTAGGGTTCACTGACTGGCTAATTCTGGAAAGATTCCTGTGAGCGTCCACACGCTGCGCTTCAAGTTGTTCGATGGTAGGCATGTTGTAAGTTCCACGTTCCAGTTATGTGATGAGTTGGTCTGGCAACGCCGTGGACAGAATGCACACACACACGTATGAGAGTGCGAAAGAGATGACGATATGTAGTGGAAAGTTTTGGCTCGCCAAGCTTGTTATGCAATATGCTGGCGGATGCGAACACGCGATGTGAAGATCGAGGTTATGTCCGAGATTGGTGGCTGCTGTGTCCGCCGAGTACGATGTGAAGATGGGGGACCGAATGTCGACCCCAACTTTGGCCTGATAGATCTGGAGGACTGCTGTCGACTCCAACGACGAAGTGTTGATAGACTTGGAGGACGGGGTGTCGACTCCAACGACGAGGTGTTGATAGACTTGGAGGACGGGGTGTCGAATCCAACGACGAGGTGTTGATAGACTTGGAGGACAGGGTGTCGACTCCAACGACGAGGTGTTGATGAGTGTGGCGCTGAGCAGCGGTGGGGCAGCGAAGCACCAATATGTTGCGCGTAGGCGGGCTACTTAACAATACGCGAGCGACAATTGGGAGCGAAATACAGTAGCAGAGAACTTAACCTCAACTCATACAAAAACCACTCAAAACTAGCAAAGTCCTGTCACGGTCGCCAAAATGTTAAAACAAGGGCTTTTCCTTGAATATAATTTAAAGTCGGACGGTGCTAGTTTATGAATATATTTAATGAGTTCAGGTAAATTCAATGCACTTGACTTCCTCGTGCGAAGGTTACAATAATAGTACAAAAAATTCCATATTTTTCCATTTCTATCTTCTCTCTTTCTTGCGGTCGAGTTGGCAGCATCACATTTCTTATCGATTTATGATAACTATCAAGAATCGTCGCAAGATTTAAAATACAAAGTAATTAATGACAAGGGCAATTGGGTTTTGACCCAACAGATTCCATCCTACTTTTTCCGAAATAATGAGGTGCCTTAAAACAAAACAAATATACAAAACTTTTGAGGCACTTTTAAATAGGACGATTTATAAGTATAATTATACAATACATTTCGAGACAAAGAAACGACCTTTAGAAATTTTTTTCGGAAGAAATATCGGCCGTCACCGGTCGGGTACACAGGGGGACCCGTCCGCCGCCGTAACTGCGTGCACCGATGGTAGTGCGACTATACTCTCCCCGTGAGGGAGGCTGGAAGCAGGTCCATAGTCTAGCAATGACTATGGATGCTAACGAATCGTAGTCGTGCGGACCTGGGTAGGTCTTTAAAGTGCCTACCCTCAAGTCAGGCGTGTCAAGCGACCCGTGCCCACTGACTTTCAGGTTCGCAGCTGAGTGGTAAATCCAGCAGTGTTTTAACGGAGCCTTCCCAGGATCGGGCAACCCTGGGTCGAAAGTGGCCTTGCCGTGGCTTTGGGGCGGAGTCACGGTTGACGTTTTCATAGAGTCCCAACAACCCTCAGGCCCACGGCGCTTGCCTGGTCGAGCAACGCGAGCGATTATGTAATGAAAATGGAACTCAACACCGTAGCTTCGGACCTCGCAGGGGAGGTTAAACCCCAAACCATTTCCGCTACCATCGAGGAAGGACCGCGAACACCCAGCCAGGGTGCTCCGGCTCCGATGGGATCGGAAGGGTCTGCTAAGATCAGCACCCCACTAGACATCAAAGACATCAAACCACACAACAGCGGAACCCAGCCGGGTACCAGCAAGGCAGCCACTGCTTCGCATCAGCAGCGCAAGGCAAGGTCAGTCGGGCTCGTTTCATTCTCGGCAAGATTGCCAAGAATGAGGCAGAGGGCAAGACTGACCAGCGCGATGCGAAAGACAAGACTCGATGCCTCGCAGACTTCGAGGAATACATGAGGACGCGCCAGAATGCCACTCAAGCCAATACGAAAAGCGCACCCAAACGGGGGAAGGACGCTCAGGGGAGGCCAAGACCGACCTCCTTTGTGAAGCAGGCCAAGAAGTTCAGCGACGTACCCAGAGACAGCCTCGCGATGGCATTGGTGGACAACCTGCACGACGACGGACGCCTGCTGTCGGAGAAGTGGGAGGAGATCGAGGTCAAGGTGGCCGACATGATAGCTGAAAGGCTATCAGCCGTGCCAAATGGTCCGATCCCCTCCTTCGACTCGTCGAACATGGTCAAGGGGCACCGGGCGATCAAGTGCGAAGACCCGTTCTCAAGGTTCTTCCTGGCGGAATGCATACCCAAGATTGGAAATGCATGGGACGGCCTTAGTATTAGGCCACGCCAGGAAGACTCCAAGGAGGCCGCGGGCTCGCATTTGGTTGCCAAAGGAGCAGACTGACCAAGAAAAGGTGCTGTCGCTGCTGAAGGCTCAGAACCAAGAAGTGAACACAGAAGACTGGGCGATACTAAGAGTCGAGAAGGAGATGAAGACGATCCAGCCGTTCCTCTTCCTCATCAACCAGCGCTGCCTGCCGCAGCTTGAGAAGGCCGACTTTACCATCCGGTACGGCCTACGGAAGGCCAAGATCAAGGTCTTCCTGTCAGAGCCGGATGATGTTCTCGAGGAGGTCGATGACACCAACAAGCTGTTGGATGATTTACTCATCGACGACAAGACCCCAGACATAACACCCAACACCGATGCCTCGTTCAAGAACCATGGACTCGAGATGGACAAATCTCGGGTCTAACACAACAAGGATATACACTCTTTTATACTCAATCGACAGGTAAGCCGAAAACAGGTATTATTATAAAGAATAACTATAACGCACTTCTATGCTCCAATCTTAGTATACCGGATCTAGCGGTTGGCAGATTCGTGGCGGCGGATGGGTGATAGCCTCATCCTGCATGGCCCATGATACACCAGCTCCGCCTGAGCCAGTCATCAAGCTGCTGCAATGGGCGGAAGACACTAAGACGACTCTGGTGCTTAGATGCGGCACACACTATGGGGAAGCTCGGAAACTAACAAAGGGGGTGAGTTAGGTTAGGTTAGGTACGAACGACTGCCAGACTATCGTCTGGCACACTTAGACCTCTGTGGGTCCGTTGTGAAACCGCATGATCTCGTTTTTCCATTTTGTCAAGGTTCCCTGTCTCGTATGTCTCATCTTAGAATCCTAGAATGCAAGTTAGGATGATTAGCATGTCTTCCACCCTGAAGATTTCACAAAGGAGTTTATGTTCTTAAGCTTGATCTCCGATATTTCGTTCAGATTGTTAAGGAAGGGGTTTCATAAGTGCTTCAGTCTAAGTCTGCAAAGAGCTGGGCAGAAGCAGAGAAGGTGTTCCACCGTTTCTTCTTCTTCTTCATCCCTGCAGCTTCTACAAAAGTAATTTTTTGGGGTTTTTAGCCTGCCGGCATGTGTGCCGACTAGCCAGTGGCCTGTAAGGGCTCGAACTAACATGACATACTCAGTGCGGCTGAGTTTGAGTAATGCTGAAGAAGACGCTGCAGTGATCCGGGAGTCTGAATGACTTCCTGATGTCTAATTGTTCGGAGTATACCCCTCCGCCAACATGTCTGTCCAATTTTGAGCCATCTGTATAGAAGCAGATTGCGTCTGGCGAACCCGGTCGGCCCTGCTGCCATTCCTCCCTATCTGAGATCAGGGCCTCGAAGGATGTGTGTCTATACTTATGAGGGTATCTCTCAGTCGAATGGCTACCGATTTGGCCCATCCCATGCCTGCTAAGTCCAGGCTCAGGAGGTTCAAAATCGCATTCAGCGTTTCGTTTGGGGTAGTTCTAAGGGCTCCAATAATACACAGAGCCGTCATTCGCTGCACTCTGTTTAGGGGAGCTAAGATACATTGTTTTTGTAGAGCGGTCCACCATAAGCCACTCCGTATAGGATGATTGGCTTGACTACCGCTGTGTAGATCCAGTTGACAATTTTAGGTGACATGCCCCATCTTAGCCCAATTGCTTTTTTACAGAAGTAAAGTGCAATGGTTGTCTTTTTGGTTCTCTCTTGGTTGTTTAAGCCCCATTTAAGGCGCTTATCTAATACCAACCCCAAGTATCCGGCGTGTTCGTTGAAAGAGAGATTACAGTTTTTTTTTTTATTTATTTATTTCAAAACATTAGCAAATATCTGCCAATATAAAACATAACTCCGACCTCCGCCCAAATATAGGAGTTCTTTTTAACGATATGCTCTTTACTCACATCAAGTGGGTGGAGGCAAGGATAGGTGACTTAAAATATTTGTTACATTAAAGTCCACGGAACATTTACCAAACAACAAAAAATGCAATTCATTATATTGAGTACATAAAACTCGAAAAGGATCGTGCGTTTCAAAATTCGTTTTGCAGATTTCCAAAGCAATAGGCCGAAAGTATCGGGATGCTCTTACAGGGATCGAAAACCGTATTTAACCGAGTAAGAAGCTAGAATTAACTAGTCCAGTGATTAGCTTGTGGAGGAACATCACTCCGTGGCAGGTCCGACGATCCTTTAGCGAGGGCAGGCTTAAGAGACGCAATCTGTCGACATAGGATGGCAGGTGACATTGTGGTTCCCAGTTTAACCCACGTAAAGCAAACAAAAGGAACTGTTTCTGTACCGATTCGATTAGGTCCTGATATTTAGCATACTGAGGTGACCATACGCACGAGCAGTATTCAAGAATCGGTCGAACAAGAGAAATGTAAAGGTGATTTGTGGTGTAAGGATCCTCAAATTCCTTAGACCAGCGCTTATCAAATGCAAAAACCCCTTTTGCTTTACTGACAATGATGCCGATGTGATTGGTAAAGTTTAAGTTGTGGCTGGAATAGAATAATTAAAGAGGAAAAGCCTCTTTCGATAAAAGGACATGAAGCTACATTTAGAATTATTTAAGAACAGCAGGTTCTGGAGGCACCACGATTGCAGATTGTTTAAGTCCGCTTGCAGGAGTACATGAGAATCGACGTTGGTTAAGGGCATACAAAGTTTAACGTCATCGGCGTACATCATCACGTGAGAAGACTGGCATCAAGTTTACATACAAAAATATACTCCACCTTTAGTACCCCCTAGAGGAGAAGTAAATGCCGCAGATGCCTTTGATATCGGATCGTTTGATGAAGAAGATACGAAGGGCATAAAACTGAATGACTCGGATCAAGATCTTTACAAGATGTTTTCATTAACAATATCTGAAAGGTAATACTTAAAGTTGATAGTCTGAAAATCAACTAGTTGTACAACTAGTAAAAAAGTTATTTATTTATTTATTTATTTAGTTATTTATTTATTTATTTCAAAACATTAGCAAATATCTGCCAATATAAAACATAACTCCCACCTCCGCCCAAATATAGGAGTTATTTTTAACGATATGCTCCTTACTCACATCAAGTGGGTGGAGGCAAGGATAGATGACTTAAAATATTTGTTACATTAAAGTCCACGGAACATTCACCAAACAACAAAAAATGCAATTCATTATATTGAGTACATAAAACTCGAAAAGGATCGTGCATTTCAAAATTCGTTTTGCAGATTTCCAAAGCAATAGGCCGAAAGTATCGGGATGCTCTTACAGGGATCGAAAACCGTATTTGGCCGAGTAAGAAGCTAGAATTAACTAGTCCAGTGATTAGCTTGTGGAGGAACATCACTTCGTGGCAGGTCCGACGATCCTTTAGCGAGGCAGGCTTAAGAGACGCAATCTGTCGACATAGGATGGCAGGTGACGTTGTGGTTCCCAGTTTAACCCACGTAAAGCAAACAAAAGGAACTGTTTCTGTACCGATTCGATTAGGTCCTGATATTTAGCATATTGAGGTGACCATACGCACGAGCAGTATTCAAGAATCGGTCGAACAAGAGAAATGTAAAGGTGCTTTGTGGTGTAGGGATCCTCAAATTCCTTAGACCAGCGCTTAACAAATGCAAAAACCCCTTTTGCTTTACTGACAATGATGCCAATGTGATTGGTAAAGTTTAAGTTGTGGCTGAATAAAACTCCAAGATCTGTTACGGAATTAATGCGTTCAAGATCGGTCGTGCCAATGGAATAATTAAAGAGGAAAAGCCTCTTTCGATAAAAGGACATGAAGCTACATTTAGAGTTATTTAAAAACAGCAGGTTCTGGAGGCACCACGATTGCAGATTGTTTAAGTCCGCTTGCAGGAGTACATGAGAATCGACTTTGGTTAAGGGCATACAAAGTTTAACGTCATCGGCGTACATCATCACGTGAGAAGAGAGAATTACTTGAGGCAGGTCATTTATAAAAATTCCAAACAGAAGAGGTCCAAGGTGACTCCCTTGAGGAACGCCAGAAGTCACATGAACGAGGTTTGAGATCGAATTTTTAAATAATACTCTCTGGGTCCGGTTCAATAAATATGAAGAAATCCACTTCGTCAACCAGATCGGGAATCCCAAGAGCGAAAGTTTTTTTAACAGTAATTGATGGTTCACAGAATCGAACGCCTTACTGAAATCTGTAAAAATTACATCAGTTTGGATGTTGGTTTTAAACGCATTCCTAATAACTGTGGTAAACTCTAGAAGGTTGGTTGACGTTGATCTACGTTTCATAAAGCCGTGCTGTGTTGGGGACATTATTGAGCTGCATTGGTGCTGAAGCTGAGCAGTAATTAACTGTTCGAAGAATTTGGGAATAGCACTGAGTTTTGCAATCCCTCGGTAGTTGTCAATGTTCGATTTACTTCCCTTTTTAATAGTTGTTTAATATGGGTGGGTTGAGTTGTGGGATCTAGTACTTATTCGTAAATAGAACAAGCTTTGTCTTTGAGGGATTTACCCCGAGTCAATTTTTTATCGTCCATTCCGATAGCATTTTTGTTGTTGAAGGCTCCCTCTATGTCTAGGAATGCGATCAGTGTGTACTCCTTGTTGCTGAGTGATTTCTTGATGCTACTTACCACGATATGTAGCGCCGGTTCAATTGACTTACTCTTGGTGTATGCATGTTGTGCCTCAGACAGTTGTTCCGGGTCGATAATGGCTCTCAGGTGTAGGCTTAACAGCCTCTCGAAGCTTTTAAGAAGGAATGATGTCAGGCTTATTGGCCTGAAGTCCTTTGCTGTGGTGTGAGTGGCTTCCCTGCCTTGGGAATGAAGACCACTTTCGTTTCCCGCCATCCGGTTGGTAGCTATCCTGCCAAAATGTGCGGAAGATCTTACTAAGCCAATTTATAGCTAGCTGTCCTGCATGTTTAATATGTGCCTATGTTATTCCGTCTGGTCCCGGCGATTTGAATGGTTTGAAGCTCTGAATGGCCCATTTAATGTGGCGGTCTGATATGAGGAGATCTAGATTGATCCCTTCTCCGACAGTTATTTCTGGAGGATGCCCAGTTTGTTGGCTTCCTGGGAAGTAAGCGTCTAGAAGTAGGTCTAGGGGCTTGTTGCTAGAGTCCGACCAAGATCCATTCGCTTTCCGTAGATAGCCTAGGGGCGCGGCTGTCTGGGGAGTATTTTCCTGAGCCTTGCAGCATCAGTCGTTTTTCTATGTCAGAGCAGAACGTATGCCATGCGGCTCGTTTCGCTCTTCTAATGGCCTTTTTGTACGAGGCTAGTTCGCGTTGTTAGGGAAACCCCACTGACTGTGATGGGCGTTGGCGTCGCAGCCTATTACCAACCCTGTCTTGAGCTCTGTAGGCCGATAACAGCCTAATGGAGCCATTTTGCAGCTCAAGGATTACTGCTGTGTTATCTCCGTTGCAGTAATTGGGAAGCAGAAATATAATAAGATGCCTTTTGGCTAAAATGCTGGTTTGAATTTTAACGTTTACCCTTTGGGGTCAAGCATTAGCTTTTTTTTTAAGTTTGACAAACCAACGAACGGCTGTGTTTTACATCGGTCCGCTATAATTCAGCTAAAACCACGGACAACTATTTAAATAAATATATTTCTTTGTGTGAATAGCAAAATAAACCTATCCGCACAATATAACCGATTTGTGATAGAGTTTTTAAGCAAAACTTAAAACTTACCTAAACAACGCTTTGCAGTTGTGTGTGTTTGAAAGTCTGCGACCTTTAAACCATCTCATCGAACTTCTGCGCATACACAAACATACTTATCTAATACAACAAATATGCATCACTGACAACAAAACAAAGATACTTTTTAAACATACCGACATCATCCAACAAACGCCTACGGAAAGACACTGGAGCTGCACAAGACCGCCTGTCCGATGCCTCTTCAACGGAGCTTTTGGATCTGATGAAGGTCCGTTTTCTGGAGCAGACCGAAACAATTGTCCTCAAAAGCCTCTCGGAACGCCTGGATTCTATTGCGGGCGAGGTCAAAGAAACAGGCGCTAGGATGTCCAACTTGGAGGTAGTGAATCTGAGAGAGAGTGGGAAGCCTAGAGGCAAAACTGGCCGCCCAAAACATTGCCAATAATACGTTCGACCTACGCATCCATGTGGTCCCCTACGTGGAAGGGGAAAAGTTTTCCCTGCACGAGTTCAATTGTAAGTGAACACTTTGAAGTTGACTTAAATTGTTCACTCACTCTGACTTAAAAAAATAATTTCAAACAAATCTATCCTGTCGTCTTGTTGTGCTTCGTGTTTGTTTAAAATAATAATTTCATCCCCTTTGGGCTATGGTTCAAGTCGTAAGTTTTGGAATACGTTAATACGTTATTTAATATGCCGACTTTTATCAGTTAAATCAATGGTTGAATCTGCGACAGGTATGCGGATGTTTCCATTTTTTTGGTGTAATTTAATTTTGTATTCCACTTTTTAGGACCTAATATAAAAACAAAGGTGGTGAAAGAATTGCGCAAATTCAATTGCAATTTGGATGAGGATAATGGCATTGTCATAACTGACAGAGGAGCAAAAATGAAAAGGGCATTTCGCGAAAAATCTTTTGCATCAACCATTTGCTTAATAATGTAGTTGAAAAATCCATTGCCGAGTGCAAAGATATTGACCAAATTCTAACAGTTTCCACCAAATTAGTCAAATATTTTGAAAATCAGGAAAGAACGCAGACAGACATGGCTAGATCGACTCGGCTAGTGAATATATATACTTTATATATAATATATATACTTTATATGGTCGGAAACGCTTCCTTCTACCTGTTACATACTTTTGCACGAATCTAATATACCCTTTTACTCTACGAGTAACGGGTATAATTAATGTCCGGACCAGGGCTTGAACCCTCTTCTTCATAGATCTTGAACGAGCATACTAACAGCTGAGCTAAGTATGTTATCTAGTAGCAGTAATTAACTGTTCGAAGAATTTGGGAATAGCACTGAGTTTTGCAATCCCTCGGTAGTTGTCAATGTTCGATTTACTTCCCTTTTTAATAGTTGTTTAATATGGGTGGGTTGAGTTGTGGGATCTAGTACTTATTCGTAAATAGAACAAGCTTTGTCTTTGAGGGATTTACCCCGAGTCAATTTTTTATCGTCCATTCCGATAGCATTTTTGTTGTTGAAGGCTCCCTCTATGTCTAGGAATGCGATCAGTGTGTACTCCTTGTTGCTGAGTGATTTCTTGATGCTACTTACCACGATATGTAGCGCCGGTTCAATTGACTTACTCTTGGTGTATGCATGTTGTGCCTCAGACAGTTGTTCCGGGTCGATAATGGCTCTCAGGTGTAGGCTTAACAGCCTCTCGAAGCTTTTAAGAAGGAATGATGTCAGGCTTATTGGCCTGAAGTCCTTTGCTGTGGTGTGAGTGGCTTCCCTGCCTTGGGAATGAAGACCACTTTCGTTTCCCGCCATCCGGTTGGTAGCTATCCTGCCAAAATGTGCGGAAGATCTTACTAAGCCAATTTATAGCTAGCTGTCCTGCATGTTGGATATGTGCCTATGTTATTCCGTCTGGTCCCGGCGATTTGAATGGTTTGAAGCTCTGAATGGCCCATTTAATGTGGCGGTCTGATATGAGGAGATCTAGATTGATCCCTTCTCCGACAGTTATTTCTGGAGGATGCCCAGTTTGTTGGCTTCCTGGGAAGTAAGCGTCTAGAAGTAGGTCTAGGGGCTTGTTGCTAGAGTCCGACCAAGATCCATTCGCTTTCCGTAGATAGCCTAGGGGCGCGGCTGTCTGGGGAGTATTTTCCTGAGCCTTGCAGCATCAGTCGTTTTTCTATGTCAGAGCAGAACGTATGCCATGCGGCTCGTTTCGCTCTTCTAATGGCCTTTTTGTACGAGGCTAGTTCGCGTTGTTAGGGAAACCCCACTGACTGTGATGGGCGTTGGCGTCGCAGCCTATTACCAACCCTGTCTTGAGCTCTGTAGGCCGATAACAGCCTAATGGAGCCATTTTGCAGCTCAAGGATTACTGCTGTGTTATCTCCGTTGCAGTAATTGGGAAGCAGAAATATAATAAGATGCCTTTTGGCTAAAATGCTGGTTTGAATTTTACCGTTTACCCTTTGGGGTCAAGCATTAGCTTTTTTTTTTAAGTTTGACAAACCAACGAACGGCTGTGTTTTACATCGGTCCGCTATAATTCAGCTAAAACCACGGACAACTATTTAAATAAATATATTTCTTTGTGTGAATAGCAAAATAAACCTATCCGCACAATATAACCGATTTGTGATAGAGTTTTTAAGCAAAACTTAAAACTTACCTAAACAACGCTTTGCAGTTGTGTGTGTTTGAAAGTCTGCGACCTTTAAACCATCTCATCGAACTTCTGCGCATACACAAACATACTTATCTAATACAACAAATATGCATCACTGACAACAAAACAAAGATACTTTTTAAACATGCCGACATCATCCAACAAACGCCTACGGAAAGACACTGGAGCTGCACAAGACCGCCTGTCCGATGCCTCTTCAACGGAGCTTTTGGATCTGATGAAGGTCCGTTTTCTGGAGCAGACCGAAACAATTGTCCTCAAAAGCCTCTCGGAACGCCTGGATTCTATTGCGGGCGAGGTCAAAGAAACAGGCGCTAGGATGTCCAACTTGGAGGTAGTGGATCTGAGAGAGAGTGGGAAGCCTAGAGGCAAAACTGGCCGCCCAAAACATTGCCAATAATACGTTCGACCTACGCATCCATGTGGTCCCCTACGTGGAAGGGGAAAAGTTTTCCCTGCACGAGTTCAATTGTAAGTGAACACTTTGAAGTTGACTTAAATTGTTCACTCACTCTGACTTAAAAAAATAATTTCAAACAAATCTATCCTGTCGTCTTGTTGTGCTTCGTGTTTGTTTAAAATAATAATTTCATCCCCTTTGGGCTATGGTTCAAGTCGTAAGTTTTGGAATACGTTAATACGTTATTTAATATGCCGACTTTTATCAGTTAAATCAATGGTTGAATCTGCGACAGGTATGCGGATGTTTCCATTTTTTTGGTGTAATTTAATTTTGTATTCCACTTTTTAGGACCTAATATAAAAACAAAGGTGGTGAAAGAATTGCGCAAATTCAATTGCAATTTGGATGAGGATAATGGCATTGTCATAACTGACAGAGGAGCAAAAATGAAAAGGGCATTTCGCGAAAAATCTTTTGCATCAACCATTTGCTTAATAATGTAGTTGAAAAATCCATTGCCGAGTGCAAAGATATTGACCAAATTCTAACAGTTTCCACCAAATTAGTCAAATATTTTGAAAATCAGGAAAGAACGCAGACAGACATGGCTAGATCGACTCGGCTAGTGAATATATATACTTTATATATAATATATATACTTTATATGGTCGGAAACGCTTCCTTCTACCTGTTACATACTTTTGCACGAATCTAATATACCCTTTTACTCTACGAGTAACGGGTATAATTAATGTCCGGACCAGGGCTTGAACCCTCTTCTTCATAGATCTTGAACGAGCATACTAACAGCTGAGCTAAGTATGTTATCTAGTTTACAACTATTTTTTATGACATTAGTTGTTCAAGTTCAGAATTCTGTCACAGTTCTAGCTTCTTAGTTTCTGGGGTGTTCATAACCCAACCGTTTGCCACATTTGATACAGTTGCCATTTGCCATAATTGCCAGGACTGCTGAATACCCTAATTATGAGTAGATGAAATCAATTGTTCGTCCGGCAGTTGATGAATTCAATGCGAAAATTCTGCAATTTCCGACGCAATAAGCCACGAACATATAAAGAAATTAATTAGACATCAAGCAGCGGTTCTGGCTTCAATGTCTCGAACTATGAAACAAATAGCTCCAGAAAATAAATTTACCTATAAAACAGTAACAGACAATTTATGGAAACAAATTGAAAGTCTGCATTTTGAAATTCATAAATTATGTATCGAACCTGACTAATCTGCCAATTAACTGATACGGTTTCAATAGCCGTTAATCATGCGGTATCTTCGATTTCCTAAATCCAATCGCCAAAGGTTTCCATTCCAAAATTTGATGGTAATTTTTTATAAAATGGTTTATGAATCAGCGATACCAAAAATACAAAAAGTGTGGTATCTTAAGGCTAATTTGTCTGGAGAAGCAGAAAGATTAGTCAGGCATTTAGAGTTAACAGAAGTTAACTACGACACTGCGTGGGCAATGCTGAAAGATCGTTTCACTAATAAAAAATTTTTTAAAATTTTAATTTGTTTTTATTTTTAACAAATTAAAAACTAATTTTTTTTTAGAAATTTTTTTTTAAAGAAGAAGTTTTAGAGGAATTAATGAAAAAAACATGAAGTCAATCGGATTCATACAACCGGAGATACAGATGTTCAAAGAGAGGGTACTTTTCCAAATTTGACGATTTTTGGCAAACTTAAAAAAATTCTAACTAAAAAAATAATTTTTTTTCGGTCAAATCCTGATACACGTGTTTACTTATTTTCCGAATAGTACTTGTAAAAAAGTTTCAGGCAAATCAAAAATGTGACCCAATAAAAAGTGTTCGGTTTGTAAAAGAACCGCCCATATGTCTTTAAAAAATGTATCGCCAAGTATGGTTGAACCCAAATGATCAATTAAACCAAATGATTGTTTGGCGATATGATTCAAATGAACTAATAAAGTATTATAGGTTAAAGACGGTGACATATGGCACAACATCAGCTCCGTTCTTGGCCAGACACGATACAGGACGCAGCAAGGATTCAACAAGAACTAAATAAAATCCTGCTGCCGTGCGGATTCAAAATAAGAAAAGGGAGCTCTAATACACACCAATTATTAAAAAGATTTCTACCTGAAGACGTCGTCAGCACCATAAATCTTGGTGAAGCTTTAGAACATACCAGCCTAAAAACTCTGGGAATTATATGGACTCCAAAGGACGATCATTTGTGTGGCAGAGCTCAAGGCAAAAAACTCAGAGCATTACTAAAAGAGTGGTAGCCTCTGAGGTCGGTCAAATCTTCGATTCTCTTGGCCTGTTTTCACCAGTAATAATAAGGGCCAAAATATTTCTACAAACCCTGTCAATTCAGCAACTGGATTGGGATACGGAAATATCAGATTCCCTAAAGGAAAGGTGGGAGGCCATCAGAAAGGATCTGCAACATTTAAACAAAATGAAAATTCCACGTCACATTTATGATGGGAAAGTCCCACAAAAACGGGATGCTTCTGAAAGGGCATTTGGTGCAACTGTAAGAGCCACTTATAAAAACAAACAAACAACTTTACGTTTGTTGTGCGCTAAGTCAAGAGTAACGCCTCTAGAAAAGCAAACCCTACCACGACACTCTGGTCGAAATGACTTCTAAAACTTCTTCTTTAAAAAAAAATTTCTAAAAAAAAATTAGTTTTTAATTTGTTAAAAATAAAAACAAATTAAAAACTAATTTTTTTTTAGAAATTTTTTTTTAAAGAAGAAGTTTTAGAGGAATTAATGAAAAAAACATGAAGTCAATCGGATTCATACAACCGGAGATACAGATGTTCAAAGAGAGGGTACTTTTCCAAATTTGACGATTTTTGGCAAACTTAAAAAATTCTAACTAAAAAAAAAATTTTTTTTCGGTCAAATCCTGATACACGTGTTTACTTATTTTCCGAATAGTACTTGTAAAAAAGTTTCAGGCAAATCAAAAATGTGACCCAATAAAAAGTGTTCGGTTTGTAAAAGAACCGCCCATATGTCTTTAAAAAATGTATCGCCAAGTATGGTTGAACCCAAATGATCAATTAAACCAAATGATTGTTTGGCGATATGATTCAAATGAACTAATAAAGTATTATAGGTTAAAGACGGTGACATATGGCACAACATCAGCTCCGTTCTTGGCCAGACACGATACAGGACGCAGCAAGGATTCAACAAGAACTAAATAAAATCCTGCTGCCGTGCGGATTCAAAATAAGAAAAGGGAGCTCTAATACACACCAATTATTAAAAAGATTTCTACCTGAAGACGTCGTCAGCACCATAAATCTTGGTGAAGCTTTAGAACATACCAGCCTAAAAACTCTGGGAATTATATGGACTCCAAAGGACGAGAATTTGTGTGGCAGAGCTCAAGGCAAAAAACTCAGAGCATTACTAAAAGAGTGGTAGCCTCTAAGGTCGGTCAAATCTTCGATTCTCTTGGCCTGTTTTCACCAGTAATAATAAGGGCCAAAATATTTCTACAAACCCTGTCAATTCAGCAACTGGATTGGGATACGGAAATATCAGATTCCCTAAAGGAAAGGTGGGAGGCCATCAGAAAGGATCTGCAACATTTAAACAAAATGAAAATTCCACGTCACATTTATGATGGGAAAGTCCCACAAAAACGGGATGCTTCTGAAGGGGCATTTGGTGCAACTGTAAGAGCCACTTATAAAAACAAACAAACAACTTTACGTTTGTTGTGCGCTAAGTCAAGAGTAACGCCTCTAGAAAAGCAAACCCTACCACGACACTCTGGTCGAAATGACCAATTTTTTTGCATAAAATCAAAATTTTCATGGTAAAATATATTGAATTGACATAAATATTCTTTTAATATATTGTTTAACTACAAACAATCGATAACTTTAAGTTGAATATCTGCAACCCTGAAGTTTTGCTAGGGCCGCAAAGTTCGTTGACCGATCAGCTGCTTGCAAGCAAAAAGAGGCGGCAAATTGTTGAGTAAGTTTGACAATTCGCAGATTTTAATTTTGTGCACCAATTTAAATACAAAAATATGGATAATATTGCTCAAGGTATGTAGATTATAGGTTAAATCAATTATTTGAATATATGTGTTATCTGTTTATATTGTTAATTGTTTTTGTATTGTCTTAAAGTAGTATATTTTTAACCAAAGTGTCCGTGTTTTGTGGAATATAACTAATCTGGTATGACTCGCTATTAAAAAGTAAGTCTGCAAAATTAATATATATATTATAAGAATTGATTAATTGTATTTGCCCGTTCTATCTTTCCCATCCAGCTAAAGACAAGGTTGAGTTCAGCCATAGCACGCTGCTCGACATTTGGGTTCGCAGTAACCGGAGTAAGGAAGCTATATTTAATTACATTTTGGATAAACTTGGCACCAACAATATTCTAACTAAAGCCAGAAGTTTTGATATTTTTTTCCGGAATCACTTGCGTAAATGCAATAGAGATATAGAAAACTTTTAAAAAAATCGGTCAGCCTGGTTAAATGCAAAAATGGAAATCGACTTAAGCATAAACATCGCAGCTTCATCTCTTGATGTTAATCGAGGACGTCCAAAACTTACATATGAAAACGGAAAATCACGTCTTAAACATAAGTTGGCAACTGATCTGGCAAACAGAGAGGCAAATAACACAAGCTTGATTTTACATGCAGCTACAATTTCGGCAAAGAAAGAAAACGTAAAAGACATTGCATTACTTTTAAAGAATTCTGCAAATGGAGCTAAAGAAGTGAAGCGAAAACTACTTTTACCAGATCCCGTACCACTAACTCCAAACGAAGCTCTAGCATTTATTCTCGAGAATTCATTAAGTAAATCGCAGTACATAAATATGCGGGACCTAAGTAAAATGCATTTCTCTGACATATTTCCATCATATGACAAGGTGTTAAAAGCGAAGCTAGAATGTAGACCCAAGGATATATTGGTTACGGAAATCACATCTAGAGTTAGTTTGCAAAACTTGCTTAACCACACTGCCAGTAGAATTCTACAAATGCAGGAAGAAGTTTTTATTCAACATGAATCAATAACTGAGGTGAAATTAATAGTAAGTTATGGGTTCGACGGGTCTACTGGTCAGAGTATGTACAAACAATGATTTAAAGATGAAGAACCGACTTCCAGTGATCACGCTTTATTTGTCACAACTATAATTCCACTTAAACTATTAGATTATAATGGAACTGTACTATGGATGAACCGAAACCCGCAGTCTGTAAGGTTCTGCCGACCTCTTAAAATAAAGTTCACAAAATAAACTACAGAACACATTCTTGCAAAAAAAAAAATACTTGGATACACAAATAAAAAGTAATTGGTAAAAAACAAAAAGTGAATGTAACGTTCGATCTGCACATGACCTTAATTGATGGAAAGGTCCTAAATGTGTTGACAGATACAAAATCTTGTCAGAAATGTCCTATATGCGGTGCCAGCCCAAAACAGTTTATGGAAATCGGCGACATACACTCACCAACATTTAAGCCAAAACCAGGAAGCCTACAATATGGTGTGAGTCCACTTCATGCGTGGATAAGATTCTTTGAGTTTGTTTTACACATCTCGGACAGAGTTGGCATTTGTAAATGGCAAATTCGAAATTCTGAAGATAAATTATTGTTATCAGATAGAAAGCAGTATATACAGAAGAGAATGCGAGAAGAAATGGGGTTATTGGTAGATAAGCCAAAACAAAGCGGTAGCGGCAACACAAATGATGGCAATACCGCAAGGAAGGCGTTTGCAGATATAGAACTATTGGCATCGATTCTAGATTTTGATCTAAATTTGCTAAACAGACTTAAAAATATTTTAATGGCCATATCTTGTGAGTTTGCAATAAATACTGCAAAATTTCAAGATTATTGCGCAACGACTGCAAAACTCTATATAGCCAAATATCCATGGTATCCCATGTCATCAACAATCCACAAAATTTTAATACATGGAGCACAGATAATAGAATCTTCTGTAGTGCCTGTCGGCTGCCTGGGAGAAAGCGCATCAGAAGCGCGAAACAAATTTTATAAAATTTATAGGCGATCTCATGCACGACAGAATTCAAGGCTGAATAACATGATGGATGTGTTTCATAGATCCATGGACTCTTCTGATCCCCTCTTATCTAGCCTTTATCTCAGCAAAAGGTCAAATCAAAATGTGAAAAAAGTTCTGCTGCAATAGCTGCGTTGGGAAATGATTTAACTCTTTTTCTTTAAAAATGTGCAGAACTAATGTCCAAACAAGGAAACGCCCGCCGAGACAAATCAACCATCAGATTTGTATGGATTTTTGGCAATAAAGATAAAAAAGAAGCCAAAAAATAGGTCCGATGCAATTATCGAGTTGCGTCAATATTTTCAACAACAAAATGCTCCACAAAAATTGATCCGCTGGAGTATTGAAAGGTATATTATTGTATATTTTACATTTTTGTTGAATAAATATATAAAGATGAAGAGGGCGATTTTGACTCCGACTCTGATAGTCAATTTTCTTTTGAGCTGGAAGCAGTGGAAAATTAAAAATGTAGAGATAGTTATGTAACTTTCTAAAATATAATTGTTTTCTAAGATTAAGAACGAAAAAAAAATACCTTTCTTTTACTCATTTAGTTAACAAATGGCCGCCTCTGGCGTTGATGGCGTATTGTGCCCTTTTTGCAGCATTTTCCATCGTTTTCGCCAACATTTCGGCCGGAATAGCGGCTATTTCTTCACGAATTTTGTCCTTGAGCTCTTCTAGGGTCCTTGGCTTGTTAACGTAAGCCTTTGACTTCAAATATCCCCACAAGAAGAAGTCAGGCGGCGTCAAATCGGGCGAACGCGGTGGCCAGTCCAAATCACCACTTTTTGACATCAAACGGCCCGGAAGCAATGCTGCAAAAAGGGCACAATACGCCATCAACGCCAGAGGCGGCCATTTGAAAGATATATTATTCAAAAATTGATGTAAACAAATCTACTTGGAACAAATTAAATGATTAAGATTGCCAACCGCCAAATTTTTATTTTTTTCTTTGATTTTTTAAAAAAAAACATGGGTCCGTCGAATATGGGCAACCCTGTATCTTTATAATAATCTTACTATCAAATGTGCCAAGTTTCAGCGCTCTGTGAACATTTTTGGAATTTATGCAAAAAAATTGGTCATTTCGACCAGTGTGCACGGTTGGAGTTGTGCGCGGCTATTCTAGGAGCCGAACTAGTCGATAAAGTCTAAAAGGATCTACGACTTAACATAGAATCCATTAAAACATATTGCTGGACAGATTCAACAATAGTGCTTTGTTGGATCAATGCAAAGGCATCGAATTTCCATACATTCGTTGCAAGTAGATTGTCCAAAATACAAGACACATCCAGTCCAAGCCAATGGAGACATGTGTCATCAAATCTCAACGCCGAAGATGTGTTATCGAGAGGAATCCCCGCATCTCAATTAGGCGCACACACTTTATGGTTATACGGACCACTCTTTCTTCACGGACATGAAGAGAAATGGCCATCCCTCTTTAAGGCCCCTAAAGACAACAGTATCTCATTGGAGAGAAAACTAAAAATAGTCACTCTCGCAACAAGTTCGGAAGGAGAGGAAATATACCGTATCAACCAAGGAAACTCCTTTAATCGTCTACAACGTTTAATTGCCTATATGTTACGATTCTGTTATCGTAAAAACAGGAAGGATACAGTGCTGCTAGGGTTGGAGGAATTGGAACAAGCCAGGAGGATATAGTACGATGTGTACAACCAGCTGACTTAGCAGATAAGCTGAAACATTTACATCGACATCATGAACGACCGTTACCCAGCAGCAGTAAGGTGTCCTCTCTTCACTTGCACTTGGACGAAAACTCTATTATTAGGGTAGGACCAAGAATAGAAAATGCACCAATTTCTCGTGATGCACTAAGTCCATATTTATTGCCTTTCAACGATGAAATTGTAAAAATGTTGTTATCAAAACTACATACCGAAAATATGCACTGTGGTCAAAATACGTTTAAGGGTATTGCTCGACAACAATATCACATAGTAAAAGCCACTTCCATGGTTAGGAATGTAATCATGAAATGCATTCCATGCACGAGATATCGTCCGAAACTGATGTCGCAAATTATGGGAAAACTACCTGAGCATAGGGTCTCTCAAAATAGACCATTCCTAAACTCTGGAGTGGATTTTTGTGGACCCTTCAAGATTCATCACAAGGTCCGAGGCAAGCGACCTGACAAAGCATACATCGCCGTATTTGTATGTTTTGCTACAAAGGCGGTACATCTGGAAGTTGTTGGAGATTTAACAACTGCAGCATTTCTTGGAGCGCTACAAAGGTTCATAAGCCGTCGCGGAAAGTGCAAAACTTTGTACTGCGACAATGCTACAAACTTTGTAGGAGCCAACAACCAGCTAATGGAATTGAAGGAAACCATACACTCTCAGGAAGCTAAGAACTCCACAGTGCAGCTATGCAACACTAAAGGAATTCAATTTAAATTCATTCCGCCAAGAGCACCTCACTTTGGTGGGTTATGGAAAGCAGCAGTAAAGTCAGCAAAAACATTATTGTTGAAAAAGGTGTCCACTGCTGAGCTCACCTTTGAGCAGTTGAGCTCAGTAATAACAAATGTCGAAGCTGTATTAAACTCCCGACCACTAACTCCAATTTCTGATGATCCAAATGATCTGACGGTCCGTACACCTGGTCATTTACTGATTGGAGAACCACTTGTAGCACAACCAGATCCCGAGCCGTTAAAAATAAAATCCCTATCTGCACAGTGGGACCAGGTACAGTTACTAAAACACACACTCTGGATGCAATGGTCCAGTCAATACTTAACAAGTTTACAACAACATCCTAAATGGAAACAAGCACTTAAGAACGTAAAAGAGGGCATGTTGGTAATTATGAAAGAAGACAATGTGCTTATGCTTCATTGGCCCATTGGATGGATTTTAAAGCTCTATCCTGGCCCAGATGGATATGTACGAGTTGTAGATGTTAATACTCCAAAGGGTGTATTCAAAAGAGCGATTTATAATCTTGCTCCACTTTTTCGTCAAGAGGATCCAGGAGAAAAACGTAAGGAGATAACTGACGAGGATGAGAAGGACGAGAAGAATGAGAAGGATGATCAGAAACCAAAAAGCCGCAAAGGCACAACTCTCCCCCTCCTGTCAATGCCCTTGCTAATCATTCTACTGCTGCTACCATTAGCTGCAGCAAGTCCAATAAATATAACCAGGTTGGGATCAAAACCTGGAATTTATTATGAAAAAACTGGGACAATTCAACTGGCAACTGCTGATTGGACAATTATCGCATATTATGATCTAAAACCTTATTTGGAAGACGTAAGAACATTTTACTTTGGAACTATAAAGGTCGGCCAAATGTGTTCTCACATACAACCAGTAAAAGCATGTGCTGCGTTATACACTCATTTTCAACGCGTCGACGAGGAAATCCGAACTGAGAATGAGTTACTCCATATGTCCAGGATTAGACGCTCGCCGCAGGACATTGTTGGAAATATCGCCAGCAGCCTGTTCGGAGTATTGGACACGAAGTATGCCAAAAAGATGTCGTCGACCATTGAAAAGGTTAGAACTAACGAAGATTATCTCTTGGAATTGGTAAAGTACCAAACAAAAAAAGAAAAGAGATGAGGCAGCCATTGACAGAAGAATCAGAATCATGGACCAGCAAAGAGAGGATTTAGCTACCGCGCAATTCATTAAAAACCTTTCAATGGTATATAGCACTAGCCAATCAATTGAGTGTGTTGGCGGGCACTATTCAATGAGTCCAGTCAGAGATTTCTCATGTGTTGACAAATGTTCATCACAATGAAATATGTCCGCTGTTCGTGTCGCCAAAGCAAGTCCAAGTCCATTAACGAGGACGTATATATTTGCTCAGACAAGCAAATGATATTTTCAATTGACAATCACTGCGAATTTCAATTGTTTAATAATAAATCGTCGTCACTATGACAAACTATGACATCGTCGAAATCCCTTTCATGACAACGATTAGGGCCAAAAACCAATGGATTTTCTCAATTTAAACACCAATGGAGCTCTCTGCAGTATGTGGCGATCAATTATCAACCATTAATATTGATAATACTGGACTTCTATCTTTGGACCTAGAATGCAGTCTATAAAACTCAATTCTGAATGTGATTGGCCATCAAGTGACGTCAACAGGAACGATGAAATTGTCATATGCTCGATTTGGCAATTTAAATCAATCATCTGCAGCGGATACTAAGATTTCAAATTAAAATAATTCATTGAAGCTTAGTTATAATGAGTTAAATGATCTTAGTAAGGAATTACTTCCCAGGCTCAAAATAAAAATGCCACCACATACATAAGTGCCTATTAGAGCCCTGCATGAATCAACAGTTTTCGAGACAATTTATGTTTCAAAACATTTTTACAGTAAGATTCAAATGATTCGAAACATCTACAACAGTGTGATACTGACGATTCGGTCTCCAAACGTGACTTATAAATAAAAGCTGTATTAGATAATTTTGTATTAACAGGTTTGGAAATTAAACAAAATTGTATTTTGATTTATGGTTTTCACAAATATTTTATTTTATGTTGTTTCACTAAAATTTAGATTGCTGTTCAAAAACATAATTTCATTCACCAAGCTTAGATGGTTCCCTGTCGTGCTCCTTTTCTCATTCAGCAAATGCCTTGCTCGTAAAAATGCCCTCTCCGATGAGGCGCTACTGGCGGGTATGGCCAATACTTTTTATCGTCTAAAATTTTTCCGAAAACCTGCCAAACCTTACTGCGACCATTCTTCCCACTAAACGTAAATTTCCCTGAAACAAGTTTAGCTTTTAATATAGCATGGCTATTTTTTTGAATTGTTTGGAGGACCTAGTTATGCAAAATTACCATGGTGGCTCTTTTGTTAAATTTTAAAATATACTCACAGAATTGCTGGAGCCACTTGGCAAATCAACGTCCATTTTGGAAAGCACTTTTAGACAAACAAAATAAACTGATATACTGTTTAAGCTAAGCCTCCCCAATGTTTCGAAACACCTTAGAATGTTTCAAATCATATCCAGATGATTCGAAACATAAATACAGTTGACATAAGGGATTCGTATGTTTCGAAATATTTAAGCATTCTGTTGATTCATGCAGGGCTCTAGTGTGTATGTTGCCTTGTTGTTGTCACTCGGAGTCATAATCGTTTATTTGTGGAAACGATTCCAAAAGAAGACACCTCCACAAACGTCATCATCTTCAAAGTACATCGAACTAGCAGAACAACCTCGGTTACTCAGCTCATCAAGTATGCACCATCTTATGCCTTCTTCCGACGCCTTTGAGATCAAGATTGGATGATGTTGAACACCTGTTCAACGGCCGGGATTATTTTAGCGCCTGCAATTGAGTCCCTAAGATGTCAATAGCAGCCACAGCCAGCGCCAGCTCAAACCCCACTACCTGCCGTTCCAGAATTCTATTTTTACTAACCCTAGCCTATTAATCCCTTGCATGGGAGACAAACTGTATGACGCTGCATATCTTAGAACTTAAGTGATGCAATGTATTTAAAAAATTTGCTTGGTAAAATTTACCAATAAAAATAGTTAGGTAACTATAAAAATAGTTATGTGTATTTTGTTTTTGCTTTGGGTGTGTGTCTTTGCTATTTTGTGTGTATTTGTTGTTTTGAAAGTAACGATTTATGACAATTTTGCTGGTTGGGGACTGTTTGACAATTATTACAGTTGATTTTACTAAGTTTTTTTTTTGTGAAACAAATCCCCATGCGATACCTTCGCTACTCTGAAATCATGTATATAAACCCCAGTACTCAAGCAATACTTGTGTATTCAACATCTCCGAAGTTAACCCAATTTAAGCAGCCTACTGTCACTAGATTATGTTCTAGGGGCAGCCTTAATTTATAAATAATAAAAAGTAATTCTACAAACACTATTTATTACTCGCTTTCATCAATAGCGAAAAATTGGGATAGGTTAACGGAAATACTGGAAGATTCAAAGGAAGAACACAGAATTTTTGGGCTGAGCCTTTCAAGCTTGCAAGACCTGACTGAAATACTCAAAAAAATTCAAATAGCGTCACAGGAATTAGAGGGTGACACTTACCCAGCTCTACATCTTGTAATACCACCACAATACCACATTGAAAATGTAAAAAAACAATTTGCAACGTACACAAACGACACGACTATAACAACTCAATTAAAAACTTTGTTGAAACATTATCTTGTGACCATCGTAGACGAACATATAATAAAATTTCATCAACTTGCGCTCTTTCTATTTCCTCCAACAAACAAGCTCATCTCATTTAATCAAAACCAAAAGGACTCAACAATAAAATTTTGAAAGAATTAATGAAAACCTACAAGGAGATGGAGGCGCATGAACTGAACAGCTGCGGAAACATCTAAAAATAAATACAATATTTTCAAGTTTCATACCAAATTTTTTACAGGACACGGATGAACATCTCATCGAAGATGAAATTTTGATATATCAATCCACAAAAGTATCTCTAAAGAAAGACTATAACGTATTGAAATGGTGGGAAGATAACAAAGGACAGTATCCTCTATTATAATAAAGTGAGCCTCAAAATTTTATGTGTTCCAGCTAGCAGTGCATCTTCGGAAAGGGCATTCTCACAGGCTCGACAGCTTATTTCAGAAAAAAGGACCGGAATTGCATCTTCTAGCATCAAAATTAATAAAATTATGTTTTTGAACTCGTATATTCGGAGACCAAATTGTATGTAAACACACTTAAATTAAAAATGTTATGACCACATCAAACATTCTTTGTTTAACAACTCCGTTGACTCGAATTTTGGATTACTCGCACTCACTTGCTCGTTTGTTTCAATCGAGTGCTCGAGTTTCTATGAGCAAGGGGAATCACTTGCGGCCAATGTCAACCCGGTTGTTATTGTTAAAATGGAAAATGTGCGAGAAAAAATTACGGTGCTAAGAGTAATCGCGGCATATCGACGTGAAGCAATAACACAACTGACCTTAAAGCTCATTTTGGTCAATCAATCTGTATTGAAGAAACGAATACACATTCTTTTCCCGTTAATTTAGCTTCAAAACTGTGGGTGCCACAGTTTTTCGCGGTTTGCGGGCGTTATAGGAGGCGTGGCACATCGGCGTGAAAAACTTGCGCTGCGTATTAACCCCTCTGCATGCCAAATCTCAATCTTCTAGCTTTTATAGTTTCCGAGATCTCAGCGTTCATACAGACGGACAGATGGACAGACAGACAGACGGACATGGCTAGATCGACTCGGCTAGTGATCCTGATCATGAATATATATACTTTATGTGGTCGGAAACGCTTCCTTCTATCTGTTACATACTCTTGCACGAATCTAATATACCGTTTTACTCTACGAGTAACGGGTATAATTATCTGATTTTTAAAAAGGGAATGCGACAAAAAAGTCGAAGATCTTAAACGCCGTTTTCACACGCCGTGTGCATGTCCGATGCAATGGGAGCAAGTGCGTACAGTGCATAGATAACATATAACTCAACTCGATGTAAACATATTTAAAACTACTTTGCCGAAAAGCACGATTTACATACAAATTTCCGAAGATGCGGAACTTGAATCTAATCATCAATGTCTCGCTAATCGTAGTTCCTAAGATTGTCGACCGATCTTAATGATACATACCTTATTTTTTAGGTAATTTTATCAGCTACTAAACAAAAAATACAATAAAAAATTATCGAATTTTTAAGTATTTTTTTAACAGTAAAATCGCAGATTACCTCAAAATTGATGTCAATATTTTCCGGGTTTTCTTTATTTTGGGCAAAGTTAACTACTCCATTCCTTCAAAATAGACTAAATTTATAAAGAAGAGTATTTTAAAAGACTTTTTGAGGCATCGCAAGTCCTTAAATAGCGATTCCGTACTTATACAACTTAAAAACACAATGGTGATTTTAAACTACCTTAACGTACTGCCAGGAACTAGTTAGGCAGCCAAATTCGTAAATTTTTAGTTAAATGTATCATAAAACACAAACGCTACACTTTTCTTTACGATTTTAACGGGAATAACCCAAAATTGTCACATTATTTGCGAACGTTTCTATTATTTTTTCCAAGACAATAACGGGCTAAAAATAGAATTTATTTTTTTTTTGGGCCCTTAAAAAATTTTTAAAATTATCTTGTTTGTTGTCAATTTAGCTACCTGAATACACTTTAAAAAAAATTATAGCCACATTTATATCAGCTTTCATTAGTGAGAAAATGAGAAGAAAGCAAGCCATATTAAAACGTTTCTATTATTTTTGCCATCAGTGTATGTTTGTAATGTCATAAATTTAGTGATAGATAGGGGATTTAAGTATATAATATTTGTTTTGTATTCGTTTTTTAAAGTAATTTTTACCGCTGAGTGAACCTAAAATGTTATTATATAATTAATGACGGATAACACAGAAGGTTCCACTGTTGGTAGCATGATAAGAATACTAAGTAATTATAAAAGGGGTCTTAAAATTGTTCACATAAATGCACAGAGCCCTTATAAAAAAATCGATGAGTTGAGGTTACTTTTTGTTCAATCTAATGTTGATGTGTTTATGTTATGTTTTGTTTCGTTCAGACCTGTTGGTGTCGCTATATTTTTTAAGTGTGCACTAAATTCTAGGGTTAAATATAAACAACCAATAGACAGTGAAATTGAGTATACTTTTCTAGAAATATCGAATAAATTTATAAGAAATAAAGTGCTGGTTGGTTGTATATACCGTCCAAATCGCAAAATTGACTTTGATCCATTGATGGAGACCATAAGCGAGTTGCCTGCTGCATACGAAGACATTATTCTTGCCGGAGATTTCAACAGCAATATTTTATGCGAACACCATTTACTAGACAACTTTGAGACGTTGCACAGTGGGGCGAAAAAGCCAAAAGCCTGCCTTAAATCAGCGGAGCCCTATAGCGAATATCTTTTGATGAGGTACTGTCAAAGACAATTTAATATGTAAAAAAACATCATAAGGTGAATTATTTTAATGAAATTTTTTTTTTGTAGGGAATTTTTAAGAAAAAAAAATGTTTTTTTTAAGAAAAAAATATAAATAAATTACTTATAGGGTTGTAAGTTTCCCAATATTTTTTTTTAATTTAACTTGATTTTTGAAAAAAAAATTATTCAAATCGGTCAACTATATCTTATAGCTGCCATATAAACGCTTAGTACAAAACGGAATATCTCGGTTCTATTTCAATATTTTTTCATGTAAATCGGGATTAAGTCATTATTTATAAATTTAAATCAAGGTTTAGAATTTTTTTTAAAACTGGTTAGTGATTTCTTATAGCTGTCATAGAATCGGTCAGGGAAATATTGCATATTTTCAAAAAAAAATTGCGTATAAATTAGGTTTTAGATCGTAAGATCTAGAGCGGACTCTAAAACTTTTTATATTTTTTTAGGAGTTTTAAAATAGTCAGAAATTATGGGAACCGAGCTGACAAGCAATCTATTAAACACATACTGGTTTGATTTTTTACGAACAGAATACCCGAATACAGCATATTAATAAGAATATATTTGACGCCAGGAGCACAATAGAAATACCTCCGGCTTCACTTCCTATTATAATTGGATTAATATTGGATTAGAAAAATAATTCAACAGTTTGCCGCCAAAGAAAAACAAAAGTAATGGGAAACCGCAGACTAGTAATTCAATTAAGGATTCTTGTTGTAAGTGCGCGCGGAAAGACCAGGGCTGGCGATTATTCAAATCACGAACATTTCTTGCTAACTTTAACCGCGGTTTTCTCAGAAGAGGCACAAAAGGGCAGGCTAATTTTTTCAGAATTTGTAGTTAAATATCTAAACTTTTTTTTAAAAAAAAAATAAAAGCGGGGACTAGGGTGTAACACTACTTCATGTCCAAGAATATCCAAAAAAAACACACATTTTTTGGACCACTTTTAAAAAATGTTAAAAAAATAGTAATTATGCATTAAAAAATTTTTTTTGTTGCAATATTCTAAGAATTGGTTGCTCTTAAAATTTCAGTCGTTACATATACAACTTTGGCTCTTAAGCGCTTTCAGAAAAATTTCAAAGATGTACAAAAATACTTATTTGCTAAAGTTCTATTTCGAAAAATCAATTTCCAAAGTCTGTAGTGGGAGAACCATTCAATACAGATCACTTTTTAATTTATATTTGTATGGAGAATTCAATTGTTTTTAAAGTTGCATTTCAACATTTTGGAAAATCTAAAAAAAAAAAAACATTTTGGCAGGCTTTTTGTTCTAGGCGCCCCAGTGTGCGTTGGGTCTGTACGCTGCACTATTGGGCATTTGACCACTTTGGCTGGCCAAAACCCAATTTTGAAAAGTCGTTAAAATAAAAAATCTAGTTTGAGGATATGTTAACAGAACACAATTTAACAATGTTACGTTTCAGGAAATCCGATAGATGGCTTCTCTGTTAACTTAACTTTCGATCTGTTAAAATTTGACGATTCGCTTGCAGATTTGAAGTTCTTCAAATTTGATTTTTAAAGCAATCTAAGTAAGCTTTTTGGATTGGAATAATAGGATGGTGCTATATACTAAGTGTTTCTGTGCTTACACGGTGCAAATCCGTCGTTTTTTTCTTATAATTGAGTGGCAATGGAAGTGGTCTAACACGCACATTTTTTTATGAAAACTTAATTTTAAATAGAGCAATAAAGCGAGTCCAGCGGAGTCCACTTCTGAAACCAATTGGGATTTGTAGGGTATTTAATTCTTGTCAAAGTGTATATACTCAGAATCGCCACTTATTGCCACTTTTTCTATAATTTAATCTTTTAGACCATAACCTCAAATTTAGCAAAGGATATGGTTTTGCACTGGGGGCTGAAGAAGTAAGGAGTTTTCTGGCTTTAAATTATTTTTAAAATGAAGAATAAATAACTAGCTGTGTCATTGATTAGTTTAAGTGAACTTTATAGGGTGTATAGCGAAATTTTTGGTACAATTAGCAAAAAGAGTCGTAAAAATGTATGGTAAATTCTGTCATTTCTCATTTTTTAAAAACATTAGGATATAGTAGTCCGATTTGTATGAAACTTTTAGTATTATGTTAAAAACGTAAGTAATAGCTATTTCTAAAGTTTTGTGCATTTATGTAAAAAAAAACAACAAAGTTAATCTGATCGTTCCTATGGCAGCTATATGATATAGATGTCCAATCCGGATGATTTTTATATATAATATGCGCAGGGATAAAAAACTAAGACTGGTAAAGTTTTACGTCTATATCTTTTAAATTGACTGAGTAATTAATTTAGGCCTATAAAAGTGGTCAAATGCCCCATAGTGCGCTGGTAATAAATCTACGCCAACACACTTTAGTAACTTCTGTGATAATTTACTTGACTTATTTTTTATCACTATGGACGGCAGTCCATGTAGTGACGAAGCGCACCAGGAGAGTGTCCAAAGGCGATTACTAAATATACATGAAAAAATTAAAATCTGCTATGTTGGTCCGATCGTAATGAGTAATATACCAAATTAAAGGTATTGCTAAAACTTAAAGGATTGCATACCAAGACCTAAAAAAATTCAATTGGTTTAGAAGAGAGAGCGGTAAAAGTGTAAAAGTTAAAATTTAGAAATTCGGATGGGGGGGAAAATTGGCCCTCGCACTTAGTTACTTTTATGCCTACTGAACATGCGCTTAATTTGAGGGGTCAAAATCAGATGATCCATTTAAAAGTTATACCGAAAACAAATTTGCGGGACCCTAGTCAAAATGAAAATTTAATTATGTTTGTCAGTTTGTCCAAAACATGGTTTTAAAGTCCTGCACCCAAAAAAAATAGTCATCAATGTGCACCTATTTAGGAGTCAATGTGACACTATTGAGTTGAAAAAAAAACCCGATCCGAAGATCATCAAATTGACCCCGTTTTGGTGTCACTTTAATATTTTCGAAAATATCAATTTGACCCTTTTTGGTGTCAAATAGCCCCTACCCGGTGTAATTTAAGTAGAAAAATATATTGGATTGGATGCTCCTGCAAGCATTTTGTCACGGAGGAAAAAAATATGGGCAAGGCTCAGGGGCCAAGTGTGCTTGCTCTGATACTATTTTGTGCTCGGGGGTATGAGGTTCGAATCCCGCTCACGACACAACTTATTTTTTTTTTTTATTTATTAATCTAACAACTTTTTTAATATACATTATTGTTTTTCAAATTGTTATAGAAATGTTAGATACTGTTTTTCAAATTGTTATAGAAATGTTAGAAATGCATCTTAAAAACTTTTTACTTCTCTGCTTCAGCTGGGTTTCGAACCGGTTAGAGGCAGAATTGGGCCATCACGCTATGTTACGCGGGTGTGCATAAGTTCAACTTAAATGTGAAGTTAACACGTTCGCGAACATTTAAAACTTTCTACAACTTAAAATGAAAAATTTTCCATATGCAAATTTTGTTTAATATAATTTATTTTGAATTTTTTAGTTAAAAATTATTTTGTCATGTAATCATATCTAATATGTTTTATATTCAAATTAAAGTTGTTCATATTTCGGATAAAGTGCAAAAGTTTTCAATCTAAACATAAAAAAACCTTAAATTATATCATTTATATGTATAATTTTTGCTTAAAATTAAAAACTTTAAAATAAAAGACAGTGCAATAGCTGCGTCTCCTCGCGTTAGACACATTTCGAACTTCGAAATAGAAGGTTGAACTTCAGAAATCGATAAATGACAATTATTGCTATCAATGTGACCCTTGTGTCATTAAAATGACAATATTTCTTATCAAGTTCAATTTTTAGTGAAGTGCGGTATACTTTTGACATTTGGGATCAATTTTACCCCAAAAATTTGATCCTAGTGGCAGTGACATTTTTAACCACAATTATTAAATTGACACTCAGGATTTTTTTTTGGGTGTACTAAAGCTATATCTCGTTTAAAAGGTATTTTGAAATGCTATAAGCGCCCCCTATATGTAATTTGTTTAAATGTAATAGTTAAAAAGATATGCCCAAAACCCATTTTTTTTTATTTTCTAGCTTTTTTTATTTTTTTCAAAAACGGCTCTAACGATTTTCTTTAAAACTTTAAACTGTATAGCACTTGAGATTCCTTAAATTTTGGTATATAACACATTACTGTAAAAGGTCACGCTTAAAAGTTATTCAGAAAACAACACATGATTAAATACACTTTTTAAAATTTGCAATAGAAAATGTTCGTGTGTTCTTAAAAACTAGTCTAGCCTTTTTCCCTTTATAAACAGTGTAGAGTGCCGAAAAAATAAAATGTATTTAATCATGTGTGTAATTATCTTTCGTCACAAATGTTGATATCAGAACTTTTGTATGTTGAAGGTACGATCGTCACTAGTTTTTTACCTCGTTAAGAGGTGTTTTTATACCCTTGCAGATGGTATAATGATTTCAGTCAGAAGTTTCCAACGCAGTGAAGGAGACGTTTTCGACCCCATAAAGTATAGTATATATATTCTTGATCAGGATGACTAGACGAGTCGATCTAGCCATGTCCGTCTGTCCGTCCGTCTGTCTGTCCGTTTCTACGCGAACTAGTCTCTCAGTTTTAAAGCTATAGAGATAAAACTTTACCAAAAGTCGTATTTCTATTGCTGGTAGTATATTAGTCGGAACCAGCCGACTATCTTCGGTGTGTTTTGACAGATTACGTTTTGCTCTTGGGAATATAATTTGTTTAACTGTCCCGAATTTCGAATTAAATTTGAGAAAAATCGGATGACTATATCATATAGCTCCCATAGGAACGATCGGAAAACTAAAGAGAAATTAATAGGAACAAAATTATAGCTTTGTTAATTTTTATTGTATTCGTTTATACTCTGGAATATAGGAATGATCAATCAATTATTGTCAAAATAATACGAAAATTGCTATATTTTGATTTGTTGCAAATCTAAATTCAGATTATTGTAATTTGTAATTAAATAGAAATTTACTGCAAGAGTATATAGACTTCAACTGGCCGAAGTAAGCTTCCTTTCTTGTTTTTATTAATGACACTAGAAAGATTTTACATTATGATTAGATCTCTGCATCCATCAATTAAATGTCCTAAATAACAATATGCGGTATATTTTTAACAAATGCGTATCGATCAGGTTTAAAATAATCAAGCCAAGACAAAATCCCTGGTTTACTAATGAAATCAAGAAGCAACTTCATTTGCGGGATGTGGCTTATTTTAAATGGAAGAGATACAAAACCCAACATTTCAGTGTGCAGTACCGGGAGGCAAGATCGCGAATCACAAAAATGATTAAGGACGCTAAGTGCGAACATTTTAATTCGAAATTTGAAAACAATCCATCAATAAAACAAGAGGGAACGCTATAGTCGAGTGCCTCGACTATCAAATACCCGTTACTCAGCTAAAGTCAGCAGTCTCAAGCAGGGCAAACCAAGCAGCCGCTTCAAAAAATTTAAAAAATTTCTTCTACATTTCGGTAGGCGTTAGTAACCCAAACAAAATTGCGTTTACACTTTTGCTCTAGCTTTAAAACTATGGGCGCCACAGCTTTTCGCGGTTTGTGGTCGTTAGGGGGGAGGGGGGTTTCCAACTTTGGTCTATCAATATGTATTGATGAAACGAATACACATTGCTTTTCCCGTTAATATAGCTTCAAAACTGTGGGTGCCACAGTTTTTCGCGGTTTGTGGGCGTTAGAGGGGGCGTGGTATTTCGGGTTGAAAAACTTGCGCTGCGTATTAACCCCTAGAATCTGCATGCCAAGTCCCAATCTTCTAGCTTTTATAGTTTCCGAGATCTCAGCGTTCATACAGACGGGTGCCACTGTTTTTCGCGGTTTGTGGGCGTTAGGGGGGGGAGGGGGGGTTTCCCACTTTGGTCTATCAATATGTATTGATGAAACAAATACACATTTCTTTTCCCGTTAATATAGCTTCAAAACTGTGGGTGCCACAGTTTTTCGCGGTTTGTGGGTGTTAGAAGGGGCGTGGCACATCGGCGTGAAAAACTTGCGCTGCGTAATAACCCCTAGAATCTGCATGCCAAATCCCAATCTTCTAGCTTTTATAGTTTCCGAGATCTCAGCGTTCATACAGAACGGGTCACAGTTTTTCGCGGTTTGTGGGCGTTAGAGAAGGCGTGGCACATCGGCGTGAAAAACTTGCGCTGCGTATTAACCCCTAGAATCTGCATGCCAAATCTCAATCTTCTAGCTTTTATAGTTTCCAAGATCTCAGCGTTCATACAGACGGACAGACAGACGGACAGACGGACAGACGGACATGGCTAGATCGACTCGGCTAGTGATCCTGATCAAGAATATATATACTTTATATGGTCGGAAACGCTTCCTTCTGCCTGTTACATACTTTTGCACGAATCTAATATACCCTTTTACTCTACGAGTAACGGGTATAAAAACAGGGAAGGACATAAACAACTTAGCAATAGGGTAGGCTGAGTGCTAATCACAATCTTGATGTCGAAGAACTATGTCGAACGTTTTCTCAACTCGATGTACCAGAAGCAACTTTCAACCAGTACCTGAATAATACTACTTACTGTGATAATAGTTTTAGGTTTGTGTGCGTCGACCAAGGTGATGTTTTAGACGGTACTCTCAAAATTAAGTCAAGTGCTGAAGGTTTAGACAATGTTAACCCAATATTTCTCAAAATTATGTTACCTTTACTCCTCCCACATATTACTAAGATTTTTAACACTGCGATTACTACCTCCAACATGGAAAAAAGCCAAGATAATTCCAGCACTAAAACCAAATAAAGAGTATAGGCCAATTTCTATCCTACCATTTTGAGCCAAGGTTCTTGAAAATTTATCAGACAAACAATCTGGGTTCAGAAAAAAGACAAGCTGTGTAAGTGCAATAACGAATATCGTTGAAGACATACGTAAACAACTTGACAATAATTATGTGACTTTTTTAACCCTTCTTGACCACAGCAAAGCCTTTGACTCTGTAAACAACGGTATTTTAAATACAAAACTAAAGAGCCTTTTTAACTTTTCAAGTACAGCACTTCGCCTTATAGAATCATATCTTGATGGGAGGATTCAGGCAGTTTTCTCGGGAAGTCAGATTTCTAGCTTCAGCCTACTTACACGTGGAGTTCCCCAAGGATCCGTCCTGGGCCCATTATTGTTTTCTATGTACGTATATGATTTACCTAGTCTTTTGTCCGATTGTGAAGTTCACCTGTATGCAGATGATGTGCAAATCTATGTTAGTAGTCCAATTAATCAGTTAAATGTTTGTGTTAGATCTAGTAATAAAGTGCTTCAAGTAATTGAAAAATGGGCAAGCGAAAATGGCTTGAGTATAAACCCAAACAAGAGGGAACGCTATAGTCGAATGCCTCGACTATCAAATACCCGTTACTCAGCTAAAGCAAGCAGTCTCAAGCAGGGCAAGCAAAGCAGGCGCTTCAAAGTGGTGTCATCTACCGGCCATTTCATAATTTGATTATAACTTTTTACTGAGTGGGACGATTTAAAAATTTTCTTCTACATTTCCGTAGGCATTAATAACCCAAACAAAATTTTTTTTTTTTTTTTACATATATGCTTTATTTATTGAATCTTCTCTATAATGAGACTAACAATAAGTATATCAAATCTTAATAATATAACTTAAATTACAGTCATGTAGACTGAATCTGGACTAACGGGCCCTAATATTTATAGCTGGGCTGGCAGGTCGTTTCGATGTAGACGAGATCGGTCTGAGACCCGTGTTAGGTTCCTTGCGAGATTATTTGGGTGCAGTGTAAGCTTATTATAGTAGGCCGCTTTCTGCTTTGATATTTCATCTTTAACCGGTGGTATGCCCAGATCCCTGTGGATGTTTTCGTTCCGAACATACCATGGTGCCCCAGTGATAGTTCGCAGGATTTTTGATTGTGAGCGTCAACGTTGCTGTTGCTCGCATTCCCCCACAGCTGGGAGCCGTAAGTCCAAATGGGTTTAAGGGTTGAGTTGTAGAGAAGAACTTTAAAGTCCAGACACAGGGGTGATCGAGAATTTATAATCCAGTGTAGGCTGCTAGCTTTCAGTTTGAGGTGTACTTTTTTGCATTCAATGTGCCTCCGCCAGGTTAGGCGCCTGTCGAGGTGTACGCCGAGATATGTTACATCGTTGGCTTGGGGGATCTGCGTATTATTCAAAGTTAACGGGGGGCACGATTGTCTATTAAGGGTAAACGTTATATGTTTACACTTTTGTTCATTAATTTTGATACGCCAGTCTGATAGCCATTTCTCGACTACCACTAAATGATCAGCTAGTTGAGCTGTTGCTCTAGTTGGGCATCTCGAGCGGCTTAGAATTGCGGTGTCGTCAGCAAATGTGGACGTGGTCAACCTATCGTTCGTAGGAATGTCTGCTGTGTATAGGACAAACAGGGTAGGGCCCAGTGCGCTACCTTGTGGGACTCCGGCTTCAATGTTATACTCGTTGGATGAGGTTGCATTGCATCTCACCTCGAAGACTCTGTGGTAGAGGTAAGACTCAAGTAACTTATGAGTGTTTTCTGGTAATAAATTTGTGATTTTATGCATAAGGCCTTCAAGCCACACTCGGTCGAATGCCTGAGAGACGTCGAGGAATATCGCACTACAATATTCCCGATGTTCGAAGGCTGTACGGATTTCTGATGTTATCCGGTTGACTTGCTCGATGGTTCCGTGGCTTTCTCGAAACCCGAATTGATGTGCCGGAATTACGTTTTGTTCTCTTAAATATGGTGTTATGCGCGTGAGCAGGCATTTTTCTAGTAGTTTGGATAGGCACGGTAGTAAACTTATTGGCCTGTACGATGAGGGAATTGTGTGGTCTTTCCCAGGCTTCGGTATCATTATAACCACAGACTTTTTCCATTTTTTGGGGTAGTAGCCAAGTTTAGTGATCCCGTTAAATAGTTTGCATAAAACATCCACTGCGCAGTTTGGAAGTTCAATTATCATTTTTGGGGTTATTAGGTCGCCCCCTGGAGCCTTTTTCGGTTTTAGTTGCTTCCTGATGACATTAGCAATTTCAGGAGCTTGAAACAAAATCGGGTTAATTGCAATTTCAGAGCTAAGAGGCGGTAGTTGAAAAGAGTTTGTGGCGGCGTTTGGCTGAAATACGTTTTGTAGGTGCAAAGCAAATGTTTCGGCTCTGTCTTCGTCACTGCGGGCCCAAGTTCCCGAGGAGTTTCTAATAGGAGTGACTGATTCTATTGGAGAGCTTAAATTTGGGTGGGCTCTCCACAAGGGATGCTTTGTGCTGGTCGGCGACAGTCTCTCTATGTACCGGCGCTGCGCAAGCTCTTCTTCTTGCTTAAGGGTTTTGGTGAGTCTGCGGGTGGCTTCATTAAAGAGTTGCTTCGAGTGGGGCGATCTGCAAGATTGCCAAGCTCGTCGTAGGCGTCGTTTTTCCCGAACTAGTTGTTCGATTTGCAGATTAGTTTTGTAATGGCTGCTACGCCCAATTGTCTCTTCTGGTGTTGAGATTTTGGCTGCTGCCACGAGTACCGACTCCAGGGCAACAGCACAGAAGTCGATGTCATTCTCAGTGTCAAGCTGTGGTGTAAGCTCAATGTGGGAACTTACATACTTTTTATATTTTAGCCAGTTAGTTCTATGCGAGGTCAGCCTGGATGGGTGCTCGATTATATTGGGGCTTTGAAGAAGAGTTATTAAAACGGGCGAGTGATCCGATGATAAGTCCGATAGCGATTTGGCGCTTACTAAGTTTCTTGGGATGTTCTTGGTCACAGCGAAGTCAATTAAGTCCGGAAGTTTTCTGGGATCAGTTGGCCAGTATGTGGGGCTGCCAGGAGAGACATAGTCGAGTTTATTGCTCAAATTTATAATTGCTTTATAAAGTTGTCTTCCTTTAGGTGTCACGAGTCTTGATCCCCAGTGCGTGTGCTTGGCGTTGTAGTCTCCTCCTGCTAAAAAGCGATCTCCGAGTGAATTGTAGAAGTCCAAGAATTGCTCTTCAGTTATTGTAAAACGCGGTGGGCAATAGACAGCGGCTATAGTGATACTGCCGTTGCCTGCTTGTAATTTTATAGATGTAGCCTGCAAATAATTTGTTGCAAACCTCTGGTGAAAGTGGTGATTTATGCGTTCCCTGATTAAGATTCCGGTTCCACCGTGGGCCTTGCCATCCGGATGATCTGTGCAGTATAAGGTATACCCTCTTATTTGGAAGTTGTATTTACTTGTTAGATGAGTTTCTGCCAGCAGCATTACATCTATTTGGTTTTCATTGAGGAATTGAGTTATTTCAAGTTTGTGCCGTGAAACGCCATTGGCATTCCACATGGATATTCGGAGGCAAGACATTTATTTAGATTGTTGGGATGTAAGCAAATTTATTAAAATGTTTTGGTTTTGCATAAGGTTTTGCATCGTTGTTTTCATGAAGGACATAAATTCCATCATACCCTGTTGTAAAGTCAGCATCATGGTTTCGATGTTGCTTGGTATTTGTCCAATAGGTTGCTGAGGTGTGATTATATTTTGCGCAGAGCATTGAGTTTGTGGGGTTCCCGTCTGGTTGCCAAGTCCTGATTTTAAGGCACTGGCGTATGAAACTCCCCCATTTGTGTTGAGGGGCCCAAATGAAGATCTGGCTGCTTTCGCAAAGAAGACATCAGGTGTTGTTTGGGATTGCACGTAGGCATTTTGTGCATTCTGGGAGCGTGCGTATTTTGCCTGTTGCAGCCGACTCTTCAGCTCTTTATAGACCGGGCAGCCTCGGTAGTTTGCGGTATGATTTTCTCCACAGTTAGCGCATTTCTTCGTCTTTGGGTCTTCTTTGTTTGCAGGGCACGGCTCGGAGTTGTGGAAGCCTCCACAAGCTACGCAGACAGATCGAAGCCCGCAGTTGTTTCTGGTGTGTCCATACTCTTGGCAGTTTGTGCATTGCAGCGGACCATTTCGCTTATGCGGTTCTTCAACAGTAATCCTTCTATGCAACAGGAATTGCAGTTTGTAGATCGGGTGCACTTCATTCTTCTTCAAGGCTCTGCTTTCTGGCTCCAGTTCGACCTTAAAGAGTGGTTGCGGCTTTTTATTTCTGTTGAGAATATTAATAATGTTTTTTGCAAGAAATCCTTTTTCTTTCAGTGCCTCTACTATCTCATTTTTGGATACGTCGGGCTCTATGCCCTTTAGCACCACTTGCAAGCCCTTGCTACTCTTGAGCTGGTACGTGTAGTAGGGTTTCTTAGCCTCATCTAGGTATTTGGTTATAGCTCTGAATTGGTCTTCAGTTTTAGCTTGAACCTTGGTTTCGTGTATATTCCCTTTGACAAGAGGTGTAACATAAAAGTTGTCATTCCCGACCAGCGCAACGATTTTCTTTACTAGGGCATTTGAGTTCTGTTCCCTTATGTAAATTGGTGGGGGCTTTGGCTTCTTTTGTACAGCCTGTCCAGTCTCGGATTGATTATTTTCAATATCAGACAACAGGGCGAATCTGTTACTAGATGCCCCTGGTTGTTCGTTGCCTTTATTGGGGCAATTTTGTTTTGGTTTATTTCCAACCATTTTATTTTGCGGGCTTAACTTTCGCTTGATTTGGATGTAGCGATCCATGCCAGTCTGTATAGCCGGACCGACTTGTTGTTGTTTTGTATTGCCGTTATTGGCACTCGTACTTACAGTTGGCTTTGTAGTATTATTCGGCGCTGCAGAAGTTGCTAACGCATTCGAAATCGCGTTGTTGATTACGGAGACCGTTGATGTTGTTGTTGCAGTGGTTGCGGTTGCAGAAATTATCGAGGTCGCAGTGCTCGTGGCTGGTGAGTGAGTCGAAGCTGGGGGTGGGGTTCTACACTGCAAGCTCCATGAAGTGGGAGTTGGTGTTAGTAGGGCGGGAGAACAAGACCGTGCCCTCGCACTGTCAATGGTCAGTAGGGCTGAGTTGCTCTTTGAAGAAGCTCTCTCTACTTCTACATCACGGGTTGAGAAATAAGAGATATAACTGTTTCTCTGGTCTACGGAGCTTCTACGCTCATTTTTTGAATCGCCGCTCATTGAGCTATTAGTCGTGGCACTTCTTAGTTTCTTTTTATAATAATTATGCACTAGTTTTTTACATAGCACCAATTATTAAATATGTCTCTAATCTGCGTCTTCAGCAATAGATCGCCTTTATTACACTACTCCAGTATTTGTAGGTTTCTGTTTTTTCACTTTTGACCGATTTTTTTTTCCGGAGCTCGCGCAAAACACGTCTGCACTCTCCGGGCGTTGGGTTATTAATGAAACAAACAAAATGGCGTTTACACTTTTGCTCTAGCCTTACAACTGTGGGCGCCACAGCTTTTCACGATTTGTGGGCGTTAGGGGGGAGGGGGGTTTTCCACTTTGGTCTATCAATATGTATTGATGAAACGAATACACATTCCTTTTCCCGTTAATCTAGCTTTAAAACTGTGGGTGCCACAGTTTTTCGCGGTTTGTGGGCGCTAGAGGGGGCGTGGCACATCGGCGTGAAAAACTTGCGCTGTGAATTAACCCCTAGAATCTGCATGCCAAATCCAAATCTTTTAGCTTTTATAGTTTCCGAGATCTCAGCGTTCATACAGACGGGTGCCACAGTTTTTCGCGGTTTGCGGGCGTTATAGGGGGCGTGGCACATCGGCGTGAAAAACTTGCGCTGCGTATTAACCCCTAGAATCTGCATGCCAAATCTCAATCTTCTAGCTTTTATAGTTTCCGAGATCTCAGCGTTCATACAGACAGACGGACGGACAGACGGACATGGCTAGATCGACTCGGCTAGTGATCCTGATCAAGAATATATATACTTTATATGGTCGGAAACGCTTCCTTCTACCTGTTACATACTTTTGCACGAATCTAATATACCTTTTTACTCTACAAGTATAAAAAATCCAAGTGTGTAGTCATCTCTAAAAGGCCAATCGATACCACAAGTATTCAAATATTGGTGATCAACAATACGCCGATACAATTTGAGGAGTACGCCCATAATTTAGGTATTACGTTCAGCAACACACTTAGCTGGATTAAACACATATCGAAGGCTACAGGTCTTACGTTTCAAATAAGGCTGTTAGTAGCTAAAGTGATTCTTGTTCCAACACTATTTTATGGTGTGGAAGTTTTTGGACACTGCGATACCCGTAATATGCAAAAGCTGTTAGTTGCCTTTAACTCTATCGTCAGATACACACTTGACTAAAAAAATCTGGACCTGAACTTGACCTCATGGATTAACTATAGGACTCTAATATATTTCAATAAAATTGTGATAACGGAAGAACCTTCATAATCATATAACAAACTTTTATCAGCTACTTCAACTAGAACGAATAACTTTATATGTCCAAGATATAATACGCTATGCTCGAATAGGAAGTTTTACGTAAATGCTATCCGTCTGTGGAACAGTCTACCACATAACTATAAAACGGTTAGGAGCGCAACTCAGTTTAAATCTAAAACAAGTTTTTGTGCTGCTGGGAAAATCGATCCAACTGTGTGGGTCTCATGAATCGTGTTTCACCCCTCGCCGATATATATCTACGGCCATATATAATATACAATGCACATTAGACATAACAACAAAAGAGAACGTTATAGTCGAGTGCCTTGACTATCAAATACCCGTTACTGAGCTAAGGCAAGCAGTTTCAAGCAGGGCAAACCAAGCAGCCGCTTAAAAGTGGCGCCATCAACCAGACATTTCATTATTAGCTTATAACTTTTTACTGAGTAGGCCGATTTAAAAAAATATTTATTTTTTCGGCACTCTGCAGTAGAAAACAGGGAACGAAAATAACTGTTATTTTTGTATTTTCAAACAAAAAAATCAACGACAAGGAAGACTCCTAGAAAAAAACCAACTATACCACTGGCATTATAAAACATTGTATTTTACATATTCGCAATGATTTTTATTTTTGCAATTTTTATTTAAAACTCAAAAAATAATCCTTATTCTGTGAGTTTTATATAAAACTTGACATTTAAAACTTATTCTCTGAGTTTTATTTTCTGATTGAAAAATAACAGTTATTCCTTGAGTTTTATATAAAAATCAAAACATAAAACTTATTCTCTGAGTTTTATTTTTTCAATCAAAAATAAAACTCAAACCCGTTTAGTGGCGGCTGTGTAGGGGATTTAAATGTTTTAAAAATATAGATATGGTACTTGACCCATTGGCTTTTTTCAAGATTTTAACCAAATGAAATCAACCACGGTAAGTGGTTGACAGAAAACTTGATCTTGGTATCTTTTTCTAAAACGGTTTTTTGATCGTCCATCTCTTTATCGAAAACGTTTTTATGTATTAATTTATAGACCGCCTACTATTAAAACATGGATTTCTCCTCTGCGCGACGTATATATATTAATTAATCATACTTACCGTGGTTGATTTCATTTGGTAAAAATCTTGAAAAAAGCCAATGGGTCAAGTACCATTCGTCACAAATGTTGATATCAGAACTTTTGTATGTTGAAGGTGCGATCGTCACTAGTTTTTTACCTCGTTAAGAGGTGTTTTTGTTTGATAATAATTATCATGAAATATTAATCGATCCCAACGTAATAGTATATGAAAACAAGAGGGAAAGCTATAGTCGAGTGCCTCGACTATCAAATACCCGTTACTCAGCTAAGGTCAGCAGTCTCAAGCAGGGCAAACCAAGCAGCCGCTTCAATTTCTTCTACATTTCGGTAGGCGTTAATAACCCAAACAAAATTGCGTTTACACTTTTGCTCTAGCTTTAAAACTATGGGCGCCACAGCTTTTCGCGGTTTGTTGGCGTTAGGGGGGAGGGGGGTTTCCAACTTTGGTCTATCAATATGTATTGATGAAACGAATACACATTGCTTTTCCCGTTAATATAGCTTCAAACCTGTGGGTGCCACAGTTTTTCGCGGTTTGTGGGCGTTAGAGGGGGCGTGGCACATCGGCGTGAAAAACTTGCGCTGTGTATTAACCCCTAGAGTCTGTATGCCAAATTTCAATCTTCTAGCTTTTATAGTTTCGGAGATCTCAGCGTTCATACAGACGGGCGCCACAGCTTTTCGCGGTTTGTGGGCGTTAGGGGGGAGGGGGGGTTTCCCATTTTGGTCAATCAATAGGTATTGAAGAAACGAATGCACATTTCATTTCCCGTTAATATAGCTTCAAAACTGTGGGTGCCACAGTTTTTCGCGGTTTGTAGGTGTTAGAGGGGGCGTGGCACATCGGCGTGAAAAACTTGCGCTGCGTAATAACCCCTAGAATCTGCATGCCAAATCCCAATCTTCTAGCTTTTATAGTTTCCGAGATCTCAGCGTTCATACAGAACGGGTCACAGGTTTTCGCGGTTTGTGGGCGTTAGAGAGGGCGTGGCACATCGGCGTGAAAAACTTGCGCTGCGTATTAACCCCTAGAATCTGCATGCCAAATCTCAATCTTCTAGCTTTTATAGTTTCCGAGATCTCAACGTTCATACAGACGGACAGACGGACAGACAGACGGACAGACGGACATGGCTAGATCAACTCGGCTATTGATCCTGATCAAGAATATACATACTTTATATGGTCGGAAACGCTTCCTTCTGCCTGTTACATACTTTTGCACGAATCTAATATACCCTTTTACTCTACGAGTAACGGGTATGATAATAAAAGTAACATATGTATAGTTAAAAATGGTTAGTAATAAGTAAGCAAATAAGCTTGCTTTTCAAATTCAATGTGACTAGTGCTACAAATATAAGTGTATACTTGCTGTGCTAGGATAATAATAATAAGTAAATGAATAAATAAATACTCTTTTGTTTCTAGTCCAGAAACCTTGTCTCATACTACCCAAGGTTCCTGTACCAGGAGTAGGTCGGCTCAAGGTCAAGGTTGATTTGCAGAAGTCTTAGTGACATCTGCAGCTGCAACCTCCACCACAGTGACGTCGGCCTTCTCCGTGTCGCTCAGGTCTACGTCTTCTATAGGCAGTCACAGCGCTCGCATCTCTCTGCCTAGCGAGGAATCGGTAGAGTAGCCGTCCTCCGGCCCACCAGGTGCCTTTATTTTTTCGGCAAGCACCTGCTCGGCTAGGAGCTTCCAGCAGCATTCGAGTCGCCCTTGTAAGTCCTAATTTGGACGGCACTGAAGTTCAGCTTACCCCACGCAGCCTAGATTGGCGCAACTGACTCCTTTTTCAGTACCATGACCGTCTGATTTAAGTCCCCTTTACGACCCTCCAGAGCGAGATGCGGATTGCATTCTTGCAGCATGTACAGGATGTTTTCCGGGACTTTTATTGCTGCTGGGAGCCAGATCCAAGCTCGGGGCCTACTAGGGACGTCGCACCAGTCCAACCAGTCCAGTGCGACAATGTTCGCCCCTTCGTAGACCTCACCGAGCTTGCTAGTCGCCTGCTTGTATATGTCAGCCGACAGCTGACTATCGCAGGCTACCACTTTAACGCTGCCTTGATACCAGCCCGCCACCTTGCAGGCAAGGAGCTTGGCTTCTCCCGAATCATGCGCAGGCATATGATGGAAAGATAAGTCTCCACTGCCTTAAACTTGTTCCTGGGTATCCTACCCTTGCCCTTGTCAATTATATTGAGTAGGACTCGGTCCTTGGTGATCTAGGCGAAGGAGACCGAAGACTGGGCCGTAGATCTCTTCGCCGATGCTCACGGTAGCTAAAGGGAGCGCTGCCGCTTCGTCTGAGCACCTTCCTGAGTGGGCTTATCCTGCCCATAGTTGGGAAGCACCAACCTTGCCCACTCAACCTTCTTCAGCTATTCTGGCGATGGTGCGGCAAGGTTGCTTCTAGCCTGGGAGCGCAGAGTCTGGGCGGCAGTCCGGCTTTCTGCGTAAGTATATTTGTTTACACCAGTTGGTGGCCCGATCGCCTTGTTTGAGCCCACCGTTGCCTTTGGTGGAGCAACAGCACCGCGGACGTATCGGCAGCCGGCTTTCGGCCACCCGACATCCACAATTTGGGATGCGGCCCTTTCTGGACCATGATGGTGTGTATGTTGGAGCCAGTGCTCAGCATTTCTGTGGGGTTTTTAACCCTTTAGAAACATTAAAAACAATCATCAACCCAAAAGTTGTCAACGCTATTCATTATAACTTGCCAGCATTCAACTTGCATTAGTGTCAAATTTTCGAGCGACGAAATTTTGGCATTGCAAGAACTGTGTATCACACATTTCTGATAAAAGCGAAAAGATCGAAATATTTACCGCAGAGCATAATCGTGTACATAAAAATATGAGCCCTTTGCGACTATTATTTGCCAAAAATATGTTATATGTGCCAAGTTAGCGACAGAGGTAGTGGCAAATGGCAAAATATGCACTACAGACACCCCAAGAAACAACAATTTGGAGTAACTCCAATATGTCGGCAAATGCTGCATATTGACATTTTTCCACCGATAAAAAAACTATTTTTAACTTGCATCGTCAAGTTCTACAAATTGTCGACAGTACAACCAATATTTTCTATGGCATCCATCTAATAAACTTATTCCCAAGTACAAAGACAATATACTCTGAAAAATCAGTGCACAGTAGTTCAAACGGACAAATCGAACGCCTCCACAGCACCCTAACAGAAATAGCGATGTGCATCAAAATGGACGTGCGACCGTTGAATACAGTAAAGCATTACATTCGGTCATTAACCAATAACCCTTTGATGTAATTTACTCTGCGTCCGACGAAGTTAGGCAGGGAATGAAAATGAAAATTGCAAAAGCACAAAAGGATAACTATGACAGATGTAACCCATCAAAACACTTTACACACCCAACGCACACACACACTTAGAAAAAAAAACAGTAGATTTAACCTGCCATTTTTCTACAGTATAGCGGGTATCGAAATAACAATATTAGCAGTATTTAACGCTAAATTCACAGACTACACCGCGTTAAAAGTGGTAGCGGGCAATCCTGATACGGCTGACCTTGAAATGTTAAAAATGTCCGAGTCGCGGTTAATTGAATCAAACAATAGACAAGTAGTCATTAACACCGAAACGCAAAGGCAGATCAACAAATTAACTGATGCTGTCAACGAAATCATTAAGGCATAAAAAAGGAAGTTCGTTTTAGTTGATTGCCCCACTGAGATCCCCGTTATTAGACCAATAGAGATTTAATATTAAAGTCCTTCAGTCCGATAACATTATTCACGTGCTCATTGCATACCCAAAGATAAAATGCACATGCAAAAGCGGTTACCGTCTTTCCCGTTTTTCACCAATACACAATTCTTCAACTACGGGACAATGTGATAGCTGAGTGCAACCAGGAAGTCTTAGCGATCACTGATTGCATGTCGACAATGTAAGAAGCATTCTGTAAACTGGCAACCCAGAATACGTACGCCTGAGGTCAGTGGTCCGATTTAAACAAATTTTTCGTAAGCTTCGGTTGGTATTAATAAACCAAACAAAATGGCGTTAACAGTTCAGCTCTAGCTTTTTTTTATCCTTTCAGATGAATGGCCTTGAATTTTTGACACTGAAGTATCAAATGTCTCGTACTTTTAGTTAGTAGACCATTCTTTCATATTGCTACTGAACACTTTTTTAACAGGTTTTTTTATCCTAATCTGAGCTAATCAAACTGAGAACTGAGTATTTATTCCCATCACTCGTAGAGTAAAAGGGTATATTAGATTCGTGCATAGTATGTAACAGGTAGAAGGAAGCGTTTCCGACTATATAAAGTATAGATTTTCTTGATCAGGATCACTAGCCGAGTTGATCTAGCCATGTCCGTCTGTATGAACGCTGAGATCTCGGAAACTATAAAAGCTAGAAGATGACACTTTGCATGCAGATTCTAGGGATTAATACGCAGCGCAAGTTTTTCACGCGGATGTGCCTCGCCCCCTCTAACGCCCACAAGCCGCGAAAAACTGTGACGCCCACAGTTTTAAAGCTAGATTAACGGGAAAAGGAATGCGTATTCGTTTCTTCAATACCTATTGATAGACCAAAGCGTTCTATCTTGTTTTGTTGCTACTATTGATGCTTGTTGATTTTTGCCGATGCTGTCCTCGGTGCAAGGGTATATAAAATCGGCTGGCCGAAGTTGGCTTCCTTTTCTGTTAATATTGGGAGTCACTTTGTTATTATTTTAATATACTTTGTTGTTAGATTCGGAAGTTACATTAATTTATTTAACCCTGATAACTTTAAAACTTATTCGATGTCCACCGTCGAATACGCCGGATTATATTAAATCAATTTTCCGATGTTTAAAGGCTTCTAAAACAACAAAAAAGAATAACTCGAAGGCAAGAATTATTTTTTATTTATAGCACAGATACACAGCCAAAAAATTCCACGAACCATTTCTAGTTTTCCATGATATTTGGGTTCTCCTGAGTAAAAGTCCCACACAAAATTATTTTCCATCACCTCCAGGTTCCGCGGTATAGCTAAGAAAACAAAAAACCGATGTTTGCCGACTTTTTGAATTACGTGGCCTTTGTTACCTTACCCTAATTATGTTCGCTGAAATCTTCTCTCAATACATCACGGCACTACTAAAAAATAGTCCCATCGTGAACCATTGCCCATGTCTTCGGAATTAGACCCCAAAGTTGAAACTCCCAAAATTTTCACAATTTCTCTGATGAAAAAACAATTCTGAGAATTAAATCTTGAATATAACAGGTCCCCAAGGATCTGTGCTAGGGCCTTTATTGTTTTCCATCTATGTTAATGACTTACCTAATGTTCTTTGTGATGTCCATCTATACGCGGATGATGTGCAACTCTATGTTAGTAAGCCTCTATGTCAAGTTGATGAATGTATTAGTATGTGTAATACCCTGTTATTTAAAATTAATAACTGGGCCACTGAAAACGGACTATGTCTTAACCCTAAAAAAAGCAAATGTATAATCGAGTATTACTATAAAGGAGTAGATGTCGATTTGCGTCATGTTCCCCCAGCCCAAACCATAAGACCTAAAATTCTGAAAAAAATTGGGTCTGAATCGTGTGTTAGAGGAGGTGTGCACTAAGAAAGGATTTTTTAAAATTCGGCTCCTAAGGACTCCCAGGACTCTCGAAAAATGCAAAATTTCTTGATTAAAACATTAACCATTCCCACAATTTTCAACCAAACAAGTTGACATTTTTATTTTAAGCTTTATTTGTGGAAATCTTTGAAACCCCAGAAAATGAGCTCCAACCGACTTCCGGTTGGGGCACTTAATTAATTTTTCCGCACCGATTATGCGATCGGATCCGTTTTTGGTTCAAAGTGTGGAGCTATGCCATACAATCAATAAGGTATTTTTTTGGTTTTTTTTTGACTCACGGTTGATTTTATATAATTTTTTTTTGTAAGATTGTGGGGGTTGCGGGGAGCCTTTTTAGCAGCACGTTGTTTTTGTTTTTTCTATGCTTCGGCAGTTAGCAGCACTCACGAACGAATTCCGAACACAGCTCTCACAAAAACAACGTCAGCAGAAGCAGAGCGAGAGAGTAAAGAGCAGAGAGAGTCATTTGAGGCGCACGAGAGGCGGCCAAAGTTTTTTGCTGGTTTAGAAACACCTGATCAAAATTTCACAATTTGGATACCAGAACGGATTATCTAATGAATGCAATTCTAAGTCAAAATGTGAAGCTAATCCGTTAAATCCATAAGGAATTTTCGGTTTGGCTTTAAATAATTTTTCAAATGGATTTCAAGGAGAGAGCAGTGCAAAATTTTCAGTGGTCAAAATTACATGTAAAAACGAAAACTCACACACACACATCGACAAGTCGGCATGTAAATACATATATGTATGTAAAATTATCTAAACACAAGTTTTGAAAGAATTGTTATAGAGGACGGGCGCACGAAGGAAATTGTTTGAAAGATGTGTATCCAAAAGACTCACAAGAAGCCTTAAAAATTGCAAAATGTTGACTTTTAGATCGAAATACTCCTACAGTTTAAACCCAAAAAGAGTAATTTAGGTACGCCATGTTTTAGTTTTCTTTTATTTCCGGAAATATTTTGATCGAGCTGGTGAGCCCCAACCGACATGGGGGCACTAAATGTTTTTAACCTACCGATCCTGCGTTCAAATCCGTTTTTCGCTTAAGCCATGTTGACCAACGTTCCATAGGTATTTGAGTGTTATTTTTTATATTTTGTTTTAAGTTTTGAAGGTTATTTGGGGTTAATTGGCAGCACGCTGTCTGGTTTTCCGTTTAGCTGGCAATTTAGCTGACACAAAATGGTAGATTAAAACCTTAATATTAAAGTTAATGTGGGAATAAGGTGAGGTTAATCGGGGTTAAAGTTTCGGTTAAGGCGTTATTACCCAGATTAGGGTGACGGTAAAAGTAATGTAAAGAAAGGGTGAATGTGAGTAAAGTAAGTTTTTTTTTTACTTTTGCGAGGATCAGGTCGGTTAAGGTGACAAACCAGAAAAAGCAATGTTTAAGTGGAATTAATTAAGCAAGGAAATATTTTTTTCATGTAAGACTAGAGTGGGGTAACTGTTGGCTAAGGAAAGAAAAAATTGGTGTTATGGTAGAGAAAGTTGGTTAAAATAATAGTTTTTCGGCGTTAAGGCTGAGTACGGATGGTTAGGGGATAGGCGAGGAAATAGTGAAAACAGCATTACGGTGTTAAAAAATTGTTCCGGGGGTAAGAGACAGGTAGGGTTAAGGCACTGTAAAGGAAAGGTAAGTTATGGTTAGGGGTTATGGTAAAATATTAGGTGGGGTTTACTGTGGTAATAACCTGATCTTATCATATTTCAGAATTCTAATTAATATCCGAGCAAAATCCCGAAATATAAAAAAATCAGGTTACTATCTAAAGCATGAAATGATTTGCTAATAGTAGCGGACAACGTCGCTTCGGGTATTGCTAGTTATATATAAATAACCATTTGATACTACGCAACTCCCGAATTTAAAAATTGGTAATAGCCCAATCAAGTATGAAGAATCTGCAGGCAACCTGGGTATTACCTTTAATAACACGGGTTTACAAAAAAAAATTGATGAAATACGCACTTTATGAATTTATGATTTTCGGTTAAGGTACATCTCCCTGAGTTCGAAAATGGCACTTTTAATTTTTTGTATGGTACAGTTTTTTTTTAAAGTGTAAAAAACGTTTTTTGCACTTCTTTAATTTCTAACTCGAGTTGTGGTAAACCGATTTAGGCTATCAAAGACTCATTTTACAGGTAAAAGAATGACCTTTAACTTTCTTATACACAGCATTGAGTTCCATTCATTGGTTTAGAAGCTACACTTCGTCAAAGCTGAAAAAGTTGGAAAAAATGCAAAAAAGCTGGCATAAATGGCTACTTTAAAAATACACGCCTAAAAACCGAAATTATTTTTATTGTTGATTCCATAATTGAGCTGAGGGTCGCTGGACAAACATAATAATTAGGCCTACGTCGTCCGCGTAGGCTGTTATTTTTGGGACTCTTCTCTCGAATCTCTTAATTAGATCGTCGACCACCAAATTCCACAGAAGAGGCAAGAGGACCCTACCTTGTGGTGTGACTCTGTGTGCCCCCTTTACCATGAAAGCAGTGCCCCACTCTAAAAGTACCTGCCTGCCGCTTAGCAGGTTTCTTGTCCAGAGGCATATTACGGGGTGCACGCTGGTCGCTTTTAGGCGATCCATTATAGCATCCGTTTTGATATTGTTGAATGCTCCGATAATATATATACGAATACTGAAAGCGCATATTCCTTAGTGTGTAGAGCTCTCTCAACGGTTACTAGCAAGTGTAGTGCCGTTTCCAAAGATTTCCCTACGGTGTAGACGTGCTGGCTGGATGGCATTAGTCTCCCTACATCATTCCTTATGTGTATGAAGGATGTAAAGCTAATCGGCCTGAAATCCTTGGGGCTTGCGTGACTGTACATTCCCGCTTTTGGTAGGAAACAATCCGAGAGGTCCTCCATTGAATTGGGATAAAGCCCATGCTTACACGTTCTGCGTATACTTAGTATATCAAGTCTAAAAGTGTCTCACCTCTGTCGTTGATGTCGGAACTTCCCCACACGCTGGTGTAAGGATTTGGACATCCTTCAAGCCGAATTCTACCGATATGATAAACTTGTGCTGCGTAGGAACCCCTAGAATCTGTATTTCTAGTCCCAACTCTCTAGCTCTTATTTTCCGAGATCTAAGCGTTCACACGGACAGACGGGCGGACAGACATGGTTATATCGACCCGGCTAGTGCTCCTGATCAACTTTATAGGGTCGGAAACACTTCCTTTTACCTGTTACATACTTTTCCCCGAATACAATATACCCCTTTACTCTACGAGTATCAGCTATAATTTCATGAATTTTGATCGGTAGTTTTTGGGTTTATTGTAATTTAATTTATTTTAGAATGATTTCCTCTTTTCACTGTCAGAGTAACTATCTGTTTCTTCGTGCGACTTAACTGTAAATTATAAAGTTAAAATGAAAGGAATGTTATTAAGGAAAGAGGAACAACTACTACAATTCACAAATTTTCTTTGACTTTCTTTTGTATTGGATTATCCCACACCACAAAAGAAGGAACTGTTGAACTTTTTCAAAAAATACAAATCTTGAATTCTCTACTCCTGAATTAGATGGATTCGTTAACTTATATAATGGTCTGGGTTGGAAGTTTATACAGACATAGCTCTATGTTCCTAGTAGATTCCAAAATGACTTTTCGGAAACGACTAAAACTTCTGGTTTCGAATGACTGTAAAAAAAGATTTATTGTGAATGTTGGGGTAAAAAATACTGATTTTCTTGCTTTTGCTCAGTTGTTGTTTGGCTGCTGTAACAGTAGCTGCGGTTGCTGCTTAAGGAAGGATACAGTCAATCCGAATGAATATAGAATAATATATTGATTTTCTTTTAAACTTTACATTCAGTTGGTTCTCACCATACGTTATCTAAGTATCAATGACAATGTGCTCACTTATGACCAAACCCTCAACGTACGCAAGCCTGTTGACTGTCGTGCAAGGAAACTTACTGCTATCGATCCGGATGCTGATCGAGGCTTCGAATTGTGAAAATGCACTAGCGGGCTTAAACGGCAGCCTCTCCAGAAGTTTCCCTTGCTTCGATCGGACGGTACTCGGGCAAATAAGGATGATGAAATAGCTAAGGACTTCGCTGAGTCTTTAAAAGAAAGATGTAATCCTTTTCAATTGGTCACAGATGAAAAGATTCCTGTTACTGACGCTTTTGAGGTTCCGTATGGTCCTGTTTCTCAAATTTCACCTATCGATTCAGAAGAAGTTAAAGAGCAAATAAAGCGACTGAAGCCGAAAAAAGCCTTTGGCCATGACAGCATTGACGGGAAAGTAGCTAAAGCTTTGCCAGTAGCAGCTATTTCGTTCCATACGCGTATCTTTAATGTTATGATTGTTCTTTCATATTATCCGGAGCAGTGAAAGCACGCGAATGTTGTTATGATCGCCAAGAAAGCCGTCTCTGCGTTCGAAAGTGAGAAATACACGACGCGTTTTATCTACAAGTTCTCAAAAATAAGCGTTAAGTGTTATTAAAAATAATACGATAATTAAATTAAATGAAGTAACATATGTGAGTGTGAAATTTGAATAAATTTGTTAGAAATAATGTGCAATAGGAAAATTATAATTACATATGTATGTATGTACATACGAAAATATGCGCATTACATTAGTAAAACAAGACAGACTAAAGGGACTTTAATAATAATATTATTATTATTATCCTTATAGTATTCCTATTCTTGGATTAGTTAAATTACCAGAAATAGCTCTTGCACGTACATATGTATATATAGAACACAGTTATCCAAGGATGTTACATAGAAATACATACACACAATGTGCGAGGCACGAATGATATACATATGTGCGTATGTAAGCACTGGCGATGCATCTCTTGCGATTTTTATGTCTTATTTGATAATATTTATTAAAGAACATTTTTTTAGGTAGACAATGGCGGACTTCAAAAGTTATCAACCCATTCACTTGCACATAATATCAGATGTAACTCCATTTGGTCGAATGAAATTATTTTAGAATAAGTTAATGTATAAAGTAATTAAAATAAAAAAAAATTAAAATAAAAATTAAATTGATTAATCTTAAAAAAAAAGGGGGAGAAAAACAAGAAAAAAAGCTAACTTCGGACAGCCGAAGTTTATATACCCTTGCAGATCGTTCCTATTCTATTAGAAATTACAAAAATGTTAAATTTAGATTTGCAACAAACAAAATTATAGCAGTTTACGGAGTATTTTGACATTAATTAATCTATCCTTCTTATGGCAGCTATATAATATAGTCATCCAATTTATTTTAAATTTAATTCGAAATTCTAAAATAATAAAATAAAATTATATTCCAAAGTAGAAGAGAATACAATAAAAATAAAAAAAGGTATAATTTTGTTCCTATTCATTTCCCTTTAGTTTTCCCATCGTTCCTATGGAAGCTATATGATATAGTCGTCCGATTTTTCTAAAATTTAATTCGAAATTCAGAACAGTTAAAAAAATGATATTTCCAAGATTTGATTTCAAGATATTTCCAAGAGCATAAGGTAATATGTCAAAAAACACATAAGTTATAAATATTTTTCAATTATTTTTCCGATTATTCCTTTGGGAGCTATAAGATATAGTTGTCCGATCCGGCCGGCTCAGACTTATATACTACCTGCAACCGAAAGACGACTTTTGGTAAAGTTTCAGCTCGATAGCTTAAAAACTGAGGGACTTGTTTGCGTAGAAACGCACGGACGGACGGACAGACCGACAGACCGACAGACGGACGGACGGACGGACGAACGGACGAACGGACAGACGGACATGGCTAGATCGACTCGTCTAGTCATGCTGATCAAGAATATATATACTTTAAGGGGTCGGAAACGTCTCCTTCACTGCGTTGCAAACTTCTGACTGAAATCATTATACCCTCTGCAAGGGTATAAAGATCCAATGGTTTTGATTTTCTCTGTGCGAAATTAATATTTTTTTGGAAATTTTTGTTGATACCAATGTGGATCAAATTACTGCGAAAAAGTGTCAGTGTGGCCGTATTTATACCCGTTACTCATAGAGTAAAAGGGTATATTAGATTCGTGCAAAAGTATGTAACAGGTAGAAGGAAGCGTTTCCGACCATATAAAGTTAATATATTCTTGATCCGGATCACTAGCCGAGTCGATCTATCCATGTCCGTCTGACCGTCCGTCCGTCTGTCTGTCCGTCTGTATGAACGCCGAGATCTCGGAAACTATTAAAGCGTTCTCTCTTGTTTTATACTAAGAAAATGACGCCGAGCAGTAGCTTTTTGAAACCAAAAAGGCTCAAATTAATATTTTCGAAAGTATTAAAGTGACACCAGAGTAGGGTCAAATTAATGATCTTCGGATCAAAGACTTTTTGAAACTCAATAGTGTCACATTGACACCTAAATAGGGGGACATTGATGACAATTTTTTTTGGGTGTACTAAATGCCACCGAATAAGAAAAGGAATGAATACGAGTATAGAGTCGAATCAAAAGTATATAATGTAATACTCCGGTGCATTTTCCTGAGGCCGCCATTTGCCGAATTTTAAAATAATCCAACGCGGATAGTTTCCGCTGATCATTGAACAGGGTCAAAAAGACGCCGTCGTGGTGTATACAGCTGTGGCTTGCCTCCTCGCTTGTCAACACAGTCTGAAGTTTTGGAGTGGTCGGCGATCGGAAGGAATCCGGATTGCACCTTTGTCCACAGTAAAAATGCAATACAATATTGGACAGCATCCAGAATGCATGCTAGTTGCAACACAAGTCATAATCTTGCCAATAGTCCCTTTTTTTTATTCGGTATAATTATAGCTTCCATTGAAATGCATCCGGAATGCATCCATTGGCATTGAAAATATAAAATGATAACCTTTTAAACGATGGTTTTGAAAAACAAATGAAAAGAACAAAAGAGATATTGCAAAAACGCGCGCGGTTTTTTCGTTTCTTATGCATTTCTTGTCACTTGCTTTTTGGAATTTGACCACTTAGGTGTAATTTCCTATCGGTTAACCATTTTTAAACGTTTTAGTTGTTTATAGTTCTTTAAAAACAAACCTTTTGTGCTTTCTGTGCCAAGTAAGTTTAGTGCGGTGATAAGTTGAAATAAAAAAAATACTTCGTAACAAGGTAAAACAACCATTTCTTAATAAAAGTGTATTTATTTTTTCCTTTTCACAGAACTGAAATTGCAGATGAACTACGGGGGCTGTAAGCATTTGCAGCATTTAACCGAGTTATTTAAGATTGTTGATGTTCTTTGGCAATTTCGTCTAACAAAATTTTAAAACTCTATATTTTGCAGAATCTCAAGAGGGAAGGCTATAGACACGAAGACTTGGCAAAAGAACCGGGTTTATAAAGATGGTAATCGAGAAAAGGTGACGACCAATAAAGACAACGGACCGGTGATGGTGAAGAAATAGGTTTAGTTTAGTATAATTTAATTTAATATAATTTAATTTAGCATAATTTAATTTTAATTTGTTTGAAAAGTTTGTAGAAAATTAAAGAATGAATAATGTAATTAAAAAAAAACTTAAAAAACCAAAAGATGCGATCCAGAACGCATGTTTTGGAACCCATCCGGAACACACCCAAAGATGCGATCCAGAACGCATGGTTTGGAAGGCATCCAGAACCACTCCAAAAGATGCGTTCTGGATCGCATTTTTTGGAAAGGAAAAATGGAAACCAATCCCGAACGTTTCCGAAGTTGAAATTACAAGAACAACCCATGCCCGATGCGTGAAAAGGGAGCGCTCCAGGAGCTATAATCGGATAGCAACCGGCGTGTCCCTGCCATTTAAAAGACAGTTTGCACCCTACTGTCTTTCACTTCTTTCTGGGAGTCCTGCCCTCCGGATTTCCCTTGTCACAAAGTCCGAGTAGGACTCGATATTTGGTTATCTCTGCGAAAGAGGCCAATGGCTAGACCTTAGATTTGTTCTCCAACGGTCCGGGTAGGTCTATACATTGTTGCCGTTTCGCCAGAAAACCCTCCTAAATGGGCGAGCGAATTTGTAAAAAAAATTACTTCTTGACCGCGTAGGTGAATTTACTTGCACCAGCGGGGGTCCCAATCGCGTTGGCAGTGCCTGTCGCTGTTTTTGATGCCCTTTCTAAATGGTAATTGGTCCTGGCGTTGGATTCACCATTTCTGTGTTGTGTTTCTGGGAGTTCCAGTTTCTGGTCTGGGGAAAGGTCCGACCAGACAGAGATCCGCGATGCACGGGTATGGCGGTAGATAAAACAGGTGGTCGCCATCTCCCTAAGTACAACGCTCTTACTAAACAATTATATTACCTACAAAAGAAAGGCCTTTGGAAAATGTTTATCCCGATAGGTTACACATTTAGATGATTTATGTACTTGGCGTTTTGGGATTTTTTGGAAGGAAATACAATAACCCGGTTAGCTTATATAAGGAAATATTTTTAAGTTAAGGGACTTGCAATGGCTCGCAAATCAGAAAATAATCTCATCGTGAAAAATAAGATTGATAGGCTTTTCATTTTCAAGACAACGACATCTGCGCGTTTTCTCACTTTGGTCACGGTTTGCTTAAGCCGATCAGCTGCGCTTCAGTGATTCTCTATGTGAACACGATCTCGCTAAAAATTGCAGAAGCACCTTAAAGGGGCTGTGTGCTGAGAGTATTATTGGCTACATCTTTACTGCTTTGAGAACTTTTGACTTAGAGGTGACCAAAAAATAAAGGTATTATCCATTTATTTAAAAAAATCGGAGTGCTTTTATCAAAAGATTTTAAATATTTGTAAACCTCTTAAACCTTTAATGCCTCACGAGAATGCTTAGTTAAATGTTTAAGAAAATAAGTGGACCGTTGTGATGTTTCATCGTTTACAGGTGGAATATAACTGCTTGCTTATAATTTTCCCACTTCGTGCAGATAAGCGCCAAGCAGTTTAGTCTAAAAGAATATCAGTTATCGAATTAAGCAGCGATATATACATATTTCTTCGATTATATCTTACGCCTTCAATGTAGTTGTAGATGTCGATTTTTTCATTTTGAGAGTGGGCGCCGTCGTCACAAGCTCCCACTGGCACAAGGATGACGTTTTTACCAGTGGCTTCCTGCAATGTCAATGTTACTGGAATGGATCCGCCCTCGCGGGTCATGTCCGGTTCTACATTGAAAACATGTTTTATGGCCCGTTTCGCAGCCTCATAATGGGGGTGGTTTGGGTCCTCTGTCCAGGGCTTGCCAGCTGAGAGCATAGTAACCTTCAATTACAAGCATTTAATATAGACCTTTTCGAAGATGAGTTCTAAGAAACCTTCATTTTGTTAGGCGATCCACGCTCGGTCCATTTATCATTAAGGTATTTAACGACACACTCCTCAATGTGCTCTGGGTCCTGGTCGGGCACAAGGCGAAGTGAGAATTTGCCAATCACCTTTTTTGGAATGACGGTTTTTGCGCCTGGCTCATAAAATGCACCCTCGATTCCATGTACAGACAGGCTGGGATAACGCCACCTGGCTTGAAGCAGCCTGGTTTTATCGCCATTATGCGGCAGCTGGTCAACTCCAATGTCATTCCTAGAAAGATTATAGCGATTTTAAGATTAAAGCTTCGATAGGAAGATAAGATTAACCTACTTGTAATCAGAAACTTCGAAGTCAATGTTCTTATATATTTCTTGCTCGTTCTTTAGCTGGGGTGCAACCTGTACCAAGACAAGATGAATAAAACCTTTTAAAGTTTTTGTGTTAGTACTCCAATTACTCACGTCTCGATCTACTCCAGGGATCAGAATTTTCGTATTCTTGTCGACGAGCACGCTTAGCAAGTAACACAGATCCGGCATAGCTTCGTGGACCGTACCTCCGAAAACTCCACTGTGCAAGTCTTTATTTGAGCATTCTACCTCCACTTGAAAATAAGCCAATCCACGAAGTCCATACGTAAGACAAGGACGCTTTTTCCCTAGCCAGTAGTTGTCGGAAATGCAGACATAATCAACATCGGCAAGGAAATCATTTTTGCGTCTCATTAACAATTCGTCAAGGCCTTCGCTACCGCTTTCCTCCATCCCTTCGAAAACGAACTTTATGTTCAGCGGCAGTGGAATATTAAGCTTTATGTAAGCCTCGATAGCATGGATCCAGCACAACACAGGTCCCTTGTCATCGGAGGCCCCGCGTCCAAACAACTTTCCATCAACCTCGGTAAGCTCAAAAGGATTGGTGTTCCATCCATCTTCCTTTAGGGCAGGCTGCACATCCAAATGGCCGTAGACCAACACGGTCTTTTTGGAGGCGTCCTTGCCCAGAGTTCCCAGCAGAACCTTTGGAAGAGGTATTATCTGGCCGCTCGGCAAGGTCTGTTGGCCCACATCCGCTAGCTCTATTTCAGCGCCTAGAGTTTTCAACAAATCTGCGGTCCATTCCACCATGCGACCGATCTCTCCTCGCTTATCTGCCCATGCTGAAACTGACTGAATTCCCACAGCGGTTTTTAGGGCTGCAATGTAATCTCCTTTTTTGCCGTCAACGAAGCTGAAAAGAGATTGCGGTTTATGACTATTTGTTATGAGTTTGTTAAGCTGATAAAACCGTTATCTATTCCTAACTAGAACAATTTGCGGCTCAGGCCAAGAACAAAGTGAATAGTGTATGTGTATTTCTATTGGTGCCCCTCAAACAAAAAAGAGATAAGAGAACATTTTGTAGCGAATTTTGGTCAGTCCAGACCAAGATAAAATGCAAATCACCACATAGTTTCTTATTCTTTTAGTGCACTTACATATGTATATCACTAGGGCCCCAGCAAAAGATTTGTACAACGAACGACCTATTACTCAAACATACATATGTATGTGGTCCTGATCAAAAAAAAATTATTTTTCACTGCGAAGATATAAGTATGTACCCGCATATGCTTGCAAGTATATGTAAGGAATGTGACGCACTCAACTGATCTCTGCATCTTTATCCAATATAATCCAATTATACTTACGAAAACAACTGTTGAAGTTCATTGGGAAGTCCTGCCATCGTATCTCTCACTTTGTACCTGATTACGAAAGGAACTGTAACGGGCTACGGTACCTAGCGATTTAAATCTAACTCGAAGTCGGCGCGCTCCTATATATACGAAAAAATAAAATTAAAAAATTGCTTGTAGTGAGACCATTGCCAAACTATAAAAAATTACAAATCAAGCAAGTGTCGATTATTTTTTAACGAAATTTGAAAAAAAAATAAATGTTATAGCTCCTTCCCACTGGGAACATCCGAAAGAAACAGTTGAGATATTTGACATTGCACGCAGCCCCTTAAAATTGCAACAGCACTGAAATCGTAAATTACCAAAAATTAATAACTTTAAAAATTTAAAAATTTTTTCCCGCCACTGGTTAGAATATGTTCTTATAGTCAACGTTCCAATTATCACAGTCAGAAGTAAGAATTCAAAGTTGCACTGAAAAAACATCGGCTAACTATCGCCCGTCAAGGTCCGTAAAATTTAGATGGGGAACTAACTGGCAAATTTTCGGAACGGCAAAACCTTATGGACCACCCGTCCAACGGATGGTAGATGGTGGATGGATCTCTTTGAGAAGACCCTATTATAGCCTCTTCCCATAGAGTCCATCCGTGTGCAACGGTTGGTATTTTTGACAAATGTGAATTACTTTGACGGGCTCTTTTATGCGATTGTTAGCCGATTAGCCGACGTTGACTACGACAACATAAAAGGGATTCCCTAAACTGTTGAATTGCTGAATTGTTGAATTTCGGTCAGCTGTTAATCAGCTGTTCCATATAAAGTCAACCTTCAGAAATTTCAGCAATTCAACAGCCTCGGGGCTGATGAAAATTTTGTTGAATTGCTGAAAACCAGAGTTGTCACCATTTTTAATGAAAGTCATGGCAACTCTGTAGAATTTTGGTATTACCAGTACGAATTATTTACTTTAAAATAAAATTAGAATGTATATAAGTAGTTACTTATTCCTCGGTACCAATTTTAGAGAGTAACTAGCAATAAAAAGACAATCTTTAAATATTTTAAGATCCGTAAACATTTTCAACAAATAACAGCTGTTTAAGAATTCAACAGGATCCATTTAGGGTCGTTCCCTTAATTGCTGAAATTTTCTGTTGAATTTTCAACAATTCAGCAATTCAACAGTTTAGGGAATCCCCCTATAATCAAATCAATGGCGGGAAAAAATTTAAAAATGTTTATGCTTGTTGATTTTTTAAAATTCATCATTAGTATTTAGTTTGTTGTTAGCGGAAAGGCCATTGCAAACAAATTTTTATGGCTGGGCCAAAATTTGAGCTATTCTGGGACCGAAAACATTATTATTTGCTAAGAAGATTCAAAACATATTGTGCAATACTTAAATAATCACAAATTTTAGTTACAAGTGTAGTATATACTACTATAAAGTTTAATATTGCTTTAAATGGCCAAACAACACACAATTAGTTTTGTTTACATTTTTGCACTATTAATATTACCTAGACAGTGTCGTAGTAAGAACGGAGTGTGGGGGTACGGGAGGTTAGGCTCTCCCCCGTCAGCAATTTGTATGCAAATTTGTTGAAGAATTTACTCTAACATTGGATATATTTTTAAACTACTATCGAATGCTATTTATTTTTTTTATTCTACAATAAGATTAGGAGAACAACATTATACAACTGTTTTCCCGAGTTGAGACCCCCTTTAATAATTTTGACATGAGCAACTGCTCTTCAAGTCAGCTGTTATCGGATGGTGGATGGTGGATGGAAGCTCTGAGGGAACACGAATTTCACATTTGTCAAAAATCCCAACCGTTTCACACGGATGAACTCTATGGGAAGATGCTATAAAACCCGTTTGTATGATTCGATGAGCCGCTATTGTCACGTCAGCTTTCCACCATTCCAATTTCGACCGAAACTACATATCTCAATAAATACCAAAACTCTGAAAAATCTTCAACTTTATTTTGTCGTTTTTTAATGGTTTGGTCAGGGCCACACAGGTTTTTGTTTTTTTTTTCTTACTTTCAAGGAAGTGCAGCAAATTGTTTATAAATTTTATTCGCCTAGCTACTCGACTTGGCCCGTTTTGATAGGATATACATCATCTGAGGTGTGTGAAATGTAACCAACATAGACCTAAGTGCAATTATAGAGTTTATGTAGCTTCGAGCACTGGCGTCGGAGTCATGTTTTTCATCTTCACCGAATTATAAATAGTTAGGTGGTTAGTTGTTGGTGCCAAGTGTTCCAGGTTGTGAAAGGTTTTATATAGTATGTATGTATGTACACTCTGAAAAGAGATCGAAAGAACGAGAAAAAAACGGAAAAAGTCAGCAAAGCGGAACTAGTAATGTGCCGTTGCTCCCATCTACTGAGTTGCGGACTTACACAATGACAACCTCGGCTTTAAGAAGTCGTATCACGTCAGCTCGAAGCTGATTTCACCGACTTGACCCAAAATAATAAATTAAGGGCCGTTTTCTCATCTTCATGTTATACTTAAAAACGTATGAAAATCAGCAAAAAAATGTATTAAATTTGATGAGGTAAACCAATTTGATCCATTCAGTCCACAAATCTTTCGGTTCGCTGAGCAAAGAGGTCTGAAGTCACTTGGACGGGTTTCTGCATCGCATAAATGGCGAATAATTAGCCACCGCCCTCGTTTGTTGCTATGATGGCTTGTTTTACGCGATTTGTTGAATTTCTTATGAACGTGGGTGTCATCACATATGTAATTCTTGGTCATGGGTTCCGATAGTCAACAATCACTTATTTTTTTCACTGGTTTATAATTTAAGAATTTCTACCTAGAGTTTAACGCTTTTTATCCCACAGACAAGGTTTTCATGGATCGCAGTCTGGACTCTATTGGCAGCTGTTCTCTTGATGTAGACGTCGACTCCTCCGACATATCAGGTATAACCTCAATCCGCGTGCATCCCTACTGTAGCTAACGTTTCTTCGACCTCTACTGCGCCCCCTTGCAGACACCAGTGGCAGCCTAAATTTCCCCACGCCGCTTTCAGTAAAGGATATCACCAGCGACTTTACTGCTAACCTTCGGGAACGCTGTATACTACGTTCGCCTCAGCAGCCGCATCACACAACCTCCGCCTACGTGGATTCCGGGTCTGCGGGGCTGGTACGTATGGTGCTGTCGCCCCTGGTCGTGGAGTCCGCCCGAGAGCCGCGCTCCGATGTCGCTGTCGCTGCAATCGGTGACAATTCCCCAGAAACTGCCACTACCGAAAAAAAGCCTAGTTATTTGAACCTGGCCTGCTGCGTCAACGGTTATTCTAACCTGACCACATATGACTCTAAGATCCGCCAAGATATTAACAAGTCGCGTGAAGTTTCTCCGATACGTCCTTCCACCAGCAGTCTCCAGTACTGCAAGCGCAACCATTCCTTAGCGGCTCCAGTGCTCCATAGTATGCCTTCTCCGGCCATGAAGTACAAATCCATTGAGTCTAACAATAATAACAACAGCTACACCGCGGATAACGGATTGGAATCGGCCCAAGTCAATGGAAACGGCAGCTTTATAAAGCAGCGAGTGGAGCGTCTTTACGGGCCGGGTGCACTTGCCCAGGGTTTCTACAGCCCCAAAAAACACGTGCAGTCCTCCTTTCATGGAACTGGGAGGTCCGGAACAAAACAACACGATATCGAGTGCCTGCAAGGATCTGAGCTAGCTCAGAAGTTCAAGCAACTTTCGCCTAGTAAAGACTACGGGGAGTTCCGTAAAAAACTTCAACATAACTGCTTACAGAGCGCAACCCCGCAGTTGGCAGACTCTTCGTCTTTTTTAGATAAAAGCGGGGATATAGACCTGCCTGTTTTCAGGCACCTTAGCCTCGAGTTCCGAGCTCAGCTGCCTACTGTGTCACCCAAAAGAATTGCACCCCGAACTTCCACTGAACCCGAGATGCAAGTTACAAATGAAAAGTCTAAGTCTATAAAAGATTCTGGCCCTATTGATGAAGTCGACCATGAGGCCGAGAAACTAGTCGTGGTGAATACAGAGGAATACGTCAACTCGAAAAAAATAGTCCTTGCAGCAGATGTGAAGGACGGAAACTACTTTCTTCAAATACTAAAAGACGAACAAATTCGCCTTCTGGCGCTGGCCTCTCTGGCTGAAAAATATGCAGATGCCTTGTCTGTAAGTAAACTCTCTAAGAACTATTTTCTCTGACGCATATTTAGGGGTTCATACAATTGTGCCCGATCGAAAATGCTATTTTGTTTTATTATAGTTTATAGTTAGTTAAGAACTTTTACATTAAAAATCATAACAATTGGACCGCTAGAATCGAAAATAGAAAAGGAATGTGTATTCGTTTCTTCAATACCTATTGATTGACCAAAAAAAGCTTCAAAACTGTGGGCGTGGCCCATCGGCGTGAAAAACTTGCGCTGCGTATTAACCCCTAGTATCTGCATGCAAAGTGCCAACCTTCTAGCCTTTATAGTTTCCGAAATCTCAGCGTTCATACAGACGGACATAGCTAGATCGACTCGGCTAGTGATCCTGATCAAGAATTTATATACTTTTTAGGGTCAGAAACGAATACCCTATACCCTTTTTTTAGTGGGTGGCCCGCGAATAATCCGATCAAGGTTCGATTCCACACCGAGTCGGTTGAAATATTTATAAATTATTATTTTATTTTTCTTTTTATACCCTTGCAGAGGGTCTCAGTTTTAAAGCTATCGGGATGAAACTTTACCAAAAGTCATCTTTCAATTACAGGTAGTATATAAGTCGGCACCAGTCGTATCGAAAAACTATATCTTACATTTATAAAGAATCAAACAAAAACACCTCTTAACGAGGTAAAAACTAGTGACGATCGCACCTTCAACATACAAAAGTTCTGATATCAACATTTGTGACGAAAGATGATTACACACATAATTAAATATTGTCTGTGTGCTGCTTCTGCTGGCCACCACTGTTATAAAGGGTAAAAGGCTAGACTAGTTTTTAAGAACACACAAACTATTGCAGAGTGCCGAAAAAATAAATTTTAAAAAGTGTATTTAATCATGTATCATTGCATTTACATACATTTTGTTATGAAGGCGTTTATTTTATATAAAAATACCTTTAATATGTAGTGAAGCACAAGTCTGTAGCATTAATATTTCGCAAGTTACTTATTTACGAAATTTAGCCTTTTCTAGCGGTTTTCCCGCCAAACTAGCTTGTTTTTTTAAGAGTCGTAAACGACAGTTTCCTAAATGGACGGGTTTAAAACAATTTTAACGATTCCTTGACCCTACAGTTTGGATACGCACTTACAAAATTCAATGCTTAGGCAGCGATAGTTGTTTTGGGCTGGCAAAAGTGGCGATTTTCGTTTCTGAATAACTTTTAAAAGTGACTTTTTACAGTAATGAGTTGTATACCAAAATTTAAGGAATCTCAAGGGCTATACAGTTTAAAGTTTTAAAGAAAATCGTTAAAGCCGTTTTTGAAAAAAAATAAAAAAAAGCTTAAAAAAAAATTTAGAAAAATTTTGTTTTGTGCATATCTTTTTAACTATTATATTTACACAAATTACATATAGGGGGCGCTTACAGCATTTCAAAATACCTTTCTAACGAGATACAGCACAAGCTTCAGTAGTTTAGAAGTTACAGCCTTCCGTATTTTAGTTATTTATAGCTGTTTTCCCGCTAAACTAGCGGGTTTTTCCAAAAGTGGTAGAACTAAAGTTTCTTATATCGAGCTGTTCAAATTTTCAGGACTTTAAAACCATGTTTTGGGACACACAGACAAACTGACAAATAGAATTCATATTTCCTTTTGATTAGGCCCCCGCAAATTTGTTTTCGGTATAACTTTTGAACGGAGCGTCCGATTTTCTGATATGACCCCTCATATTAAGCGCATTTTCAGTAGAAATACAACTAACGTAGTAATTAACGTAGCCAATTATCCCCACCGGTCCTAACAGATCCAAATTTTTAAATTTTCACTTTTACACTTTCACCGCTCTCTCTCCCAAACCAATTGATTTTCTTGAGGTCTTGGTATGCAATCCTTTAAGTTTTAGCAATACCTTTATTTTGGTGTATTACTCATTACGATCGGACTATCACAGCAGATTTTCAATTTTGCGGCTATATATAGTAGTCGCCTTCGCACACTCTCCTGGTGCGCTTCGTCACTACATGGACTGCCGTCCATAGTGATTATAGCTTCTGTGTTTTTTGAGATATTACCTAATGCTTAAAAATTAAAAAAAAATATGACCATTTGAACGAGGGGCGGTCCCGGCCGCGTCTATACCTATCCAAAACTTTAAATCGTTCTCCTGAAAAGTATGTTTTTTTAGGTCGGTGTACAGTGCTCTTCGAAATCTAATGTACCGATCATTCTGATATTTTGCACATTATTTCTGTACCCAAATCCGCAGATACTGACGTCGATTTTTTTAAATAATTATTTTTTATTTTATAATAACTAATATATCAAATATTTAGGCTAAAATCACGTTTTTGAGGTCAAAGTAGTTTAATAATTGATCTGACATTAACCGTATCGTTTGAAAAAATTCACACGAATAAATAAAACATGTACAAATTTGGCTGGCCAACTAGTTTACAATAACGCATTCAGGTGGTTTAAGGACACCATTCTGTTTTTAAGTTATATAAGTACAGAATCGCTTTTTAAGGACTTATGATCCCTCAAAAGGTCTTTTAAAATACTCTTCTTTATAAATGTAATCTATCTTAGAGTCAAAATCTGCCAAGTGGGCCACCCCTGTTCCGAAAGTCCGATTTTCATCGAACTTTTTTACTTTTCCGGTTCACAACGAAAATATAAGAACTTCATTTGAACGGTTTTGCGAAATTTTGAGTTTTACCGGAGTTATAGAGGTCAAAACATGGCATTTTTGACACTTTTTCGAAAAAGTTGCACTCAGTCATTAATTCATAACTTCGGAACGGTAAGAGATATCTTTATGATGTTTGGTGGGCGCACAGCTATTTTCCATACAAAAATTTAAAAACGCGCGCATGCAAAGTAAAAACGCGAGCCGCAGCACTTGTGTTGAACAGTGCGCCACCTAGCTTTGCGCAGTTATGAATTAATGACTGAGTGCAACTTTTTCGAAAAAGTGTCAAAAATGCCATGTTTTGACCTCTATAACTCCGGTAAAACTCAAAATTTCGCAAAACCGTTCAAATGAAGTTCTTATATTTTCGTTGTGAACCGGAAAAGTAAAAAAGTTCGATGAAAATCGGACCTTCGGAACAGGGGTGGCCCACTTGGCAGATTTTGACTCTTAAAGAAGAAATGAAGTAGTTAACTCTTCCCAAAATGAAGAAAATACGGAAAATATAGACATTTTTGAGGTTATCTGCGATTTTATTGTTAAAAAATACTAAAAATGCAATAATTTTGTTTGTACATAAAATATTACATTTCTTCAAGACAGATTACATTTACAAGAGTATTTTAAAGGTCGTTTGAGGGATCACAAGTCCTTAACAAGCGATTCTGTACTTGTATAACTAAAAAAACAGAATGGTGTCTTTAAACCACCTAAATGTGTTGTTGGAAAATAGTGGCCCAGCCAAATTTGTAAAATTGTTATTAAAATGTATCATAAAACACCAACAATACAATACGCTTACGATTGTAACGGGAATAAGCCAATATTTTCGCATATTTTACGAACGCTTCTATTATTTTTTTTAAGACAATAACGGGCAAAAAATATAATTAATTTTTTTTGGGAATTAAAAATTTTTTAAAAGTTTATTCGCTACTTCAATACACTTTTAGAAAAAATTATAACCAATTTTATATCAGCTTTCATAAGTGAGAAAGTGGGAGAAAAGCAAGCCCTACTAAAACGTTTCGGTAATACTCTAGATTAGCAGACTCACCCCCGATTTCGCGAAAAAATTATCCTCGATGGACCGTGATTTCTTAGGAAAAAAAAGAACTTGGCGGTCGGCCATGGTTCTCTTGTAATTGAATTTCAAAGTTCCCGGTTTTGCAATAAAAATCAAGGGTGCTTTTCGTGAGTCCGCTATTCTAGAGTATTACCATCGAACGGCTTATATTAATGCCATAGGAAGGATCGATCAATTAATGTCAAAATAATACGAATACAGAAGTAAATCTGAATATAAAATTTCTGTAATTTGTAATTTAATAGGAGTGATCTGCAAGGGTGTACAAACTTCGGCTGGCCGATGTTATCTTCCATTCTTGTTTATATTATCTTTTATTTAGCTGTGTTTTTACCCTTGCACAGAGTATTATGAAAAGACTTTCTTTCTATTGCCGGTTGTATATAAGCCGAACCGGCCGGATCGGACATCTACATATATCTTATAGCTTCCACAGGAATAATCGGAAAAATACTGGGGAAAAAAATTATAGCTTCAATGTTTTTGGACATATGTTTTAAACTGTTCTGAATTTCGAATTCCAGTTTAGAAAAATCGGACTACTATATAATATAGCTCCCATAGAAACGATTGGAAAATTAATAGGAAAACAAGAGAACGCTATAGAGAGAATGACTTTTTCGGCACTCCAAAATCTTAAAAACTAGTCCACTTAAATCTTTAAAGTGTATTTAATCGTGTGAAATCATCTTTCGTCACAAATGTTGATATCAGAACTTTTGTATGTTGAAGGGGCGATCGTCATATTTTTTATGTTTTTATATTTTTTTTTACGCACAAACAAAATACAATGCTCGAGCAGCTTTAGTTGTTCTGAGCTGGCAAAAGTGGCTATTTTCGTTTCTCACAAAAAAAAAAACTATGTAAAATCAACATAGAAAAATAGTAGTTCACTATTTTCTAAAATTTTCATGTATTTTGTTATTTTATTTTTTTAGTCATTGTACAGTATTTAACAATTATAGGTAATCTACTATTTTTTTTGGGATTTTTCTATTTTGTAAGGGTTGGTGCTGTTTTCACTACTAAATAGTTTATTTTACATTTTTATACCCTTGCAGAGGGTATAATGATTTTAGTCAGAAGTTTGCAACGCAGTAAAGGAGACGTTTCCGACCCCATAAAGTATATATGTATATTCTTGATCAGCATGACTAGACAAGTCGATCTAGCCATGTCCGTCTGTCCGTCCGTCTGTGCGTCCGTCCGTTTCTATTAACTATTGCTTTCGGGAATATAATTTTTTCAACTGTCCTGAATTTCGAATTAAATTTTATAAAAATAGCTCCCATAGGAACGATCGGAAAACTAAATGGAAATTAATAGAAACCAAATTATAGCTTTGTTAATTTTTATTGCATTCTCTTCTACTCTGAAATAAAACTTTATTTTATTATTTCAGAATTCCGAATTAAATTTAACATAAATCGGACGACTATATTATATAGCTACCATAGTAAGGATCGATCAATTAATGTCAATATAATTCCTAAACTGCTATAATTTTGTTGAATTGAAATGATCTGCAAGGGTATATAAACTTCGGCTGGCCGAAGTTAGCTTCCTTTCTTGTTTTTTGTGTGCTGAATAACTTTTAAACGTTACAATAACGTGTTGTATATCAAAATTTAAGGATAAAAGGAATCTTAAGGAATCCTAAGGGTTATACAGTTTAAAGTTTTAAAGAAAATCGTCAAAGCCGTTTTTGAAAAAATAAATAAAAGCTAAAAAAGTTTTACAAAAAAATATGTTGTTCATAACTTTTTAACTGTTGCATCTATCGGTCGGACCATCACAGCAGATTTTCAATTCTGCGGCTATATAATAGTTGTCGCCTTCGCACACTCTCCTGGTGCTCTTCGTCACTACGTGGACTGCCGTCCACAGTGACACAAATATACATAACATTTTATTACGCGAAAAAAAACACGAAAAAACGAGCGTCTGCCGCGGAGTCAAAAGAGTAACTAACCTAAGTATTTTTGTTTGTCCAGTAAGTGTCTGTATGTGCCACATTTTCTGTGCCTGTCTTGAAATTTAGTCTTAAATTTAGTTTAATAAATCTGAACCGCTGCTCCGATCAAGATGATTTTTGGATCATAGTTAATTCTATGGCTAAAGCGCTTAAGTTTAATTTGTGAAATTTCCAGCATTTTTTTAAAGTATTTTTAACGAATTTATTTAGATTTTCTTAGTTATTGCGTCGCATTTTGCGTGAGCCTACATACATATATGTATGTATGTATATGTGTGTATTTGGATATGTTTTGATTTGCTTATACATATATGTATTGGGCGATTATATGTTTATATTTGAAAGTAGATGATGTGTTTAAATAAATATAAAACAAGAGAGAACGCTATAGTCGAGTGCCTCGACTATCAAAGTTGTTTTAATTCAAAGGCTAAGCAGTTTTTTTGTTTTTTTTTTGTTTTTTTTTTGTTTTTTGTTTGGTGGTTATTCTTAGTAATGATTGTTCAATATGTTGTTGAATAAATTTGGGACTTCATCTACTTTTTCTACATCTTAAAACAAAATTTAATATATTATGTTAAGCATCTTTATGCATTTAAAGTAAGTCTGTAGCTTCAGTAGTTCACAAATAACGGGTGTGCAAAATGTAGCTACTTGTTTTCCCGCTAAACTTCCAAAAGTCATAGAACTTAAGTTTCTTACAATGAGCTGTTTAAGATCATTTAAATATTTCCAGGAATAGGGTTCGCATATGCACACACGAAAATTCAGGCAGTGTTAGTTGTTCTAAGCTGGCCAAAGTGGGTATTTTTGTTTTTGAATAACTTTTTAACGTAATTTTTTACAATAACGCACTGTACACCAAAATTTAAGGAATCTTAAGGGCTGTACAGTTAAGTTTTAAAGGAAATCATTATAGCGATTATTTTAAAATACCTTTTAAAAAGAGTTAGCCCAAGACTAGCTTTGGTAGTGCAGAAGTTACGGCCTTCCAAATTTTACCTATTGATAGCTGTTTTCCCGCTAAACTAACCGGTTTTTCCAAAAATGGTAGAACTAGTGTTTCTATCTAGCTGTTACAAACCATCTAAAATATTTAGGATCCTAAAACATCCTTTTGGGACAAACTGACAAACAGAATAAAATTTTCATTTACAAAAATCCCTCAATATCTTGTTTCGGGTATAACTTTTGAACGGAGTGTCGGATATGTCATATTACCCCTCATTTTACGCGTATTTTCGGTAAGAATATAATTAAATAGTTGTTGATTTAAAAATAAAATAATAAATTGTAGATTAACTATTTTTATGGACTTAGAGTGGTAAGAGTGTCCACCGCCTTGTCTCTGGGTCGTGAGTTCAAATCCTGCTTTTGCAAACAAGGTTTTTTTTTTGGTTGAATGTTGGTTTTAAGTCTTCTGGTTTTCCACTACAAAAATCATTCTTCAGTAGCCTACTGGTTAGAGTGCTCGACTCCGACGATTGCGGCCCCGTTTCGATTCCCAGAGCAGCACAGTGGGTCCAATAGCCCTGCTAGCTGAATTTTATTAATAACTCGAGTAAATAAATAAATATTTCAATGAAACGTTGTATGTACAGTTTTTCAGTCTATTTTACGTTTTTTTTTTGGTTGAATGTTGGTTTTAAGTCTTCTGGTTTTCCACTACAAAAATCATTCTTCAGTAGCCTACTGGTTAGAGTGCTCGACTCCGACGATTGCGGCCCCGTTTCGATTCCCAGAGCAGCACAGTGGGTCCAATAGCCCTGCTAGCTGAATTTTATTAATAACTCGAGTAAATAAATAAATATTTCAATGAAACGTTGTATGTACAGTTTTTCAGTCTATTTTACGTAAATCCTCTAAATTGCATAGTGATACGTTAGTTATTTCCAACAGCCCACATACAAATATTAAAAAATTTATATACATACTGTGTAAATGAGTGATTTTTTTTAAATTGGTAAGTTTCACTTATATTTTTTTTTAGTTTTAATATATATAATGTAACATTTAATCTGAATCAGAAGAATCAGAATCATTATTAATTTTTAGATAATTGATTAGCAGTCCAGCAACGACGTTATCAAAATTAATAGACTTCGCCGACTTTGTTGACGTTTTAGATAATAATGTAATTAGTGGATCAGAAGATACTAGCAAAGCGTGCATCTGCCATTGTATTACATATATTATTTTTTCGAGAATCATTTTCCCGTATATTCCGGCAATCCTTATTTCAGTCTTCAAGAGCTTCACCATGCACCATGAATTAATATCTTATGGACAGAAGACGGCATGTAATGCCATGGATATAAGTTGACAAACATTTCAGCTGTTTTCATGGCATATGAACTGAATGCATCAATATTGATTTCATATCCACAAGTTAAGGCACGTAAAATTACACTCAAATTGTAAATAAGTGCCTCGTTAAATCCTGTAATTCGAGCTACCAAATCAGGTTTGCTGAAAAAAGTCTAGCAGTATTACCATTATTGGTATTGCCACTACCAGCCATTTGTATGTCTACTAATATGCCAATTTCCTTCCTAAGCTCGACCTGTATTTTGGTTTTCTGATTTTCTAAAAGGTTTTTGTTTTTTAAAATGGTTCCAAACACAAATTCGTATAGTAACAACTTTTTGCAGCCACGTTTTTCCCAAGCCACATGCAAAAAGTATGCGCTTACAGACTGACATTTTACCTAAAAAATGCAACAGAATTAACAGTTGGACGTAGTTGGTGATCATTTTGGACATTTTACACCACAAGGACATATACTTTACACAAATACTAAAATGAACTTGAATACGATAAAATAACACTAGATATAGTCCAACAAAGTTGGTAAACTGCTCTAAAATAATTCTTGCAAGAGCAACTTAAAAAAAAAAATAATTTTTTACCTACTCATGTAAAGACAGGTCACGAACATACAATTTATATTTAGTACATACCTTATTTTAAAGGAAGCAAAAGTTATTGTATTTTATATAACTGTAATTTATGCCTATTTTATGTTCAAAGCCGATGCACTAACAGCCTCAAATCTTAGCATGAACATGTGCTGAAAATAGGTCAGCATTCGAAGCTCGCAGCCGATCAGGGATGCATATAAAAGCTAATTTAAAGGCTTTTTTGAGATTTGCAAATAAAAACAAAACTTAACGTATTACAAATTGACTTAATCCGATAGATTTATCATTGGATCCACTGTGCCCAGGCACGAAAGCAGATTTGTAAGTTGAACTAATTGTTATATGTAAGTGTCTATAAATAGCTTCCATATACAAAATTAAAAAAAAAATTAAAATCAAGTTAAAGAATGTAAAATGTATGTGTTGGGACTGTTTTCACTATTAAATAGTTGATTTTACAAAGTTTTTTTTGTGTGTAGTTTTTGTCTTTTTAAGGAAATGTTAATCAAATATATTTATATATAAACACCTCTTTACGAGATAAAAAAATAGTGACGATTGCGCTATCAACTTTCAAAAGTTCTAATATCAACATTTGTATTCCGAGTGTGCTTGAATGTGATGCGTCCAGAAGGCCAGAGCGTTCTGTCGTTCGTCAGCTCTTCGCCCTGCTTTGCAAGAGTGTCAGGTGTCTCGTTGCCATCGATGCCATGGTGGCTGGGAACCCTATAGATCCGCACTGACTTTGTCGTGCTAAGGTTATCTACGGCCTCCCTGCTCGCCATTACATTTTTGGAACTGACCGTTGACGACATGGATCTTATCGCCGCTTCGCTGTCCACGAACAGGTTGACCACATCGTATGGTTGGTTTATATTTTGATCCATTTCTGCCGCTTTCCTTATGGGAAAGACTTCTGCCTGGAATATGCTACAGTCGCTGGGTAGCTCATATGACAGCCTTATTTCAGGGTCCGTACAGTATAAGCCCGCTCCTACTCCTCCTTCCATCTTGGAGCCGTCTGTGTATATGTTGAGGTGTTAAGTCTGGTTCCGAACCGTTATCCAGTCGTCTGGCCCATGACCGAGGTTGTTTTAACCTCCGGCCACGTTCTGGGGGTCATGTAGTCCGTTTTGTTGATCATGCTTCGGGCGATTGAACTGTGTCCGAAGCTTTGCGTCGTCATATTGCCTGATGCAACTAGACGTTGTGATGCCTTTTCTACAGTTAGTTGAGCGTGGATATCTATGGGGTCGATTCCGAGGATCGTTTTTAGAGCTTTGGTTGGGGTTGACCTCAGCGGCCCCGTTATGCAGACCAGTGCCTGCCGCTAAGTTCTCTCCATAAACTCGGTGTAGGTCTTCTTTTCAGTGGCTTGCCACCACACTCAGAGTCGGACGCACCACCGAGATGTAGATCTAGTGCATCAGAGTAGGCGACAGGCCCCATGTGCTGCTAAGCATCTTCTTGGATGCATATAGCGCCACGGTGGCCTTTTTCACCCTTTCTAATATATTGGGTCTCCATGCCAGCTTGCAGTCCAGTATTGTTCCGAGGTACTTGACCTGCGTTTTCGGGGTCAGCCTCTCTTAGTAAAGAGAATGAGGTCCGTCTTGTCCGCATTGATTCTGAGTCCCACCTTTTCCGCCCACTCACATATCTCCCTGAGTGTTGATACCATTATGGAGCTAAGGGTCGATGGACAGACTCCCGTAATAATTATGCCTATGTCGTAATTATGTAACTATGCATGTAACTCGAATCTCTTATTTAGATCATCGACCACCAAATTCCATAGAAGAGGCGAGAGGGCCCCACCTTGTGTGTGCCCCTTTTACCATGGAAGCAGTGCCCCACTCTGAAAGTACCCGCCTGCAGCAAAGCAGGTTTCTTATCCAGAGGCTTACTGCAGGGTGCGTGCTGGTCGCTTTTAGGCGATCCATTATAGCATCCGTCTTGACTTTGTTGAATGCTCCGGATATATCTACGAATACTCCAAGCGCATATTCTTTAATGTGTAGGGCTCTCTCAACGGTTGCTACTAACTAGTGTAGTGCCGTTTCCACAGATTTCCCTTTGGTGTAGGCATGCTGATTGGATGACATAAGTCTCATTCCTAATGTGTAGATCCAGTAGCTTTTCCAGAGTTTTAAGTATGAAAGAGGTAAGACTTATCGGCCTGTAATCCTTGGGGCTCGCGTGACTGAACTTTTCCACCTTTGGGAGGAAGACAATCCGAGAGGTCCTCCATTGGATTGGGTTATAGCCCGTGCATAGACATGCCGACTATATTTCCTTTCCTATGATCCTTTCTTTGGCCGCCTGTAATATGGCCGGAAATATTCCACCAAGTCCTGGTACCTTATGGCCCGCAAAGGAGTCTATTGCCCAGTTGATTTTCGTAGTTGTTATTAGATCGTTTGGGGGGCGTTCCTCGCCTGTCCTGGTGTGTGCTGGCGTCTAGGAAGTGCGTTTGCATAAGTACTGTTAGGGCCTCTTCATTGCTCTCAGTCCACTGTCCGTCGTCGCGTTTTAACTGACTCTGTATGGTAGGTTGCTTCAAAAGCAGATTTTGGAGTCTAGTTATTTCTGCTCTGAGACGTTTCTATGTCTTTTACGGATTTTACTGCGCTCGGGCCAGTTGCAAGTTTTTAGGCCTCTGTCCTTGTAAACTTTTCTCAGTTCAGCTACCTTTGGAGTACTTTTAAAGTCGTATCTGAACTGAATATACCTATGGTCTAAGAAGGATGGCGTTTTGAGGACCCTCCATCCGGAGACCAATGAACTCTGTCACTTTACAAGTGCTATATCTAGCACGTTTGACGAGGTGGCACCCACGAAGGTGTATTTTTTCCCCACGTTTGCTATTTATAAATTAGAATAAAAGCTAAGAGTGACTCACCTCTGTCTTTGATGTCGAAGCTTCCCCACATGCCGTGGTGTGTATTGGCGCTTGCGCCAATGGAGAGTTGGTTATCCTTCGAACAGAATTCCACCAAGCTGCTCAGCTCTTCTTGTAGCGCCGGTCTTTCGTGTGCCATGTAGCAGGAGGCTACCAAGAGGCGCTTCTCCTCGCTTTCTAGCATCAGCATATTGTCCGATGCCAGCCATGGCTCCTGAACCAAGGCTATGTCGACGGGCCTTGCTCCAGGGCAATCAGAAGCTCCGCCGTTGCGATTTTTTTATGAAGATTGAGCTGTAGCGCCCTCAGAGTCATGGGCGGCTTCTTTATGTCGACGGGTTGGCTGTCAGGTCACCGTCCTCTTTGTCTTCCGAGTCATCCAGAGCGAGGTCCTTGGCGGCATTCATGATTACCTCCGGACCTAGTTCCTTCTTCATCTCGCCTGCCTGTAGGATGTAAGAGCCCTTGTCGTCGGGGTGGCTGTTCTTGAGACACAGGAAGACACTACCCATGCCTCACGCCATCTTCCCGAATCTTGGGTACTGCAGATCCTACGCCTCCTTGTTGATTTGAAGAACCACACTTTGGGCCCCTCATTGGGTGGTGGGTTAACCATGTGCAGAATTTCCAATTCGCCGTTGGGACGTCTGGACTCTGCCGTTGAAGAATTTTCACTTTCGGTATGGATGGGATCAGTTCCCGGTCCACCACCTCTAGCTTGGCCCCCTCCCACAACGCCTGCAGTTGACCGACCGTTTGCTTCAGCCACTTCCTGGTCGAACCGGCGTTGCACTTTAGGATTTTGACACCGTTCAACCACCCTGCACCATCGAATGTGGACATGGGGGCTGTGGAGACAGTCAACGAATCGCGCATGGACGCTCTTTGTCATCTTCCCCATTTTCGTCGTTCCTGTCAATGAGTGCCACGATCAGGTGTCGGTTGACTACATCACTGACCCTCGCCTTCCTGCGAAGTGCAGCCTTCCATACCTAACCTTTTGCTGAGCCCAGGCTAGTTTTTACTTTTCCTCCTGGGAAAGAGTCGCTTTGTCCTGGAGCCGGCTCTTAATCTTGATGGCTGGCTTGTATTGCGCCTTAGCCTTCATCCCCTCGCTTTTACGCATCGTCTCCGAGCCCAAGTCTACTGCGACAACGGCACCCGTGTTATATAACTTTGCCTGGGATGTCATGGCAGTAGCATTGCCGCTATGATGACCTGCTCCCGTTCTCCCAGGGGTTCGACCGCTGGCGACACGCAGAGAGGATTGATACTCTCTGTGCCCGTCGATGGTACTTGATGGACGTTGATGCACTACGAGCAGTACAAACAAGTGGCCCAACGATACCAAGCACGTGCTTGTTACGCGCGGGACCCTTTTTAATTTCGGGCAAAAATGCAAGTTCGCGAGGAAAATACATGAAACAAATAAATACGGGACACATGGCTATGATTGATTAAAAGTTAAACGGTTTACCAGTTCTACAGAATCAATATCACCTCTTATAAGATTTTGCATAAAAATAGTACCAAGCTCGTTAATACCCAAGGTAAACAGCAAAGGGCCCAAATGACTCCCCTGGGGCACTCCCGATGTCACGTGGATCATTTTGGAGACAGCGTTCTTAAATATAACTCTCTGAGTCCTTCCATTCAAATAACTTGAAATCCAAGTTAATAGATTACATGGAAACCCAAGCGGATCTAATTTGAATAAAAAGAGAGAGTGGTTAACAGAGTCAAAAGCTTTGCTGAAATCGGTATATGTATATAACATAAGTCTGCATTTTTTTCTTAAATCCATTTATTACAACAGATGACAATTCAAGGAGGTTAGTGGTGTTCGATCTTCTCTTAACAAAACCATGCTGACACGGTGATATTAGCAAGGAACATAAGTGTTGCAAATGAGAAGTAATAATACGTTCAAATGCTTTCGGAATTGCCGATAATTTAGAAATACCTCTATAATTCTGGGCATCCGCCTTCGCACCCTTTTTGTGGAGTGGAATAATGAAAGTGTCCTTCCAGATAATTGGAAAAATTTATTATGAATAGACAAGTTTAAAAATCAGTTTACAAATGGTTGAAGCACAAAACTTAAGCACAAACCCAGGGAGTCCATCAGGACCGGGAGAATAAGTTGGCATTGTTGTTGCTACATTTTTTAAGAGAGAACTTTCGGTAATTACAGGGGTAAAAATACAATTAGCTCTATTTAAGGGGTTAGGGTAAATAGAATTTGACCAAGCAGCCGAACTAGTAGTTTGGAAAAACTTGGCAAATAAAACCGCAATTTCAGAATCCGTCGATGCCTCTTTTGAGTTTAAACGTACCGAAGAAGGCAATGCCGAAGACTTACGCTTGGCATTAACAAAGTTATAAAACTGCTTCGGATCATTTGAAAATTCAAATTTACATCGATTTAAATACAAAGAATAGCAATGATTGTTAAGAACATTAAAATCGGATCGAGCGGAACATCTGCTCGATAGTTTCGAGTCCATTGGCTTGTCTTCAGTTAATCATATTTTACCAATACCTGTATACCTGTCGTATTTTATAGTTGTCCTGATGACGGTTGCCGAAGAGCAACCGAAATATATCGACGAAATAACCCAATATTATTCTTTTTTCAACACCCTGACCTAGAGCCGGCTAACACTTCACATAATTTGGAAAGGTCGCCAAAACAAACCACATCTCACTTTAGTTTGAGAAACTAAAGGAGTAAGGGTATCAGTACAGGGGAGGCCAATTGTCAATTCTGTAGCGCTGGTAGTCAAGTGGGAACGGATCGTAGCTGGCGTCACTAGGGTTAGGGGTAAGAGAAAGCGTAAGAGGTCAACAGGGCGAAATGTCAGTTGATTTCTGCTGAGAGCGTTTGCCATTTTGGCTGTTAAGGGGCTTGCCGCCAGCGGCAAGCGGCATCAGCGTTCTTTTCTATTTGAACCTTTCACCGATCAAGAAGTGAATCGTCAAAGTCAGTGTGCCAACAGTGCCAAAAGTCTTGAGCTGAGCGAACCTATCTGGAAGATTTTCAAAGGGAAAAGGCAACCAAGTTTAATCATATCGGCCGAGTCCTATTATTGGGGGTGAGTTTAAAATAAATGGAAGAAAATCAACGGGTCCGATCAGCAGCACTTCATGTGATTTATAGGCTCCGCGATCAAAGACCAGAATCTACGATATTCAATACCGGCGGGAACACTTGAAACTGCAAGCAGCTGAGCCAGAAGTTCTCATTGGAGTTCTATTTCGGAGAGGGCGACCAGTTACTACGAGACTTACGATCGGCGCGGAAGCACGAGAAAATCGCGGGAGAAGAAGTGCTTAAAAGTTATCAAATGTCTAGCGTGAGGGTTTAAATTTACCCAGTCCCCGACTCCGTTTAAAGCTGGTGAAAAATATTGTGAAAAACCCCATTAAAATGTGGCCTGAGAGTAGGTGAAAACCCATGGCGGAAAACCAGCCGAAAAACGCCATTTAACCTCAAATTTCCTTTGCCATAAAGAAGAAGGAAAAAAAAAGAAAGAAGGAATAAGAGTAATTGTTGAAAAAAAAGATGTCAGAATAGAATAATTTTTTTAGTTATTAATCCTAAGTAAATTTTGTTATATGTTATTTTGAAGTGTATTTTGTGCTGCCAAAACTCCGGCATTGTGTTCCCTCTTTCGTATATATAAAAAAATCAAAGTTTAAAGTGAAAAATGGTATGGCCATTTACCCCCTGAGAAAAAAAAATTTGAAAAGGAAATTTGAAAATGAAGAAGTGAAAGCCCCTGTGTCCCTCAAAAAAAAAAAACCTTTTTCTCCCTCCGCAGCTTTTTCAGCCGACTTCGAAAAAAGCGCTTTCTTCGAGGACGCCTCTGGAAAAATTGGTGAGCATTTAAAAATATTAAAAAAAATATAATTTTTGGTGATAGGCGGCAATTTCAAATTTTCTAAATTTCATTATGTGGTGAGAGTGTGCGAAGTATAATTTTCCCATCAGTATAACCGGCATTACGTAATGGCCCAAGAATAAGAAAGTAAAGTCAATCGCGAAATGGGGTGCCAATACCGTAGGTTTGGTCAGCTTAAACCCACTCGACGCCAATATCGTAAATCGCTTTGCGTTTGCTCTCTCGTTGTGATTTAATATGCAAGTGGGAACGGTAACATGCCAACGTAACATAACGTAATTAAAAGTTGAAAAACCACACCAAAAAGATTTATATTTGTCATTTTTTTATTTAAAGTAAATGTGAATCTAATTGGCATGCCGTCTTTAACGTATATATTTTTAAAATCTATTTATTGCACCTATCCCTAGTCATAAGAATTACCAACTACATTCATTATATTTATGCTACCTATTATATATTATCGCCATTTATTTTTCTTATAATATTTTTACCTATTTATTATATTTATATTATTTTTATACCCTTGCAGATGGTATAATGATTTCAGTCAGAAGTTTGCAACGCATTGAAGGAGACGTTTCAGACCCTATAAAGTATATATATTCTTGGTCAGCATGACTAGACGAGTCGATCTAGCCATGTTCGTCTGTCCGTCCGTCTGTCCGTCCGTCTGTCCGTCCGTCTGTCCGTCCGTCCGTCCGTTTCTACGCAAACTAGTCCCTCAGTTTTTAAGCTATCGAGCTGAAACTTTACCAAAAGTCGTATTTCTGTTGCAGGTAGTATATAAGTCGGAGCCGGCCGGATCGGACAACTATATCTTATAGCTCCCATAGGAATAATCTGAAAAATAATTGAAAAAAAATTATAACTTATGTGTTTTTTGACATATTACCTTATGCTCTTGGAAATATCATTTTTTTAACAGTTCTGAATTTCGAATTAAATTTTATAAAAATCGGACGACTATATCATATAGCTGCCATAGGAACTATCAGAAAATGAATGGCAAATTAATATGAACAAAATTATAGCTTCGGTGTCTTTTGACATATTTCCTTCTACTCTTTGGAATATCGTTTTTTTAATACTTCTGATTTTCGATTTTAATTTTATAAAAATCGGACCACTATATCATATAGCTCCCATAGGAATGATAGGAAAATTAATGGGAAATTAATAGGAAAAAAATTATAGCTTTGTTAATTTTTATTGTATTCTCTTCTACTCTTGAATATAACTTTATTTTATTATTTTAGAATTTGGAAATAAATTTTACATAAATCGGACGACTATATTATATAGCTCCCATAGGAATGATCAATCAATTATTGTCAAAATTGCTATAATTCGGTTTGTTCCAAATCGAGATTCAGATTTTTGTAATTTGTAATTAAATAGGAATTAACTGCAAGGGTATATAGACTTCGGCTGGCCGAAGCTTCCTTTCTTGTTGTATTTGATGTTAGTCCCGGTTAGTGGGTTCAGCGATATAGATTTGGTTAGGATTTTAATTTGTTAGCTGATAAATAAAATGTTTATAAGGTGGTAATTTGAGTGTTTGTCCTCGGCGGACATGAGACCCCCGTAAAGCCATAACCGCAAGAGGGGCCGTTCTGGATGAAAAGAAAATGGTTGCGGAACGGCCAATGGAAGGGTGGGCTGAATGCCGCCTCCTTAACAGCTGAGGTGGTAAAGTGGTAGATCTGATCGCAGGTGTAGGGGGCCTTACGCCCGACAATATCCCAAGTGTAGAAGTGTTTTCTCTCCCCGGCCTTAGTTATACCCGTTACTCGTAGAGTAAAAGGGTATATTAGATTCGTGCAAAAGTATGTAACAGGCAGAAGGAAGCGTTTCCGACCATATAAAATATATATATTCTTGATCAGGATCACTAGCCGAGTCGATCTAGCCATGTCCGTCTGTCCGTCTGTCCGTCTGTCCGTCTGTCCGTCTGTCTGTCCGTCTGTCCGTCTGTCCGTCTGTCCGTCTGTATGAACGCTGAGATCTCGGAAACTATAAAAGCTAGAAGATTGAGATTTGGCATGCAGATTCTAGGGGTTAATACGCAGCGCAAGTTTTTCACGCCGATGTGCCACGCCCTCTCTAACGCCCACAAACCGCGAAAAACTGTGACCCGTTCTGTATGAACGCTGAGATCTCGGAAACTATAAAAGCTAGAAGATTGGGATTTGGCATGCAGATTCTAGAGGTTAATACGCAGCGCAAGTTTTTCACGCCGATGTGCCACGCCCCCTCTAACGCCCACAAACCGCGAAAAACTGTGGCACCCACAGTTTTGAAGCTATATTAACGGGAAAAGAAATGTGTATTTGTTTCATCAATACATATTGATAGACCAAAGTGGGAAACCCCCCCTCCCCCCTAACGCCCACAAACCGCGAAAAGCAGTGGCACCCGTCTGTATGAACGCTGAGATCTCGGAAACTATAAAAGCTAGAAAATTGGGATTTGGCATGCAGATTCTAGGGGTTAATACGCAGCGCAAGTTTTTCACGCCGATGTGCCACGCCCCCTCTAACGCCCACAAACCGCGAAAAACTGTGGCACCCACAGTTTTGAAGCTATATTAACGGGAAAAGCAATGTGTATTCGTTTCATCAATACATATTGATAGACCAAAGTTGGAAACCCCCCCCCCCCCTAACGCCCACAAACCGCGAAAAGCTGTGGCGCCCATAGTTTTAAAGCTAGAGCAAAAGTGTAAACGCCATCTTGTTTGGGTTATTAACGTGTACCGAAATGTAGAAGAAATTTTTTAAATTTTTTGAAGCGGCTGCTTGGTTTGCCCTGCTTGAGACTGCTGACTTTAGCTGAGTAACGGGTATTTGATAGTCGAGGCACTCGACTATAGCGTTCCCTCTTGTTTTGGTTTGTCATTGCACGCAAACTGAGTTTGAATAGTAATCGAGAAGGCAATGACGGGTTAAAGCAAAGATCCACCCCACTAGCCGACGAGCCAAAGCCGAATGATATTTTTGCGTGCGCTCTAACCCGTCCCTAACACCCAGCCTTGGCTCTTTATTTATATGATGTCCGTTACATTTATAAATAATTAGTTGGTAGTATGATTATTATAATTATTCTGGCGCCAAAACGTGTGGCTGAATTTTTTTTTCAGTTTACAACCCACACACTACTACACCCATCAACATTTTTCTAAAAAACACAAATTCACTTTAAAGTTATAGAAATATCGTTCCGACGCATGTTTTACTTTACTTGCCCGCATTCATTTTTGTTTTTGCAAAAGCACAATCAGGCGCTTGGAAAACGATTGCCAGAATTACTCGTAATTAGGAATAGGCCACGACTGACGAAATGCAAAAACATTTTTTTTTACTTTTCATTCAGTTATTTTATTTGAGTACCTTAACTTTAACATTCAGCCGCATAGGATTTATAGGCTTGCAGTTATTATTAACAGTTCGCCTAGCCACGTCTGATGTCAAATACAGGGTATTCATTCCGTCGTAAAAAAAATCAGTACACAGTCATACGCTTTGGATGCACTTAGAAAATTCTTTAAAAAGAAATTAAGTGCCCACGTTCTAAGACTAGCTGATAAGATCAGTGCATAAGGGCATATGGGCGAAATCGCTTGGAACGCAGTCTGAGCGGACCGCTCGCTGACCACGATTCTCATTTAGATTTGTGTTGTTGTTGTTGCTTGTTTAGAGATAAGCGCAGCCCATACGCATGGCCAGTTATGTATTTCGTTTTTGTTTTTTTTTTCAATTCCTTTTGCACCTGTTTGATCGACGTCTGAAATTTGGTTCTCGCAGGGGAATTAGTCACGCTAGAGGCAAACGATTTAGTTTGAGAAGTTTTATTTTCGATTTTTGATTGAGCACTATTTTTGTCCTCAGTACATTCGCTTACATGCAATAATATTAAAGCTGAGCGAAAAGCAGGGAACAGCTGATTTCTGCGTTGGAGGGCATTGAACTCTTGAGATAAGAATCAGAGTCAAAGGAGAATAAGAAATCAGGTGTTTGGTTTGATATTTGATTTGCATATGATAAATTCTAGTTTTTAACTTATTTATTTAGTAATTTTATTCTCTTATTATTATCTTTTTGTGTAGAGCTTATTATTGTTTGTTTTTGTAATTATTTATTGCGTTTATATTGAAGTTAGAAGATGGCTGATGAGGAAAACGATAGTGTTCCGCCACCACCAGAATGCGTGCTGTGTGGAAAAGGGGTAACAGCTGCGACAGTTTTTAAAACCAAATGTTGGCACGAATTTCACAAATCGTGTATAGCCATTTATGCCAAAAAGAAACCAGCTTGTCCAACCTGTAGCACAGTCTGCTTTGAGAAACCGAGTACGCCCAACACCAGGTCGCAGGGCAAAATAAATCTTGATAGTCCAGGAACTTCAGCTGGCCTGAATCAGTCGGTTCGCCAGCCGTCGGAATCGAATGCAGGACAAAACGAATCTTTAACAAATGCCATATACGAGGCAGTCCGAGGAATGCAAAGCGAATTAATGGCCCAACTATCAAGGGAGATGGGACAGCTAATTCGATCAACTATAGCAGCTCAGTTACAACCAATTAGTGAACAGCTATCTCAGCGCGGTAGTCTTCCTCCCAGTGGTCAACCATCGCCCAGTAGACTACCGGAAATAAACTTAGACACTGTAGGTTTTGGTGGCAGCCACGGTCCTGGACCAGGGTCACAGCGAAGTTTTGTCTCTGATCTAGCACAAAGGCCAGATAAGGTTGCGCATATCATGAATGGTTGGAAGATTCGTTTTAGCGGAAATCAAGATGGTCTTAGTGTCGACAATTTTATATACAGGGTGGAAGCTCTCACTCGTCAGACACTTGAAGGGAATTTTACCATTTTATGCAGTAATGCAAGCATGCTTTTTGAAGGCAAAGCCAGAGATTTTTATTGGCGGTTCCATAAAACATCTCCAATATTGAGATGGGATCTGCTTTGTCAAGCTTTTAGGAAGCAATTTAGAGACACCCGTACTGATGTTGACATTAGGGAAGCCATTAGGGATCGCAAGCAAAAAGAGAAGGAGACTTTCGACAGCTTTCACGACGCAATTATGCAGATGATGGATGGATTGGCGGTGCCTTTGGAGGAGTTCACAGTGGTCGATATTCTGAAGAGAAATTTGAGACCAGAAATAAGGCAGGAATTGCTAAATGTAGCCAAGTTTGCCGTCGTCGTAAGAGTTTTCTAGACGATGTTAGGAAAAATCAAAGGTATCAAAAGGTTGTTCCTTTTCGGAGACAAGTGGCTGAGCTAGTAGAAGAAGAGGATCTCGATGAGCGCGTTATGTTTTCAGATGATGATAAATTCGAAGTTGGTGCCTTGGCTTTAATTTGCTGGAACTGTCATAAAGAGGGCCATCGCCACCAAGACTGCCGCGAAAAGAAACGAATTTTCTGTTGGGGTTGTGGGGCCAAAAACATTCTAAAAACTCACTGTGCTCGTTGCCAAAAAAACGTAAAGCAGGGCACACAGTATCGTCAGCAACTGGGTGCTCAGAAAAACAAAGCCACGAACACCGAGCTGAGCCAGTAAAATCGTCATCATCATCGTCAACAACTAAAGAAAAGAACACAGAAAGAATTAATCCGAATTTTTGGCCTCAACTTGCTAAGCAGCAGCTTCTCAATAATATATCTGAAGTTCCATGCAGATCCATATCAAGGCATACAAATCGTATGCGATCTTATTGGAAATCGGTAAAAACAATAAATACAATTCGGTTTAAAGGAAACGATAAGCGACCCTATGCTGAGGTTCGACTTTTAGATAGGATAGTTATAGGACTTTTGGATACAGGGGCAGCAATAAGTGTGATAGGAGGAAACTTGGCAAAACAAATAATTCAAAGTAGACATCCATTTAAACCAGACGCTACAGCAGCTTGCACAGCTGATGGCAAAAGACAAGAAGTCGTTGGGCGTTTTCCAGTTCAATACAAGGGTGTTGTCAAGGATTTGGATCTCAACATAATACCATCGTTGAGCCAAGACCTCTATTTAGGGATTGACTTTTGGTCCAGGTTTAGTCTGCTACCGTCTGCAATGCAAATTAGCGAAATCGAGTCCGATTCACACGAGCTATCGGACGAGCAGAATTCGGTTTTGGAAAAAGTAATTGCAAAGTTTCCCTCATTTGCTGTATCAGGACTTGGAAAAACAACGCTAATCTCACATGCAATAGACACAGAAGATGCTAAGTCAGTAAAACAGCGGCATTTCCCGGTGTCCCCAGCCATTGATAAATTGTTGTATGCAGAGATAGACCGAATGCTTAAACTCGGAGTCATCGAGGAATCGGATAGTCCTTGGTCGTCTCCTGTGGTGTTAGTGCAGAAGCCTGGAAAAGTGAGACTCTGTCTCGATAGCAGAAAAGTCAACGCAGCCACTAAGAAAGATGCATATTCACTTCCGCAGATTGACGGTATATTAGGTAGACTTCCCAAAGCAGTATTTATTTCAAGTTTAGATTTAAAAGATGCTTATTGGCAGATTCCTTTGGAGCAAAATTCTCGCGAGACTGCTTTTACTATTCCTGGGAAGCCACTCTACCAGTACAAAGTAATGCCCTTCGGGTTGACCAAACAATGACCCGGCTTATGGATAAAGTGATTCCAGCATCATTGAGAAATGAAGTATTTGTCTACTTGGATGACCTGTTGGTGGTATCTGATACCTTCGAAGGCCATATGAAGGTTTTAAGTTTGGTTGCTGATCAAATACGTGCCGCGGGTTTAACGCTTAATGTTGGCAAAAGCAAATTTTGCATGAAATCCGTAAAGTACTTGGGCCATATTGTTGGAGAAGGTGTCATTCGCACAGACCCCGAAAAGATTTCGGCTATGAAGGATTTTCCATTGCCAAAATCTTTAAAATCACTTCGAAGTTTTCTTGGTATGGTGGGGTGGTATAGAAAGTTTATAAACAATTTCGCTTCTGTTGCAGCTCCACTCACAGATCTTCTAAAGCCAAAGAAAAAGTTTGTAATGACTCCTGAAGGCAAAGAATCTTTCGAAGCGCTGAAAGACATGCTTTGCTCAGCGCCCGTGCTTCGAAGCCCTGATTTCTATAGACCTTTCTTTGTTCAGTGTGATGCATGTAAATCTGGTGTCGGTGGTGTCCTTGTTCAGAAAACAGACGAAGGTGACGAGTTTCCTATAGCATTAGTTTCCAAGAAGTTGAATAAGGCCCAAAGAAATTACTCGGTGACGGAACAAGAATGCTTGGCAGCCATCGTTTGCATAAAAAGGTTTCGGGCTTATATAGAAGGCCATGAATTCACCGTGATCACGGATCATGCGTCCCTGAAATGGCTCATGTCCCAGACAGATCTACATAGTCGTCTAGCGCGTTGTCGCTAAAGCTAATGGGTTTCAACTTTAAAATTGAGCATCGAAGTGGTAGGCTTAATGTGGTTCCAGACGCTTTATCACGGGTAAATGAGGAGGAAATAGCAGCGATAGATGCCAACCACGGCTTGATGGTCGATTTGCAGGATTCAGCTTTTAAGTCTAGTGAATATTTAGAATTGCAGGAAAAGATTAATGCAAACGGTCATAAATTTCCAGATTTAAGGGTTGATGATGGATTTTTGTATCGTAGAACTGATCATACAACGGGAGATTTGTTGCACGATACATTCGCGAGGAAGCTGTGGATTCCAAGCGAATTGGTACCTGATGTTTTAAAAAAGGCTCACGATGACCCGCTAGCGTCTCATGGGGGTGTACACAAGACCTTAGAAAGAATTCGCAGATACTATTTCTGGCCAGGATTAGTGACAGATGTTAAGGAATATATAGGTAATTGTGACATCTGCCGAAAGACCAAAGCACCAAATAGAGTGCAAAGGCCACCGATTGGAGTTGCTCCCGAATCGCAGAGATTTTTCCAGCGACTATATATTGATTTCCTCGGCCCATATCCTCGATCGCGGTCTGGGAATGTGGGGATTTTCGTAGTTTTAGACCAGTTTAAGTCCGAGCCATTCCAAAAGTTGCTGAAGCAGTACAAAATTTCACATAGCTTGACCGCTGTATATGCCCCGCAGGCAAATGCCTCCGAGCGAGTGAACAGGTCAGTAATAGCCGCAATACGGTCATATATCCGAGAAGACCAGAAAGATTGGGACGAATATCTGAGCAGTATTTGCTGTGCTTTGCGTTCATCTATACATTCGGGAATTGGCGCAACACCCTATTACATGGCTTTTGGCCAGCATTTTGTTTCATCTGGCTCGACCTATAAGCTGTTGAGGGCTCTCGGAATGCTTAAGGACAGAGCAGCCAGATTCACTCAGGAAGATTCGTTGGAATTGGTGCGTTCTAAGGCTCGAGAGGTTATGCAAAAACAAAATGAAAAGAACGAACGACAGTATAACTTGCGATCTCGAGAGGTAGTGTACCAAGAAGGTCAAGAGGTTTATCGCAAAAACTTTAGACAGTGCAATTTTTCGGGAGGCTATAGTGCGAAACTCGGTCCGTTATATCTCAAGGCTAGAATCCAGAAAAAGCTAGAATATTCATGCTATGAACTGGAGGATTTGCAAGGTCGTTCCTTGGGCCGTTATCATGCCAAGGATTTAAAACAATAAGCAGGTTCAGCTACCAGCTTTGTTTGGATCTGTTTTGGGATGTCAAACCCCATTCCAGATCTTGTGGGGGGAATTTTGTAGCGCTGGTAGTCAAGTGGGAACGGATCGTAGCTGGCGTCATCTGTGGGGTGAGGGTTTAAATTTACCCAGTCCCCGACTCCGTTTAAAGCTGGTGAAAAATACTGTGAAAAACCCCATTAAAATGTGGCCTGAGAGTAGGTGAAAACCCATGGCGAAAAACCAGCCGAAAAACCCCATTTAACCTCAAATTTCCTTTGCCATAAAGAAGAAGGAAAAAAAAAGAAAGAAGGAATAAGAGTAATTGTTGAAAAAAAAGATGTCAGAATAGAATAGTTTTTTTAGTTATTAATCCTAAGTAAATTTTGTTATATGTTATTTTGAAGTGTATTTTGTGCTGCCAAAACTCCGGCATTGTGTTCCCTCTTTCGTATATATAAAAAAATCAAAGTTTAAAGTGAAAAATGGTATGGCCATTTACCCCCTGAGAAAAAAAATTTGAAAAGGAAATTTGAAAATGAAGAAGTGAAAGCCCCTGTGTCCCTCAAAAAAAAAATACCTTTTTCTCCCTCCGCAGCTTTTTCAGCCGACTTCGAAAAAAGCGCTTTCTTCGAGGACGCCTCTGGAAAAATTGGTGAGCATTTAAAAATATTAAAAAAAATATAATTTTTGGTGATAGGCGGCAATTTCAAATTTTCTAAATTTCATTATGTGGTGAGAGTGTGCGAAGTATAATTTTCCCATCAGTATAACCGGCATTACGTAATGGCCCAAGAATAAGAAAGTAAAGTCAATCGCGAAATGGGGTGCCAATACCGTAGGTTTGGTCAGCTTAAACCCACTCGACGCCAATATTGTAAATCGCTTTGCGTTTGCTCTCTCGTTGTGATTTAATATGCAAGTGGGAACGGTAACATGCCAACGTAACATAACGTAATTAAAAGTTGAAAAACCACACCAAAAAGATTTATATTTGTCATATTTTTATTTAAAGTAAATGTGAATCTAATTGGCATGCCGTCTTTAACGTATATATTTTTAAAATCTATATATTGCACCTAGTCATAAGAATTACCAACTACATTCATTATATTTATGCTATCTATTATATATTATCGCCATTTATTTTTCTTATAATATTTTTACCTATTTATTATATTTATATTATTTTTGTATTCGATTTAGCGTCGCTTGTGAACGGTTGTGTTTACCATTGTGCTCTGAGTTTTTGCTTTATTTCGTGATCTTTTACAGGTGTCTTGTGTTTATTTTATTAACAAAGTTTAGCCTAACAACTGTGTTAGTGGTTTAAATTGATCTCCCAGTTAACGGGTACGTGGTTATAGTTTATTTTAACTTTTCCATTAGATTTGTTTAATATCTTTGCTTTGTTAGTGTAATTTGCACTCTCCTAATTTTTGCTGAAACTTTTGTACTCTCTCTCTCTTTTCTCTCTCCCGCTCTCTATTATAACTGTAAATTTCTCTCTCTTTGTACATCTCTAAATTTCGTGCTTTCTCACTGTCTCTCTCGCCTGTTTTACATTGTAACTGTCCGTGCGTTATAGTTTGTTGGTGTTCCACAAGCCACGCTCAGTCGATAGAATACTTTTTCTCTCGCGCTCTCTTCGATTTTATTCGTGATCCGCGCTCTTATACTTTTTGTGCTTTGTGTCTTTGCGGTTTTGGAATTTGATCCCAGTGGCAAATTTACTTGAGGTACTTTTCAAATTTTATTTTCTTAAATATTTACATTTTGATTTTTTTTTTATAATGGCCCTTATTTGCTCAATGAAAAATTGTACTCTTTCTTCTGGTGAAGATTTTATTTTCTGCCGGTTCTGCGAAACGATCATGCATGTTAAATGTGCAGGATTTAATGGCAGAGTGAAAGACTTTCTTGAGCAGCGTGCCGGTCTCATGTGGGCATGTGAGACCTGCAGAACACTGGTAAGTGATATGACTAGCTTTATGAGGCAGACTCGAGACGGCCTTTTGAATCTTTCGGGAGTTATTAAAAAGCTCAATGAAGGGTTTGATTCCGTTTGTGCCCAGTTTAATAATAAAAAATTACTAACCGAGTCGCCCAAACGCAAAAAAGCTAGCTCAACGGCATTAAAAAAATTGGTGGCACCCACCCCTATTGCGAACCCGGTAACTGCAGCAATTTCTGTCGATTCAGCGGTGGCAATGGATACCGCAGGGTCCGACGGAGTCCCTGTTGCTGGAGGTCTTGTCGGGAAAAAATCTTCTGAGCCGGCGGAGATATCAAATTCGGTGCAAACTGTACCCATAGGTACAGTAGGTACTGTATCTGGCTCTCAGCCGAGTGAGGTTCATACTGCTGCTGGGGGGCGAAAGAAACTTTCAGTTGTTCCACATAGGAAACAATTATTTGTTTCTAGATTTACCCCGGATACCAAATCTGAGGATGTTTTGGAATTTATACGAGAAAAATTCCCATCCGAGGATATTGCGGTTGAACAATTTCGATTTTCGTACGCCCGTAGAATTTCATCTTTTAAAATATTTGCTCCGCCTGATGTGTTTAATGTACTACTTTCTGAAAGCTTTTGGCTTAATGATGATTTGGTAATAAAAGAATTTGTTCCCAATAAACCGAGAACAAATAACAGGCCTCCCACTGCGCCTAATAAAAGGCTTTCCACTGTGCCAAATAGCAGACCTGCCACAGCGCCAAAAAACTAAAAAATGTATTTTTGGCTTATCAAAATGTTAGAGGACTCAATATGAAGCTACCAAAGCTTTATGCTGACTCCTCAGCATTTACTGAAGATATTTTGGCTTTTACGGAAACTTGGCTGAAACCAGAGATATCTGACTCTGAAGTTCTGGCAAAAAATTTTAACACCTATAGGACCGATCGCTCCCCACGTAGGGGGGTGGTGTACTGATTGCCGTTACCTCTAGTTTAACATCGGAGAGACTTAACTTTCATATCTCTAACGAAATTGAATTTGTTAGTGTCAAAGTTTCCCTGCAATCCTTATCTATTTTTGTAACCTGCTCTTATATTCCTCCTGGCTCAGATTTTTTCATTTATGAACACCATCTGTCTGCTATTAAATCCGTTATATCCCTTCTTTCCAACAGAGACCTTTTGATTGTTTTGGGTGACTTTAATCTCCCTAATATCTCTTGGTCTCTTCCTACTGACTCACCTGCCGCTACACCTTTATCAGCCCATGATTTTGTGGATGGCCTTCTTGAATTATCGTTACAGCAAGTAAGCTTTATACGAAATTCAATAAACAGACAATTGGACCTTGTATTTGTTTCAGATCCGCATGAAGTAACGGTATCTAGAATTGACGCACTTGTTGTACCTGAAGACCGATATCATCCTACATTGGAATTGACAATTGGCCTCCCCTGTACTGATACCCTTTCTCCTTTAGTTTCTCAAACTAAAGTGAGATGTTTTCGTAAATGTGACTATAATAAATTAAATTATATGATTTCGCAATATGATTGGACTGATTTGTACAATTGCATGGATATCGAAAGTGCAATTGAACATTTCTATAGCGTTTTAAACACTTTTTTTGACGAATGCGTTCCTGACAGGCTTCCTCCGAAGCAAAACAGGCCTCCTTGGTTTAACAATGCGCTTCAAAGACTTAAAAATCTTAAATCCAACACTTATAATAAATATAAAAAATCGGGTAAGCCATCTGATTTTTCGAAATATGTGGTGGCTCGTTCAGATTTCAATGTTCTCAACAGTCACTGCTATTCTATGTATTTAAATCGATGTAAATTCGAATTTTCAAATGATCCGAAACAGTTTTATAACTTTGTTAATGCTAAGCGTAAGTCTTCGGCATTGCCTTCTTCGGTGCGTTTAAACTCAAAAGAGGCATCGACGGATTCTGAAATTGCGGATTTATTTGCCGAGTTTTTCCAAACTACTTATAGTTCGGCTGCTTGGTCAAATTCTATCTACCCTAACCCCTTAAACAGAGCTAATTGTATTTTTTCCCCCGTAATTACCGAAATTTCTCTCTTAAGAGACTTAGAAACAACAACGCCAACTTATTCTCCCGGTCCTGATGGACTCCCTGGGTGTGTGCTTAAGTTTTGTGCTTCAACCATTTGTAAACCGATTCTTAAACTTTTTCACTTGTCTATTTCATCATCAATTTTTCCAACTATCTGGAAGGACTCTTTCATTATTCCACTCCACAAAAAGGGTGCGAAGGCGGATGCCCAGAATTATAGAGGTATTTCTAAATTGTCGGCAATTCCGAAAGCATTTGAACGAATTATTACTTCTCACTTGCAACACTTATGTTCCTCGCTAATATCACCGTGTCAGCATGGTTTTGTTAAGAGAAGATCGACCACTACTAACCTCCTTGAATTGTCATCTCTTGTAATAAATGGATTTAAGAAAAAAATGCAGACTGATGTTATATATACAGATTTCAGCAAAGCTTTTGACTCTGTTAACCACTCTCTCCTTTTATTCAAATTAGATCAGCTTGGGTTTCCATGTAATCTATTAACTTGGATTTCAAGTTATTTGAATGGAAGGACTCAGAGAGTTATATTTAAGAACGCTGTCTCCAAAATGATCCACGTGACATCGGGAGTGCCCCAGGGTAGTCATTTGGGCCCTTTGCTGTTTACCTTGTTTATTAACGATCTTCCGTCTATCGTAACACATTCTCGTGTACTAATGTATGCTGATGATGTTAAGCTTTGTTTGACATATAATAAGATTGAGTCTAGTTTTGGCTTACAATCAGACATTGATAATTTTCAGATATGGTGTGAGTATAACCTCTTAAATTTGAACTGCCTGAAATGTAACGTAATGACCTTTTATAGAGGTACCCCTACGTTTTTAAGTTATTCGCTTCAGAACTCCCCACTTGATCGTATATATTCAGTAAACGATTTAGGTGTTCTTTTGGACCCGAAGCTTAAATTTGACTGCCACATAATGTCGACTGTCAACAAAGCTATGAGTGTTCTTGGATTTATAAAGCGTTGGTCAAAAGAATTTGATGACCCTTATATAACCAAATTGTTATTTACCTCCCTTGTCCGTCCTATTTTGGAATATTGTTCTTCTGTTTGGAGTCCACAATATCAAGTGCACATCGACCGTATTGAGTCGGTACAAAAAAAATTTCTTCTTTTTGCGCTTCGTAGTTTGAACTGGGATCAAAACGTAAGGCTTCCTTCCTACCAGAGTAGATTACTATTGCTTAATTTACCTACACTTGAAAACCGTAGAATAATGCTTGGTACTATTTTTATGCAAAATCTTATAAGAGGTGATATTGATTCTGTAGAACTGGTAAACCGTTTAACTTTTAATATTCCCGTTAGACTAACACGAAACTATTACCCTCTTAATTTGCCCCGATGTACATCTAATTTTAGTCTGCATGAGCCCTTTCGCGTTCTCTGTACTAATTATAACAATCTTTATCATTTAATTTGTACTTCAACTTCTATCCCTGTATTAAAAACTAAAATTTTATCTCATTTGCTTCAATCATAGTTTGTAGCCATGTGTCCCGTATTTATTTGTTTCATGTATTTTCCTCGCGAACTCGCATTTTTGCCCGAAATTATAAAGGGTCCCGCGCGTAACAAGCACGTGCTTGGTATCGTTGGGCCACTTGTTTGTACTGCTCGTAGTGCATCAACGTCCATCAATATAAATATATTTGATGTTAGTCCCGGTTAGTGGGTTCAGCGATATAGATTTCGTTAGGATTTTAATTTGTTAGCTGATAAATAAAATGTTTATAAGGTGGTAATTTGAGTGTTTGTCCTCGGCGAACATGAGACCCCCGTGAAGCCATAACCGCAAGAGGGGCCGTTCTGGATGAAAAGAAAATGGTTGCGGAACGGCCAATGGAAGGGTGGGCTGAATGCCGCCTCCTTAACAGCTGAGGTGGTAAAGTGGTAGATCTGATCGCAGGTGTAGGGGGCCTTACGCCCGACAATATCCCAAGTGTAGAAGTGTTTTCTCTCCCCGGCCTTAGTTTTGGTTTGTCATTGCACGCAAACTGAGTTTGAATAGTAATCGAGAAGGCAATGACGGGTTAAAGCAAAGATCCACCCCACTAGCCGACGAGCCAAAGCCGAATGATATTTTTGCGTGCGCTCTAACCCGTCCCTAACACCCAGCCTTGGCTCTTTATTTATATGATGTCCGTTACAATTCGGCTCCGTGAAAAATGGCCGCGGGAAAAAAGGCCGCGGCAATAAAATGAAATTGGACCGCGCGGCCTTAATTCATTAAAAAAACCTGAATAAATGTTGTAGAAATAATGTAAAAATTATGCGAAAATTGTTTAAGAATGATCTAAAAGTGGTGTGGAAATGATGTAGAATCTGTCTAAAAATTATCTAAACTAATGTAGAAATTATGCAGAAATGATCTAAAAATTATTTATGCAGTAATTTTTTAAAAATTATGAGGAAATGATGTAAAAATCATTTAAATAATATGTGAAAATGATGTAGAAATTAAGCAGAAATAATCTAAAAACGAGGTGGAAATATCTAGAAATGATTTTGAAATGATGCAGAAATTATCTATAATAAATTATGGCCGCGATTCTAAAATGAAATTAGGCCGCCGAAAAAAATACTCCGCGGCCTTAATTCCCGCCAAATTTCCATCCCCCTGTCAATTCCAATGTAGGATGATATCGGTCTTTAGGTTTATTGAATTTCGTATAAAGCTTACTTGCTGTAACGATAATTCGAGAAGGCCGTCCACAAAATCATGGGCGGATAAAGGTGTAGCGGCAGGTGAGTCAGTAGGAAGAGACCAAGAGATATTAGGGAGATTAAAGTCAGGCGGAGTTCCTATTAACGTTTGGGCTGACATCCCAACCCTGATCTGATCTTTCTCTCCGTCCATTCTGGTTTGTTTTTCAGGGGACATAACCTCTTGCGTTTTATGCCTGCCTCCAACCATGGCCACTGATTCAAGGGGTTGACCCAGTCGCCTTAGCTAGACACTGCATTGCCTCGGGCAGGACAGACGTCATTACATTACCCTGCTCGGGGTAATGCAGTGACCATTGCAAAGCCTCCTGGGCAACCCTCATGGAGGGTTCAGCTGTAAATATAAATTAGTATTTGTCTTTTTAAGAAAAAGTAAATCATACACACGCAAGCACCATACATGCTTATGTTTGACGGTGCATTTTCTCTATGTCCGCTGTGAACACATACTTGTGAGTTCTGAAGCGCAGAAGTATCGCGAATAACTCACTTTCATTGAACGATTTTCTACTACTACTAATACTAATAATGCCCGTAATTATACTCGTTACTCGAAGAGTAAAAGGGTATATTAGATTAGTGCAAAAGTATGTAACAGGTAGAAGAAAGCGTTTCCGACCATATAAAGTATATATATTCTTGATCAGGATCACTAGCCGAGACGATCTACCCATGTCCGTCTGTCCGTCGGTCCGTCCGTCCGTTTCTACGCAAACTAGTCCCTCAGTTGTAAAGCTATTTAAACTGTTCTGAATTTCGAATTAAATTTTAGAAAAATCGGACGACTTTATCGTATAGCTCCCATAGGAACTATCGGAAAATTAATACGACAAAATGGTTGGCTTCGTTAATTTTAATTGGAATATCTTCTACTCTGGAATATAACTTTATTTTATTAATTCAGAATTTCGAATTCAATTTAACTTAAATCGGACGACTATATCATATAGCTGCTCTAGGAAGGAACTATCAAAAAATATCAAAATAATTCAAAAACTGCTTGGTTTATTGCAACAAATATGCAAGTAAATCTAAATTGAATATTTTGGTATTTGTAATTGAATAGGAATGATCTTGTTGGAAGATCGATTCGCATTTAGTTTGCGCTGGTGTAAGTGTTAATGGCGTAGTAAAAATTTATTTTATGCGCCCAAGTTCAGGTTTATTAAATCCTCTGATGAAAGGAAACTATGGGCTTGGGCGGCATGGCCTTGATTGCCAGTTCGTCCTGATGCTACCCATCCAAAGATCGTCTTTTGCAACATGGGGAGATGGGGACCCAACTTGATTTGGCCAATAGACTAAGCGGTGATAAATGTTTCCGTGCCAAATAGTAGGTCGATATGGCGAGACTGATAAAATCAGCCAGTGAAGCGTTATCTGGGAGGTTCCATGATGAAATGTCGATTTCTGAATCAGGTTGATAGGCGATTCTCAAGGTTATACAGCATTCGACGGGTAACTTCGTTTTACGGAATGCGATGCTTCGAATGTCGATGTGTCCCTTGCTTCGGGCAAACGAAGTTGTTGAGCGAAGTCTTCGGACATGAAGTTAACTTGGGAGCACGAGTCCAGTAGGGCACGCCCTGGTTCGCAGTTACCCACAGCATCTTGCACTAGGATTATGGCTGTAGCCAGAATTATTTGGTCGTGGTGGGTATCCACGTGTGCGTGAGTGACGGCCTCAGCGACATGGTGAGTTTGTCGCCTAAGACACCTTGATTCCTGTCCTGACGGATCGAAGTGAAGCATAATGTGATGCAGCCGTGAACACATTCTGCATCTATTTGAAGATGGACAATTTGATGGATGATGAGCATTTCAAGGCAGTTTGAGCACAGCGATTTTGTCCGGACAGCTTCTAGGCGTTGGCCAGGCGTCATGTTTTGAAGTCGCAAACATCTAAAAATCCAATGATCCCTGCCAGAGCATGTAGGACACGTTTGCGAGGAGCACGTAAAGCTGTGGCCCATGCGTGAAGCTTGCGGTTGTCGCGTTCTGCCGGATGTTTTTTAAGACGTATTCGTATTGTCGACGTAATGTATTGAAGACTCCAGGTGTTGACAGCTCCGCTCAATCAAGGTTAAGCAGGCATGATTAAACTTCTCGATCGGCGATAGCGCTTCCTGCTGGTCTACAACTTGCTGGAACGTAGTAATAAAATTTCTGTATTCCGTGTACTTGCCAGCAAAAGTCAAGAGCGCGAGAGTTGGCAGCTTAAGAGACGACGTTGGTCCAGGCGAGCGGCGTACAATTGTGCATGTCGTCTCCAAGCTGATCCTTTATGGTCACCTTTATAGCTATGAACATATCTAGCTAGGCCCGGTAGTTTAGCTGTTCTTCGGTTTAGTCGAGTGCCTCGATTTCGGTTTGGACGGCTATAATTTGTTTGAAATAGGCCTCCAAAATAGTTAGCCGACACGTGAGTTGGCGTCAGCGCGGCAATTGGCTTCTCAACCTTTTCCGTCTTGGCGACTGATGTTGGATCGCTTTTGTTTTAATACGTCCAGCCGTGTGGGACACATAGTTATTGGGATCACTTACAATAAGCCCTTGTAATGTGTATATAATTATAAATTAGAAATTCTGGTGTGTGGTTATAAACTATGCTGCCAACTTGTGTAGTCCAATATCTGGCAACGCTCTGGTTCCGCAGTGAACCAGTTCCAGGTTAATGCGTTGCGCGGTGACTGCTATTGGCACTCGTGGTGACTGTATACGTGTACAGTGAACTTGCAGGTTAACACCAAAAGCACTGCAGTGACGGCGAAATGAGACCTAAGGAGACTCAGCGATTGGCGTGAGCGCTCTGGCGGCGTTGGCACTGATTACGTAACCTTACCGTTGCGTTACGTAGTCAAGCAAAATGGTTTTCCAGGTTAGAGATTATATTGTCGACGGGGCGACGCAGATTCGGCTCCGCAATCGAGCCGACTGGGAGCTGACTGGGAACAGCGTAGCGTAATCCAGATCTTCTGAGCAACTCGCGCCTTCCAACGATGGTGTAAGGGGGGTGTACTGCCTGCCGTGTCTACGAATGCAAGTGTGCGAGTCGCGTTAGGTGAACGTCAAGCAGCGTATCACTTATGAAGAAGCGCGAGTCGTAACGTAACAATGCGCGGCTTACGAAATTAACTTTGAGCGATCGGGTTGATTTGAAAACTAAGGATTTTTTAACTTTTTAAATTAACTATCCTGCCCCACGTTGATTGCTGGAACAGGAGCGTTTTCCTGACCCACATGAAACTGTAGTAAGTCGGGGGATAGTTAAGTTAGTGAAGCAAATCCAACCGTCATGTCGCAATACTAAAATTGAACTCTTTATTCGTATAATAGCTTTCGTGGTGAAATACATGAGAGCAGCTCAGGTTAACAAATTAGATAAATACACTTCAAGAAAGATCAAAACTTCAAAATTACATTCATGTTTTTCTAAAGATTTATGGGGTCGGAAACGTCTCCTTTACTGCAAAATTATAATACCCTCTGCAAGGGTATAAACAGGTTGGTGATTTATTTTAAAACAAAAAGACCGATCGAACTGTCCTTAACACGTGAAGTTTCATAAGCGGTTGTCCAAATTACAGATTTATATTAAAAAGCATACTAACGTACAAAGTAAAAAAATAAATTACATCAAAATATTTAAAAATAGTAAATTACAATTAGTCTATGTTGATTTTACAAAATTAATACCTACCCATTAGACTTAAATATCAATTTCCCATGTACACTCTATATGTGTACATTATACATATGGGCGGTTCTTTTACAAACCGAACACTTTTTATTGGGTCACATTTTTGATTTGCCTGAAACTTTTTTTACAAGTACTATTCGGAAAATAAGTAAACACGTGTATCAGGATTTGACCGAAAAAAAATTATTTTTTTAGTTAGAATTTTTTTAAGTTGGCCAAAAATCGTCAAATTTGGAAAAGTACCCTCTCTTTGAACATCTGTATCTCCGGTTGTATGAATCCGATTGAATTCATGTTTTTTTATTAATACCTCTAAAACTTCTTCTTTCAAAAAAAAATTAGTTTTTAATTTGATAAAAATAAAAAAAAATAAAAATTTAAATTAAAAATTTTAACCATTGCCCCCACAAAAAAAATATTTTTTTTATTTTAATATATGCGCCATAGTGTTAGTTACAATCGGTTTTTGTAAAAAGTTGGAGCCATTTTTAGTTTTTTAAATATCGAAAGTTTTTTAACAAGCCCTCGCCTTTCTTCTATGAACGCCCGCCAAAGCATGTAGTGCATCTCGCTCGCTCTTATTACATGCTTAAGGTTTTCATACTTACGATTCATTTTACAGTCTGTTGACCATATCTGACTAACAAATAGGAATTCTTTGCTAAAAATATTATTGAATTATTTTTTTGTTTATTTTTGAATTTTTTTAAGTTTTTCAACATTAAAAAAAATAATATTTTTTTTAACATTAAAAAAATATTAACTTTTGTTAAAATAATGACCCAAGTAAATAAAAAAAGAATTATATAATATTTTAAGCAAAGAATTCCTATTTGTTAGTCAGATATGATTAAACGAACCGTAAGCATGAAAACCATAAGCATGTAATAAGAGCGAGCGAGATGCACTACATGCTTTGGTGGGCGTTCATAGAAAAAAGGAGTGGGCTTGTTAAAAAATTTTCGATATTTAAAAAACTAAAAATGGCTCCAACTTTTTACAAAAACCGATTGTAACTAACACTATAGCGCATATATTAAAATAAAAAAATATTTTTTTTTGTGGGGGCAAAGGTTAAAATTTTTTTTTAAATTTTAATTTGTTTTTATTTTTAACAAATTAAAAACTAATTTTTTTTAGAAATTTGTTTTTGAAAGAAAAAGTTTTAGAGGAATTAATGAAAAAGACATGAAGTCAATCGGATTCATACAACCGGAGATACAGATTTTAAAAGAGAGGGTACTTTACCAAATTTGACAATTTTTGCCAAACTTAAAAAAATTCTAAATAAAAAAATTTTCGGTCAAATCCTGATACACGTGTTTACTTATTTTCCGAATAGTACTTGTAAAAAAAAATTTCAAGCAAATCAAAAATGTGAAATTTTTTTTTTGGCCAAATCTGTTCGGTTTGTAATAGAACGGCCCATATATGTGCAGATAAACATTTTATACAATTTCTGTATCGTGGTTTGATGTATTGTTGTTGTTGTTAAATTTGACGTTATATTTCACAGACAAATCCGGATATCACAGAGGATACCTTTGGGCTACTGCGATCGGCATCTGGTAAAGCCCGCCTTTTGGTATCACAAAAAATGAAACAGTTCGAGGGTAGGTTAAAATAAGATAAGTATTTGCATCACGTTAATTATTTAATATTATAGGCCTTTGTCACAATAATCTGAATCGCTCGCCGGAGGATGAGTTTCCAACAACAGTAGACGATTTACAAGGATTCTGGGACATGGTTTATTTGCAGGTGGAACACGTGGATTCTATTTTCGCTGATATTGAGCATCTAAAAGCTAACGAGTGGAAGGTTTGTGCTATGCAATATAGCTGTGGGTTGTAATATATCCTATTCTTATGTTTTACGCAGCGCGTGCCTGAGTTAGATAATGTGATTCCAGTACCAACTAGGACGACACAATTAGCAAGGACTGGAATCTTGAAAGGCAAAACAGCCGGAAAGAACAACCACGGTTCTCTGAACGGATCGAGGGCTCATCCACCAAATTCGGCTGCTGCATTAAAGCGCGAGACCCAAAGAAAACAGTTGCTGGAAATGAAACGTCAGCGTCGTGACGCTATGGCCGCGGCGGCCAGCAATCTGCCGTTAATGATTGGCGATATTTGTGTTGCCCATGACACAAAAGCTAAATAGTGCTTACTGCGATTAAGCACTCCTGATTTTTAGTTACATATGTATTTTAAATTAAAATTCACTCACAAGCGTAATCCACAGAAGCATACTCATACTTATACAACATAACAAATCCATATATATGCTAACAAATTCCTGCTGGAATTAATCCTTAACTAGTCCTAACGAATATTTAAGCGATGTAGCTCCTGAATATAACTTTATAGTTGTACAGTTAAGAACTGTCACAAGATGTCACAAATCAAGAAGATTAACAAGGAAATTAGATATAACTAGCATATAAATCAATTTTGTGTATTATCATCCATCGCGATTGGCCTAAAATGGTTTCTAGAAGATTGCCTTTTCTGCATGAGATTCGTTGTGCACTTATGTAATTAAAAATTGCTTTAATTGCTTCATTACTTTTAAAAAAGACATTTTATTTCGTGTAATAATATTTAAGTAAAATAAACATTTCTATTACAAGATACATCTTTATACCCGTTATATTAAATTGGGTGAAAAATATGTAACCGGCAGAAGGAAGCGTTTCCGATTCTATGGAGAATATAGACTAATATCGGGAAGTGCAAAAGATAGGAAGTTTGGATTAAGTATTCAAATCAAGGGGATTCCCGAGCAACGCTAGTTTGCTACACCCGAGGGCGACACTCATTCTCGCGCTCACATTGTTAAATCTGTATGGTAGAGGTCTGTAGGTTGGTAGACCTTTTGTTTTTGATCTGCCATTTGGTCAAAAGCTTATAAAACTTCACGAGCTTGGTACAGATCGAAAGGTTAGTTTATTAGCTTAAAAAACGACATCAAACGAAATAGAGGTTTGTAAGTTGAAACACTTTTTAAAGGCAATAAAACTAATACCAAACGTACTCCAAACTTTTAGAAACTATTTATTTCTGTTAATTTAATCAATTATAGTTCTTTCTAACTTGCGACCCGTCCATTCTTAAATAACTTAGATTAAATAATAATTAAAACCAATAGGCTCTTTGAACGATTGAATTTCACATAATTTTAACGAAATTTACTGGGCGGAAAGCGACCTCGGTACCTTTTGTATGAAAAAAGGGTTACAAGCTCAAAGTGTTTCAACTTACACAAAAAGGGTAGTATGAGAAAAAATTAATAACTTTTTCTGACTTTCAAATTAATCTAGTTTTTTTTTATTTGTTAAGAGTTTAATTACTTAAGTTTTAAGGGGGGGGGGGGGGGGGGGGAATAGTATTTAATTTTTTTGTTTTCGATTTTTTTTTTTTATTAATTTACAACACGTCAAGAATGTTGTGTTAAGATTTCATGTCAATCGGATGAAAATTACAAAAAATATGACCATTTGAACGAGGGGCGGTCCCCGCCGTCTCTATACCTATCCAAAATTTTAAATCGTTCTCCTGAAAAGTATGTTTTTTTAAGTCGGTGAACAGTGTCCATCGAAACCTAATGTACCGATCATTCTGAAATTTTGCACATTATTTCTGTACCTAAATCCGCAGGTAATCAGGTCGAGTTTTTTTTTTTATATTTTATTTTTTATTTTATAATAACTAATATATCCAATTTTTTAGGCTAAAATCACGTTCGCACATTTAACATATAAAAGTTCTGATATCAACATTTGTGACGAAAGATGATTAAACACAAGATTAAATATACTTTTTAAAATCTATTTTTTCGGCACTCTGCATTGCCTATAAAGGCTAGACTAGTTTTTAAGAACGCACAAACATTTTCTATTGCAGAGTGCCGAAAAAATAAATTTTAAAAAGTGTATTTAATCTTGTGTTTTTTTTACAGTAATGTGTTATATAACAAAATTTAAGGAATCTCAAGGGCTATCCTGTCTAAAGTTTTAAAGAAAATCGTTAGAGCCGTATTTGAGAAAAATAAAAAAAAGCTAAAAAAAAAGTTAACCAAATTGTTGTTTTGTGCATATCTTTATACCCTTGCAGAGGGTATAATGATTTCAGTCAGAAGTTTGTAACGCAGTGAAGGAGACGTTTCCGATCCTATAAAGTATATATATTCTTGGTCAGCATGACTAGACAAGTCGATCTAGCCATGTCCGTCTGTCCGTCCGTCTGTCCGTCCGTCTGTCCGTCCGTTTCTACGCAAACTAGTCCCTCAGTTTTTAAGCTATCGAGCTGAAACTTTACCAAAAGTCGTCTTTCTGTTGCAGGTAGTATATAAGTCGGAGCCGGCCGGATCGGACAACTATATCTTATAGCTCCCATACGAAAAATCGGAAAAATAATTTTAAAAAAATTATAACTTATGTGTTCTTTGACATATTACCTTATGCTCTTGGAAATATCATTTTTTTAACTGTTCTGAATTTCGAATTAAATTTTAGAAAAATCGGACGACTATATCATATAGCTCCCATAGGAACGATAGGAAAACTAAAGGGAAATTAATAGGAACAAAATTATAGCTTTGTTAATTTTTATTGTATTCTCTTCTACTTTGGAATATAAGTTTATTTTATTATTTTAGAATTTCGAACTAAATTTAACATAAATAGGATGACTATATTATATAGCTGCCATAGGAAGGATCGATTGTCAAAATACTCCGTAAACTGCTATAATTTGGTTTGTTGCAAATCTAAATTTAACATTTTTGTAATTTCAAATAGAATAGGAACGATCTGCAAGGGTATATAAACCTTGGCTGGCCGAAGTTAGCTTTCTTTCTTGTTTTAACTATTACATTTACACAAATTACATATAAGGGGCGCTTATTTCAAATATTTCAAAATATTTCAATTATATCAAATATTTCAAAATACCTTTCAAACGAAATACAGCACAAGTCTGTATCTTCAGTACTTTAGAAGTTACAGCCTTCCGTATTTTAGCTATTTATAGCTGTTTTCCCGCTAAACTAGCGATTTTTTTCAAAAGTGGTAAAACTAAAGTTTTTTATATCGATCTAATGAACATCATATTTTTAAAAAACATGTTTTGGACAAACTGACAAACAGAATTAAATTTTCATTTTAACTAGGCCCCCTCAAATTTGTTTTCGGTATAACTTTTGAACGGAGCGTCCGATTTTCTGATATGACCCCTAATATTAAGCGCATTTTCAGTAGGAATACAACTAACATAGTGCGAGGGGCCAATTATCCCCACCGGCCCCAACAGATCCAAATTTCTAAATTTTCACTTTTACACTTTCACCGCTCTCTCTCCCAAACCAATTGATTTTCTTGAGGTCTTGGTATGCAATCCTTTAAGTTTTAGCAATACCTTTAATTTGGTGTATTACTCATTACGATCGGACTATTACAGCAGATTTTCAATTTTGCGGCTATATATAGTAGTCGCCTTCGCACACTCTCCTGGTGCGCTTCGTCACTACATGGACTGCCGTCCATAGTGATAGCTGCCCTAGCAAGGAACGACCAAAAAATATCAAAATAAACCAAAAACTGCTTGGTTTGTTGCAACAAATATGCAAGTAAATCTAAATTTAATCTTTTGGTATTTGTAATTGAATAGGAATGATCTGCAAGGGTATATAAACTTCGGTTAGCCGAAGTTAGCTTCCCTTCTTGTTTCAATTTTGTGTTAATTTAAATGTCGTATATATTAATGTTGTGATGGGCCGATCGTAACGAATGAGCAGAAACTCAAAGGATTGCTTACAAAGACTTTACAAATTTGAACTGGTTTGGATAAAGAACAATGATAGTAGAAATATTGAGATATTGGGTCAGGTTGGGATTACCTTAGTTGTAGTCTCTTTAAAAATACGTTTTGATAATATGATATGTACAAAACAAAATTGCAAATGTCCGTCTGTCTGTCTCTATGAACGCTGAGATCTCTTAAACTATAATAGCTAGAAGATCGCCATTTTGCATGCAGATTCTATGAGTTTGTTTCAGCAAGGTGCCACGCCTCCGTCAGTTTCCGATAACGCCCAGATGTAGGCAATATATTCTGTATATAATATCTGCACTGGTAAAAAAAAATGGTAAATGTCACTATTTTACCATTGTTCCAATTATTTTTCCCAGCAGAATAGATCCCAACATGAAAATAGTAAAATCGTATATGGCGCATAGTTAATCATTATTTGATTAAACTTATAGTAAATTCAACTATTTTTTTATTCCATTCAAATATGTAAAAATAGTAAAAAATAATTAATTTAAATATTTTGCATAGTAAAAAGGCTGCAAGTTCATCTTTGTTTCAAATATTTAAATATTTAATTCCATTAAATTTAATATTTGATTTAAATATTTTTCATGTTCAAAATAATTATAAATCGTCTTGAAACGCAGTGTATTGATATTTGGTTCATGTAAGTTCATATTTGTTTCAAATAATATTTTAATATTTAATTTGAACATTTTCATGGTCAAAATAATTATAAATCGTCTTGAAACGCAGCATATTGTTATTTGGTTCATGTAAGTTCATGTTTGTTTCAAATATTTAAATATTTAATTCCGATAAATTTAATATTTAATTTTAATAGAGAAGTTTTTAGCTAACTCGAGGTCATGCCGGCTTAGACTTCAAGAAGTCCAAGACGTCGGCATTATGCCAACACACAAAAAGGAGCGAAGAGGCTTCACTGTACATGATGTTTCATGTAGTAGCCAACTACAATCTTCAGCAGTGAAATCGCTGTCTTGGTCAACGATCGAAGTGGATTACCATGCAAGCCGCGCTATAACTGGTTGGGAATTATAGCGTCGCCAGAGCGGTAAACCTCGAAAAAAGGAACCAATCAATTTTAAATATTCTTTATATGTGTCGTCAGTAGTATTCATTAAACTTAACATTTTAAAACTAGGGGGAATTCCATTCTTATGCTTGATTAAAAAATAAGAGAAACTAGGGCTCTCTTTAATAGCTAGAGAACGGCATTCAGCTATACGTGAAGTTATAGAACTTAAATATGATTTAGAGTTTCTATGTTTTTGCACGCGGCCACACGATTAAACTGAAAGCGAAAATAAGGATAGACATACGCAAAGCAATAGACAAATCGCGCGCTTTTCTCTTTATTTTTTGGTTGTGACCGTGCACTTTTTTACAGTAAATTGCAGCATATATGTACATATGTATGTATATACATGTATGTATGAACATACATATGTTTGTACATATGTACACACATTTGTAATTGTTATGGAAAAGAGGTTGCCGACTTTTAACTTAAAATATTCTATGTACATATGTAAGTACATATATATGTACATATGTATCTATTTTCCTCCTGCAAATTGATAATAATATAAAACATCTTGTTTACATATGAACATATGTATGTATGTATGGTTATAAATTTAAATTTAGTAAATTTATTAAACATCATTTTAACAAATAAACATTTTTAGAGTTTTTTATATTCAAAATAATATATTACATTTACCGGATCAATTACGAAAGTTTTCAAAGTAAATACAAAACAACATTGATTATACTATGTATATTAGTTACTATTTAGAATAGTAAAAAGTACGATGGCCACTTTGGATTTGAATATGAGTATATGTTTTTAAATAAAATTCTCTTTGATTTGATTATTTTTATATTTGACCGAAGGTTTAAATATGCTTTTTATTAAAATCGATGATTTATTTATTTAATTTAACTATGAAAAGTAGTAAATGAAATCAACTAAAAAAATATTTGATTTTACCATGCGTTTTTTCTACCAGTGTATATCGCCCACATTTATGCCTTGCATACTAAGTGGTACCACTGCCATACGCGTAAATTGTTTTAAAGTTAGTTAGCTAGTAACGGGTAACGGGTTTCCCCGTGTTTTAGCAACGAAAATTTTTGTATACATACTTAACAGTTTGTTTGAATCTCTTGTCGGGAAATTCCCAAAAAGCCTGATTTTAAAAATTTTTATGTAGCTTCTAAACGACTACAACCTCGTGCAAGATCTTGCTGGAAAGGTAATTCAATATGCTAATGACGCCCCTTCAACTTCTAAATAAAATATTTTAATATTTATATTTATGTATTTAAAATAATATTTATGAATTTTTAAATTTTTCTTAAAATTTGGTCGAACGATACGACTTTTTGTCAAAAAATGTCCGTTTTGAAGTTATTGAGCGACAAAAACTTAAAACGGGGAGAAGGTGGAAAAAATAGTAAAAGGGGCAGAATAGTACGTGGCTCTAGCGTTTGGTCGCTCGTTTAAATTGCGCGTCGTGTTTACTGAAGGTTCCTAGAACACCAGAGGGCTGCATTAAAATTCTTTGGCTATTTAGCCAAGGATTTATTTGTAAGTTTCACAAACGTCTATCTTAAAGTGTATATGTATTATTGTCAAGCTGCTAACTTATTCTACAATCGAACTGGCAACTCTTCAGAAGTTCCGATTTCTGACGGTAGGCTGTGGTTAATGGTTGCCTCAGTACTCCCCTCTAGACGAGCCTAGGATTTGTGGTCGATCTCAAGTATTTTTTTTGCTGAGGAGCATTGGCCTGTGAAGTTTGGTCTTCAGAACAGGTAACATCATTTGCTTGAAATGCTGGTTTCAGTCTATCAATTGATAGAGCTGAATCTTTCCCGTTAATGCGAATAACGAAGACCTGATCTGATGGCTTGGATGTAACTTGATACGGTCCAGTATATGGAGGCTCCAAAGGTTGTTTGACGGCGTCAGTTCTGACGAAGACAAGTGAGCAGTTGTTAATTTCTTTGTGCAAAAAGAGATTTGATTTGTTCTGATAAGATGCTACAGTTGGTCTTATAGCTTGCATTTGACAAACGCACTTGGGTTTGACGGTTCATCTAGGTCATAAAAATATTCATTCGGAAGGCGAAAGGTACAACCGTAGTAATAGTTACACGACAACCATAGCGTGATATCCAGTATGTCCCAAGGGCATCTCAAAATATTTCAGCAGTCATGTCTTTTAACGGAATTGCTTCCGGCCAGCGACAGAATCAGTCAATCATTGTAAACGATGTCGAGGTGAATGTGTTCGAATCTATGGACTAGAGATGTCAAATATTTTAAAAATATCGTTTCGCTTATATATTTTCTTTAAGAAAAATATCAATATGATAATAGGGGGATTCCCTAAACTGCTAAATTGCTGAATTGTTGAAAATTCAACACAAAATTTCAGCAATTAAGGGAACGACCCCAAATGAATCCTGTTGAATTCTTAAACAGCTGTTATTTGTTGAAAATTTTTACGCATCTTAAAATATGTAAAGATTGTCTTTTTATTGCTAGTTACTCTCTAAAATTGGTACCGAGGAATAAGTAACTACTTATATTCATTCTAATTTTATTTTAAAGTAAATAATTCGTACTGGTAATACCAAAATTCTACAGAGTTGCCAGGACTTTCATTAAAAATGGTGACAACTCTGGTTTTCAGCAATTCAACAAAATTTTCAGCAGCCCCGAGGCTGTTGAATTGCTGAAATTTCTGAAGGTTGACTTTGTATGGAACAGCTGATTAACAGCTGACCGAAATTCAACAATTCAGCAATTCAACAGTTTAGGGAATCCCCTGAATATATTTAATATATCGCAAAAAAATATCGATATATCAGATATTTTAGATTTTTTTTTAGTTGAATTCAAAATTTTAGCCGCGTAAATAAGCTAACAACAAGGAAGACTTTTGCCCTAAAACTAAAGTAAAAGCACTAGAAAAGTATAAAAAATAAAAACATTTTGTTACAATTGTTATTTTATTAGTTCCATAAGTCTTTGCATATGGATTTTAAAAATACTCTTTCGGTTATGTGGCGATCGGTCATGGGGCTGTGTGGGTCGAAGACAACGCACTTAATAGCCGACGCTAACCGCTCTGACGACACTGAGCTACCCGGGGTAATTACGTAGCTTATAGGGTCTTCCCACAGAGATCCATCCACCTTCCACCATCCTTTGAACGGATGGTCCATAAGGTTTTGCCGTTCCAAAAATTTCCCAGTTAGTTCCCCGTCAAAATTTGACGGACTTTGACGGCCTCTTTTATGCGGTAGTTAGCCGATGCACTATGGGCAAAAAGTCAGAAATTTACGCATAAAGTCAGAGTTGTTATATTTTTAATATGCAAAATTGAATGTATTTTCCAATTAGGCATACTCTAGATAAAATAAAACTGTTTTCAAAAAATTTTTAAAAGCTGCGATTTGAATTTCCCGCGCCAACAAAGTCAGCTGATTGATTGCTAGCTTGATTTATAAAAATACAACCGTACAAATTTGTAAACATTGCATCTATGTTGTGGCTTTTTCGTAAAAGTAAAAACAATTTGTAAATATGGAAAATAATCGTACAGGTATGTAGATTAAACTTTGCGTGGTAGTTTCTAGATGTTCTGTGTACTTTGTTGTGTCTGTTCAATTGTTGGTCGTGTGTTTTATAACTAACAAGAGGGAACGCTATAGTCGAGTGCCTCGACTATCAAATACCCGTTACTCAGCTAAAGTCAGCAGTCTCAAGCAGGGCAAACCAAGCAGCCGCTTCAAAAAATTAAAAAAATTTCTTCTACATTTCGGTAGGCGTTAATAACCCAAACAAAATTGCGTTTACACTTTTGCTCTAGCTTTAAAACTATGGGCGCCACAGCTTTTCGCGGTTTGTGGGCGTTAGGGGGGGGGGGGGGTTTCCAACATTGGTCTATCAATATGTATTGATGAAACGAATACACATTGCTTTTCCCATTAATATAGCTTCAAAAATGTGGGTGCCACAGTTTTTCGCGGTTTGTGGGCGTTAGAGGGGGCGCGGCACATCGGCGTGAAAAACTTGCGCTGCGTATTAACCCCTACAATCTGCATGCCAAATCTCAATCTTCTAGCTTTTATAGTTTCCGAAATCTCAGCGTTCATACAGACGGGTGCCAAGGTTTCTAGCGGTTTGTGAGCGTTAGGGGGGAGGGGGGGGTTTCCCACTTTGGTCTATCAATATGTATTGAAGAAACGAATACACATTCCTTTTCCCGTTAATCTAGCTTCAAAACTGTGGGTGCCACAGTTTTTCGCGGTTTGTGGGCGTTAGAGGGGGCGTGGCACATCGGCGTGAAAAACTTGCGCTGCGTATTAACCCCTAGAATCTGCATGCCAAATCTCAATCTTCTAGCTTTTATAGTTTCCGAGATCTCAGCGTTCATACAGACGGACGGATGGACGGACGGACGGACGGACAGACGGACGGACAGACGGACAGACGGACATGGCTAGATCGACTCGGCTAGTGATCCTGATCAAGAATATATATACTTTATATGGTCGGAAACGCTTCCTTCTACCTGTTACATACTTTTGCACGAATCTAATATACCCTTTTACTCTACGAGTAACGGGTATAATTTTGCCGCGCGCTCCTGCGAGCAGCTAAAAATGGTATGTTCTTCGTAAAAATATATAGATTAGTGCGTTAATAATTTCCTTTGCCCGTTTTTGCCCCTTTTCGAAAAAAAATGACATGTTGCAGCTGAATATGAGTTTCGTCGCCTAACATTGCTGGAGATTTGGCGACTTAAAAAAGTGGATTTTAGAAAAATTAAATGTGAATAAAGTCAGCATGTCACAGGTTAACGAAATCGAGGAAAAAAGAAATTCGTGAAATGATGTGGACAAAAATGGGTCTACATATAAGCATTCCCAAACAAAATGGAAGTGGGAATAGTAATGATGGAAACACAGCTAGAAGAGCATTTTCGGATTATGGAACGTTTTCAACAATTACAAGCTTTGATAAGAATATTTTATAAAATTTCTACGTAATTTTGGTAACAATTTCATGCGAGCATTCTGTTGATGTTGAGAAATTTAAGGTTTTTTGTGAAAATACATTTCTGTTATACATTAACAGATATCCTTGGTATCCTATGTCACCAACGGTCCATAAAATACTTGTTCATGGCTGGCAAATAATGAACTCCTCCTTAGTTTCGGTGGGATGTTTAGGAGAAAATGCTTCAGAAGCAAGAAATATGTTTTATAAAAGCGACCGGAAATCTCTTGCTAGAAAGAATAGCCGATTAAACAACATGGCAGATGTTTTTTATAGAGCTATGGATTCTTCTGACCCATTAATATCCAGCATATGTTTAGGCGAAAGGCAAAAGAAATTTTAAAAAAATCTTCCGCCAGAAGTACTAAATCTTCTAAAAACTCCTTATGTTCCGAACTGCAAAATAATTTCACAACTGGAAAATGTGGATTCGGGCTCTGGCGACGATTCTGATGAAAATTTAAATATAATACTAAATAATAATAAGAAAAAGAGACATATCAAAAAATACAATTTTACAACATAACCTTAAAAATCTTTTGTTTTTTATTGGTTGTGGGAGAAGGGGTTGAAGGCGTGGCTTAATTAAGAAAAGAAAAAAATCCGAAATTCTACATTAACATTTCACATTCTTATGCCAAATTTGAAGCATCTAGCTTTAAAACTAGACTTTATGCGTAAATTTCTGACTTTTTGCCCATTGTGCGATGATTTTTTTGTGCAACTCTGAATTCTTCCTCCTGACTGTGAAAATTGGAACGTTGACTACAAAAACATATTCAAACCAATAGTTTGTAAGCGAAAAAGCAATTGCAAGCAAATTATTATGGGTGGGCCAAAATTTAAGCTATTCTGGGACCGAAGAGAAGATTCAAAACACATTGTGCAATACTTTAAAAAAACCAATTTTAATTACAAGTGTAGTATATACTACTATAAAGTTTAATATTGCTTTAAATGATATTTTTGCACTATTAATATTGGCTAGACAGTGGCGTAGTAAGAACGGAGTGTGGGGGTACGGGAGGATAGACTTTCTCTCGTCAGCAATTTGTATGCAGATTTGTTGTAGAATATGCTCTAATATTGGATATTTGTTTTAAGCTATTATTTGTCTTCACACTTAAAAGGAAGAATTCAAAGTTGCACGGAAAAAACATCTCTACATATACTTATACAATTAATTGTTAATAAACAATAAAAAAACTTTGGAACTACTCATCCGATATTTTATTTATTTATTTATATAAAGCTAACTGACAGTGTAAAACTATGAGCTAACTGAGAAAATTTTTGAGCGCTAGCAGGCTTTCGGCTCGACTGCGTATTTTAATGAGGGACAGTTTTCTTAATTGTTAAATTAGTTATACGGAGGAAGGTGATGATTTTGTTGATGTTGACGTTAGTAGGGTTTGCAATACAGTGAATAGGGTCTTCGGAGTTAAAGATATCTCTTCTGTGTTGGGATAGAGAGGGACAGCTGATTATTATGTGGTTTAAGTTAATTGTCGAGTTGTTGCAGAAGGGGCATGTATTTGGGAGTGATCTATCTATGTAGTGAGCATTTGTGAGCTTGGTGTGTCCTAACCTGAGTCGGTTTATGAGAATTTGAGTTTTCCTGGTTTGGATTGGGGATATGTTACGGATGGTTTGTGGGGAAGATTGAAGAATTTGTTTGTACCAAGGGGAAACGTTGTTAAGTATTGTAGCGGCGCCTGAAGAACGTTATCAGTTATGTTCAGCCTGGAAGTATGCTACAATTTGGTAGTAAGTGACCTTTGGAGACTGGACAGATGCAACCCCAAATTAGTGTCAGTAATTAGTGTTTAACAAAAATACTAAGTAGTATCTTTGGGAGTGATGCCAGGTCGGGCTTGAATCAGCTGTTACTGGAAAGCTTGTTTTAAGCCGAAATGGCGTGTTTCTCAGCTGTCTAAAATTTCCGGCAATGGTCGAAACCAACGCCGCATGATTTTTCAACTTTCTTCTTAATTGAACCGGCGTGGCAGTCAGACGTGGAAAATTTAATTCGCACCAATTCGGTAAAGTTTTAAAATATAAAACCACGCGGCATAACGAATTTAGCTAAAAGTGTTATTTTCCTTAATAATCAAAGAAGTGAGTTATTCTCTTTTGCGCCGACCAAATTTGTGTGCTAAAATTTTGGCTTTTTAAGGCTAAAAAAATTTACGATTTCCGATACGGCCGCCACGGCAAACCAGCAGCGCGAGTGCATTTTCAAGGTGCAAGGTTAGTAGAAAGGTTTCTGTGTTCGAAGGTTTTCCTAACACATAGGTCGTTTTCATTCGCTAGGTATCCAGTTTACCTCCGTCCGCTGTTCTGGGGAGCACCCACATCGGCCGGCAGTCCTAATCTGCCTGGGGAGCACCCACATCGACCAGCGATTGAAGTTGACCTGAGGAGCACCCCCATTGGCTGGCGATTCGGAGTTGCCCAGAGGAGCACCCGCATCGCCCACCAATTTAAGTATCGCAGAGGATAACCCCCTTTGAACAGCGATCTGCGGTGCCTTCAGGAGCACCCCTTACTTCTCAACGATCTGCAGATTCCTTGGGGAGCACCCCCATTTGTGCAGCCGGCAAAATTGTCTTGGGAAGCACCCCATTTGACCAGCGAACCGCAGTGCCTTCGGGAGCACCCCTAACTTCTCAGCGATCAGCAGCTGCAGCGGGGAGAACCCCTTAACTCGGCGAGAAATTTCCTCGGCCAAATAATCCTGTAAATTATAAAGATATGCCCAACTAGATCGGCCCTAACCCATACTTTCAAAACCATGTAAATTTACCACTTGGGCCACGATCTTAACCTTATTTGTAACCTTAAAAATATCAAGCTGGCGAGAAAAAATCCCACGTGCATAATAGTGAACCTGGCTACACTGGGAGAAATTCCTGATCATGTGCTAACTTAAATCAAACAAAAAAATTTTTTTTTGGAAAAAAAGGAAATAAGTGAATTAATAATGAAGCGACTATATTATAGATAAAAAAAAAACAAAATGTAATTTAATTAAATAATTAATAAGATTAAAGATAAGTTATGATTCATTAGTGCGCGGCTAATTTACGGTCACCTGTCCCTGGCAAAAGTTTTCTTAAACTCGTTTTGGCTCGAAAAAAGAATGAAAAGTTTATAAGTGCACATATAACCCAATGTCAAAGCAGGAATGCCTTGATTTCTTTTCCAGCCTACCTGCGTCTGAAGATCGATCGTCCGCCGAGGAACTAGCTGTGTGAGTTGTTTTACTTTTATTTTTAATTTACCAGAAAACAAATGAAAATATCTGTGCCAAGTAAATCCTCATTAATGATAGAGAAAATTTAAGAGAGCCATTACATAAAACTAAACCATGCCAAATATGAAGTAAATAAAAATGAATTCTTGCAAATTACACTGAAAATTTCTTCTTAAAAAAAAAAAAATTATTTTTATAAACATAAAATTAAATAATTAGCGCACCACTAATGAATAATGAAACAAGAATGAATATTAATATTAAGATTAAGAAAAATTATTGAATTTCTTTTGAACCTTGAACTAATATATTAATACTATATTTTTATATTTTTACATAATCCTTAATTTTAACCATTTTTCTGCACCTGTTTATACACCCATTATACACATTTAATTTACGTTTATAATTGAATACCCCTGTGAAGCCCAGTATTTACCCATGCGGTTCAATACTTATTATATCTTATTTTTCTCGGGGAAATTGTTTTGCCCTTTTGTAAATCGATTGATAAATTAAATATGTTATCTGCCAATGAAATTATTATTAAAATGGAAGCTTAAACAATTAACTGACTGAACTCAGCTGATGTCTCTGCGGTCCTAGGGTATAAAAGGGATCACCAGAGTTATGCTCTAGCGGCAGGTGGTCATAGGTAGGGTGGGCAGAATGCGAGCCCAATTACATCCAAGGCTTCGCAAACAACAAATCTCTCTCTTTCTTTCACGCCTTCCCCTTTCAGTAACTTTCTTCTTGCTTCTTAATACTTTAATTTCCTAATTTATGCACCTTTTCTTCCGGTTTAGTAACTAGCTTTGGCTCTGCGAAATAAGTCCCCAAGAAATAAGTCCCCAAAAAATAAATGAAATAAGTCCCCAAAAATTTGTATGGGGACAACAACAACGATTTTAGATGTCATTTTGGGGAAGTATTTCATTTTTTGGTGGAAAAAAAATTGGGGACTTATTTCATATGCAATAAGTTCCCAAAAGTGGATATGAAATAAGTCCCCAAACCCAATTTTTGGGGACTTATTTCATTTTTCTTGTTTGACAAAATAATTAATATGTGTGGACTTCTTTTGGTCTAACCAAGGATATGTCAAATCCACTGCCATTCTTTACCGCTTGTATATTCGAGGAGGAAAAACAAGCTTTTTGCATATTTTCCTCTTTAAAAATAATAAGTGGAATAAAAGAAAACATACCTCCACAGAATAGAAGATTCCTAATGGATGGAACTTTTAAAATAGTTCCAAAAGGGTGCTTTAAACAGCTACTTGTTATTTATATTCAATATTTTGAGGAGGTAAATAACTGCATTCTTTCCAAACAAATAGAATATTAATGAATTCATAAATATATAATATTTAACATGCTTATCGATGGAAAGGTCAAGCTGCGCCGCAGGCGAATTTTTTTTTTTAAAAATCGCGCGATTTTTTTTAGAAAAAAAATTGCTTGCCTGCGGCGCAGCTTGATATTGAATAAATATGATTTCATACATACTTATGGGTAATATTATAGACTTTTTGCTTTTTATAAGTTCTTGGAAGTTGAGGGTGTTAAGAATTAAACCTTTTCTTCTTAGGTATTTCCAGTATTAAAACAAATTTGGGGTGTTATTTTTTTTTTTGAATTGGGAACTTATATTTCATATGAAATAACTCCCCAAACCTTTTGGGGCCTTATTTCATTTTTTTTGTATTGCCGACTTTTTGGGATTGGGGAGTTATTTCGTTTTTTAAATTGGGGACTTATTTCATATGAAACAACTCCCCAATTTTTGGGGCCTTATTTCATTTTTTTTTTGGGGACTTATTTCTTGGGGACTTATTTCGCAGAGCCACTAGCTTTTGATAATGTCGCATGCACGCTCAATTCTGATCCTATTAATAGTAATACGGAGACAGTGTCAAGATCTGTACAAGCAAGACCTCCACCCCCCAAGCCGACGAGCTAGTGCCGGAATATACAGCGTGCCCCGCCAACACAGATCTTTGAAAACATTTAAAGTACTTTGCACTTTAGTCAAACGTTACACGCTACACTTATAATTTGATATTATTAATATGAGAAGTGGCGCCCATACGTGTGGGGCCTTAATGAATACAGTTTAATTCATTGAGACTCACAGATGCATAAATTCAACAGTCTTTAAAATTTTTCTTCACTTTTTAAGTTTTATTTCTAAAATTTTTTAAATATTCCTGGAAAACAGATTGAGAGACTATTAGTATTTCTGACTGTCCGAAAATTAAAAATTTACGAGAGAATCTTTCTATAAATAGCAGAGAGGACAAGGGGTCTTGATCTGAGGAAAGCAGGAGCATAAACCAGAATTAGGTAGATTTTCTGTCCCGGAATCAAATTCCAAATCGTTGAGCTAATCACCCATACGAAATTAAATTAGTACATATACTTCTCTATATGGAAAATACTGGCATTACTCACGAGCTGTGCCATATCCAGAAAGAGGTTATGAACAAATTTGGTTTCCCTTCTTGTGACTAGAAATTTATATGCTTTTGTTCCGGAGTTGGAATACAAACGTGTATGTTTTCGAACAATGCGCTGACCAAGTCCAAATAAAGTATGTAACTTCTATCCTTTCTTTTTCTTTTATTTTCTATTTTCTGAGAGATTTTATTAAAATATAGATACCCTTCGTCGTAGAGCATCAAGCAAAGAGTTCAGTTTAATACTTCCTAATTACGTTATTTTTGATTTTTTTCGTTGGTTTTAAAGATTTTGATTTTTGCTGAACTATTATCGTACCGTTTTTATATTTTTTCCGAAGCTATTGTCGTACCTCTTATATCTTATCACTGAAACTACTATCGTACCGCTGATATTTTTGAGGAAAATATTATCTTACCGTTTATACACATTTGATTTTCTAAAACCATTTTTTTTTATCGTCCGTATTCATGATGGGGATAGACCGATCTCCAGAAAGGGTAGCCGAAAGTGGCGCAAACATCGTCTGTCCGATATGCAAGGCCGAAGTATACATCGTAGAGGTTTGCATTACATCATGTCATCATGAATTTCACAAGCGATGCATAGAAGCGCATTGGAAGAAAAGCGCACTGTGTCCGGTGTGCAAAGTTTCCTGTAGGCCAACACTCCCGACGAGTGGGGATAGCCGGCTAACTCGTAGCCAATCGAAGAACCGTCTGCCCGCAGATAACGCGGACAAACAAGTATCAGATGATATAGCTTCTTCGTCAGGATACAATACCAATAACAGCGGTAATACCAATCCAAGTATTATTACTGCAAATGCCATTACTTTACTAGCCATGGAACGAAGATTGCTAGCTACTCTCACTGGAAGTATGGCCGATGCCATTCAAAAGTCCGTTTCTGAAGCTCTGTCAAGGGTAATGTCCGATCAAGGTGCTAATAGAACCCCAAGCGAGCTGAGTCAACCATTTAATCCTCAACAGTTCGGAAGTGGTTACAATAGGATCGACACAAGAGAAGAAACCGGGGTGAATTCTAGGCAAGAAAATTTAGCTCCGAGTTCTCCTGCGTCGCTACGAAGTGCCGATGCAGATTTATTAAATCGACCAGATAAAGTAGTTCATATTTTGAACGGCTGGAAAATAAAATTTTCCGGTGTAGGAGTGTCAGTAGATAATTTTATTTACCGCGTTGAAGCATTAACTAGGGAGACGTTAGGCAACAATTTCACTGTCCTTTGTAGAAATGCTAGCGTTCTTTTCGAAGGGAAAGCTAATGAATTCTATTGGCGATATCATAAAGCGTATGGCGAAGTCCGATGGGATAGCTTTTGCTCAGCCTTGCGTCTACAGTTTCGACAAAGTAGGGACGACGGTGATCTTGAGGAGCTGATTAGGAACACCAAACAAAAGCCAAACGAAACATTCGATTGTTTCTATGACTCCATTTCAAGTCTAATCGATCAGCTAGAACAGCCTTGGATGCCTCACAAGCTTATTCGGGTTCTCCGAAACAATCTTCGTCCCGAAATTAGACATAAGATCTTGAATATCGACGTTCAAACAGTTTTAGAACTGAGGGAGATTTGTCGCAGACGTGAAGCGTTTTTGTCTGATGTTAAGCGTTGTCAGGGATATTCCAGATCTTCCCCTTTCAAACGCGAAGTTTCGGAATTTAGTCCAGAACAGGAGATGCCTCTAGAATCAGAATCTGATAAAGAAGGCGATATCGAAGCCTTTTCCTTGTTGTGCTGGAACTGCCGCAAGGAAGGTCACAGGTATCAGGATTGTGTAGCCGAAAGAAGAGTATTTTGCTATGGTTGCGGTGCTGCCAACACATACAGAACTAGTTGTAATAAGTGCTCAAAAAACTCCAGAGCAGGCGGATTGATGCCGCCATACAAACAGAAGGCCTCCAGTGGCGTTCGGAGCCAAGCGACGATGACCGATCCATAGAGCACGCAGCTATAGTTGCACCAACCGTTTTCCCTGACGTACAAATATCCTCAGACTGTCCTTTGCTTCATAGCAAAATTCCAATATTAGAAAAAATTAAAATCCCTGAAGTAAATGAAGAACAAGAGTTAGAAAAGCGAAAAACGCGAAGTTCCGTCCGAATAAAATCATTTTGGCAAGAAGTCAAAGCTTGTAAAGCCGGACTGGAATATATTAACTCTCTACCTGCAGGACCGAAAGATCCTCGACCTTTTTTATCAATTCGCATGTTCGATCGTACCGTTTACGGACTGTTAGACTCTGGCGCATCGATAAGTTGCGTCGGTGGAAACCTAGCCAGTGACATAATTAACAGCAAAGATTTTAAGACAATAAAAGGCAGCGCTACAACGGCTGATGGAACATCTCAGCAAATAGTTGGTCATTTGAAAGTTGAGGTAGAATACAACGACGTCAAAAAGCCTTTAAAAATGTATGTAGTACCTTCACTGAAGCAGAATTTGTATTTAGGCATAGATTTTTGGAAACTTTACGATCTGCTTCCCAAATGCCTTAATGTATCCTCCCTTGAATCCGATTCCGACCGTAAGGCTAATGCTGATCAGCATAATTTGTCCGAGTTTGACAAAGCCAAATTGACAAACGTCATTAATTGCTTTCCGTCTTTCACTCAAGAAGGTCTCGGCAAGACCAACTTGATAACGCACTCAATCGATGTTGGTACGGCCAAACCGATAAAACAACGACACTTTCCTGTCTCACCCGCGGTAGAAAAGGCCATGTATGCCGAGATTGATAGAATGATACAATTGGGGGTGATAGAGGAGTCAGAAAGTTCGTGGTCTTCTCCTATAGTAATGGTGACGAAACCCGGAAAAGTTAGGATCTGTCTAGATTGCCGAAAAGTAAACAGTTTCACGGAAAAGGATGCATACCCTCTTCCCCAGATAGCGGGAATTTTAAGTCGTTTGCCTAAGGCAGAATTCATATCCAGCCTTGACCTTAAGGATGCCTATTGGCAGGTTCCTTTAGAGGTTTCATCGCGAGACAAAACGGCTTTCACTGTCCCTGGTAGACCGCTTTACCAGTTTAAGGTTATGCCTTTTGGGCTGTGCAATGCCACAAGTACAATGTCCCGTTTAATGGACAAGGTTGTGCCAGCTCATCTCAGAAACGAGGTGTTTATTTACCTCGACGATTTATTGGTAGTTTCTTCCAGCTTTGAGAGGCATCTTGAAGTTCTCAGAGAGATCGCTCTGCAGATCAAGCGTGCAGGTTTGACGATCAACATTGGCAAAAGTCACTTCTGCATGCTTCGTGTGCGATATCTGGGTCATATAATCGGCGATGGTGGAATACGCACCGACCCAGAAAAGGTGGCCGCAATTACGAATTTTCCGTTACCAAAGACGTTACGAAGTCTGCGAAGCTTTATGGGTTTGTGTGGGTGGTATCGTAAGTTTGTTCCCAATTTCGCTTCACTCTCAGCTCCTTTAACAGACTTAATGACCACAAAACGAAGGTTTAGTTTAACCGACGAAGCCATAAAAGCTTTCGAAGTCTTAAAACTTTCTCTTAGCAAGGCTCCCGTCTTATGCAGCCCCGACTTTGCAAAGCCTTTTGCGATACATTGTGACGCTAGCAAAACCGGGATAGGCGCAGTACTAGTACAGGTGTCGGAAGAAGGAGACGAACGGCCTATTGCCTTCATTTCAAAGAAGCTGAACAAAGCTCAGCGTAATTATACTGTTACCGAGCAAGAATGCCTAGCGGCGGTAGCAGCTTTCAAGAATTTTAGGGCGTATGTGGAAGGACATAAATTTAAAATCGTAACCGACCATGCCTCATTGAAGTGGCTAATGTCCAACCACGACCTAAACTCACGGTTAGCTCGATGGGCTTTAGCTTTACAAAGATATGATTTTACAATTGAACATCGAAAGGGTTCTCTAAATATTGTTCCCGACTCACTTTCCCGTGTTAACGAAGACGTAGTAGCCGCTATAGACTTACGCGAAGGATTTTTAGTGGACATGAATTCAGAGTATTTCCAATCAGCTGAGTATGTTTCTCTTGTAGAAAAAGTGAAAGCAAACCAAGAGAATTTTCCTGATCTCAAGTCGGATAGTGGTTACGTTTATCGGAAAGCCGAACACTTAACGGGAGAGCAAGTCCATGATGAGTATGCCTGGAAGCTTTGGATACCTAAAGAACTGGTTCCAGAAATCCTCTCGCGAGCTCACGATAGTCCTTTATCATCTCACGGCGGCATACACAAAACAATTGAGAGAGTAAGGCGTTACTATTTTTGGCCTGGTCTGGTTCCAGATGTAAAGGCTTATATAAATGCTTGTGAAGTGTGCAAAACCACTAAAGCTCCGAATTGTGTACTGCGACCGCCATTAGGAAAAGCGCCGGAAAGTCAGCGATTTTTCCAACGGTTGTTCATAGATTTCCTTGGACCTTATCCCAGATCTAGCAGTGTAAATATCGGTATATTTATCGTGCTCGATCATTTTTCTAAATACGTCTTTCTCAAAACCCGTAAGGAAGATAGATACAAGTGCAGTTATAAAATATTTAGAAGGGGAGTTGTTTATGGCATACGGGACTCCTGAAACAGTGGTGTCCGACAACGGCTCACAATTTCGCTCTCACGCTTTTCAGAAAAGTGCAGCAATACGGCATTACGCATACGCTGACGGCCGTCCATTCGCCTCAGGCTAATGCGTCCGAGCGCGTTAACCGCTCTGTGATTTCTGCTATTAGAGCATATCTCCGACCCGACCAAAAGGACTGGGACGAGTATCTCAACAGAATATGTTGCGCGTTGAGATCATCAGTTCATGCTAGTTTGGGAACCTCTCCCTACTACATGGTCTTCGGACAACATATGATTACATCCGGTGGTACATATTCGTTGTTAAGGAAGTTAAATTTACTAGATGATCGTTCTCTGAAATTCAATCGTCAGGATTCATTTGAAATAGTTCGAGATAAAGCTTGCAAGTTAATGCAGGAGAAGCACGATATAAACGAGAAGCGATATAATCTTCGGTCAAGAATTGTGTCTTTTGAAGAAGGACAAGAGATCTTCCGTCGAAATTTTAAGCAAAGCTGTTTTCAATCTTGTTACAACGCCAAATTTGGTCCTTCCTTTGTGAAAGCGAGAGTTCGTAGAAAGTTAGGGAACTCCTATTACGAATTGGAAGATTTACAGGGTCGAATTATAGGTACTTATCATGCAAAAGATATTCGACAATAACGGTCTTCAGTCGGTATCAGTCTAGGGTACAGTGAGCCCTAGCCAGATTTTCCGGGGGGCTTTGTAGCGGCGCCTGAAGAACGTTATCAGTTATGTTCAGCCTGGAAGTTTGCTACAATTTGGTAGTAAGTGACCTTTGGAGACTGGACAGATGCAACCCCAAATTAGTGTCAGTAATTAGTGTTTAACAAAAATACTAAGTAGTATCTTTGGGAGTGATGCCAGGTCGGGCTTGAATCAGCTGTTACTGGAAAGCTTGTTTTAAGCCGAAATGGCGTGTTTCTCAGCTGTCTAAAGTTTCCGGCAATGGTCGAAACCAACGCCGCATGTTTTTTCAACTTTCTTCTTAATTGAACCGGCGTGGCAGTCAGACGTGGAAAATTTAATTCGCACCAATTCGGTAAAGTTTTAAAATATAAAACTACGCGGCATAACGAATTTAGCTAAAAGTGTTATTTTCCTTAACAATCAAAGAAGTGAGTTATTCTCTTTTGCGCCGACCAAATTTGTGTGCTAAAATTTTGGCTTTTTAAGGCTAAAAAAATTTACGATTTCCGATACGGCCGCTACGGCAAACCAGCAGCGCGAGTGCATTTTCAAGGTGCAAGTTTAGTAGAAAGGTTTCTGTGTTCGAAGGTTTTCCTAACACATAGGTCGTTTTCATTCGCTAGGTATCCAGTTTACCTCCGTCCGCTGTTCTGGGGAGCACCCACATCGGCCGGCAGTCCTAATCTGCCCTGGGGAGCACCCACATCGACCAGCGATTGAAGTTGACCTGAGGAGCACCCCCATTGGCTGGCGATTCGGAGTTGCCCAGAGGAGCACCCGCATCGCCCACCAATTCAAGTATCGCAGAGGAAAACCCCCTTTGAACAGCGATCTGCGGTGCCTTCAGGAGCACCCCTTACTTCTCAACGATATGCAGTTTCCTTGTGGAGCACCCCCATTTGTGCAGCCGGCAAAATTGTCTTGGGAAGCACCCCATTTGACCAGCGAACGGCAGTGCCTTCGGGAGCACCCCTAACTTCTCAGCGATCAGCAGCTGCAGCGGGGAGAACCCCTTAACTCAACGAGAAATTTCCTCGGCCAAATAATCCTGTAAATTATAAAGATATGCCCAACTAGATCGGCTCTAACCCATACTTTCAAAACCATGTAAATTTACCACTTGGGCCACGATCTTAACCTTATTTGTAACCTTAAAAATATCAAGCTGGCGAGAAAAATCCCACGTGCATAATAGTGAACCTGGCTACACTGGGAGAAATTCCTGAACATGTGCTAACTTAAATCAAACAAAAAAAAATTTTTTTTGGAAAAAAAAGGAAATAAGTGAATTAATAATGAAGCGACTATATTATAGATAAAAAAAAACAAAATTTAATTTAATTAAATAATTAATAAGATTAAAGATAAGTTATGATTCATTAGTGCGCGGCTAATTTACGGTTACCTGTCCCTGGCAAAAGTTTTCTTAAACTCGTTTTGGCTCGAAAAAATAATGAAAAGTTTATAAGTGCACATATAACCCAATGTCAAAGCAGGAATGCCTTGATTTCTTTTCCAGCCTACCTGCGTCTGAAGATCGATCGTCCGCCGAGGAACTAGCTGTGTGAGTTGTTTTACTTTTATTTTTAATTTACCAGAAAACAAATGAAAATATCTGTGCCAAGTAAATCCTCATTAATGATAGAGAAAATATCGATGCCGAAAATTTAAGAGAGCCATTACATAAAACTAAACCATGCCAAATATGAAGTAAATCTAAAAATGAATTCTTGCAAATTACACTGAGAATTTCTTCTTAAAAAAAAAAAAATTATTTTTATAAACATAAAATTAAATAATTAGCGCACCACTAATGAATAATGAAACAAGAATGAATATTAATATGTATAAAGAAAAATTATTGAATTTCTTTTGAACCTTGAACTATTTTTGAACCATTATATTATTACTATATTTTTATATTTTACATAATCCTTAATTTTAACCATTTTTCTGCACCTGTTTATACACCCATTATACACATATAATTTACATTTATAATTGAATACCCCTGTGAAGCCCAGTATTTACCCATGCGGTTCAATACTTATTATATCTTATTTTTCTCGGGGAAATTGTTTTACCCTTTTGTAAATCGATTGATAAATTAAATATGTTATCTGCCAATGAAATTATTATTAAAATGGAAGCTTAAACAATTAACTGACTGAACTCAGCTGATGTCTCTGCGGTCCTAGGGTATAAAAGGGATCACCAGAGTTATGCTCTAGCGGCAGGTGGTCATAGGTAGGGTGGGCAGAATGCGAGCCCAATTACATCCAAGGCTTCGCAAACAACAAATCTCTCTATTTCTTTCACGCCTTCCCCTTTCAGTAACTTTCTTCTTGCTTCTTAATACTTTAATTTCCTAATTTATGCACCTTTTCTTCCGGTTTAGTAACTAGCTTTGGCTCTGCGAAATAAGTCCCCAAGAAATAAGTCCCCAAAAAATAAATGAAATAAGTCCCCAAAAATTTGTATGGGGACAACAACAACGATTTTAGATGTCATTTTGGGGAAGTATTTCATTTTTTGGTGGAAAAAAAATTGGGGACTTATTTCATATGCAATAAGTTCCCAAAAGTGGATATGAAATAAGTCCCCAAACCCAATTTTTGGGGACTTATTTCATTTTTCTTGTTTGACAAAATAATTAATATGTGTGGACTTCTTTTGGTCTAACCAAGGATATGTCAAATCCACTGCCATTCTTTACCGCTTGTATATTCGAGGAGGAAAAACAAGCTTTTTGCATATTTTCCTCTTTAAAAATAATAAGTGGAATAAAAGAAAACATACCTCCACAGAATAGAAGATTCCTAATGGATGGAACTTTTAAAATAGTTCCAAAAGGGTGCTTTAAACAGCTACTTGTTATTTATATTCAATATTTTGAGGAGGTAAATAACTGCATTCTTTCCAAACAAATAGAATATTAATGAATTCATAAATATATAATATTTAACATGCTTATCGATGGAAAGGTCAAGCTGCGCCGCAAACGAATTTTTTTTTTAAAAATCGCACGATTTTTTTTAGAAAAAAAGGTTTTTGCCAGCGGCGCAGCTTGATATTGAATAAATATGATTTCATACATACTTATGGGTAATATTATAGACTTTTTGCTTTTTATAAGTTCTTGGAAGTTGAGGGTGTTAAGAATTAAACCTTTTCTTCTTAGGTATTTCCAGTATTAAAACAAATTTGGGGTGTTATTTTTTTTTTTGAATTGGGAACTTATATTTCATATGAAATAACTCCCCAAACCTTTTGGGGCCTTATTTCATTTTTTTTGTATTGCCGACTTTTTGGGATTGGGGAGTTATTTCGTTTTTTAAATTGGGGACTTATTTCATATGAAACAACTCCCCAATTTTTGGGGCCTTATTTCATTTTTTTTTTGGGGACTTATTTCTTGGGGACTTATTTCGCAGAGCCACTAGCTTTTGATAATGTCGCATGCACGCTCAATTCTGATCCTATTAATAGTAATACGTAGACAGTGTCAAGATCTGTACAAGCAAGACCTCCACCCCCCAAGCCGACGAGCTAGTGCCGGAATATACAGCGTGCCCCGCCAACACAGATCTTTGAAAACATTTAAAGTACTTTGCACTTTAGTCAAACGTTACACGCTACAGTATGTCAGTTTGATTACATTTGTAATGTTTTTTAAGGAAGTGAGAGATGTCGTTGGAGTCGTTGTTTGGGGTGTAGATGAGCGGAAATTGTTGAGCCTCTTTAGCTGTATTATCAGCATTCTCGTTACCTACTATGCCGATGTGACTGGGGATCCAAATTAGTTTTATTTTTGGGAAGTGGTTTATGATAAGGTTTCTAATGGTTGTGGGGTAATAGGAGTGGTTGTTGGAGTTAATGATTGATGTTAAGGCAGAGAGGGAATCAGAGCAGATAGCATGTTTGCCTGGGGTTTTCAGTGCAATTTTTACGGCTTCGTGGATGGCTATTAGTTCACTAGAGAGAACGGATGAATAGTGGGGTAGGAGTCCTGCTTTGATGGTATAGGTTTCTTTGGTTATACTGTAACTAATTATACCATTGGCCATAGAGTCGTCGGTGTAGAATAAATTGTGAAAGGGAATGGTGTTTTTTAAGAATTCGAAAAGTTGTTTATAGATTGAGGGCGGAGTGTTTGTTTTATTATAATTTGAAAGTGTTGTGTTGGTGGCTTTATTGATAATATCCATGTCATACTTTTTGTTATGATAGTTTTTAATTGGTTTGAAGGGAAGGTGAAGTTTCTTACATATGTTAATTGTTCGGTCTATTGTGCTCGGGTATTTAAATTTCTTTTTTGAGGTTTTAGTCAAGGTTTTAAGGGGAGTGTCAAAAGAGTGTATGAGTTTTTTTGATAGTTTGCCTGTTAGGAGATTTATACGGTGGTTAAATGAGCCTATATTGGCTTCTACTAGCAGGTCGCTGCTGCTCTGATGGCGAAGTGTAGTGTTGTTTTTAATCTGTTTATAAGGTGGTTAGGGGCGTTCCTGTATATGGGGAGGCAGAATTCAAGTTTGGAGATGAGGATGGATTTAGTTATTTGGATAAGCGTAGATGTGTTGGTGTTGTATTTGGGACTGGAAAGGTGTTTGATAATGTTTAAGGGCTTGCTGAGTTTGGTTTTTAATTTATTTATGTGGGTTGTCCAATTGTATCTATTGTTTAGAGTGAGGCCAAGGATTGTGGTATTGTTGGATTCCGGAATGTTTATGGAGCCGGTTCGAATTTTGGATTTGCAATTGTGTTTGCGGCAGATATGAAGGCTTTGACATTTCTCAACCGATAAGGAGGCTCCAGAGTAGGAGCACCAGTTATTAATTGCCTGGAAAAGGTGAAAAGGTGGGTTAGTGATAACAAACCACCACAACCTTTTAGCGACGATTTTGGGTAATACTTTGGCGAGACATGGGTTCAGGGAAATTAATGTATGAATTAGGTTCGACTTGTGGTTTTTGTGGTTTGAGGATGGGAAGAATGAGGCTGACTTTGTAGGCTTGAGGGATGTGGGAGTCTAGAATATTGTTAAAGTGGTTAAGAATTCTGATTTTGAAGGTGGGAGGCGAGTTCTGGATCATGGAATAGGATATCCGGTCCATGCCAGGTGTGGAACCCTTAAGGGAGTTGAGTGCGGATAGAAATTCGATAAATGAAATGTTGTTTTCTATTTGAATGGCTGATTCACAAGGTTGGTGATATACATAATTGTTTGTGAGGTTTTTGTTTGATCTAAATGTGTCGGAGAAGTTGATGTCTTCAGCTTCTTTTGACCAAAGGTAGCCGAAGGTGTTGGATATTTCAGAGGGACATGTAGAAGTGGTTTGGGTTAGAGGGTTGTGTATGGCATGAATATGTTTGGTAGGGTAGAGGTCGCATAATCGTTTTATGTTGGCCCACATTTTCGATGGGTCGGAGTTAGGGTTGATATCAGAAGTAAAGTTGTATATTGCTGCTTTTTTAGATTCTTTAATTGCTCTTCTAAATTTTGCGTTAGCTTTTTTAAATTCTAGCATGTTTATTATGTTTATGTTTCTTTTAAGAAGATTAAATTTGTTGTTTTTTGTGTTTTTAAGCTTTGTGTGCTCCTGGTTTCACCAGGGAACTGTGTGATTGAGGGAGAAGGTTGTATTTTGTGGAATAGCTATGTGAGCAGATTGAATAAGTGTTTTTTTAATTTGTGCAGCTTCTTTATTAACGTTGGTGCTGCAAGGTTGTGTAGAGGAACATAGTTGCGTAATGTTGTTAGCATATAGTGCCCAGTCTGCTTTGTTCAGGTTAAAGGATGGTTTGGCGACAAAGGATGGAGAGGAAGTGTTTGAGAACATAGTTATAAGGATGGGAAAATGATCGCTTCCATGAAGGTCATCGATCGCATTCCACGCAATTTCAGGCGCAATGTCGGCAGTAGCAAGAGAGAGGTCTATGTGTGTAAATGTGTTGTGTGTTGAATAGTGTGTTGGAGATTTGTCGTTAAGGAGTATATAGTCTGACCGGTCAATGAATTTGGCAACAATGTTGCCCCTAGGGTTGGCTCTGGGGGAACCCCAATATGGGTGCCAGCTGTTGAAGTCGCCTAGGACTATAGTGGGCAGGTTTGTAGGAGAAAAGACGTTCAGTAAGTTGTTTGTGCGAAATTGTTTGTTGGGAGAGATGTATGTGGAAATTAGAGTAAATTTAGTTTTGGAATCTATCTGAATGGCAACAGCTTCAAACTCTGGGGTCAGTTGGTGTTGCGTGTGAGAGATAGAATTATGAACCAGTAGCGCTGTGCCACCGAATGCATTAGTGTTTTGGATGCATAGAAGAGTAAAGTTTACAGGGGTAGGTAGAGATTCAGTGCGAGATGTATGGGTTTCTTGTAGGGCAATTATATGTGGGTTAAATTGTTTGAGGAGTATTTGGAGTTCTTGGTAATTATTATTGTAGCCGTTTATGTTCCATTGAATTATTTTTAGCATTAATCTAGATTAGTAAGGGTGATTGGTGTTTTAATTAATTTCCATAGTCGCTAGAAGCATTCTCAGGCGTAGTTGGGTTTTTTTTTTGGTTTTTTTGTGGCGGCTTTGGCTGCTGCCTTAAGGTTTGCGATCGTGCGTTTGGATGTGGTAAGCGGTAGGATTTGGACAGTGCTGGGGGTTGGCTTAGGGGGTTGGGTTGGTTTTAGCTTATCTAAATTATTATGTGTGGTTAACAGGTCCGCATAAGATGTTGGAGTAGTCCTGGAGCTAGATGGTCCTTCTTGTATACGGTCGGGTCCTTTGAGTTGTTGAGGTCCAGAGTTTTGTAGTGTTGTATGGTTTGTGAGAGTAGTTGGTTGTTGCTGGGTAGTTATAGTTATTGATGCGTATGAGTGTGGAGTGGTGGCGGTGTTGCGAGATCGCATGATTGAAATAGCAGTTTTATTGTCGCATTTTTTTGTAGTTTTAATTGCTGTGAGTTCCTGTTGTGTTCTAAATATGGGGCATCTACGGTTAACAGAGTTGTGTGGTTCGGCAGTTTGATTATCTTTACAGTTTACGCAATGTGCTGGTCTTGTGCATTTGTCGTTAGTGTTTGTGTCCAAGTGATATTCTTGTCCGCAGTTGTAGCAAAGTTTATTGTTTCTGCATGCTTTACTGATGTGGTTATTCAAAAAGCATTTATTGCATCGAAGGGGTAAGGGAATGTATTCCCTAACATTGGTTTTCTGGTAACCGATCATTATATATTCCGGGAGAGTAAGCGGGTTGAAGGTGAGTATTACGAGGCCGGTTTCTGTGAGAACACCGTTTTGTCTCCTAAGTATTTTCTTAACGTCGTAGACTCGCTGAGAGGCTAGTTCTCTTTTAATTATGTCTTCGTCGATTCCTCTAATGTCATTACTGTATATGACTCCCTTGGTAAAATTAAGAGAGCTGTGGGGTTGGACGTTTACGGCTATTTCGGCGAAAGCTTTAAGATGGAGTAGTCTCTTTGCTTGCAGGTTGGTTAGTTTTAACTAGTATAGTACCGTTTCTGAGTTTTTTTGCATTCTTCTACTTCACCACTGACGGTAAAGTCAATTTGCTTTTTGATCAAGAATGGTGAGATGTTGCTTAGATCGAGATTTGGGTCTGATCTAGCTATGGTAATGTATTTAGGGCCGATAGTTTCTAGGAGTTCCAAGTTATTGCTATGGCCAGGAGGTGGACCCCGTTCGGGTGGGTCTCCCATCATGCTACGTATGGCGTAGGTTATGTTTGGCACTTGCTCTTCTTGCACTTTCAGTTACCGTTTGGTTTATGAGTTGTTGTTGTTGCTCGTAAGCTAAGCTTAGGATTTGAGACGATGGTAGAGAGGCACGACTGATCTCTATGAGAGTGAGTTTGCGACTGACTCATCCGATATATTGTGATTTTAAAAAAATACAGCAATTTTGCCAATACACATTGGCAAAACACACAAAAACAGCCAGTGGTCTGTGAGAACTCGAATTAGCATGCCACATTCTGTGCGGCTGAATTTAGTAGTTCCGATTTTTTTTTATTGTTTATTATCATTAAATCACTCATCCGATCTATTGTGATTTAATGTAAATAAACAATAAAAACAAAATCAGAACTACTCAAATGTTTGTGTGTTTTGCCAATGTGTATTGGCAAAATTGCTGTATTTTTTTTATACCCGTTACTCGTAGAGTAAAAGGGTATATTAGATTCGTGCAAAAGTATGTAACAGGTAGAAGGAAGCGTTTCCGAGTCGATCTAGCCATGTTCGTATGTCCTTCCGTCTGTATGAACGCTGAGATCTCGGACACTATAAAAGCTGGAAGATCGCCATTTTGCATGCAGATTCTAGGAGTTTGTTTCAGCAAGGTGCCACGCCTCAGTTAGTTACCGATAACGCCCTGATGTAGGCAATATATTCTGTATATATATAATATCTGTATATTCTTGATCAGGATCACTAGCCGAGTCGATCTAGCCATGTCCGTCTGTCCGTCCGTCTGTCCGTCCGTCTGTCCGTCCGTCTGTATGAACGCTGAGATCTCGGAAACTATAAAAGCTAGAAGATGGAGATTTGGCATGCAGATTCTAGCGGTTAATACGCAGCGCAAGTTTTTCACGCCGATGTGCCACGCCTCCTCTAACGCCCACAAACCGCGAAAAACTGTGGCACCCACAGTTTTGAAGCTAGATTAACGGGAAAGGAATGTGTATTCGTTTCTTCAATACATATTGATAGAGCAAGTGGAAACCCGCCACTTTTAAGCGGCTGCTTGGCTTGCCCTGCTTGAGACTGCTTACTTTAGCTGAGTAACGGGTATTTGATAGTCAAGGCACTCGACTATAGCGTTCCCTCTTGTTAATATCTAGCTTGCGAATCGCATAGGCATGCCGACATTCTTTCTGCTTCGCCTGGCTAGCTCGTCCGCTATATTGTGATTTAGTAGCCGCCTAGCTATCACTATATAGGCTGGCGAAAATCCTCCAGCTGAACCCTCCACGAGGGTGCCGGATGGGCAATGGTCACCTTGAATCAGTGGCTTGGAGGTGCCTGGCGGTAGGCATAAAACGCAAGTGGGTGGTTCCCCTGAAAACAAACCAGTATAAACGACGAGGTTGAAGAAATCCGCGCTGGGATGTCAGCCCAAACGTCGACGGGAAGTACGACTGCGGGCACGGGGAGGAGCAATCCTCTCTGCGTGTCGCCAGCGGTCGAACCCCTGGGATGACGGGAGCAGGTCATCTCAGCGGCAATGCTACTGCCATAACATCTCTGGCAAAGTTAAGTCGTACGGGTGCCGTTGTCGCAGTAGACTCGGACTCGGAGAGCGTGCTAAACGAAGCCAAAACTAGCCATACCCGCTTGCCTGAACCCGGTTTCAACTCCCATCGTAGGAAAGAGCCGAATCGTAGAAGCGAGGGTATGAAGGCTAAGGCGCAATACAAGGCAGCCCTAAGATTAAGAGCCGGCTCCAGGACGAAGCGACCCTTTCCCAGGAGGAGAAGGAAAAGCTTGCCTGGGCAGAGCAAAAGATTGCGGATGGAAGGATGCACTTCGCAAGCAAATGGCGCGATGGCGTCGACAAGCGGATTTGCGAACAAGGTAGAGGAGTTTGGACATTTCGAAGAGCAAGCGGAATCGCGGGCCCAAGGAAGCAGGCCCTCCGCCACCCAAAGTAGCTGTAAAGCTCAACAAAAAGGCCAGGGTCAGTGATGTACTCAACCGACACCTGATCGTGGCACTTATTGACAGGAACGACGAGAATGGGAAGATGACGGAGGCGCGCTAGAAGATCGTCCATGCGCGACTCGTTGAGTCTCTCTGTGAACGTATGGAAGAGGCACCCACGGCCCCCATGCCCACATTCGATGGTGCAGGGTGGCTGAACGGTGTTAAAATCCTGAAGTGCAACCACGATCCGACCAGGAAATGGCTGACGCTAACGGTCGGCCAACTGGAGGCGTTGTGGGAGGGGGCCAAGCTAGATGTGGTGGACTAATCCCATCCTCACTAAAGGCGAAAGTGGTCTTCCCCATCGCAATCCAAGGGGATCAGGCGCTGAAGCTGCTTCAAAGGCAGAATCCAGACGTTCCAACAGCAGATTGGAAGATTCTGCACATGGCTAACCCACTACCCAGTGAGGGGGGCAAAAGTGTGGTTCATCAACAAGGCGGCGGAGGATATGCTGCTTCCAAGATTCGGGAAGATGGCGTGGGGCATGGGTAGTGTCCACCTGTGTCTCAAGAAGCGCCACCCCGAAGACAAGGGCGAACACATCCTGCAGGTAGGCGAGAGGGAAAAGGACATAGGTCCTGAGCCATCGTGGATGCCGGCCAGGACCTCGCTCTGGATGACTCGGAAGACGAAGAGGACGGTGACCGGACAGTTATATCTAACCCGTCGAGCGGAGATGAGCCAGCCGCCCATATCTCTGAGGGTGCTGCAGCTCAATCTTAATAAAAGCATAATCGCATCGGCGGAGCTCCTGATTGCCCTGGAGCAAGGGCCCGTCTACATAGCATTGGTTCAGGAGCCATAGATTGCCTCGGGCAATATCGTGGCCGGACTAAGGTCCTCAAACTACAACACATTCTACTTACCAGCGGTAAGCAGGAACAGAAGCGCCGTACTTGTACGGAAGGGTATCTATACTAACCTTATGCCTCATTACAGCTCTGACGACTTGACTAAGGTGATGCTAAAAAGCGAGGAGAAGCGCCTCTTGGTAGCATCCCGCTACATGGCACACGATAGATCGTCGCCACCAGAGGAGTTGAGCACCTTAGTGGAATTCGGCTCGAAGGATGACCAACTCCTTATTGGTGCAGATGCCAATGCACACCACAGCGTGTGGGTGACAGAGGTGAGTCACTCTTAGACTTTATTCTATCTACAAATTTATATATAGCAAACGTGGGGGAAGAACACACCTTCGTAGGAGGCACCTCGTCAAACGTGATAGATATAACACTTGTAAAGGGACAGAGTACTTTGGACTCCGAATGGAGGGTCCTAAAAACGCCATCCTTCTCAGACAGCAAGCACCAGGACATAGCAGTTGGCGAAGAACGCCCCCCAAACGATCTAATAACACCAATAAAAATCAACTGGTCCATAGACTCCTTTGCGGGCTATAAGGCACCAGGACTTGATGGAATATTTCCAGCCATGTTGCACCTTCCAAAGGTGGGAAAGTGCAGTCACGCGAGCCCCAAGGATTACAGGCCGATAAGTCTTACCTCTTTCATACTCAAAACTCTGAAAAAGCTGCTGGAGACTTATGTCATCCAATCAGCATGCCTACACCAAAGGGAAATCTGTGGAAACGGCAGTACACTCGCTAGTAGCAACCGTTGAGAGTGCCTTACACATTAAGGAATATGCGCTTGGAGTATTCGTAGATATATCCGGAGCATTGAACAATGTCAAAACGGATGCTATAATGGATCGCCTAGAAGCGACCAGCACGCACCCTGCAGTAAGCCTCTGAATAAGAAACCTGCTTACCTGCAAGCGGGTACTTTTAGAGTGGGGCACTGCTTCCATGGTAAAGGGGGCACACAGAGGCACACCACGAGGTGGGGTCCTATCGCCTCTTCTATGGAATTCGGTGCCGATGATCTAAATAAGAGATTCGAGAGGAGATCCCCAAAAATAACTGCCTACGCGGACGACATAGGCATAATAATTACGGGAGTCTGTCCATCGACCCTCAGCTCCATAATGGAATCAACACTCAGGGAGATATGTGAGTGGGCGGAAAAGGTGGGACTCAGCAATGCGGACAAGACGGACCTCATTCTCTTTACTAAGAGATACAAGGTACTGAAATGGACCCCCCAAAAAATTGGCGCAACCAGGCTGACCCCGAAAACGCAGGTCAAGTACCTCGGAACAATACTGGACTGCAAGCTGGCATGGAGACCCAATATATTAGAAAGGGTAAAAAGGGTAAAATAACCGATCATACGATGTGGTCAACTTGTTCGTGGACAGCCAAGCGGCGATAAGATCCATGCAGTCGTCAACGGTCAGTTCCAAAAATGTAATGGCGAGCAGGGAGGCACCAGATAACCTTAGCACGACGAAGTCAGTGCGGACAAAGACATTAGAATATGAAGATAAGTAACGCCATACGATTTTTTTGCACACGATTTTTTGGTGCTGGCTCTAGAGCTGGCTCCAGGCTCTCTTGCTCAAAAGCCAGAGAGAGAGCGCTCTAGAGCCAGCCGCTCTCATGCACGCATACAGCGGCAGAACGCGATTGGATGTGTGCAAATTATAAAACACGGTAAACGATTTTTATTTTTTAAAAAACTATTTATTTATTGGTCATTATTAACTTATTGATTTCCCTTATTAATAAGGTTTCACATTTTTATTAATTGACTTCGATTATTGAGTTCCCGATCTGCACTGAATTGGAGTTCAAGATAAGATTCTTGGAGAAGCCTCCGAGTATGAGCTTTTAGAACTTTTCTTTTGCAGTTTCCTCAAGCTCAACTTTATAAAAGCTTTTTAGTAATTTCAATAATTGTGAAATGGAATTATGCTGCGCTTAGCGGAAAATATTTGGCGACACGCTAAGCGTGGGATTGAAGTGGCGTGATCTTGATTCGGATGTTTATGTCTACTTTAACCGTGGGATTGCAATGGGGTGATTTTGATTCGGATGTTAATGTTTACATTATCTTGGGCTCCAGTTGCCTTTCGTCTGCTACGATAGCTTGAGATTTGAAATCGAATATTTGTTTACAAATTCTATTGAATCTTAATGCTAAATAAAGTTCATGTTAATTCTCCCCCTTCTTAAATGGATCGTCCCGATTCATTTGATATTTGAAGTAAGGTTGGAAATTTGATTATTAAGTTCGGCATATGTCATTTCTATGTTTCTTTCTATTTCATTATTTTCCTGTGAAATTTCGGTACTTTTTTCTTTTGGTTTCGGGGTGATTATTTTTGTAAAAGTATTAAGAATATTTGTTCTTGTTTTATACAATAATCCAGTTATCAAAATTAAGATTATTAAGATTAATAAAATTAGTGTTAGAGGTAGTTGTGTGTTTCCGAATTGAATTGATGGGTTTAAAATATTAATATTATCCATACTTAGTTCAGGGTTGTTTGATAGTATATAATTTGAAATTTCGAAGTTGTTGTATTTATATTGGGATATGTAATCTAACATTTTGTTTTTTTCATTTATGTATTTAATATTGTTTATATAAACTGTGTCATTGAATAAGATTAGAAAGGCACCATTTAATTCTGTTTCGTTTACAATATTTTTTCCTGTTATTAAAATTGCGCCATCGTTTAAAATTTCGAAATTTCGATTTTTTTCTCTAATTTTGGTGCAGTTTGCTTTTTTTCCGTTAAGTAAGTTAATAAAACATGAATTATCTTTTGAAAGTTTACAATAATTATTAAATACTTCTGTTTTAAAATTTGTTATTTTATAAAATATTCCATTACAATATGCTACCTTATCATCTATTATTAATTTTCCATTAGGTTGTGAAATGGCTTTTGAGGTATAAAGGTTACATATACCATTTATTATAGGATATTTTATATATATTATAAGTAGATCTTGGTTTTTTATTATTTTAAATGTTGAGATGTCTAAAAGATCTGAGAGTACAATTGGTTTTTGTTCATGTTTAAATATTTCTTTTATATCATTTTCGTTTAAAATTTTTGTATTAAAAATGTCTATTTTGGCTAAAGTGATAGTGTCAATTAAATTTTGTAAATCAAACGTTATTAATTGCAAACGGTGCTTTCTCAAAACCGCTTGTTTGTTAAAGATTATGGTGTTAAGGGTTTTTGAAATTAACTCAATTTCTGAAAACATTTTCGAATTTATTACTAGTTGTTTATTATTGTTTATGATTAAGTCGTTAATTTTATTTTCTACTTTTATAAAATCATCATGATCAGGAGTTCCTGATATCCATTTCCAAAGTGTCCCTAATTCATTAATTCCTCTTTTATTTCTTGAGGGCAAAAGTTGAGTTAAAAGAATTTGGATTATATTAAGGTTTTGAGCTATTTCCCATTCGATATCAGAGTTTTTAGATTTATTTGTAAGTCCAATTTCGGTTCTTATTATTTCTTTATAAAGGCTAATATTGGTAATATGAAACAAGTCTTCGTATGTCTCATAAGTCATCACATCCTTCTCGTCTTTGAGTAGCAAGTATTCGTTATTGGTATAGTCAATTATTTCAGTGCTGCATATGGTAGCCAGTAGAAGTTGTAAGATTAAATTTGTCATTTTCTGTAAAGAATTATTTATTTTATGTTATCTTTGTGAATTATTCTTTGTCTTTTATTTATTATTACTTTATTAGGTAGATTTTCTTTAATTATTTGTTTGTTATATCTTGGCCCTAATTTGTTCCTTTCGCCAAATCTTTTTTCGTAAACTACTTCACCAACCTCATAATTTTTGGGCGATCTATTTTTATTATGATGGTCTAACATTTTTGTTTGTGCTAACAATAATTTTTCTGGCAAATTTTCATGATCTACTTTATTATAGAGAATATCATAAGGTTTGTGATTTGTTACTGAGTGTATAGTCATATTATATCTCTGAGCTGCTCTTATAATTATTTCCGAGTAATCTAAAAGACGATATTCATCTTTTATACAGCGAGCTATTTCTGTTAAAGTTGAATGAGCTCTTTCTACTTGGCCGTTGGATAAACTATGCCTTGGATCTGTAAAGTGAATTGTTATTCCAGAACGCTGTAGGAAAGATTTAAATTGTGCTGAAGTAAAACTAGGTTCATTGTCTGTCATGATGGTTTTAACCAAGGGAAATGTTTGAAGTTATTCATAGACTTTTGTATCAATGTTTTTTTTGTTACTAATTTCTTTTACGACAAGATATTTGGAATACGAATCTATACAAGTTATGAACGTTAGGCTTTGAGCATAAAATATATCTAAGTGTAAATGTTGTCCTTCTTTTTTTGGTATTGGAGCTTCGCCAATAGGAATTTGTGTTGGGTTTCTGTTATATTTATTTGTATTGCAGATTTCACAATTTGCAATATGTTGTTTTAATTTTTTATACAAGTTTGGCCAATAGTATAATCTGGATATTTGTTTGTAATTTTCATCAAGTCCTCGATGGGCTCGGCAGTGCGTTTCTTCAATTATTATTGCTTTATCTTCATTATTGGTAATATCTTGGACAAATGTTCGGGTATACAAAAATTTGTTTGAAAAATTATTTTTTAATTCATTTTGGATTTCGTATAAATGTTCTAAGGTACAGTGGATACCTGTGGTAAGATTAGGTTGTAAGTATTCTTTTAATATGGTTATTAAATTTTCAGTTTTATCATATTCAATAATGTGGCGAGTTTTATCGAATACATTTAGTGATTCATGTATTGTAAATTTTCCTTTTCCGATTAATAATTGTTGTTTAAATTGGTTTAACGGTTTCTTTGTTTCATTAATGACATTGTCGAAACTACTTTCGGCTGAGTGTTGGGTATTTTCTTCGGAGGTATTGTCATCTTCTGTTATGTTATTTATTTCTATTCTAGATAGAGCGTCTGCGACGACATTTGTAGTGCCTGGCTTATAAATAATTTTTGGGTTAAATGTTTCTATAAAAGTAAACCATCTTTTTAATTCAACATTCGGATTCTTATCTGATATGGTGAAGGAAAGGGGTTGATGGTCGGTATGAATTTCCATTCCAGATACTCCATATAAATAATTTCTTAAATTTTTCAGTGCCCACACTATTGCTAAAAGTTCTTTCTTATTTGTAGCGTAATTTCTTTCGGTTTTGTTAAGGGTTTTTGATATAAAAGTAATTGGATTTCCGTTTTGGGATAGGACCGCTCCTATGGCTAGGTCAGAGGCATCGGTTGTTAAAACGAATTTTTTTGAATAATCGGGTTGAACTAATTCTATATGAGCAATCAAATTTTCTTTTAATTCATTTACGGCTTGGATTGCTGGTTCATCTAAATTAATGGTGACATTTTTTGACATTCGTTTGGAAACTTTTCCGTTGGAACCCTCTAAGTATTTGGTTAACGGCTTGGCAATAGCTGCATAATTTCGGACAAACTTCCTATAGTATCCTGTAAGACCTAAAAAACTTCTTAATTCTCTTATATTATTGGGAATCGGATATTTTGAGATAGTTTCTATTTTAAGTGGATCTGTTTTAATCACGTTATGGGAAACGACGTAACCCAAAAATGATGTTTCTAGTTTAAAAAATTGAGATTTTTCAAGAGAAATTTTCATATTAGCTTTGTGTAAGATGTTTACTATTATTTTTAAGTCTTCATAATGTTGTTCTAAGGAATGGGAAAAAATAATTATATCATCCATATAGACGTGACAAATTTTCCCGATGTGGTCCCTTAATATATCGTCCATTGCTCTTTGGAAGATTCGGGGAGCGTTTGTAAGCCCAAATGGCATTCTTATAAATTCATATTTTCCGTTATTAATGGAAAATGATGTTTTTTCAATGTCTGATTCTTTCATTAATATTTGGTGAAAGCCAGATTCTAAGTCAATGGTGCTGAAATATTTTGATTTACCTAAATTTGATAGAATTATCGATGGGTCTTGCATTGGATACCTATCGGGGATTGTATTAATATTAAGTTTTCTAAAATCAATACATAGTCTATGCTTTGGGGTGCCATCTTCATTAGTACCTTTTTTTGATACTACTATAACTGGCGAGTTATAAGGGCTTTTGCTGGGCTTTATTATTTTATCTTCTAACATTCGACTTATTTCCTGGTTTACAAACTCATTTACTGCCTGTGAGTACGGGTATTGCCTAGAATATATAGGTTTATCATCTACGGTGTCTATTTCGCATCGGATATCTGTTCTGAATGGAAATTTTATGTTTATGTTTGAGTGGACTTTTTCGATTGTATCAAGTATACTTTTAGTATAATTGACTTTTTTATTTTTTCAGGATTTTTTTCTGAATTTGTAATATGATTAGTATCAATGGTTTGTTTGAGATTTTTGAATTTCAAACTTTTTATTGAATTATTGTCGGAATTATCATCGACGGCGTGTTCGGAATTTGTGCATTCCAAACTTTGTTTTGAATTTTTGTGGGAATTATCATCGACGGCGTGTTCGGAATTTGTATATTCCAAACTTTGTATTGAATATTTGTCGGAATTTTCGTCGACGGCGTGTTCGGAATTTATACATTCCAAACTTGTTAAACTAGTTTTAGTATTATCTGATAAATTTTCGAAATTGAAATATTTATCGATTATATATTTCTTTAAAGGAAGAATCTTTTTTATATTATTTGTTGTCAAGAAGTTTAAGTCTTCCTCATAATGTAATTTTTCTACTTTATTATTATATTTAAGAGTGTCTTTCGCAGTATCGATAATCGCACTTATTTCTCTTAATAGATTATATCCTACCAAAAGGTCTGATTTTAGTCCTTCTATTTCGTAAAAAATGTGTTTTTTATTAAAAATTGTTATATTATGATAAAATTTAATTATTGAGAAACCGTTAACTGTAGATACCCTTTTATAAATAGGTAATTCTATTCCATTTTTATAGATTCCTTTTCTAATGTAGCAGGCCATCGCACCGGTGTCAATTAAAATTTTAAATGTTTTATTAATTTTTGAATCATATCTAAATATGTGTGGTAGGCCTATTCGTTGTTCTCCCCTAAAAAATGGTCCTCTTGAATATTATTAACTCTCATTTGTTTATTTTTTGGTTGAGCGGAAGTACCGGTAGCAACGCGTTTGTTTGCCGGATCCGTTTGATTGTTATTAGAAGATTGATTATAGTTAGTGTTTTTATTATTATCTCTGTATTGGTTTTGATTATAATTTCCTGCTGGGTACGGTTGATTGTTATAAGAGTTCTGATTTCTGTTAGAAACTTGGATACTAGGATCTATTTCCATTGGTTCAATTTTTTGTTGAGGATTATAATTAGATTGGGCCCATACATTGTAGTTTGGGTTGTTGTTATTATAACGGAAGTTGTTGTTATAGTTATTATGTTGATATTTATTATTTTGATAATTATTATTTTGAAAATTATGATTTTGATAATTATTATTTTGGTAATTATTATTATGAAAGTTGGAATTTTGGTTATTATTATTTTGGTTATATTGGTTATTATTATTAAAATTAGCGTTTTGATTGTTATTATTTTGATAATTGTTTCTTTGTTGATAATTGTTGTTATTTTGGAAGTGGTTATTGTTTTCTTGATAATTTTCATTATTTCGGTTTAATCTTAGATGATTCCCTTGATTTTGATAATTATTTTTATAATATGAATTATAAGGAATAAAATAATCAGATGCCTGACGCGGAGCTGCGCTATATCGACTAGCGAATTGGGCTCTCATTTGGTTGCTTTCCATTTCTTGCACTCTAGCTAGTGCGTTTGGCAAGTCTGGTGGATTTAGTGAAAACAAAATTCCCGATATTGGGCCGTTGAGGCCGGTTATGAAAACTCTTAATGCGTTCTGACGATGTTTTAGATTTGATTCTTTTGTTATGGGATTATCTTTTCCATGGGTCATTATGGTTTTATTTATTAAAAGTGTAAGTTTTTTATTAACGAAATTATAAAAGTCTATTACTGAATGTTTACCTTGAGAAAGGACACTTAATTCTTGTTCGATTATGTGTAGTGGTCTCTTGTCGCTAAACACAAAGTCCAGCCTGGCTAGAATAGCGTCGAGATTTAGTACGGTTCCGTGATTTGTCAGTGCGTCGTTAGCCTTTCCTATGATTTTATTTCTAAGAATTGTTAGAGCTGCGAAATATCTTCGGCTCTTTCGGACATACAATCCCATTGCAGTTTCGGCTGCTTCTCTCCATCCTACGTAGTTTTCTAAGCTGCCTGAAAATTGGGGGACGGATTTAACGACTTCTAATGTCTCATCGCATGAAATATTTTCATCTATTTGTTCAACTTTGTATTCTGTCACCAAATTAGATTTAGTTTCTAGTAATGATTTTAAATTTTTTATCTCCTCTTGTAGGGGATTTACGTTAGAAGCAATTAGTCTGACAATTAAATCTGTTGTTAAGTTCTGATTGGTAGTTGAGTTCACACTCGATTGGGATGTACCAGGGTCATTCATTTTTAATTTTTCGAAATCCTCAATTAATTTATCCAGAATTTTTCTATCACTTTAACCTTACAACTAATATTTTCTGTAACTAAATTCTATTTTAACTATTCTCACGGTTTTTGTCTTTATTGAGTGGATTTTCCTTCTTGATTGGTCTTCTTTCTGGGATGTAGTTCTTTTCTTCTTTGGGTTTCCTTGGGTTGGTCTTCCTTTTTTTTTTTTTTATTTGTCTTCTTTCTTGGCTTTAAGTTTTTTTTTTTTTTTTTTTTTTTTTTTTTTTTTGGTTCTTCAGGATTTTTTTGTTTTAAATTGTTGTTTTCGTTTGTGTTTTATCCTTTTGCTTCACTTAAGCAATTGGAACTTTTTTGTTTGATTTAACTTTTTAATATTTCTTATTGATGATTGATTAAACTTTGTGTTTAATTTTTTGATTTAACTTTTTTTAATATATTTGTTTGCTTCACTTAACAGCGTTTTGTTTAATTTCTTGATTTAGCTTTTTTAATATTTCTTATTGATGATTGATTAAACTTTTTGTTTAGTTTTTTGTTTTAACTTTTTTAATATATTTGTTTGCTTCACTTAACAGCGTTTTGTTTAATTTCTGGATTTAACTTTTTTAATATTTCTTATTGATGATTGATTAAACTTTTTGTTTTGTTTTTTGATTTAACTTTTTTAATATATTTGTTTGCTTCACTTAACAGCGTTTTGTTTAATTTCTGGATTTAACTTTTTTAATATTTCTTATTGATGATTAATTAAAACTTTTTACATAGAAACCCTTTTAAATTTTATTTTGTTTTCGGGTCTATGATTTGATTGCTTTTACGCGAGTTCCGTATTTAATCTTTTGGAACTTTTGAGAACGTAACTGCACTATGAGGATGTTTTAATTTTTCCTCTAAAAATTTTGTGAGTAACTACGCGAGTTCCGTAACGATCATTTGGAACTTTTTAACTACGTAGCCCCACGTTGGGCGCCAATTATAAAACACGGTAAACGATTTTTATTTTTTAAAAAACTATTTATTTATTGGTCATTATTAACTTATTGATTTCCCTTATTAATAAGGTTTCACATTTTTATTAATTGACTTCGATTATTGAGTTCCCGATCTGCACTGAATTGGAGTTCAAGATAAGATTCTTGGAGAAGCCTCCGAGTATGAGCTTTTAGAACTTTTCTTTTGCAGTTTCCTCAAGCTCAACTTTATAAAAGCTTTTTAGTAATTTCAATAATTGTGAAATGGAATTATGCTGCGCTTAGCGGAAAATATTTGGCGACACGCTAAGCGTGGGATTGAAGTGGCGTGATCTTGATTCGGATGTTTATGTCTACTTTAACCGTGGGATTGCAATGGGGTGATTTTGATTCGGATGTTAATGTTTACATTATCTTGGGCTCCAGTTGCCTTTCGTCTGCTACGATAGCTTGAGATTTGAAATCGAATATTTGTTTACAAATTCTATTGAATCTTAATGCTAAATAAAGTTCATGTTAATTTGCACATGTATTCTCGCGCATTGTTATTGTTCATATTTAGCTGCAGCCCGCTTATTGAGCAGGTTAATTATTTTTGTAGGTATTTATTTTATTTTATATTTTGATTTTAGAATAAGTAAAATTATAATAATAACATTTATGTATGTATTTCTATATTAACTATTTAAATTATTTATGAAAAGGAGAATCAAAATGGGGTAACAAAAGTCATTATTAAATCAAAATTAAATGGCACAACATCATTTCACGAAATGTTATTTTAATTTGAAATACTGAAAATGTAAATTGTAAAATTTTTTAACTTAACTAAATAATTTAAATAGTTAATATGTTAATATGCTTTTTAATATTTCAAACAGTTATAATATTAATTATACTAGTAAATACTTTATATATTTAAAAATGATAATATATTAAATATACGTATTATTAAATACATTAAATAATTAGAATTCTTAAAATAATAAATATTACATACTTATGATATCCTACCTAAATATAAAAAAATAAAAAAGAAATCAAATCAAATTTAAATGGCACAAAATCATTCAACCAAATTTTATTTTCAAAGAAAAACAAAAATGGGTTATTTCTATAAACTGTACAAACTGTACAAAATTTGTAAATATGTATGTATATTACCCATTTTTAAAATTTCGTTGAAAATAAAATTACGTTAAATGATTTTGTGCCATTTAAATTTGATTTGAAAATCGCGCGCTTTTGGGCGGAAAGAAAAGCGCGCCAATTTTCCTTTCTTATTTCTTCCCCCTTTTGGTTTCTCTTCTTGCGTTCGCTTAAAGCCTACAAGTACATAGAGCTCCCCGATTTTCAAAGATTTTGACCATTTAAACGTTATCCCGTCAATTTAAAGTTGATTCGCTGCAACAGTGCCTTTTAAAAATAAAAGTGCTAATATTAATTGTGCAAAATAAAGTAAGAAACAAAAAAAAAAAACAATTGTTCACGACGTTGTGTAATTTTGCGCGCTAATTTAACGTGGTGCTGGTGCTGCTGCACATTGACACAGGTTTGAGTTGCAAAGGATTATTTATAAACATAAGTTTTAATGGCTATGGCCGAGAAAAAAAGAGCGCAGATCAGTGGCAACAGGTGCAGCATGTCCTACTGCCAGAAATCTAGGCGCGATTAAATTCTTTAGGTTTCCAGAAAAAGATGCAGCAATCTTAATAAAATGGGCGGAAATGTACCAATTTTCTGAAGACTTTGTGGCGACCACTTCACTGTTTTTATGCCAAGATCATTTCTCCCCAGATGATATTGGGTTAAAATATCTAAGGAAAAGATCAGTTCCCGATCGCAACCTAATTAAAGATTGATTTTAATGTTCTTTGATCTCCTCCACGAAAAAGACCTCGCTCACAATCCCCAGCTGAAGTTTGTCGTCAGTGCCATAAAAGCACAAAAACATTGAAAGAGTTTAAAAAAAAATATTTAACTTATAAAAAATTATCTGATGAAAGACAAGCACGGATTAAGACGTTAAGAAAAGAAAATTTGAATTTAAAACGAAAGGTGATCAGGTTGAAAGCCAAGTCTGAAAAAAACATACTTTCGGAAATTTATAAAATAAAATTAACGGGCAATGAAAAAATACTATCAAAAATGCTTCTTAAGGAAAAAAAGGGAACAAATATGAGATGGAATGATTCTGAAAAATTGTTCGCTCAGAGCATTTATTACAGGTCGACATCGACATATATGTTTTTAAGAGACTCGCTACAATTAAATCTTTCCAGTCCATCATCGTTGCAAAAGTGGAACAGTATAAAAAAATTACAGCCGGGAGACAACGAATGTCTGTACTCAGCCCTTAAAGATACTATTAAGGAGATGACTGAATCTGATAAAGAATGAATTTTGACTTGTGATGAAGTTGCAATAAAGAAAAACTTAACTTATAACATGTCTGTTGATATAATTGATGGCATTTACATGAACGCTCAAATAAAATGGGAAGCCACATTTGCGTATTTGTTATACGGGGCATTTTATAAAAATGGAAATTTATATTAAATTATTTCGTATCCGAAACAAACATAAAAGGGGAATGCTTAAAAAGCCTTATTTGTAAAAACATTAATATAGCTGAAAATATTGGGTTTAGAGTAAGGGGTGCAGTCTATGATCAAGGAGGTAACAACAGAAAATGTACTTCATTACTTGAAGTCACCAATGAAAAACCTTACTTTCGCTTCAATAATAAAAAATATTATATGTTTTATGACATTCCCCATCTTTTCAAATCTATAAGAAATATTTTTCTGAAAGCTAAGTTTGAAACCCCTGACGGACTGGTTGACTTTGAGAGGTATACGAATTATAACAGGGCTCGGTAACGAGAATGACTAAATTAACAAGAAGTCATGTTAACCCAACTAGATTTGAGCAAATGCGGGTATGTTTGGCAACCCAGACATTTGGTCACACTGTTGCAGCGGCAATTAAAACTTGCAACCAAAACAAGCAATTCCACCGAAATAGTCCCGAAGTGCCAAACTAATATCTTCGGACATTTTTAAATTTTCCCAAAAGTCGAATTGCGAAGTCGATGATGATGTTATGTTACCAGAAGAGTTTGATTCAATTATATATCAACCTTGCATTGAAAACAAAGAAATACAGCAACAAGAATATTCTGTGTCGTTTTCAGAAATTGTACAAGACAATGAAAGGTACTTTGACAAAAATATTGGTTCTTTTTTGGCCAAAGATGTACCTATTGAATTAACATCTAGTAGATACTTTGTTGGATACATTGCAAAAGGATCAAGTTGCGATAAATGTATAAATATCCTTCTAAAACAGACAGAGAACTTAACAGCACCATCAGAGCTTTTTATACATGAGAAAAACTACTCGAGCGGAGCTGATTTTGGGAAATTAAAAGCACCATCAGATCTTTTTTTTAATGTCTGCAAAATACACATTAAAGTGTTTGAAAACATTTTTAAAAACAAGAAAGAAAGCTAACTTCAGCCAGCCGAAGTTTATATACCCTATCAGATTGTTCCTATGCTATTTGAAATTACAAAAATGTTAAATTTAGATTTGCAACAAACAAAATTATAGCAGTTTACGGAGTATTTTGACATTAATTAATCGATCCTTCCTATGGCAGCTATATAACATAGTCGTCCGATTTATGTTAAATTTAATTCGATATTCTGAAATAATAAAATAAAGTTATATTCCAGAGTAGAAGAGAATACAATCAAAACAAGAGGGAACACTATAGTCGAGTGCCTCGACTATCAAATACCCGTTACTCAGCTAAAGTCAGCAGTCTCAAGCAGGGCAAACCAAGCAGCCGCTTCAAAAAATTTAAAAAATTTCTTCTACATTTCGGTAGGCGTTAATAACCCAATAAAAATTGCGTTTACACTTTTGCTCTAGCTTTAAAACTATGGGCGCCACAGCTTTTCGCGGTTTGTGGGCGAGGGGGGGTTTCCAACTTTGGTCTATCAATATGTATTGATGAAACGAATACACATTGCTTTTCCCGTTAATATAGCTTCAAAACTGTGGGTGCCACAGTTTTTCGCGGTTTGTGGGCGTTAGAGGGGCGTGGCATATCTGCGTGAAAAACTTGCGCTGCGTATTAACCCCTAGAATCTGCATGCCAAATCCCAATCTTCTAGCTTTTATAGTTTCCGAGATCTCAGCGTTCATACAGACGGGTTCCACTGTTTTTCGCGGTTTGTGGGCGTTAGGGGGGAGGGGGGGTTTCCCACTTTTGTCTATCAATATGTATTGATGAAACAAATACACATTTCTTTTCCCGTTAATATAGCTTCAAAACTGTGGTTGCCACAGTTTTTCGCGGTTTGTGGGTGTTAGAGGGGCGTGGCACATCGGCGTGAAAAACTTGCGCTGCGTAATAACCCCTAGAATCTGCATGCCAAATCCCAATCTTCTAGCTTTTATAGTTTCCGAGATCTCAGCGTTCATACAGAATGGGTCACAGTTTTTCGCGGTTTGTGGGATTTAGAGAGGGCGTGGCACATCGGCGTGAAAAACTTGCGCTGCGTATTAACCCCTAGAATCTGCATGCCAAATCTCAATCTTCTAGCTTTTATAGTTTCCAAGATCTCAGCGTTCGTACAGACGGACAGACGGAAAGACAGACGGACAGACAGACGGACAGACAGACGGACAGACGAACATGGCTAGATAGACTCGGCTAGTGATCCTGATCAAGAATATATATACTTTATATGGTCGGAAACGCTTCCTTCTGCCTGTTACATACTTTTGCACGAATCTAATATACCTTTTTACTCTACGAGTAACGGGTATAATTAACAAAGCTATAATTTTGTTCCTATTGTTCTAATGAGCTTTCTGATCTGAGTAGAGATGCGGGCGAAATTAATTCATTTCGTAATTAAATATTTTTTTATTTCTACTTTAGGATTTGAAATTAGTTTAATATCTTTAATTCTTGTAAGTCTTTTGTCTGGGATGAGTCGCATTGTTATACCCGTTACTCGTAGAGTAAAAGGGTATATTAGATTCGTGCAAAAGTATGTAACAGGCAGAAGGAAGCGTTTCCGACCATATAAAGTATATATATTCTTGATCAGGATCACTAGCCGAGTCGATCTAGCCATGTCCGTCTGTCCGTCTGTCTGTCCGTCTGTCTGTCTGTCCGTCTGTCTGTCCGTCTGTATGAACGCTGAGATCTTGGAAACTATAAAAGCTAGAAGATTGAGATTTGGCATGCAGATTCTAGGGGTTAATACGCAGCGCAAGTTTTTCACGCCGATGTGCCACGCCCTCTCTAAATCCCACAAACCGCGAAAAACTGTGACCCATTCTGTATGAACGCTGAGATCTCGGAAACTATAAAAGCTAGAAGATTGGGATTTCGCATGCAGATTCTAGGGGTTATTACGCAGCGCAAGTTTTTCACGCCGATGTGCCACGCCCCCTCTAACACCCACAAACCGCGAAAAACTGTGGCAACCACAGTTTTGAAGCTATATTAACGGGAAAAGAAATGTGTATTTGTTTCATCAATACATATTGATAGACAAAAGTGGGATACCCCCCCTCCTCCCTAACGCCCACAAACCGCGAATAACAGTGGAACCCGTCTGTATGAACGCTGAGATCTCGGAAACTATAAAAGCTAGAAGATTGGGATTTGGCATGCAGATTCTAGGGGTTAATACGCAGCGCAAGTTTTTCACGCCGATATGCCACGCCCCTCTAACGCCCACAAACCGCGAAAAACTGTGGCACCCACAGTTTTGAAGCTATATTAACGGGAAAAGCAATGTGTATTCGTTTCATCAATACATATTGATAGACCAAAGTTGGAAACCCCCCTCCCCCCTAACGCCCACAAACCGCGAAAAAAGCTGTGGCGCCCATAGTTTTAAAGCTAGAGCAAAAGTGTAAACGCAATTTTGTTTGGGTTATTAACGCCTATCGAAATGTAGAAGAAATTTTTAAAATTTTTTGAAGCGGCTGCTTGGTTTGCCCTGCTTGAGACTGCTGACTTTAGCTGAGTAACGGGTATTTGATAGTCGAGGCACTCGACTATAGCGTTCCCTCTTGTTAATTTAGTAGTTAGTCAAATTTCTTGTCTGGTGTGTAGCCCTTGTTATTCTATTTTGCCATTTAAAACTATTAGCAATGGAAGAAAACTTGAATAATCTATCAGAAAATAGTCATGCCCTGGCAAAGCAGAAACCTGGTCTCAAGATTTGTCATATAAATGCCCAAAGCTTGCCAAAGAAAATTGAAGAGTTTAGGTATATGTTTGTAAATTCGGAAATAGATGTTATTTGTGTGTCTAAAATATGGTTTGTCTAGAGTCTGTGTGATGTGCTAATATCGTGTGATGGATATAATGTGTACCGTTCTGATCGTGTTAGTCATGGGGGAGGAGTTGCAATATATGTAAACAAAAAATTAAAAGCCAAAATTATTTGTCAACACACAATAAACAGTGCAATAGAATATATTTTTCTTGAATTACATAACCCGATAATGCAGAAAAATCTATTAATTGGCTGCATTTATCGTCCGCATTGTAACACAAATTATGATGATCTTATCAATCTTCTGTCAGATATTACAGTAAACTTTACTGATGTAATCCTTGCGGGCGATCTTAATGGTGATATTCTGAGGGAATCTCATCTTACCAGCAACATGGAATCGCTAGGTCTGAAACCAGTGAATCTCTCATTTCCAACCCACTTCAGCAGAACACGTAACACATTATTAGATTTGTTTTTTGTGAGTGATGTTAATAATATAAGTTTGTATGATCAGCTAATCGTTCCGTCCTTTTCAAAACATAGTATTGCGCGTTTTATATTTAATTTGCATAGATCCAACCATGTAACTCAATTTGCTTACAAAATATTTAACCTTAGCTTGGCAGATTATATTAAAAGCCGAACTATAATCTTTTTACACAAAGTTATTTACACCAGAGAGCCATCATACCTATTTGAAAAACTACAATTCTCCAGATCTACAAGAACAAAGAATATTATATGCATCCGACACAGGTTTCTGCTCTCAAATAGACAATTTTTTGTTAATGCGATTAGAACGTGGAATGAACTTCCCAATTACATAAAAGAAACTAGGAGCGCACCTCTATTTAAGACAAAACTTTTTTCACACCTAAAAAAATAGCAGCTCTAGTTTGCTATAAGTGTATTATCCTATCTTAACATTGCGACTTTTCCCCAAAACTTCTTCCTTTGTCTTTCTTTTTTTTTTTAATTCGACTTAACTATATTTGTCATTCTGTACTTTCAATAACACGGGTTTACAAAAAAAATTGATGAAATACGCACTTTATGAAACTGCTATTTTCGGTTAAAGTACATTTCCCTGAGTAAGAAATGGGCACTTTCAATTTTTTGTATGGTACAGTTTTTTTTTAAGTGTAAAAAACGTGTTTTGCACTTCTTTAATTTCTAACTCGAGTTGTGGTAAACCGATTTAGGCTATCAAAGACTCATTTTACAGGTAAAAGAATGCCCTTTAACTTTCTTATACACAGCATTGAGTTCCATTCATTGGTTTAGAAGCTACACTTCGTCAAAGCTGAAAAAGTTGGAAAAAATGCAAAAAAGCTGGCATAAATGGCTACTTTAAAAATACACGCCTAAAAACCGAAATTATTTTTATAGCTTATATGGTTAGATGGTACTTTGACAAAAAAAACAAGCTAATGATCGTTACTATCCGCCAGTAAATTTTTTTGATATGAATTTTTTAAGCTCGGAACAACGTTGGTTTTTTGGCCGTTTACAGTTGTTAACTGAGGTTAACAGGGCTCTAACAGGGCTGTAATACACCTTTTATCCAACTGAAATAATCTATATAAAATCGAACCTTTGGTTGTTAATTGAGTTGATGGTCTTGTTAGTTTGCTTAAAGATGTATCTTTAAGTAGAAGTTATAAAAATAATTTCGGTTTTTAGGAGTGTATTTTTAAAGAAGCCATTTATGTCAGCTTTTTTGCATTTTTTCCAACTTTTTCAGCTTTGACGAAGTGTAGCTTCTCAACCAATGAATGGAATTCAATGCTGTGTATAAGAAAGTTAAATGGCATTCTTTTACCTGTAAAATGAGTCTTTGATAGCCTAAATCGGTTTACCATAACTCGAGTTAGAAATTAAAGAAGTGCAAAAAACGTTTTTTACACTTTAAAAAAAAACTGTACTATACAAAAAATTAAAAGTGCCCATTTCTTACTCAGGGAGATGTACCTTAACCGGAAATCATAGTTTCATGAAGTGCGTATTTCATCAATTTTTTTTTGTAAACTGGTGTAATTAATGTAAAATGTATGTCATTAGATTTAAGAACCAATATTGTTCGAATATAAAATTGATTATCCGTTGTGACTAGCGCAGTAATTTATAAGTTATGCAACTTGTAGCGTTAGGAAACCAAAACAATAAATAATAATAAATAATAAAAATTTCCCTTTAGTTTTCCGATCGTTCCTATGATATAGTCGTCCGATTTTTCTAAAATTTAATTTGAAATTTAGAACAGTTAAAAAAATGATATTTCAGAGAGCATAAGATTATATGTCAAAAACACATAAGTTATAATTTTTTTCAATTATTTTTCCGATTATTCCTATGGGAGCTATAAGATATAGTTGTCCGATCCGGCCGGCTCCGACTTATATACTACCTGCAATAGAAAGACGACTTTTGGTAAAGTTTCAGCTCGATAGCTTAGAAACGGACGGACGGCCGGACAGACGGACTTCTGACTGAAATCATTATACCCTCTGCAAGGGTATAACAACCATCCATCAGACAATTTATTGTGGAGCAATGCATTAAGTGCACAAATGAAAGTAATGATTACTCATTTTGGTTCGATCAAAATAATGAATGTTATGCGCATAAAGTAGATCTTTTAAACAAACTTATTAAAGTTTTACTCTTTAAACATTGCAAATGGTCTGTGATAGCTGATAGACAAAAAAAGCAAGCTAAACTCAGAATTCTATCTCATAAGTGAAAGATCGAGCAATTTAATCAAATTCATTTATAGCCATATTTAATCATAATCATTTTTATCTATAAGTCACGAATAAAAATAAATATATATGTACATATATAAATCATACCAAAAATAATATAAGCAATTAAAAATTGAAAAAATGAAAAAAAGCGATAGTTTGAAAACTAGCTTTAATGGGGAACATGGAAATGTTTTAATGTGTAAAATTAAAGCATTTCAAGTCGACTCGAAGGTCATATAAAATATATGACCCCATTACAATTGTAATGGCCTCCCCGTGGTGTTCCCTGGGTACCGATTATATACAATTATATTAGATAATATTAAATATGAATAATAATAATATTAATATGAATACATAGATGTAAACGGTAGCAAATTCGAGCGGCGATTTTAACTAATTTGTATTCGGCAAACTTTAAATAAAAGTGAAATAATTGTAACCGTCACAAAAAAAATTAAAAATATTTTAATGGATATTTCAAAAACAATTATACATCCAAAAAAATAATATGCTCTTTTTAACTTCAGAAAAAAATTGTTGATTATATTTTAAAAATATGATGATGTTTATCTTAGTTTAATAATTAAGTAATAAATATTAAATAAATAATAGTATATTTTTTATATAGTTTAATAATAAATTTAAAAGGAAATATTTTTTAATTATGTATTTTACTCAACATGTGCATTTCCTGTGCCTGTTCTTTTATTCATATCCTCCCCCACCCCTTTTTTATTGCTTTGAACAAATTCGTTTCATAGTTCAGAATTGATTTCGGGCCGAAAATCGTCTCGTCAATTAAGTACGCAAGCACACGCACTTGCTTACGAGCTGTGTTTACTCACACAAGCATGTGCACTCTCTTTTTTGATTTTTACGCTCTCAACTTTGTGCGAGCGGAGAGGGCGAGATTTTCGTCGCCACCAAAAAATGAGCTGCATATAGCAAAACGAACGTATGGTCGTTACTCATCTTAGACATTATATTGGTCTTTGGTGCGGATCTATTGGGTTCCCAGTCACCAGGTGAACCACGCGGACACGCGAGCAAAAAGCAGGTGGCAAAATACCGAGACTTGCCGAATTGCAAGAACAATGTGCAATGAAAAACTCAGGCAGTATGTACTGCATCTTCCTCGGAAAGACTGCAGACTGTTAGTGGGAATCCTCACAGGCCACTGTCTGGCCGCATCACACGCAACAACGATCGGAATACTGAACAGGCGCACCTGCAGGAAATGTGATGAACCGGGGGCTATCGAAACCCTGGAACATCTTATCTGCACCTGCCCGGCTCCCTCACGAGCAAGAACAAGATACCTCGGTGCCCCAGTTCTGGCATCAGTAGAAGACGCCTCCAGCAGGGAACTAGGCGAACTTCTTGCCTTCGTGAAATACACCTCGATCCTTGTGGACATTAAAACCTAATAAAATATTTCGAGGTTCATACAGATTAGCCGGACAACTAAGGGCCATATTGGCCTATGCGAGGCCCCGTCCATGAGGGCCGTCCGTGTAACCTAACCTCTCCTCTACACTGCCTCAGTTTGCAGGTAGGCAAAATACCAATCCGCTGGACGCCATATCCGACCTCAAACAGAGCCGGATCGGTCGAGACGTTATCCGGGACATCGGGAAGGATCCCGTACTAGTTAATATTTGGCCCCCCACATCAAATTCGGGCTTTCAACAAGCTTCGAAAGCCCAGCCGACTATGTATCGATGCCTCCGGGGGCCGACTTATGGAGTAGGTCCACGTTGATGGACAGAAGTCGCAGCACATATTCCTACACATAGCAGTGCTTCATTCTGAGTTTGGGCAGTTTGTCGCCTCTGCAATGCTGACAGAGAAGCAGGACATGGTGACAATTACTTCGTGGCTTTTAAGATGGTTATAATGGATTTAATAAAACTTAAATATAAAAATTACAATTTTTGCAGGTGTGTGATTCTTCAAGGGTATTGTCTGCGTGTGGTTTGCCTTTTACTACCTTCAACACGGTGGAAGCATATTTGCCGCGCTCATACATTCGCAAAGATGTCGCGCACTATATAAAAAACTGGTCAGATTTCTTCAAAAACGGGAAGAAAATGGGTAAAATGGTTTTACCTCTTTCCACCAGTGTAGATGATACCCGAAAAGTTATAAAGGCTTTATAATTCATATCGTTATGGAAAAGAGGCGGAGAAGGTGCTGTAACGAACTGACTTTTGATGTCTGCTCGCTACGAGATTCGTGCGGCTAGCTCAGAGAAGTTGTGTGTTCGTCCCACCAAATTTATATAAACGTGACTGCCCAGTAGATCAGTGAGAAAGCACAGAATTCACGGGTTCGGATTGGATTTATTGCAGGCGTGATTACAGCGGACTTGATGGCTGGGTTGGCCTTGGTGTCGCCACTTGTGGTCCTCGATGTCTCCTGGGGATGCTCGCCTCTGTGCGTTGCTGCGTCGCCTCGGTGGTTGCTGGCCGCGGTGACTCCGTGCTCCGGTCCTGCAGATCCCTGTAGCTCCGTGAAGACGCTCGGCGATGCTTGACGATGCTCGTGCACGATGTATGGGCCCGACGACTACTTGTAGCGCACCGGACTCACAAGGCGATCAGCCGTGCGGGCTTAGGGAAGCGTCACCGTTCCCACACTAGGGTGAACAGGTGCTGCACTCTACAGGCCTACGCCAATAGACACACAACCGCCTGTCCTTGGCTCTGTCCCGGATGGTCCCAGGTAATACCAAGAATCTGCCTAGCGCTCCACCTCGCTTTTACGACTAGTGCAAACGAACGTTCCACCCTGGTCTGACCCTCTTGCTTGTTGCCCGTGACGTTTCCGCGTAGCTCGGTGTCCCTTCTGGCTGGTGCTGTAGCTGACGATGTCCTGCGCCTCGCTCCTGGAGGTGCTGGTTGTGAGGCTGGACGTGGCGTGGCTTCTGGTACTCGGGGTTTGGACACACGCCGATCCCGGGCTCGTAGAATCGTTAGGTTTCTCTAGGACAGCGCCTTGAGATGACAACCGGAATGCCCTTTCTGGCTGGTCTCGCCAGGACCTGTTCGAGTTCCCCTTGACGGACTGGGCTTACGCCGGGACCCGACAAAGGAGTATTTGGAACAAGGCACCCTGGGTTTAGATGACGTAGCTATCTTGCTCCTTGAAGGCTCCCACGGCGCTGCTTCCGAAGACTGGGCTTGTGTTTCACTTGTAGATTACTTTGCACTGGTTGACTGACTTATTCACTTTGTTATCTTGACTGATCTTTACGGGTTGACACCTTGTGATCGACTGATCCTGCTGCCAGCGCCCGGCGGCTTTATATAGGGCCTCCGGGTACCGTTATTTCCCTTATGTGCTCTGGCGGCATCTCTCCACTCCGGGTCCAAAGTCCGTGTATCCTGTTTGACCCACTTGTCCTTCACGCCCGGCTTCCAACTGCAGTTTCGCATGTTGCCGCCGTCCCGCTGATTCCACTGGTGCATGTGGCACGCCTGTGCGCCACTCAGCCTCTGAGATGTGGCACTTCTTATTCCGGTCCAAAGTCCACGGCAGAGTCCAAAGTCCGGTGCTGTTCCGGTTTTTCCCTTTTGCACACGACACTCTGGCTCTGCCTGCAAAGTCTCCACTCTCTCACTCTCCGCTCCTTGATCTCCAAACTTTTTTTGGCAAAGTTCTCTCTCCTGACCTTGAAGTCTCCACTCTCTCCTTCTACACTTCTCGGTTTCCAAACTCTCAAAAAACGTTTTTTACACTTTAAAAAAAAACTGTACCATACAAAAAATTAAAAGTGCCCATTTCTTACTCAGGGAGATGTACCTTAACCGGAAATCATAGTTTCATGAAGTGCGTATTTCATCAATTTTTTTTTGTAAACTGGTGTAATTAATGTAAAATGTATGTCATTAGATTTAAGAACCAATATTGTTCGAATATAAAATTGATTATCCGTTGTGACTAGCGCAGTAATTTATAAGTTATGCAACTTGTAGCGTTAGGAAACCAAAACAATAAATAATAATAAATAATAAAAATTTCCCTTTAGTTTTCCGATCGTTCCTATGATATAGTCGTCCGATTTTTCTAAAATTTAATTTGAAATTTAGAACAGTTAAAAAAATGATATTTCAGAGAGCATAAGATTATATGTCAAAAACACATAAGTTATAATTTTTTTCAAATATTTTTCCGATTATTCCTATGGGAGCTATAAGATATAGTTGTCCGATCCGGCCGGCTCCGACTTATATACTACCTGCAATAGAAAGACGACTTTTGGTAAAGTTTCAGCTCGATAGCTTCAAAACTGAGGGACTAGTTTGCATAGAAACGGACGGACAGACGGACAGACAGACGGACAGACGGACGGACAGACGGACGGACAGACGGACAGACGGACAGACGGACGGACAGACGGACATGGCTAGATCGACTCGTCTAGTCATGCTGACCAAGAATATATATACTTTATAGGGTCGGAAACGTCTCCTTCACTGCGTTGCAAACTTCTGACTGAAATCAATATACCCTCTGCAAGGGTATAAAAGTGCTATTTCCAAGAGCATAAGGTAATATGTCGAAAAACACATAAGTTATAATTTTTGTTCAATTATTTTTCCGATTATTCCTATGGAAGCTATAAGATATAGTTGTCCGATCCGGCCGGCTCCGACTTATATACTACCTGCAATAGAAGGACGACTTTTGGTAAAGTTTCAGCTCGATAGCTTAGAAACGGACGGACGGCCGGACAGACGGACTTCTGACTGAAATCATTATACCCTCTGCAAGGGTATAACAACCATCCATCAGACAATTTATTGTGGAGCAATGCATTAAGTGCACAAATGAAAGTAATGATTACTCATTTTGGTTCGATCAAAATAATGAATGTTATGCGCATAAAGTAGATCTTTTAAACAAACTTATTAAAGTTTTACTCTTCAAACATTGCAAATGGTCTGTGATAGCTGATAGACAAAAAAAGCAAGCTAAACTCAGTATTCTATCTCATAAGTGAAAGATCGAGCAATTTAATCAAATTCATTTATAGCCATATTTAATCATAATCATTTTTATCTATAAGTCAGGAATAAAAATAAATATATATGTACATATATAAATCATACCAAAAATAATATAAGCAATTAAAAATTGAAAAAATGAAAAAAAGCGATAGTTTGAAAACTAGCTTTAATGGGGAACATGGAAATGTTTTAATGTGTAAAATTAAAGCATTTCAAGTCGACTCGAAGGTCATATAAAATATATGACCCCATTACAATTGTAATGGCCTCCCCGTGGTGTTCCCTGGGTACCGATTATATACAATTATATTAGATAATATTAAATATGAATAATAATAATAATAATATGAATACATAGATGTAAACGGTAGCAAATTCGAGCGGCGATTTTAACTAATTTGTATTCGGCAAACTTTAAATAAAAGTGAAATAATTGTAACCGTCACAAAAAAAATTAAAAATATTTTAATGGATATTTCAAAAACAATTATACATCCCAAAAAATAATATGCTCTTTTTAACTTCAGAAAAAAATTGTTGATTATATTTTAAAAATATGATGATGTTTATCTTAGTTTAATAATTAAGTAATAAATATTAAATAAATAATAGTATATTTTTTATATAGTTTAATAATAAATTTAAAAGGAAATATTTTTTAATTATGTATTTTACTCAACATGTGCATTTCCTGTGCCTGTTCTTTTATTCATATCCTCCCCCACCCCTTTTTTATTGCTTTGAACAAATTCGTTTCATAGTTCAGAATTGATTTCGGGCCGAAAATCGTCTCGTCAATTAAGTACGCAAGCACACGCACTTGCTTACGAGCTGTGTTTACTCACACAAGCATGTGCACTCTCTTTTTTGATTTTTACGCTCTCAACTTTGTGCGAGCGGAGAAGGCGAGATTTTCGTCGCCACCAAAAAATGAGCTGCATATAGCAAAACGAACGTATGGTCGTTACTCATCTTAGACATTATATTGGTCTTTGGTGCGGATCTATTGGGTTCCCAGTCACCAGGTGAACCACGCGGACACGCGAGCAAAAAGCAGGTGGCAAAATACCGAGACTTGCCGAATTGCAAGAACAATGTGCAATGAAAAACTCAGGCAGTATGTACTGCATCTTCCTCGGAAAGACTGCAGACTGTTAGTGGGAATCCTCACAGGCCACTGTCTGGCCGCATCACACGCAACAACGATCGGAATACTGAACAGGCGCACCTGCAGGAAATGTGATGAACCGGGGGCTATCGAAACCCTGGAACATCTTATCTGCACCTGCCCGGCTCCCTCACGAGCAAGAACAAGATACCTCGGTGCCCCAGTTCTGGCATCAGTAGAAGACGCCTCCAGCAGGGAACTAGGCGAACTTCTTGCCTTCGTGAAATACACCTCGATCCTTGTGGACATTAAAACCTAATAAAATATTTCGAGGTTCATACAGATTAGCCGGACAACTAAGGGCCATATTGGCCTATGCGAGGCCCCGTCCATGAGGGCCGTCCGTGTAACCTAACCTCTCCTCTACACTGCCTCAGTTTGCAGGTAGGCAAAATACCAATCCGCTGGACGCCATATCCGACCTCAAACAGAGCCGGATCGGTCGAGACGTTATCCGGGACATCGGGAAGGATCCCGTACTAGTTAATATTTGGCCCCCCACATCAAATTCGGGCTTTCAATAAGCTTCGAAAGCCCAGCCGACTATGTATCGATGCCTCCGGGGGCCGACTTATGGAGTACGCCCACGTTGATGGACAGAAGTCGCAGCACATATTCCTACACATAGCAGTGCTTCATTCTGAGTTTGGGCAGTTTGTCGCCTCTGCAATGCTGACAGAGAAGCAGGACATGGTGACAATTACTTCGTGGCTTTTAAGATGGTTATAATGGATTTAATAAAACTTAAATATAAAAATTACAATTTTTGCAGGTGTGTGATTCTTCAAGGGTCCTATTGTCTGCGTGTGGTTTGCCTTTTACTACCTTCAACACGGTGGAAGCATATTTGCCGCGCTCATACTTTCGCAAAGATGTCAGATTTCTTCAAAAACGGGAAGAAAATGGGTAAAATGGTTTTACCTCTTTCCACCAGTGTAGATGATACCCGAAAAGTTATAAAGGCTTTATAATTCATATCGTTATGGAAAAGAGGCGGAGAAGGTGCTGTAACGAACTGACTTTTGATGTCTGCTCGCTACGAGATTCGTGCGGCTAGCTCAGAGAAGTTGTGTGTTCGTCCCACCAAATTTATATAAACGTGACTGCCCAGTAGATCAGTGAGAAAGCACAGAATTCACGGGTTCGGATTGGATTTATTGCAGGCGTGATTACAGCGGACTTGATGGCTGGGTTGGCCTTGGTGTCGCCACTTGTGGTCCTCGATATCTCCTGGGGATGCTCGCCTCTGTGCGTTGCTGCGTCGCCTCGGTGGTTGCTGGCCGCGGTGACTCCGTGCTCCGGTCCTGCAGATCCCTGTAGCTCCGTGAAGACGCTCGGCGATGCTTGACGATGCTCGTGCACGATGTATGGGCCCGACGACTACTTGTAGCGCACCGGACTCACAAGGCGATCAGCCGTGCGGGCTTAGGGAAGCGTCACCGTTCCCACACTAGGGTGAACAGGTGCTGCACTCTACAGGCCTACGCCAATAGACACACAACCGCCTGTCCTTGGCTCTGTCCCGGATGGTCCCAGGTAATACCAAGAATCTGCCTAGCGCTCCACCTCGCTTTTACGACTAGTGCAAACGAACGTTCCACCCTGGTCTGACCCTCTTGCTTGTTGCCCGTGACGTTTCCGCGTAGCTCGGTGTCCCTTCTGGCTGGTGCTGTAGCTGACGATGTCCTGCGCCTCGCTCCTGGAGGTGCTGGTTGTGAGGCTGGACGTGGCGTGGCTTCTGGTACTCGGGGTTTGGACACACGCCGATCCCGGGCTCCAAGAATCGTTAGGTTTCTCTAGGACAGCGCCTTGAGATGACAACCGGAATGCCCTTTCTGGCTGGTCTCGCCAGGACCTGTTCGAGTTCCCCTTGACGGACTGGGCTTACGCCGGGACCCGACAAAGGAGTATTTGGAACAAGGCACCCTGGGTTTAGATGACGTAGCTATCTTGCTCCTTGAAGGCTCCCACGGCGCTGCTTCCGAAGACTGGGCTTGTGTTTCACTTGTAGATTACTTTGCACTGGTTGACTGACTTATTCACTTTGTTATCTTGACTGATCTTTACGGGTTGACACCTTGTGATCGACTGATCCTGCTGCCAGCGCCCGGCGGCTTTATATAGGGCCTCCGGGTACCGTTATTTCCCTTATGTGCTCTGGCGGCATCTCTCCACTCCGGGTCCAAAGTCCGTGTATCCTGTTTGACCCACTTGTCCTTCACGCCCGGCTTCCAACTGCAGTTTCGCATGTTGCCGCCGTCCCGCTGATTCCACTGGTGCATGTGGCACGCCTGTGCGCCACTCAGCCTCTGAGATGTGGCACTTCTTATTCCGGTCCAAAGTCCACGGCAGAGTCCAAAGTCCGGTGCTGTTCCGTTTTTTCCCTTTTGCACACGGCACTCTGGCTCTGCCTGCAAAGTCTCCACTCTCTCACTCTCCGCTCCTTGATCTCCAAACTCTCTTTGGCAAAGTTCTCTCTCCTGACCTTGAAGTCTCCACTCTCTCCTTCTACACTTCTCGGTCTCCAAACTCTCACTCTCCAAACTCTCATTCTTATCCTTGTTCTCCAAACTCTCTTCGCCGCACCGCTATTTCGCGAATTCGCCGTGTAACTGGTTGGCGGCCGGCCATCCGTTATTCTTGCTGCAGGAATTTGTGGGGAGTTCTTCAACTCCTCACATTCCCCCTTACATCGGGAAATTTTAAAATTTGGCCCCTACTCTCCGGCGTTTCCTTGCATTTTCAAGCCTTCGAGTCCCTCTTACAGCAACTTTCAAAACTCCCGCGCCGATCCTCCATCTGGTCCCACTGGTCATCGACACCCATCAGCTTTCGATAACCAGCGGGCCTTCGTTCAAGTTTCCCGCGCTGTTTTTCTCGTCTGGTCACACTGGGCATCCACACCCATCAGATCCCGATAAGCAAATAATGGAATGTCCGATAGATGGCGCCACTTCTAAGCGGCTGCTTGGCTTGCCCAGCTTGAGACTCCTTGCTTTAGCTGAGTAAAGCATATTTGATAGTCGTGACACTCGACTATAGCGTTCTCTCTTGTTCAGTTTATTTTTTCTGTTTAATTATTTTTATTTTTTGTTTAAATTTTCGTTAAGTGTTCGTATTTTTACTTATTGGTTTTGATTTTGTTGCCTTTTTAAATAAAATTTATAATTTTTATTAGATTTTTAAAAAATTTTTTTTTGCTCGGTGTTAAGAAGATAAACGTAGTGGATTTTTGTGCATTTCTTGTCAGTTGCTTTTTGGAATTTGACCAGTTAAGTTTACTTGATTTTTTGGTAAAACCATTTTTATATCCTTGCAGAGGGTATTATAATTTTGGTCAGAAGTTTGTAACGCAGTGAAGGAGACGTTTCCGAGTAAAGTATATATATTCTTGATCAGGATCAATAGGGGAGTCGATATAGCCATGTCCGTCTGTCCGTCTGTTTCAATACCGTTTGCGAGCTCAGTTTAAAAGATAGCGATTTGAAACGTTCACAGTCGTCCTAAAACATGTGTACGCAGATCAAGTTTGAAAACCGACCCGATCGGACGTCCATATCCTATAGCTCCCATAGGAACAATCGGATATACATAGCTTTCAAAAAATGAAGATTTTTCGCGCATTGTAAAAGCTATTGACATGAATCTTTCCAAATCGTATTTTTTTGCGCATGCCTTGATCAGGGTAAAAGCGCGTGCCGATCGGACGTCTATATCCTATAGCTCCCATAGGAACAATCGGATATACATAGCTTTCAAAAAATGAAGATTTTTCGCGCATTGACATGAATCTTTCCAAATCGTATTTTTTTGCGCATACCTTGATCAGGGTAAAAGCACGTGCCGATCGGACGTCTATATCCTATAGCTCCCATAGGAATAATAGGGTGAAATCGGTTAAAATTTGTTTTTTTTTCAGGATATTTTGCGCAGTCTAAAAGCTATTGACATGAATCTTTCCAATTTTTTTTTTTGAGCATACCTTAATCAGGGGGAAGGCGCTTGCCGATCGGATGTCTATATCTTATAGCTCCCATAGGAACAATAGTTAAAAGCTGTCAAAATATCAATTTTTTTGCATTCTAAAAGCTATTGATATGAAACTATCCAAATCTAATTTATTTATGTATACCTTGCTCAGGGTAAAAGTTCTTGCCAATCAGACTACTATATACCTCAGCTGCCATTTAAAATTTTAATTTGCTACAGATAGGAAATCTTTTTTTTTATATATTATTAGACAAAATTTACTTTTTATATCTTGCAGAGGGTATTATAATTTTGGTCAGAAGTTTGTAACGCAGTGAAGGAGACGTTTCCGAGTAAAGTATATATATTCTTGATCAGGATCAATAGGGGAGTCGATATAGCCATGTCCGTCTGTCCGTCTGTTTCAATACCGTTTGCGAGCTCAGTTTAAAAGATAGCTATTTGAAACATTCACAGTCATCCTAAAACATGTGTACGCAGATCAAGTTTGAAAACCGATCCAATCGGACGTCTATATCCTATAGCTCCCATAGGAACAATCGGATATACATAGCTTTCAAAAAATGAAGATTTTTCGCGTATTGTAAAAGCTATTGATATGAATCTTTCCAAATCGTATTTTTTTGCAAATACCTTGATCAGGGTAAAAGCACGTGCCGATCGGACGTCTATATCCTATAGCTCCCATATAAATAATAGGGTGAAATCGGTTAAATCTGGACGTTTTTCAGGATATTTCGCGCATTGTAAAAGCTATTGACATTAATATTTCCAAATCGTATTTTTTTGCGCATACCATGATCAGGGTAAACGCGCGTGCCGATCGGACGTCTATATCCTATAGCTCCCATAGGAATAATAGGGTGAACTCGGTTAAAATTTGACGTTTTTCAGGATATTTCGCGCATTGTAAAAGCTATTGACATTAATCTTTCCAAATCGTATTTTTTTGCGCATACCTTGATCAGCGTAAAAGCGCGTGCCGATCGGACGGCTATATCCTATAGGTCCCATAGGAACAATAGGGTGAAATCGGTCAAAATTTGACGTTTTTCTGGATATTTCGCGCAACTTAAAAGCTATTGACATGAAACTTTCCAAATCTTAATCTTTTATGCATACCTTGATCATTAATAAAGCGCGTACCGATCGGACGTCTATATCCTATTGCTCCCATAGGAACAATAGGGTGAAAAATTAAAAAAAAAAATTTTTTTTCAATAATAAAATAATTTGTTTCTTATTAATTCGTGTTGCTATTCTAGTCAAGTTTTCATTCGTGAAGTTAGCTTCCGTCCTCGTTTTTGTTTATAGTTCTTTAAAAACAAACCTTTTGTGCTTTTCTGTGCCAAGTAAATATAGTGCGTTGATAAGTGGAAATAAAAAATAATACCTCTTAACGAGGTAAAATAACCATAACTAAATAAAAGTGTATTTATTTTTCCTTTTTCCCAGAACTGATATTGAAGATGAACTACGGGAGCTGTAAGCATTTGCAGCATTTAACCAAGCTATGTACGGTAAGTGTTTAAGATTGTTGATGTTAATTTTGCAATTTCGTCTAACAACATTTTACAACTCTATATTTTGCAGAATCTTAAAATAGGGAAGGCTATAGACACGAAGACTTGGCAATATAACCGGGTGTGTAAAGATGGTAACCGAGAAAAGGCGACGACCAATAAAGACAAAGGACAGGACAAGGACAACGATTTTGAGGATGATGGGGTAGAAATAGGTTTAGTTTAGTATAATTTAATTTAATTTATTATAATTTAATTTTAATTCGTTTGAAAATATTGAAGAAAATTAGAGAATGAATAATGTAATTTAAAAAATATTTATTTTAAAGTCGACTAGAACTAATTTTTTTCACTCGTGGGAGTCGCATCCAGAAGCACTCCAAAAGATGCGATCCAGAACACACGTTTTGGAACGCATCCGGAACACACCCAAAGATGCGATCCAGAACGCATGTTTTGGAAGGCATCCAGAAGCACTCCAAAAGATGCGTTCTGGATCGCATCTTTTGGAAAGGAGAAATGGAAACCAATCCCGAACGTTTCCGAAGTTGAAATTACAACAACAACCCATCAAAATTATACTGTTTAACTTCAAAAACAATAAAAATTAAAATCAATAAATAAAACACTTAAGGAAAATTTAAACAAAAAATAAAAGTAATTCAACAGAAAAAGTAAACCGACAAATTTCAAAATATTATAAAAATAATTAAAAAAACACAAACAAAAACCAAAAATTCCATAAAAAAAATATTTAATAATACAAAACTCAAAAAATGTCCGAAAAATTAATTTCTTCCTTATAATCTGTTAGAAATAAAGAAATAATTGGGCAACGCCGTCTGTCAGCTGATACCGATAGTTGCCTGCGTGCAATCTCATATTGGTCTGCATCGATAGCTCATAAGTTCTGATTCTGATCTATACCGCCAGCGCGAGTGGTCGTTAAACTCGTAATAAAGCAGCAACATTTCTATCAGGTTATGGGCCAAGAGTGCCTGCACTGCGCGAAAGGAAAATAAAGAGTTTTGCGGTTGTGTTTAATTGTCGCGGTAAAAAGTGAACTGTTCCCTGCGAGAAAAGTTCTGAACTTCAGGCCAAATCGGTGGCTTCGCGAATATACACTGCAATGATGAATCCGAGTATGAATTCCATTGAAAGACTAGACGATCAGAAATACAGCGCGTGGGCTGTGCAAATGAAAAGCGTTTTAATATACACAGATTTGTGGGCAGTGGTTTGCCGCCGTGTAATAAAACATGAGGATGACAGTGAAGAAGTAAAGGTTGCATTTGACATCAAGGATGAGAAAGCTCTTGCGAGCATAATGCTGCATATAAAGCCGTCCCAATTAAATCATGTGAAACATTGTCAGACCGCAGCAGAAGCTTGGGAAAAGCTGTTACAAATACATAGGCCGACAGGGCCAGCAAGGCGTGTGTTTCTGCTTAGGCAACTGCTTCGCATGAAAATGGCGGAAGAAGACAATATCGGATCACATTTAAGCGGTTTTGCCGATGTTCTCGAAAAATTGAGCGAGATCGGTGTAGCTCTACCCGAAGAAGTTACAGTTATTCTGTTACTGTCTGGTCTGAGTGACGCCTTTGAAAATTTTGTTGTTGCTGTTGAGTCGCGTGACATTTTGCCATCGTTGCATGTGCTGAAAATCAAATTATTGGAAGAAGGCAAGAGACGAAAAAACGACGAAATGGTAAACGAGACTAAAATGTTCGCGTCGACAAGTTCGAAAATTGGGATGAAGACCGGATGGAAAAACAAAGAGAAGAGCAAGAGAACGTGCTGGACTTGCGGTCGTCAAGGGCATATTGCTGTAAATTGTCCCGAAAAGGGAAAGGCGGAAAAGAAAGAGGGCGAAAAGAAGGAGAATACTCGCAATTATTCAGTTTTCGCTTATGGAACGAGTGAGTTCGGAAAGTGCCGAGAGAATGTCTGGTGCATAGACAGCGGCGCAACGACGCATTTGTGCTGTGATCGCGGCAGTTTTGTAAAAATAAAGGAACACAGAGAAAAAATAGTGTTGGCCGGCAATAATAGTATCATGGCGGAAGGTACTGGAAAGGTGCGCATACGGTATAGGAAGAGTACGATCGATCTCGTGAATGTGCTCTATGTAAAAGACTTGCAGTGTAATTTTTTATCTGTAACGAGAGCAGTTGAAAATGGATTTCGTGTAGAGTTTGCCGAAAACAGTGCGCAGATAAGAAATAAAAATGGAACCGTTGTTTTGAGAGCCAATAAGAAAAATGATTTATTTTTATTTGAAAACAACGATAACTTGTGTTTTGCGGCTGAGACGAATAGGTCTGAAATAATAAAATGGCACCATAGACTTGGACATTTAAATTTTGGAAGCCTAAACAAAATGGTTAAATATAACATGGTGCATGGATTAAAAACAAATATGTGTGACATGCGAGAGCACGTGTGCGAAACGTGTGCTAAATGTAAAATCACAGTGAAGCCGTTTCCAAAGGTTGCAGAAAATCGGTCGAACAAGATTTTGGAACGTGTACACACAGATATTTGCGGTCCGATGAGTAAAACGTCAAACGGAGGAAGTCGGTATTTCGTAACATTTATAGATGATAAATCACGATATACGCATGTTTGTTTCCTGAAAACGCGGGATGAAGTTTTCAACAAGTTTACGGATTTTAAGGCCCTGGTGGAAAAACAAACTGGAGAGAAGCTGAAATCCCTCCGCAGCGACAACGGACGCGAATATGTGAGTGGCGAGTTTTCGCAGTTTCTGGTACGAAATGGTATAAAAAGAGAGCTCACTGTGCCTTATACACAGCAACAAAACGGTGTAGCGGAACGAGCTAACAGGACGCTCGTTGAGATGACTCGGAGCATGTTGCAGTATGCTGGTCTGGACGAAGCATTTTGGGCGGAAGCCGTAGCAGCATACTTACGGAATCGATCGGAGTCATCATCGTTGGCAAACATGACACCGTTCGAAGCTTGGTTCGAACGGAAGCCAAATGGAAAACTTACAGAATCATGTGATGTAATATTTTTGGAGTCATTTCAGCAGCAAGAAAGTGCTGATGTTGGTCTCGTCCCGCAAGATCAAGAGTTAGCGGTCAATGAAGAGAGTGAGTCCGTCCCAGAATCCAGCGATGAAGACGCACAACTAGAAATGATGCCTGAAGCAATGATGCTGCCAGAGGCAGAGATGCTGTCGGAGGCAGAGGTGCTGCCAAAAGATGGACGAGGTCCAGGGAGACCCAAAATTGTACGAAGTGGTCTTCGTGGGAGACCAAGAAAGGAGTACCAGACGGTCAATATTATAACGAATTATGATGACAGTGTTCCAGCCAGTGTGAAGGATGCACTTAGCTCAAAGTATGCAGGAGACTGGATGAGTTCCATGCAACAAGATATGGATAATCTGAAGGAAAGGAAAACCTGGACGCTTGTGGAGCTACCTAAAGGCGAGAAAGCGATTGGATGCAAGTGGGCCTACGCGGTGAAGCGGGACAAATATGGAAAGGTGGAGCGTTTGAAGTCACGGCTTGTCGCAAAGGGCTGTGGACAAAAGTATGGCATCAACTACTTGGAGACGTTTTCGCCAGTGGCCAAATATTCATCAATAAGGATGATTATTGCTGTAGCAGTCGAACGTGGTATGTATATGCACCAGCTTCATGTCTGGTCTGCTTATCTCAACAGTGAACTCCATGACGTGGTGTATATGCGGCAACCTGAGGGGTTCATAGACGAGATGCATGCAGGAATGGTTCTAAGCTACATAAATCGCTTTACGGCCTAAAACAAAGTGGTCGAGAGTGGAATAGCAGCCTGCAGGAATTTATTCTGGAGTTAGGGTTCTCAGCATGCCCGAGTGAACCCTGCATCTACAAACGGGGTCAAGGTCGCCAGATGAGTTTCATTGTAGTCTACGTAGATGACCTCATAATTGCGAGCGACACCAAAGCTGACTTGGACGAAATCAAGTACCGAATATCGAAAAGGTTCGATGTTGTAGATGGCGGTCCCCTAAAGCATTTCCTAGGGATGGAAATTGATCGAAATGGCGATGTTGGCAGCGTTCGAGTGGGCCATAAGCAGTACATAGAGGACTTGTTGGAGAACTATGGAATGCAGAACTGTAAGGCGTCTACCCCTCGAAGCTGGCTATCAGGCTCGATGCAACGACAAGGAGTGCTTGCGAGCAAACCAGGCTGAGTATCAGTCCCTGATAGGCTCGCTAATGTATTTGGCTATAACGACAAGGCCAGATATATTTATATATCTTTTTTAAGTCTTTGAAGCGCATTGTTAAACCAAGGAGGCCTATTTTGCTTCGGAGGAAGCCTGTCAGGAACGCATTCGTCAAAAAAAGTGTTTAAAACGCTATAGAAATGTTCAATTGCACTTTCGATATCCATGCAATTGTACAAATCAGTCCAATCATATTGCGAAATCATATAATTTAATTTATTATAGTCACATTTACGAAAACATCTCACTTTAGTTTGAGAAACTAAAGGAGAAAGGGTATCAGTACAGGGGAGGCCAATTGTCAATTCCAATGTAGGATGATATCGGTCTTCAGGTACAACAAGTGCGTCAATTCTAGATACCGTTACTCCATTCTGTGGCGAAGCTTGCTCAACAGAACTCGGACCCACATCGAGAGCACATGGTGTGTGCCAAGCGAGTCTTGAGGTACCTGCAGGGTACGAAGACATTCCAGTTAACCTATCAGCGGACTGGACAAGGTATCTATTGTTATGTAGACGTCGACTGGGCTGGAGACAACAGCGACCGGAAATCCTTCACCGGCTGGACTTTTTTAGCAGCAGGAGAAGCGATCAATTGGGAGTCTAAGAAGCAACCCGTGGTAGCACTCAGTACAACCGAAGCTGAGTACGTCGCACTTTCGTCAGCTGCAAAGGAAGCAGTCTACATTCGTAAACTATGGTGCGAGATGGGTCTTGGCGAGGTTCCACGGATTATGATTCATAGCGATAATCAAAGCGCGCAGTGTCTGGTAAAGAATCCTGTTATCACGCGCGCAGCAAACATATAGATATTAAATATCATCATGTTAGAGATATGTTTAAGGAAAAGCTTATATTATTATTATTATTGATGGACGTTGATGCACTACGAGCAGTACAAACAAGTGGCCCAACGATACCAAGCACGTGCTTGTTACGCGCGGGACCCTTTATGATTTCCTTCAAAATGCGAGTTCGCGAGGAAAATACATGAAACAAATAAATACGGGACACATGGCTACAAACTATGATTGAAGCAAATGAGATAAAATTTTAGTTTTTAATACAGGGATAGAAGTTGAAGTACAAATTAAATGATAAAGATTGTTATAATTAGTACACAGAACGCGAAAGGGCTCATGCAGACTAAAATTAGATGTACATCGGGGCAAATTAAGAGGGTAATAGTTTCGTGTTAGTCTAACGGGAATATTAAAAGTTAAACGGTTTACCAGTTCTACAGAATCAATATCACCTCTTATAAGATTTTGCATAAAAATAGTACCAAGCATTATTCTACGGTTTTCAAGTGTAGGTAAATTAAGCAATAGTAATCTACTCTGGTAGGAAGGAAGCCTTACGTTTTGAATCCAGTTCAAACTACGAAGCGCAAAAAGAAGAAATTTTTTTTGTACCGTGCACTTGATATTGAGGACTCCAAACAGAAGAACAATATTCCAAAATGGGACGGACAAGGGAGGTAAATAACAATTTGGTTATATAAGGGTCATCAAATTCTTTTGACCAACGCTTTATAAATCCAAGAACACTCATAGCTTTGTTGACAGTCGACATTATGTGGCAGTCAAATTTAAGCTTCGGGTCCAAAAGAACACCTAAATCGTTTACAGAATATATACGATCAAGTGGGGAGTTCTGAAGCGAATAACTTAAAAACGTAGGGGTACCTCTATAAAAGGTCATTACGTTACATTTCAGGCAGTTCAAATTTAAGAGGTTATACTCACACCATATCTGAAAATTATCAATGTCTGATTGTAAGCTAAAACTAGACCCAATCTTATTAAATGTCAAACAAAGCTTAACATCATCAGCATACATTAGTACACGAGAATGTGTTACGATAGACGGAAGATCGTTAATAAACAAGGTAAACAGCAAAGGGCCCAAATGACTACCCTGGGCCACTCCCGATGTCACGTTGATCATTTTGGAGACAGCGTTCTTAAATATAACTCTCTGAGTCCTTCCATTCAAATAACTTGAAATCCAAGTTAATAGATTACATGGAAACCCAAGCTGATCTAATTTGAATAAAAGGAGAGAGTGGTTAACAGAGTCAAAAGCTTTGCTGAAATCTGTATATATAACATCAGTCTGCATTTTTTTCTTAAATCCATTTATTACAAGAGATGACAATTCAAGGAGGTTAGTAGTGGTCGATCTTCTCTTAACAAAACTATGCTGACACGGTGATATTAGCGAGGAACATAAGTGTTGCAAGTGAGAAGTAATAATTCGTTCAAATGCTTTCGGAATTGCCGACAATTTAGAAATACCTCTATAATTCTGGGCATCCGCCTTCGCACCCTTTTTGTGGAGTGGAATAATGAAAGAGTCCTTCCAGATAGTTGGAAAAATTGATGATGAAATAGACAAGTGAAAAAGTTTAAGAATCGGTTTACAAATGGTTGAAGCACAAAACTTAAGCACACACCCAGGGAGTCCATCAGGACCGGGAGAATAAGTTGGAGTTGTTGTTTCTAAGTCTCTTAAGAGAGAAATTTCGGTAATTACGGGGGAAAAAATACAATTAGCTCTGTTTAAGGGGTTAGGGTAGATAGAATTTGACCAAGCAGCCGAACTATAAGTAGTTTGGAAAAACTCGGCAAATAAATCCGCAATGTCAGAATCCGTCGATGCCTCTTTTGAGTTTAAACGCACCGAAGAAGGCAATGCCGAAGACTTACGCTTAGCATTAACAAAGTTATAAAACTGTTTCGGATCATTTGAAAATTCGAATTTACATCGATTTAAATACATAGAATAGCAGTGACTGTTGAGAACATTGAAATCTGAACGAGCCACCACATATTTCGAAAAATCAGATGGCTTACCCGATTTTTTATATTTATTATAAGTGTTGGATTTAAGATTTTTAAATCTTTGAAGCGCATTGTTAAACCAAGGAGGCCTATTTTGCTTCGAAGGAAGCCTGTCAGGAACGCATTCGTCAAAAAAAGTGTTTAAAACGCTATAGAAATGTTCAATTGCACTTTCGATATCCATGCAATTGTACAAATCAGTCCAATCATATTGCGAAATCATATAATTTAATTTATTATAGTCACATTTACGAAAACATCTCACTTTAGTTTGAGAAACTAAAGGAGAAAGGGTATCAGTACAGGGGAGGCCAATTGTCAATTCCAATGTAGGATGATATCGGTCTTCAGGTACAACAAGTGCGTCAATTCTAGATACCGTTACTTCATGGGGATCTGAAACAAATACAAGGTCCAATTGTCTGTTTATTGAATTTCGTATAAAGCTTACTTGCTGTAACGATAATTCAAGAAGGCCATCCACAAAATCATGGGCTGATAAAGGTGTAGCGGCAGGTGAGTCAGTAGGAAGAGACCAAGAGATATTAGGGAGATTGAAGTCACCCAAAACAATCAAAAGGTCTCTGTTGGAAAGAAGGGATATAACGGATTTAATAGCAGACAGATGGTGTTCATAAATGAAAAAATCTGAGCCAGGAGGAATATAAGAGCAGGTTACAAAAATAGATAAGGATTGCAGGGAAACTTTGACACTAACAAATTCAATTTCGTTAGAGATATGAAAGTTAAGTCTCTCCGATGTTAAACTAGAGATAACGGCAATCAGTACACCACCCCCTACGTGGGGAGCGATCGGTCCTATAGGTGTTAAAATTTTTTGCCAGAACTTCAGAGTCAGATATCTCTGGTTTCAGCCAAGTTTCCGTAAAAGCCAAAATATCTTCAGTAAATGCTGAGGAGTCAGCATAAAGCTTTGGTAGCTTCATATTCAGTCCTCTAACATTTTGATATGCCAAAAATACATTTTTTAGTTTTTTGGCGCTGTGGCAGGCCTGCTATTTGGCACAGTGGAAAGCCTTTTATTAGGCGCAGTGGGAGGCCTGTTATTTGTTCTCGGTTTATTGGGAACAAATTCTTTTATTACCAAATCATCATTAAGCCAAAAGCTTTCAGAAAGTAGTACATTAAACACATCAGGCGGAGCAAATATTTTAAAAGATGAAATTCTACGGGCGTACGAAAATCGAAATTGTTCAACCGCAATATCCTCGGATGGGAATTTTTCTCGTATAAATTCCAAAACATCCTCAGATTTGGTATCCGGGGTAAATCTAGAAACAAATAATTGTTTCCTATGTGGAACAACTGAAAGTTTCTTTCGCCCCCCAGCAGCAGTATGAACCTCACTCGGCTGAGAGCCAGATACAGTACCTACTGTACCTATGGGTACAGTTTGCACCAAGTTTGATATCTCCACCGGCTCAGAAGATTTTTTCCCGACAAGACCTCCAGCAACAGGGAC